>JAMJFZ010003960.1:3145000-3770000 GCA_026225945.1 Cricetomys ansorgei
CTGGCATAGACAACTTAAGGGAGGGGGTATTTCTTTCCGTTCATGGTTTCAGAGGGCTCAGTCCACAGTGGCCGAGTAGAGCAGCTCCCACCACGGCAGCTAGGGAGCGGGGAAGGGAGACCGTGTGGTCTTCTGGACCTTCCTCCCTCCTCTTCTGTTCTCCCTGGGCCCCCAGGCCATGTGCTGATGCTGCCCACATTCCAAGGGCGTCTTTCCCCTCAGTTCTTTCTGTAAACACCCTCACGGATACAGAGGTGTCTTGGTCTCCTAGGTGGACAATGAAGATTAATCACCATGAAGGGGCGCGGGGTTCCACACAGGGAGGAGGGCAGGAGCCAAGGCCCTGAGTGAGAGGAACCTGGTACTGATGATGGCCTTCCACCTGTGTCCTTCTCTGCCTTCTAGTCTTTATTAACCGGGAACGTGCCAACAACATCCTGACGAGGATTCGGAGGGCAAACTGGATATTTGAAGAGATGAAGGAAGGAAATCTGGAAAGAGAGTGTATGGAAGAAATATGTTCTAAAGAAGAGGCCCGAGAAATCTTTGAGGATGTTAAGAAGACGGTGAGTCAGGCCAGGTCTGTGTGAGAATGCTGGGGCTGGGCTGGGCTGGGCTGGGGCTGGGGCTGGGGCTAGGCTGAGGCTGGGCTGGGGCTGGAGCTGGGCTGGAGCTGGGGTTGGGGCTGGACTGAGGCTGGGCTGGGCTGGGCTGGGCTGGGGCTGGGGTTGGGGCTGGACTGAGGCTGGGCTGGGCTGGGCTGGGCTGGGGCTGGGGCTGGGGCTGGGGCTGGAGCTGGGGCTGGGGCTGGGGCTGGGCTGGGGCTGGGCTGGGCTGGGCTGGGCTGGGCTGGTGGTGGGGCTGGGCTGGGCTGGGGATGGGCTGGGCTGGGCTGGGCTGGGCTGGGGCTGGGGCTGGGCTGGGCTGGGCTGGGCTGGGGCTGGGGCTGGGGCTGGGCTGGGGCTGTGGCTGGGCTGGGCTAGGCTGTGGCTGTGGCTGGGCTGGAGCTGGGGATGGACTGGGCTGGGCTGGGGCTGGGGGAGGGCTGGGTTGGTCTGGGCTGGACTGGGCTGGGTTGGGCTGGGCTTGGGCTGGGCTGGGGCTGGGCTGGGGCTGGGCTGGGCTGGGCTGGGCTGGGGCTGGGATGGGTCTGGGATGGGGCTGGGCAGGTTCTGGGGCTGGGGCTGGACTGGAGCTGGGCTGGGGCTGGGCTGGGTCTGGGCTGGGGCTGGGCAGGTTCTGGGGCTGGGGCTGGACTGGGGCTGGGCTGGGGCTGGGCTGGGCTGGGGCTGGGCTGGGGCTGGGGCTCCAAGTGCCCTCTCCTTACTTTGAAACAGACATTCCCGCTGGTTAAGAGCATATCATAATTCTGAATGACCTCATCTGGGTCTTCACCCTAATTTACATTCACAAAGGTCAATTTCTAGTTAATTTCTGAGGTCCCAGGTAAGCTCTTGGGGGGGAAGTGGACTGTAACCAGCTGTGTATAGTGTGACCATCTGTTAGCGCGATATAGACCTTGGCCTGTTTTAAGCTAATTAGCAATTCACATTTTCCCGCTCACATAATGACTGGCAGCCTCTCTTCTGGTGATCCCTTTCTTAATTTTGAGCAGGGGGTCTTTTAACTGATCTTATACCACTGGCGTATAACAGATAGAAGTATTTTTTCTAGTCTGTTTTCTTGTGGTTACCTTGAAATGTGCTTTCAATATTCAGCAAGGGCCATGTGTTGAAGCAGACAGGAGCTAGGCTGTCTTCGGAATGAAGCATCTTGGCAGCTCTCCCTTTCAGATGGAGAAGTTCTGGAACATTCCTCAGGGCAGGTTACTGGGTGCTGGTTATTATTAGCTTGGAATGCCTGTTTTCTCTAATGTGTTTAAAAAAATTTTTTTTCTTTTAGGAAGAATTCATGAAGACATACAACGGTGAGATGATTCAATCTTAAGTGACAGAGACTCCTTAACATATTGAAGAGAAAGGATTGGCTCTTGAACACATTTTGAATTGCATTCCTGTTAAAATCTTATTTATCTACATGTTTCTCCTCTGGGTTCCATAATACTCATTTAAAGAATTTTAAACTAAGTTTATATTGATTCCAGTTTTATTATTTACTAAAATACACACCCTTTTTTAGTGGAATGTTGTTCTGTTGCCCAGAATGGCCCTAAACTACCAGCCCCAGCCTCTTGAGTAACTGGGACAATGGGTGTTTTCTACCATGTCTGGCTCAGATACAGATATTTATTTGTTGGTTGGTTGGTTGGATTGTTTGTTTATTGCCTGTCCTGGAACTCATTCTGTAGACCAGGCTAGCCTCGAACTCACAGAGATCCTCCTGCCCCTGCCTCCCGAGTGCTGGTTCCAAAGGCCTGCACCACCATGGCCCGGCTCAGACACAGATTTAAATCAGTTCCTTCTCACCTGGGGGTGCCGAATTCCACAATATTTCAATAAGTATTTCAAGTTGAAGTAAAAGCTGGGGCTTGAAATTCTAGACTCCCTCAAAGGTGGCCACCATGATGACTGCTCACAGCATCAGAGATGATATGGGTCATGACTGTCTGGAAGTTACTTCAAAATGGCTAGTGGGCCTGCCTCTCAGCAGGAGACATCCCAAGAGAGGCAGAGCCCGTGCCAGGGCTGGATCATCTTCTGATTCTCATCCCACTCTCTCTGATCGGCACCCAGTCCAGAACCGAGAGTCCCACTGTCCACTGCCCTCCTCCTTTCCAGGTCGCCCACGTGGCCACCATCTCAAAGCACCTCACCCTAGCCACAGATGCATTGTAACACATCCCAGCAGAAGCAGGGACCCAGCCAGCGATTCAGGGTTCAGTGGTATCACACACATAGCCACCGAAGAGGGAACCAAACGAAATCTAGGTATAAGGAGTCATTCCCAAGGAAGAGGAGGAGGCTCAAGATGTCTGCCAAATGGAAGCAAGGCCCAGGCCCACACAGTGTCAGTGCTTTCCCGTGAAATGCCTTCAACCTTGGTCTCCAAACCCTCTCGTTGCAGGCGACCTGTGTGAAAGCAATCCTTGCCAAAATCAAGGCAAGTGTCAAAATGGCCTCAGGGAGTACACGTGCACCTGCATGGAGGGATACGAAGGCAAGCAATGTGAATTCTGTAAGTCCCTCTGCTTGATGGGCCTTTGGGTCACACAGAGAGTAGAAGAGGGAAGACACTGAAACCTGAAAAATGTAAAAGTGCATTCTCTGGCTCAGTGAGCCCTGGGTGTGCTCTCCAGCTGCTCAGCAGGGTGCAGTGCGAGAGAACACTTCCTGTGGGTCGGAGCTGGTGCCCGGAACAAGAGGCAGGTGGCATGGCAGCACAGACGAGAATCTTGTGTCCCTCGGGTGGGCTGCTCACTCCGCCCTTCCTGCTCCTTATGCTCCGGCACAGAGCCCGGAGTCTCCTCCTTTAGTTACATCTGTCACCACAAGCATCAACAAGGAATGTTCTAGATTGCCCAGTTTTAGATATTTGATGCACTTAATTGGTTCAGCACAGAGATTCACCAAGCTGTTTTTGCTATGGTGACTAAAGGTTTTTTGTTTTGTTTTTATAAAACGTTATGGTACTACCAGATCAGTTTTCCCTAACAAGAAAAATCTGCCTTTCTTTTACTTCTTAATTTATTGTTTTTTTTTTTTTAGATGGAGTCTTACTCTCTAGCCAAGGCCTAGAGAGTATGTAGCCCACCCTAGATTTGAATTCGAAGCAATCCTCCTGCCTCAGCCTCCCAAGTGCTGGGATCACAGGTGTATGCCACCATGTCCAGGATTAAGTTACTTTCATTATAGAATGAGATATTTATCTGTGTGGCCTCAAGGCTCTCCCCAGCGGAACAGATGATTAGGGTTATGAACCATCCACAGAAGCCTAGACCCCTTCCGCACACGACAAACAGCTCTCGTGAGGGGAGTAACCCGGGAGCTAGAATTCCATGAAGGTAGATTGTACTCCATAATTGATTTTTACCCAAGCCCAAGGAGAGGGCTGTAAACCAAACTGCTACAGACGTGGTTATGCCCAAGCTGGATCGGCCTGTGCTGGGAGCAGGGGAGCATCTCTGTCCAAGATGCTGTGGACGGAGGGAGATGGACTCAGTCAGCTTTGAGATGCAATGGCAGGTCAGCAGTTGCCAAGAGAGTTGAGTGGGTGCTGGGCCACACTTTTATGTAGCCTGGGGTACCTTCGTGTGACACAGAGTGGTGGGACTTAAACGACACCCCTCCCCACCCCCACTTCCGTCTCCTCTGGACCTGGTTCCTGGAATCCTGCCACACAGTTCCTATGGATGATTATTCCTTCCAGGTCTCAAAGGAACCGGGACCCAAAAACATGGCAGGGTGCCTGGTGCAACACTGGGGCCGGGGCAGAGCTCAAATACTGTTCATTGCTACTGAGCGAGGGAGGGAAGGCTCCAAGCCGCAACTCATCCCCGCATGGCAAGGACAGCAGTCTGGGTCGAGCAGAGTGCACAGAGCACATGTAGCCTCCCTCCCCCACAAAGCTTCTCAGCCCTGTGAAGATGCTGCGTCTCCCTCCCACGGCCTGTATAGATGCTGCGTGTCCTAAGACCTGCAGCATGGCCTGTGAGGATGTCCCCGAGGGACAGCCTCAGATGTTCCTCCCATGGCCTGGGGAGGCAGCCACTGGAGGAAAGCTTACACAGGGCTTGTATCCACTCGGCTGCCTGGCCTGTTATCACGTGTCTTCCGTGGGACTCTGGCCCTTTGCACGCCCCAGCCTGGGCATGGCTGAGAGTAGGCACACGTAGCTGCTGTGCCTGAATTTGTCAGGTGTCTACGAGAAGGGCTCACCCGTCCTCTGCTTGGCAGATACTCGGAAACACTGCAGCCTAGACAACGGTGACTGCGACCAGTTCTGCCTCGAAGAGCAGAACTCGGTGGTGTGCTCCTGCGCCAGTGGCTACTTCCTGGGTGATGACGGCAAGTCCTGCATCTCCACAGGTAGGGGTCCTCGGTCACGGGGACATCGCGCCTCTGCTGTGGGCGGTGATGCGGCGTGCTCTCGTGGGGCCTGCGGAGGCCGCCCGATGCCAGGTGATGGGGAACCGGAGTGGGGGCTCTGGGCCCGACAGTTCCTGACAGTTCAAGCATGGAAGCTTTAGGTTTGGAAGATGCGTTGGATCTGGGGCGGGCAGCTTCTCAGCCTCAGTTTCCTCACCTGAAGTGGCTGGTACTGTTGCCTCATTCCTGGGAAATGAGGCTGAAGGGCAGCGATCACCGAAGTGATCCCTAGCATCACTGTGCTGGGCCTTCCCGCAGCTCTGGCAGTGACTTGTGTGGAGGAGAGCCCACGCTCCTCAGGCCTAAGGGCCTGGGAACAACAGTTGTCACAACATCTCAAGGGCAAGAGAAGGGCAGGGCCCTCCTGGGTCAAGAAGGAGGCACAGGGAGAAGGAGCCAGCACTGGTGTCATTATTGCAGCCCCATGTTGGTTGGGTTTCTTTTTCCTTTTACTTGGTGATAGCCGGATGCACTGAGTCTTATGAGCACCAGGGCCGCTGCTAACAAGGCTCTTAGAGAGTGGTGGGTGCTAGATGGACAGAGGCGCACGAAGGCCCAGGGAATGAACCCTTCGTCAGCTCTGTGAGAAGGGCTCAGCTGGGCCATACAGACGAAAGATGAGCTGGGACAGCACCTCTGAAGTCCAGCCTGTTGGGCCACACATGGTCCCTAACTCCCACAATCCCCCAGGTGGGTTAGAAGTCTCAGGCGCACATGGAGGCCAGATGACCAAATACACAGATGAGATTCAGGAGGATTTCAACAGCCCAAGTCATTTCTTCCTCTTTCCTGTCATCTGCTGCTCATTGAAGACAATTTATTCCAGAAATTAAGTGATCAGAAAACAGTGTCTCCAAATACATTCTTGGAGGACGTATCCGATTATGAAACACGAAATTTCTCAACGGCCAAAAGACGAGGAGATTTGTTTTTCCACTAACATTCTTTTGAGCTTAAGCTAGTTCAGAAATTCTTAGCAGAAGCTATTTGTTGATATGTATGCAAATTAACTCCTGGGACAATCAACAAATCATTCAGAACAAACGTAATGTCTGAAAGCATAACAAAAATCTAAGCTGCAGACTAACTTGCCACAGAGGTTGTAATCACGTTTTGTCCCAGAGCTAACAAACCGCAGGACCACGGCACCATGTCTCCAGGCAACAGAGTCCCCAGAGCTTCTTGCTGACTGAGGATGCGATCATATCCCATGGGAACATTGCAACCATTTGACCTCAAACCATCGCTGGCATAGAATAGCCACTGTGCCCAGCCTCGGGCTACAGTGTCCCTTTCTTGCCATTGGTTTCTGCTCTCTTTCTCGCAAAACTTAAAGTCTCTTAAGTCTTTTAGCTCTGCTCTCTGTGTCTGTTTCTCACTGTAAACTTGATTACAAGCACCCATCAACAACCATGCCACAGTCTGAACGCTGGGCTACCGAGAAGTTTCTTCCGTCAGTTGAATTTGTCTATCATCTTTAAAATATGGCCCCCACAGTCTCAGGGCATGGGAAAAATGTAAACAAGGTCTTTACAGTCAATGGCCTCCAGTGTAATTCCCAAAAGAGTTCCTGTTCTAAAAGTTCTAAAACTTCTTTGCTATCCACAATTTTATCAGCCTTTCGGTCTACGCTTTCTCCTCCCCACATCCCTAAATGCTTTCTAATTCTTCCAACAAAGTACCTCCACGGCTTTTGAATCACGTGACCAAGTAGTCATAACAACAACCCCACTCTTGGTACCACTCTTGTTTTTGTGTTATCCAGAATTTCAGTACCAGGACGAAATACCTGACATAATTTAAAAGTGGAAGGATTTACTTCAGCCCATGGTTTCAGAGAATTCAATCCATCATGGTTTCAGTGAGTTCAGTCCATCATGGTAGGGGAGCACGGCTGAGCGAAGATGCTTACCTAATGGCTGCTAATAGTGGAGAGGGAATGTCTGTACCAGCAAGGTTTTCCTTCTCTTTGTAATTTAGTGGATCTCCAGACTATGGGATAGTGCTGCTATATTTAGGGCATATCTCTCCCTCTTGGTTAATCTTCTCTGGAAACTTCCTTTCAGATACATCAAGAGCTATGTTTTCTTTTTTGTGTTTTTGCTTTTTTGAGATAGGATCTCTCTGTTGTAACTCTGCCTGTCTTAGAACTCACTCTATAGACCAGGATGGTCTTGAACTCACAGAGATCCACCTGCCTCTGCCTCCTGAGTGCTGGGATTAAAGGTGTGCACCACCAGCACCCAGCAGGCAAGAGCTGTGTTTTATTCATCTCTCATCTGACTCTCAGTCAGGATTAACCATCACAGCCAGGCCTTCCAGGGAATCTCTGGAGCTTCTGGCTTTGCTGAGGCCACTGTCTCTGTTTGTCTCTATTCTTTCAGAACCATTCCCCTGTGGGAAAGTCACTGTAGAACGCAGGAAGAGGTCTGTGGCCCAGAACACCAGCTACAATGAGCCTGTCCCTGAAGCCCCCAGGCTGGACTTGGACGTTCCAACCACTACTGACCTGATGGACTTGGGTGTCCTGGAGCCTACTAAGAGTCCTTCTGACCTGCTCAACCTCAATAAGACACAGCCTCGGGAGAATGGCCAAGATGTTACTCGGATCGTGGGTGGCGAAGAATGCAAAAATGGAGAGTGTCCCTGGCAGGTAACTGGCCTAAGCTAGTACACGGGTGGAACTACCCTCTTGCATCATGGGCAGGTGGGACAACCCTCTGAGGGGCAGTAACTCAGATGCAGAGAGGCCCTTCCCAGGGGTCGTCAGCCCATCTCTAGCTTGAGAATTTTTAAAAACAAAAACATCTAAACACTAGGAGGGATAAAATTCCTTAAAGAAAGGCACACCCATTTTCATTCAAAATGTTTATTTTTAACCATTCTTTGGCTATTGATGTGGTCTAGGGCTGCCAGACTTAGTTAGAAAAGAAAGCCCAAGGACCCATGAGACGTGGGCCTCCCACAGTGAACGCTCCCTGATGTAAATACATTCCAAATGCTGTAGGGAAATGCTCATCCACTATTTCTGACCCCCTCTTGGCAGGGAGCTCTGAATCTCATCTCCACTGTGCTTGAGGTTTTCACTTTCCAAAACCCAAGTGCCTGTCCCAGAAGCAAAGCCCCCCAACCGTGGGCCAGCAGGGGTCCTCAGAGATCACCTGAACTCCTTCCGACTTCAGGCCACAGGGCAGGTACAGTTGGCCACAGGCAGCAGGAGCAGTTCCAGCTTATATGAACTCACTTCAGACACACACACACTTAGAACTCGCTGTGCCGGGCCAGAGGGGCTGCTGTGTGTAGGCCATGAGGGCTCTTATGGGCAGGGAGCCTGGCGAATGCTCACTAAGGGGCCCTGACAGAGTCTGGATAAAAGAAACCTGCCCTGGGCTGAGATTTGGCTCATCCTTAGGAAACGCATGTGGTGTTGGGTCTTAGACTGGCCGTCTCTCCCTTGCCACTCAAGCAAGGTTTGAGTTTATGTCATTATCAAAAATAAATAGGGACTAGAAAGATGACTTGGCAGTGAAGAGTGTGCACTCCTTTTCCAGAGGATCAGAGTTCAAATCCTGGCACCTGTATCAGGCAGCCACAATCTCCCATAACTGCAACCCCAGGGGATCTGACACCTCAGCCACAGCTACCTCCACACCCGTGTACATGTCCACACATGTAAACATAATTTAAAACATAAAAATAAACATATCTTTAAAATAATAAAGAGAAAACAAAGTCAAAGAGCAAACTCATTGTCTTTTTAGCTATGAAAAACCCTCAAGCCCTCGAGAAGTTTAAGTCTTTCAGGACTTAAAACTGTTGAGAACCCCTTTTTTTGATAGAGTCTCACTTGTGGGCCTGGGTGGTCTGGAACTCCCTATGTAGACCAGTCTGGTCTCAAACTCACAAGAGATCTGCCTGCCTCCATCTCCTTAGTCCTGGGACTAAAGATGAGTGCCATGTGCAGCCTGCCCATTGACTCTTTGACCGCAGCCTCTAACTCCATTAGAAGGTAGGGAATTCCCTGGAGAAAGGCGAGCCAGTGAACACTTGGGGCCCAGCACGGCAGGCCCAGTCCTCTGGGATGGGGACGGTTCCTCTCTTGGCCATCGACACTTGCGTCCTTTGGATCGCTGCTCAGTAGCATCTGTGAGCAGAACAACACCGTCAGCCACTTATACCCCGAGTACATCGTCCTGAAGGCATCTCATGAGCAGGAAGATAGGTCTAAGGCTGAAGGACATGTAAGGTATCTCTGCAAAGCCAGGCAGATCTTGGTCATGGGCCACAGCCATCTAAACTGAACGCTTCTCACTACAGTGAAATGTTCTTCTGCGCATAACAGGAGAACATGCTAGGACTGATTGGGAAGAGATAGAAAAGGAAGCCCTGTTCGAGTAATCTTGTCATCTGGGTGGGAAGGGGACAGGTAAAGACACCCACTAGGGCTGATGCTCGGCCCAGGCTGAAGCCTCAGCAAATGTCTGTGGACCATCGATCGATCTTTAAAGAAGATCAAACTCACACGGGGGAAGCGCGGCAGGATGTCCCAGGGACTAGTCACAAGGTGGCCACTGGAGAACATACAGAGCGCCGGGCAGGAAGGGCTGGTCTACTAGCGTGGACGCCACAAGAGATGCAGGGACAGAGGAGCTGTAGGACTGGCTGGTGGGGGAGACAGCGGAGCCTTGTTGTGGGGTACATGGGCTCTCTGCCAGGATCAGGAATCTGACTCTAGCACTAAGAGAAGGGTGCCATGCACTCTGTGGGCAGCAAACGGGCAGAAGGGAGGGCTCTCGGGCAACCCAGTGGGTGCAGAGCATGGCGGTCGCGCGGAGAAAAGGCGCTTTGAGATTCCTTGGCGAGCCAACGCGCTTAGTCAGCTTAGGCCTCATGCAGACCACAGGAGGCTCACGGACACGCTGTTCTGGTTCAGGCTCTGCTCATCAATGAAGATAACGAAGGATTCTGTGGGGGCACCATCCTGAGTGAGTTCTACATCCTCACAGCGGCCCACTGTCTCCACCAAGCCAAACGATTCAAGGTGAGAGTAGGTAAGTGACACTCCAGCCCTGGGAATGCTGCTGTTGCTCTCCCAGGACCAAGCCCTGCTTGGAGCCTGAGAGTCCATCTCCCAGAAGGAAGGTTGGGAGTAGGGGGAGGGACAGAGAGGAGAAGCAGGAGGCTGGGCATCTACAGTCTTCGCCAGACCCCTTCCTCTCCAGTGTCTCGGATGTCTGTGTCTCTCACCAAACTCCTCTCTTGGTGTCCTTTCTCAGAAGCCTTCCCAGCCTCCCTCTCTCTACAACACTCCCGGGGCCTCTTTGTTTTATGAGCCATTTAGTTCATTTCAATTTGTTTCTGCAAAACCCATGAGCCATCCAGTGGAAATTCAGCACAAGCCACACGCGCAGTTTAAAAATGCCTGTCATGTCTCTGCTTCGATTTTAACAATCATGCTAGGTGACACTATTCCGGCCTCTCATCCCATACTGTGTATCCAAAGCCTCAACTTCCCGTGCATACAGCAATGAATAAACTTCAGTTGCGAATGAGCTGTCAGTGCATTCTCCGTCCACGGTCAGCAGCGCTGTGCTTGCAGTTCAGCTCAGCTCAGACGGCCAGGTGCACAGGTACCTGTGGATATGGACGCACAGCCCAAGTCTGGAATGAAGACCCTTGGCCCTGAGCGTATTGACAGATGCAGCTTGCAGGAAATATCCAGGGAACATCTTCCAGAGCATGAGGAATTGGAAAGAACTGAAGTCCCAAACCTGCACAGGAAAATATGATCAGGGAGCTGGAGAGAGGGCTCAGTGGTTAAGAGCACTCACTACACTTGCAGAGGACCTGGGTTCAGTTCCCAGAACCCATATGGTGGCTCACAGCTGTCTGTAACTCCAGTTCCAGGGGATCTGACGCCCGCCCTGGCCTCCACAGGCACTAGGCGTGAACCCAGCGCACGCGCATACATGCAGGCAAGCACTCACGCACACAAAATAAAATAAGCCTTTTTTTTTAAAAAAAAAAAAAAAAAAGAGTTTAAAAATATAACCAGAGGGGAAACCTTGAAAGGAAGACAGAAGGTCGTTTTAAGTAGCATTATTTTTATTTTTTGAGATGGGTCTCATTACAGAGCACAAGCTGTTCTTGAATTTGCCAAGTGCCTACCTGATCCTTCTGAGTGCTAGGAGCACAAGCACACTCCTTGGCCTGGGTCCATTTGTTTGTTTGTTTGTTTCTGGAAAAAACGTCTTTAAAAGTGACTTATGTACAAACACTTGGCCCTCAGGGAATTAACTACCATCTGTGCTTCCTCTCCCTCTCTCTCTCTCTTTCTCTCCCTCTCTTTCTCTCTTCCCCTCTCCCTCTCCTTGTCCCGCTCTCCCTCCTCCTCTCGCTCCAGGGGATCGGAACACGGAGACGGAGGAAGGCAATGAGATGGTGCATGAGGTGGACTTGGTCATAAAGCACAACAAGTTTGTGAGGGAGACCTACGACTTTGACATTGCGGTGCTCAAGCTGAAGACTCCCATCACGTTCCGTATGAACGTGACCCCTGCCTGCCTGCCTCAGAAGGACTGGGCCGAGACCACACTGATGACCCAGAAGACGGGCATCGTGAGCGGGTTTGGACGCACGAATGAGAAGGGCCCCCAGTCGAACATCTTGAGGATGGTGGAGGTGCCCTACGTGGACCGGAACACCTGCAAGCTCTCCAGCAGCTTCACCATCACACAGAACATGTTCTGTGCAGGCTATGATGCCAAGCTGAAGGATGCCTGCCAGGGGGACAGCGGGGGCCCCCACATCACCCGGTTCAAAGACACCTACTTTGTGACCGGCATCGTCAGCTGGGGGGAAGGGTGTGCGAGGAAAGGGAAGTACGGGATCTACACCAAGGTCACCGCCTTCCTCAAGTGGATTGAGAAATCCATGAGAGCCAGGGCGCTGCCCACAGCTAAGACCCCAAGGACACTGAGTCCTCCCCATTAAAGCACCTGTTCTCCGCATCTGCTGGGTCGCATCTGTGTTGTTCAGTGTTTGCCACCTGAGCGGGAAGGCTCACGGGCAGGCTCCAATTGAGCGAAGGCTCCTCCTGAAGTTCTCAATCTTTGGGCCGCAACCTGTGGGGGTCAAATGACCCTTTCTCATAAGGGTCCCCTAAAACCATTTGCATGTCAGATATTTACATTTACATTATAGTCCATAATAATAGCAAAATTAGTTATGGAGTAGCCACAAAAATGATCTCATGGTTAGGGTCACACAGCACGAGGAACTGTTCTGAAGGGTCGCAGCGTGAGGAAGACTGGCAACCAGTGTTTTAGGGAATCAGGCCTCTGCTCACACCTGGATGGAGCCATCTCTGCCCATTGTCACAGTATATATTTCTGATTTTGAGTGGCCAACCTACCCTCTCAACTGACTGTGCTTAACTATCTTGAGAATAAATGCCCACAGCCATAGACACACACACAGTGGGACAGGGACTTCGGCCCCTCAGCAGGTGGGGGGCCCAGGCTCTTAATACCTCTCTGCCTAGCCAGCGAACCCTCACTTTCCTCTGGGAACTAGGTGACATAGGATTGCTGGTACCTCACATCCACAGAAAGTAAAGAACCCAGGGAAGAAAGGCTAAGATCTTTGTCTAGATAAAGGGCCCTTTAACTCAGACCCACGCCAAGCACCAGGCCTATGCTAGGCTGCCTCTGCGTGTGCACGGGAGTCTTCCTGAGCTGCGCTGTCTGGTAAGTGCGTGCGGACTCCGCTGAGCCGAACGGAGAGTAAGCATGCAGTCTTCCTGAGCTGGGCTGTGTGGGAGGCGTGCACGGTGCTTTCCTGAATTAGGCTTTGTGAAGGCAAGAGTCTCCAAAGAGGAACTGCCTGGTGAGTGTGCCCGGAGTTCCCCTGAGCTAAACTGGTGTTGAGTGTGCTCAGTCTCTTCTTCCCGAGCACGTTATCTACTCACTGAGTGCTAATCAGGACCCTATCCCTCAAAACATGGGTCTTAGCCTGGCTTTGATAAGGAAACCCAGAGGGGTCTTTGCAAAATTTAAGTCCTGGCTTTACCACAGACATTAAATTCAAAGTCTCTAGAGTGGGCCTAACCCAGAAGGTTCTGGAACTCTTCCAGACACTATCATGCCACCAAAGCAGGTGTCCAGTGACATGGTGTGGCTGGGGTTCAGGGTATGTCCCCAAAGCAGGTGTCCAATGACATGGTGTGGCTGGGGCTGGGGTTCAGGGCGTGTCCCCAGAGCAGGTGTCCATAGACATGGTGTGGTGGATCAGGGTTCAGAGCGTGTCTCTCCCCTCTGGTTTTTCATTGCCTCCAAGCCCCAAGTTAAACAAATGTTTGTGGAACCAAGCCTGCTCTCAGTAAATAGGTTAGAACTTTTCACCTAAAATACCTATAGTTTGCACTTTGCATAACTTTCCTAAGCAAAGATTAAAGGTTCCAGTACAAAACTTCCCCCAAACTGAGATCTGGACAGAGTCCTTTGCAAACAGATTTTTCAAGGTTGGGAAAAGCCAACACAAACAACGCTCGGTTTCCTAGAAGCATGGTGACCAAGCGTGAGTCTGGGGCCTCAGAGCAGAGCTGACGTCTGCGGCACAGCTGGGGTCAGTGACGTGGACACTGGAGAGCACCTTCTCCAGAGCAAGGTAGTGTGCCAGTCCTGCCTGCAGGTCAGGAGCGGGAGGCCACAGTTGCGCCTCCTTGGATGGACTTGTGACTGTCCTTTAGAACAAGCACTCCCTGGTCTCTAACGACTCAGGACAAGGTCAGCAGAGAGCCTGTACCAAAGAAAAACAAGCACACCAGTCTGTGTGGGTGTGTGGTAAACCCATGGGGAATCTGGGCAGACTTTTGAAAGTGGATTTACTCAAGAACACTTTCACGTGATACATATTTTACCACAGTAAACATTAAGAGAATCACCAATAATTTCATAAGAAGCAGAAAAGGCAGTCCCAGATCCTGATGTGTCAGGAGCCAGGTCAGTGAATCCCTGATTTGTGAGGCATCTCCCCCTGTAACACTGGCAATCAGGGCTCAGGATCTCTGCGGTACTGACAATGGGGACCCAGGATTTCTGTGGTACTGACAGTGGGGACCCAGGGTCCCTGCGGTGCAGACAGTGGGGACCCAGAGTCCCTGTGATGCCAACAGTGGGGACCCAGGGTCCCTGTGATGCTGACAGTGGGGACCAGGGTTCCTGCGGTACAGACAGTGAGGACGAGGGTCCCTGTGATGCTGACAGTGGGGACCAGGGTTCCTGCGGTGCAGACAGTGGGGACCAGGGTCCCTGAGATGCTGACAGTTGGGACCCAGCTTCCCTGCAGTGCTGACAGTTGGGACCCAGCTTCCCTGCAGTGCAGACAGTGGGGACCCAGCTTCCCTCAGGTGCTGACAGTGGGGACCAGGGTCCCTGAGGTGCTGACAGTGGGGGCCCAGGGTTCCTGCGGTGCAGACAGTGGGGACCCAGGATCCCTGCGGTGCTGTTGATGAGGGTGTGAGCTCCCAGGACAGATGATGTGGTTTCTAGACTGAGTCCAGAAAGGAGCAGAGTCCTCATTCCGCTCTGCTCCTGCAGAACGCTTCCTGATCCAGAAATACAACCTAGCAAGTGATGAAAGAGAAAAGGCTTTCCTTCCAGATGGTGGCTTCCACAGAGGCCATGCCCCTCTTGGTACTGAGAGAGGTGAGCCCCAGGCATCTTCAGTGTCTTTTCATATCCTGGATGAACTGGGGGAGCTGATTCTGGGGTGGCACGCTGTCCACCAGTCCTCAGACCTGCGTCAGGGACTAGGGACCCATGCGTAGAGTGGGTGATCCAGGAAGTCAGAAGTAGAGCTGGGCTCAGCATCCCAGACTCAACTGTCGGCAAGTAGGGCAACATCCTCCGGGAATTTGCTCCCTGTCTCGACCCCAAATTCACCCAAATAATTAATTTAACATGATCCTAGGTGGCAGGGAACATCACAAAGAATAAACCCTTCAGACAAAAGGTCCGAGGTGCCATCCAGGTAACATCAGCACACACTTGTCAGAAGTAGCCCAGGCTAGAGGTGCTGACAAAGCTTAGGCCTGCCTGTGATGCTGTTCTTGGTGTCAACTTCATATATCTGGAATTAACTAAACCCTAAGGGCTGGGCACACCTGTGAGGGATATTGTTCTTGATTGAATCATTTGAAGTGGGAAGATCCACTTTTAATCTGGATCTTTTGAGGTGGGAAGATCGAGGGTAGTCTGGGCCACACCCCCTGCTGGCAGCAAAGATCACCTATAGTCTGGGCCACACCCCCTGCTGGCAGCAAAGATCACCTATAGTCTGGGCCACACCCCCTGCTGGCAGCCTATATAAAGGACACAGAAGAGGGAAGCAGGGTTTGCTCTCACTCTGGTTGGCAAGTCTGTCCCTTCACTGGCACTAGAGTCTACTTCTTCAGGATTTCGGTGTGTACTCAAGACCACCTGAGACATCCAGTCTCGTGCACTGAACAACTACTGGATTCTTAGACTTTCCATTGGTAGACAGCCACTGTTGGACTAGCTGGATCACAGCCTACAAGCCATTCTAATAAATCCATTGTATGTGTGTGTGTGTATATATATATATATATATATATATATATATATGATTTATATATGTGTATTATAAAAAATGTGTATATATAGAGAATTACAGAAATATATATATTATAGGTAGAATTATATATAGATACATAGAATTATACATATTTATAGGTATATATTTCTATATAAACAGTATATGCAGCCTGTGATGTTCTTGTACGTATAATGCTTTTGTTCCTCTAGGGAGCCCTGGATAATACAGGCTGCCGAGACATGATGGGCAACTCAGTGACTCAATAGGGACGTCATATGTCTGCTCTCAGACGCCCAGTCCTGCACAGTGTGCAGCGTCAAGAGATTCAGCTGGAGAAAATTCCATGGCTGTGGTGGAGGAGTGCTCTCTAGGACCCGGAGGGAGGATTCCCTCCAAAGAGATGGGGATGCCCTGGGCCTCTAGATCAAAGACTGGAAGACTGCAGAGCTGCTGCTGACTCCTGGATCAGGAGAGGAGAGCAGCGGCAGCAAAAGCTGTTTTAAGATGCTCACAAGTGCCTTCATTGAGATGGATGACGAGAAAACTCAAATCCCCACACACAGCACTGCTGGTCACTGCTCCGGATGTCTGTGTCCCCTGAAGGTCCGCATGCTGAGGCCAGGCCCCAGAGAAACAGCGTGAGGTGGGACCTCCGAGAGACCACCGGGCAGAGCCCTCAGCGATGGCAACTAGCCTTCTGCTTGCCTCTCCTGCTCCATGAGTGTGCAGCTTGGTGGCTCGGTCTGTGATACCCAGGCCGTGAGATGCTGACCCGACCTGGTCCCAGAGACGTCTGCAGCGCACCCCTGATGAGCACCACACACGCTCTGTTGTCCTTGTTGGGGTAGCCCAGTGGACTGAGCTGGTCAGCCAGGAAGCAAGCAATTCATTCACACGCCAGGCTCGGAGGGCCGGCAGCGGCTGGAGCCCCTCGGCCACCATTGCCTAGCCAACGGAAGCCTTTTCTTGGTTCTCTCTTTTTTAATTTTTTGAAACTAAAATTAATTAATTTCACTAATTAATTAAATTAAAACATAGTTGCACTATTCCCCCTTCCATTTCTTCCCTCCAGCCCTTCCCGTGCGCACCCTTGCTCTCTCTCAAGCTCGTGACTGACTCTGTCTCTTTAACTGCTGTAAGGCAGGTGATAGACTCTAACAGGCTGAACTGGATGCCTGTCTTTTGTCCTTTTCTGAAAATTGAAAATAGATATTTTTATGTGCTATATTCTGATCACAGTTTCACTTCCCCACCCACCCAAATCCACACCCTTTCTTTTTCTCTCTCATTGGAAAACAGGTGACTGAGAAATAAACAACACCAACAAAACAGAATAAGAAAAGCATTTAAAAAGGCCAAAGACGAAGCACAAGAAACACACAGAGACGAGGAGACACACACCCACACACGAGAAATCCCTTAAAAACACTAAATCAGAAACCATAATGTATAAACAAAAGACCCATAAGGTAGGAGAAATGCCCAGGCAAAGCATTATCAGGCAAAAGAACCCTCCCAAAATACCACCAGTTGTTCTGTGTCGGCCATGTGTGGCCGTGGGGCCTGCCTATGTCTGTGCACCCAGTGAGACTCCCTTGGAGACAGCCTTGTTCCTTTGTGTCTGTGTTAGGGATGGAGGCTTGTGTCCACTCCCCTCTCAGCAGTGGGACCCCATCCGGCTTAGACCTGTGCAGCCCCGTGCGTGCTGCCACAGGCTCTGTGGGTTCGTACGTGCCCCAGTCCTGCTGTGTCTGCGGACTTGTTTCCTTGGTGTCTTGAGTACCCTCTGAGCCCTGAGGAGAGGGATTTGGATCCTTATTTTCAAGCAGCTAGTCTTGGTTTTAAGATTAGTTTAAAAACTGTGTCAATTTCCACGTGGGTCTGTGTCCCCACAGATAGACTTCTCCGGTCTTTTATTAGGGGACAGCGCATGAAGGCCTCTGGACTGTGAAACTTGCCCGACTGAGCCTAGAAAACAAATTTCCACCATTTAGTCTGTCTTGGTCATCACTAAAGATAAACTTGCATTTGTTTTTCTTCCAACCTTTTAAAAACAATCTCACAATGTATGCGCAGAAGGCAGGCTGCGGGCTGCTCTGCCTTCTTCATTTCCTGTTTTAACAAATGGTGTTGCCGTTAGACCTGTTCCTGTGACTGCCGTTCAGTCAACAAAACACGCAGGTGCCAACTCGTAGATGTAACAACCCGTACGCCCAAGACACCTCCGTCTCCTTCGCCCGTCTCCCAGTCTGACCCCAGACGTCGCCGTCTGGCACGTGGCAGAGCACGCTGTGGGCTCACCGGTGCCTGCCACCCGCCCTGCTCATGTCTCCAGCTTGGCCGTGGGCACTGTCCCCTTCCCTCTCTGCCAAGTCTACGTACCCCTCCTCGTGGGGGCGTCCCTTCAGCTCGACGAGGTGCCAGGCCCAGGACGGCGCCTTGAGGGGAAAGAAGCCCACCTGCGCCCCTCCACTTCCCCCACCCTGGCTGGCAACGAAAGCAACTCCTACTCAAGCCATCAACGTCCAGCCCTCGGGTGAGTTCTAAGGCTCGTGCTGGCCACAGTGCCTCTCGGGGCCCTGGACTTTGGCCGTTTGTGGACTTCACCCTGCCTGGGCTGGCCGGGGTCTGGGTCAGCATGGCTGGCTGCGTCTCGCTGCTCCGGGGCTCCCTGCTCATCTCTGTTCTCACCCTTGTCCCGCACCAGGCGGAACTTTCAGGTAGGTGTTCACCGTTTCTCTTAAAAACACGTTTTTAAGGCAGGGACTCATTCTATAGTCCAAGCTGGTCTGGGACTCTCTATATAGTTCAGGCTAGCTTCAGCTGTTGGCGATCCTCCTGCCTCAGCCTCCCTTGGTTCAGCCCCAGTGGTTCTATAGGTGCTACTGTCTCTTGAGGCTCTAAGGGACTCACCACGTCCTCAGTCTTCCTCCTAAGAACCAGTGTGGATCTCGTAGCCGTGTGCTAACGGGATTGATCAGGCCAAGGACAGTCTACGTTTTGCAGTACGTGACCGGGCACCTTTAGCCAAAGCTAGGCCTCAGCCTGTCCATCTAGACGTCAGGGGCTCTGGTTCTGTGGCAGAGGACTGCGGGGACAGCTAGCCTGAGCCTCCATCCACACTGACCTCTATCCTGGAGCATCTAAGCCTTCCTTGGCAGCTCCAGCCTTCCTTTGTCTCTGCACAGCCCTCTGCCTGTCTATGACTGTCCTGCTTTCCCTCCCGGACTGCCGCCCATGGCTCCCCAGCTGTGGTTCCTGGCTCTAGACTACACTCTCCGACTTCTACACCCCCTCCATGCACACCTGACATTCCTTGTCACCAGTCACTTCGTGTGCAGCTCCCTGAGAGGGTGGAGCCCACATGGGCAAGCCCTGTCTGCCGGCTCTCAGCACTCAGAAATCACTGTCGCGGGGCCGAGCCTGCTCTAGTCTTACGATCCACAAGGGCCACAGTTTTAGCAGACTGGGGCAACTTGATGCCTTGCCGACTGATGTGGAAAAAATAACCAGACAGCTTGCACGCCTGCCCTCGCCCTGTAGACAGTGACTGTTAGCTGGGTGCTCCTGGTGAGTGGGGCCACGTTTCTAAGCCGTGGTGGCCTCACGGTCCCTGGGGTGGATGCAGCCTTCCTACCACGTTAATGCCAAAGGCGCCTGCCCACGTCCTCACCTTCTGGTTGGACGCTCGCGAACTGCAGCCGACTCGCATGGCCTCTCGGGCTCTGGATCCTCCACCCATAAAACGCTGGCCTGCCTGCCTGAAGCGCACAGGGCCAACCACATGGAGATGGGCACAGCCAGGCCCCGCTGAGCAGCAGGGAGCCGCCTGCACTGGCTGGCGCTCTGTGCGAGCCAGGGCCCCCCCCCCCCCCGCTCACTCCGTGCGTCCCTCCGCAGTGTTTCTTCCAGCCTCGAAGGCCAGCAAAGTCCTGGTGAGATGGCGACGCGCCAATTCCTATTTCCTGGAAGAACTCTTTGAGGGAAACTTGGAACGGGAATGCTACGAGGAAGTCTGTAACTACGAGGAAGCAAACGAAGTGTTTGAAAACGACCAAGTCACCGTACGTAAGCCCCCGTGGTGCCCACGGGCTTTCTGGCTGTTCAGGGCCCACTCGCTCAGAGAGCGGACTAGTCAGTCCACTCCCTTCCGGGTGCTGGTGTGAGCCCAGCTTCACAGGTGAAAGGCCAGACTTAGGGATGGAAGCAAACTAGTGTCAGCAGCAGGTGGCGACCACACTCTAGACGCCCTCCTGGCGGAGATACCCAGCTGGGGAGACCTGCCCATCACCCCATAGCTAAATCACCGAGCTCCACTCTTCCACGAGTCGGGAGAACTTTAGAAAAACAGGAGTCTCCCCAAGCACACCACAAGAAAATTTCCCATGGTCCATACGCCGGGTTAAGTAAATTCTTTTCTCACACATGCATCTACACTACCAAACAATCGGGTAAGAATTAGACTTCTTAAATTACCCACAAGCTTCTTGGAAGACAAAGAGGGAGTGAAACTTAGAACAGTGCTGTTTCCACGTACACGCTCCAGAACTCAGATGTAAAGTGTGTCGTAGCGGCTCCACAGGCTGGGGTGCGGCGCGGCGGCAGCGCTGGCTAGCACGCAGTCCTGGTTCCGTCCTCAGCATGGCAATAGCTTTCCATGTAACCGTAGCAATATTTAAATGTAGGACACAACGTCGACCTCTTGTCTGTCCAGTGTTTAAAAAAAAAGTGTAGCTTCTTAGAGGATCCTTCCAAAACAGCCCACCTGTCATTTAGTGAGAACGATGAACGCTTTTAAAGGAGCCCACCCTGACTTTCAATTTGCTGACTTCCTGGGGGCATGTAAGAGCAGGTGTGACACCGTGCACGCAGCATTGGAAGATCATGGCTGGGGGCACGCCGCAAGTCCGAATGGCTCCTCTTGATGTTCCTCCCGCCCCAGCCTCCCCCGCCAACCCTTACAATTATAACGGCTTATTTTTTTTCTTGAAAGAGGCGGGGGTTTCAGACAGCCATCATGCATTTCTGTGGGTGAGGTAGGAAGAGGCTGGGGAGGAGAGCCCGCAGCTCTGGGTGTGTACCCCCAAACACCATCCCCTTCCCCATAAGACATGCCAAGTGACCTGGCAGAGAGTATCCCACTTCTGTTCAGAGTAAACAGGCTGGAAAAGCACACACGAGACTCCTACAGCCTCCCACTGAGTGAGTAAAACCCTTGTTTTCTTACCCTGAGTCCATCCATGATGGACTGAGTACAGAAAGACCCGCTGGTGACGGTCTTTGTTTTTGCCTCGGCAGGAGAAGTTCTGGAGAGCGTACATGGGTAAGCACTTCCTCTTCTGCTTTGAGATGAGGCTCAGGACAGTCACCACCTGGGGTCCATGGATTCATAGTCTGGGCCTCTGGCTCCTGAAACCTGGTGTCTTCCCAGGGAAGGGCGTCGGTCCCGAGGCTCTTACTAGCAGGACCACAAAGAGGCCTCTGGTTACGTTCTGCTGATGTTTGGGGTTCCCAGGCAGCTGGGGCTCAAAGAGTGGGCAGGAGCCCCTTCCCCCACCTCACGGTTCTTCTGCGTAGAAGCGTGCCCCAACATGGAGCAGATTTGGGGAAACTGGCCACAACCCAGATGTGTGTCTTGGGAGGAGCATGGGGAAGGTGCCAACAGAAAGAGCTGTGAACGTGGATGAGAACACAGGGCAGGCAAAGGCAAGGACACGCTTTCTCATGAGCAGAAGAGTTGCTGCCAGCCAGGCATGGAATGTGGGGAGAGGCAGAAGACATGGGTCTTATGGGGTGCCTGATAGTAATGGTGAGAGGTGGTAGGGGCACATGGCACCCAGTGACACAGGGAGCACCTGGCACATGGTCTGCCCTGACTAGTGGAGCCAGCTCAGATGGTCCTGGCTCAGGGAGGCCTCAGTGCAGGCTCAGAGTCTCCTCTCCTCCCATAGATGGCTCTCCATGTGCCTCCCGTCCCTGCCTCAACAACGGGACATGCAAGGACCACATCTACAGATACAGCTGCACGTGCTCCCCTGGCTTTGAGGGCCAGGACTGTGCGATGGGTGAGGCTCTATCCACTGCCGAGCCATGACGGGGCTTGCGGGGGGCAGAGCGGCTTGCTCAGGCAGAAGAGGGTGCCCTGGGAACCTGACACACTCATCTCAGGGGACTCTGCCCCACCCTGGAAAGTATGTCCCGGGTGCTGGCTGCATTCTGTGACCCACTCTCATGCCCCAGCTCTCCTGGAATTTTCGTGGCATGGGGTCTTCCCAACCACCGCCCCCCAACCCATAATCTGCACACAAGTTGGAAGGGGTACACACAGGTGTGTCTCTGGTCCAGTCGGGGACACTCCAGATAGACACCAAAGCAAAGCTTCACAAGAAGGACCATTTTCAGAGAAACTGGACCTAGGGTCTCATACACGCAGGCAAGCACTCCCCACTGAACTACATATCCAGGTCTTTGTACTGTCTATTTTTGATCAGGGTCTCAATAAATTCCCCAGACTGTCCTTGAACTCGCTGTGCACAGACTAGAGTGATTTCTCAGGGGGCTAAGAGGACTGGCTGCTCCTCCGGACTCCCAGCACCCACATGGCAGCTCACAACCTTCTATAACTCCGGTTATAGAAGTCCAAGGGGCCCAAAACCTGTTTCTGGCCTCTGTGGGCACTGCACCTGTATGGTACACAGACACATATAGGCAAAACACCAATATACATAAAAATAAAAATAAAGGAACTTGCTAGGCAGTTCAGGCAGGATATGACCCTCCTTCCTCAGACTCCTGCATAGCCAGGGTGACAGACCTGTACCACCAGGCAGGACTGACTAAAAGTAGCCCTTATTTATCCAAACAGTGACCTCCTGGGGCCAATGGAATGAGTTCCTGACAATTGCCAACTACAGGAACAAATACATTTAACTCTTCCTGTGTCTCTGGTAGCTCATAACAGCTCTCTGGGAGAAAGGACTCTATCCCCGCTCTTTGCTCTCCACTCCAGATTCCCAGTCCATCCCCTCCCTGACAATGCTTTATGGGTGTCCCACCTAGACAGTGCCGAGGGACTCCTGCCCCACCTCAGCTGCTCAGCCGCCTGCACCAGGCTCTGATCCCCTTCTGGTCCCATTTCTGCTCTTTGAAGGAACAATTTAAAGCCAGCAGTTGCTGCAGGGTGGTAGGAAACATCCAGGGGTATGGGTGCAGCACCAGTGGGAGCTGTCTAGGGCTGGGTGATGCTTCCTGAGCCCAAACACAGGCTGTGTCCTCCATGGACACTCCTGGGTAGCTAAGTGTGGAGATCTGGGAAGAACTAGGACCACAGATGTATTGCGGTGCTTGCATTTCCTGTGTACATGGAACAGGCAAGCAGCGCCAGGGCCTGTGAGCCAGAGCCATGCACCGGTAGACAACTGTCCCACGGTTGAACAGTTTTAGCTTCTTCTTCTTCTCCTCCTCCTCCTCCTTCTTTTTCAGCTAAAAACAAATGTCACCTAGAGAGGACTGACGGGTGCCAGCACTTCTGCCATCCAGGGCAGTCATCTTACACGTGCAGCTGCGCAAGGGGCCACAAGCTGGGCAGGGACCACAGATCGTGCAGTCCAAGCGGTGAGTCCTCACAGAGGCGGGCAGCCTCGCCCTCCATTTCTCCCTCCTTCTGCCGTCAGCCTTAGGAGCTGAAGTGCTATTTAGTTGGATGTGTTTGCTGACTCAGGGTTCTGGAGACAACGTTAGAGCCACAGCAGTCCCGGAACTGCTTTCTGTCAGGGCGTTCATTACTCTGTCCATCTGTCATTCACAACGGCCCCCTAGTAAGCCTGGGAACAGGCAGCTCAGCTTCACCTTGCTCCCGGTGGGCACCGATGACCTCAAATCTGCCAGCATTCAGATGAGGCTTTTGGCTAGCACCACTGTCGACCGCACATCTGTTTGCAAGACACTGACTTTCTTCTCGTGTTATTGCCCCAAATGAAGACGAATGTGCATGCGGGGCCCTGGCTTCTGAATACTTCAGGACACCAGAAAGATGCTGCCAGAGACTCCATAGCTTCCCGTGGCAGGTAACGGCATTGGGTAGCAGTTTCTGTTTTGTTACAAACTTCATTCTGTCATTTCCATTTTCTTGCCAAAAAAGATGAGATGACGAAGTGAATTCAGAACAAACTCTTTCCCGAGCTCTGTGAGTTCTTGTGTAGCAGGAGCTCTGCTCTCTGCACCACTGGCCCCACAGTGGAAATGTTCATTGGTAGCCAGGAATAGTGGTGCACGCCTTTTATCCCAGCACTTGGGAGGCAGAGGCAGGTGGATCTCTGTGAGTCTGAGGCCAGCCTGGTCTACAGAGTGAGTTCCAGGACAGCCAAGGCTATATAGTGAGACACTGACTCCAAAAACACAAACAAAAAAAAATGTGCATTTGTTACAGCTATCAGGCACCCTCAGTCACATAAACACTATACCTACATCGTGTGTGTCTTACCAGTGGCCAATCTTTCTACCTATCCCTTGCACCACAGCCACGTCCCAGGGGACGGGAGTGTCTGTGCACAGCCCCTACATCACCCGCTGCCTGGACCCGAGTTCCTGTTTTACTCCTGTTTCTCTTTGTTCTCCCTTTTCCGTTAATTGGATTAGAATTTGTGCATTCAGGTTTGCTTGCCTGGCTGCTGTACATGACAGGTGTCCTACCTAATTGGCAATGATACGCAAGACTTCTCCTTGTTCTCCAGCTCCATGTTCCTCACTGTAGTCCTTGGCTACTTGGCCAGAGTTCAGTCTTTGGTTGCTCTGCTTTTAACTCTGCAACATGGGTCTTGTCTTTGAGGTTTGTGCACCCACCTAGGCTTGGATCTCCCTACTTTTCACTGTGGTCACCTCCTGGGTCTCTATGGCCAACTCTGTCCTCTGCCTCATGTGTCCATAGAACAGCCTTGTTCGGTAGGGCCATAGTGCTCACCACATAGGCAGCCAAGAAGTTTCTAGTAGTCATGCTAATGTAAGTAAAAACTGATGAAAATAATTTCAATATTATAACTCAGCCTAAATATGTACTAAATATGTATAAATATAAAATATATCATATTTTTATTTTCTTCATGCATGTACATATGAGCAACATTAAATGGATTCAGTAGGTTATATGTCGCAAAAGAAATCACAAAAGCTCTGGCCCCTGCAAGATCATGGTCCCTGATGACCAGCCCTTCGGTTTTGTCTGTTTTCCTTGTTCCAGGAGAAGGGAAAATCTGACAGCCATTATTCTTCCTTGGTCAGAAAGGGCCGCTGGCCCTTGAGAGTGGTCTCAGAGCACTGGGGTACGGAAGGATGGCGGGCCTTGGTGCTCAGGACAGCCGTCAGCTCTACTGTTCTCTAATCTTACACTGGCTATTAATGGCCATCTTCTTTATTAAAGGTCAAGTTAACAAATCCCGAAGGAAAAGACTTCTGTGGTGGTGTGTTAATACAGGAAGACTTTGTGCTGACAACAGCAAAGTGCTCGCTACTATACAAAAATATTAGTGTAAAAGCAAGTAAGTATTTCCTTCAGGAACTTTATAAGATCTCATTATAAATAAAACAAATGATCAACAAAAGAGTTAAAATTTTAATCTGGAAATTTTGTTTCTAAGACAAGACACGATGAGATAGCTATGAAATTACAAGCCCAGACAGAATGTGACATATCTTGAAGAATGTAGACACAGCAAGCCCATCCAAATAGCATTCATCATAGGATGAATTGAAGCTGTAGAGCAACCACCTGGACGGAGAGCTGGCTGAGGCCCAGAGGAGCCAGGTTCAAATCCCTCCTCCTTATGTCTTGGACTGAGACGCTGTCTCATCTCAAGACTTATCTGCACCCTCATTTTCCACTGCTACATCCACACAATCTTTTTTCCCTGTGGAGAAGTGGCAAAGTTCCTATAGTCAGCTATGGCTGTGCTCAACAGCAAATGTGAACCTTGACATAAACGTGCCTCGCTCTTTATCCTTAAACACTTGTGTGAGCAAACGAGTAGCTGGGACTCAGCCAGAAAGCGCTAATTTGTGATGGAATCTGAGCAGCTACGTTCAGGTTGGCCTGGGGTTTCTCTTCCCCACCTCCTGTTCCTAACCATTTCTCATGTTGTACCATAGTCTAGAAAAACTTGACGTTTTTTGAGGACAGTGTGAAGAGGCCAAAGAAACGAGTCGGCCTGGCCCATGCTGTGATCTGAATTCAAGTCCCAGGAGGACACTGTCTCTGCCCCATCAGGGTTTCACTGGGAAATCAGCTCCTGGTGGCTAGCTCACCTTGAGAACTAAACTTTGTAAGTTGGCCTTGACTGCTCGTGGTTTCAGATGCGGACCAGCTGGTCGGGATCCAGGGCGCTCACGTGCACATGCACTATGATGAGGCTTCGGGGGAGAACGACCTCTCGCTGCTGGAGCTGGAGGAGCCACTACGGTGTCCTGGCTCAGGGCTCCCCGTCTGTGTCCCAGAGAGGGACTTTGCCGAGAATGTTCTCATCCCTGGATCACCGGGTGTCCTCAGCGGCTGGATCCTCAATGGCACAGACCTGGATCCCTCACCAGTGATGCTTCCAGTGACTCCTGTGGATGGGGAGGAATGTGGAGAGGCCCTGAATGTGACTGTCACGAGGAGGACAAGCTGTGAGAAGGGCAGTGTGGTGACCGGGCCTTGGGTGGAGGGAAGTGTGGTGATCCGAGAACACAAGGGCACCTGGTTCCTCACAGGGATCCTAGGCACCACACCGCCACCAGGGCGGTCACACATGCTCCTCATCGCAGTCCCCAGGTACTCCATGTGGTTTAAACAGATCATGAAGTAGCTGAAACCCAACAAGATGGCCGCAAGGCGAGTCGGATCCTGCCACTGTTGGTTACCACTGGAAGATGGCATCTCTTTCTTCAGCACTTTTTTTTCTTTATTCTTGATTTTATACACGCATACAATGGAATGCCCATTTCCCTTCTCCTATTTGTCTTACATTCCCCTGGACATGTCCCCTTCGTGTCTTTTTCTTTTAATAACCCACTAAGTTCAATTAGTGCTGCCTATGTGTGGTGAGGGGCCATGCACTGGAGTGCCTTCCCCCCACAGCGACCGTCAATAGCTCCCCATAAGGAGCGGGGCCTGAAGAGGGGTCGGCCCCCATCTATGCCAGAATCTTGTCTGGCTTGAGCCTGTGCAGTCTTGAACAGGCCACCACGGCTGCTGAGCCTGTGAGTGAGGTAATCGTGTTCAGAAGACAGCATTCCATGCGTTCCTCCCCGTTCTCAGCTCGTATGCTTCTCTTCCACAAAGTTCCCTGAGCCTTGGTGGAGGTGAAGGGGTATGGGGAAGAGTTGGGAAGTGAACAGTCTTTCATTCTCAGCGCTCTGACCAATTAGCCATCTGCATTAATTGCTGCCCGTTATGTAAGCTCCCCTGAGCGATGCTGAGAACAGACCAGGTCTATGGTATAAACACAAATATTTGGAAGGCAATTTTTAACATGAACATTTGAGCAAAGGAACAACAGCAGCTTCTACCCTAGAGCCTATGACCTCCCCAGTCATGAGCTTTTGACCGAGACCACAGTTCGAAGCATGAAATCCCTCCTGTGGAGCTGACCTCAAATTCAAAAAGAAAGTAGTGTTACTCATAATAGTTTGGCCACGATTGTACCAGTGGGCACATCTTGCCTGGCATGTCGTGGTTACAGGGTCCAGCACTGGGTAAGACCAAATGATGCCTTTACCCCCCTGCAGTGGGCACAGAATGTTCTAGCACTATGAAAGCCAGCCAGCAGGAAGAGTTCCCCTTGGTAATTTTTATCTAAACAGAGGCCTTAAGGAAAAAAAAAACAGGTTAAACAAAATCAACATCACTCATAAAACAGCTGAGTTCTCAAAACTACTCCTCTCCTGAGGAAGCTCAGCGCTGAGGGGCTGTGAACACATGTGGTTGTGTCTAACTAGGTCTGACATGCACAACACAGACAAAAGGCTCTCAGAATCACTTCTCAGGATTCTGCATAGTTCACTGAGTCGTGGAGAGAGCAGCATTAGTCCTGGAAGACAAGTGCGGGCTCCTGACAGGGCTGTACCTACACTCACAGCATGCCGCAGGGGGTGCTGGAACCTCAACTCAGCCATGTGCTCAGCAAGGCTGTGTTTGAGCCAGTTCTCAGCTTCCTGTGCTTTGGTAACCTCATCTCCAAAAGAATGGTGGGAACATGCTATGATGACATTTGCAAAGGGCAGAGGAAGGCCAGGTGAAGTGACCCGGCCTCCAGGACTTGGGAGGCTGAGTAGGAAGGCCCCAAGTTTGAAGACAGATGGATGCAGAGTAAGACCTTGTCTCAAAATAATAATAAGGGGTCAAACCAGTGCACCCTCAGGCCAGAATGGAGTATCTGACAAAGATGCAAACTAGCCATAATGACACAGTATGTGTGCCCACTAGGACTCCACACACAGGACACCAAAGACAGCACACGAGGACGCAACCTAGAAGTATAGTTATTTGGCTGCTGTGGGGGCTCCACGAGAAGACAGAGGCATTTTCATTGGTGCAAACCCTGCCAGACCTCAACAGAGGGAACCACTGTCATGGCCAATGCCACACTCGACAGTGGAGCCCTGAGAGTCTGAGCTCAGGTGTTTTATTGATTCAGAACTCCTCAGGTGTTCTATTTACTGATAGCACATGTAGATCATTAGCAATCAAACATCCCCACGGAAATCTAACACCTGCAAACAATATAAAACGCCAAGACCTAGAAAGTCTCCACCCAACAGTGCACAAAACAATATTTAAAACACAATTAAAAGTAAACTTCAATTCTTCTGTATAAGTCAATCAAAAAAATGCTTTATCTCTATAACACAATTTAACTACGCCAGCAAAAAACATTTACAAGAGGAACAATTATGACTTTTCACAATGTCTTTGAACAAAAGAAAAATATTATCAATGTACAATTATCTGGAATTCACTCATGATCTTCTGGGCTCCTCCAAAGGACTTGGATCTCTTCTCTGGCTCTGCCCTCAGCAGCACACACAGCTTGTCCTCCAGGCTCCATCTGCCTGTCCTCTACTGCTGCTGCTGTTCTTGGTGGTCTTCCCATGGTACTGGCATTTCAAAAATGCTGGGGTCTTCTGCTGCAACTGGGCTGAACTTTCACCAACAGCCTTTCCTGGGCACTCTTCATGGTGCCAGATCTCAACTTCTTTTCATGACCCCTTCAATCTGGCCCTTCAAATACTATGGAGGCTGCATCCTCATCAATGGCCTCTATGAGAGTCAAGCCTCAGTTGCTCTCCATGACCCCTCATGTCTTCAAAACCAGCACCAGCTGGACTCTCACAGTACCAAGTTCAGTTACCAGCACGAGATACAACCTTGCCAGTTCTGGAAGACAGCTCTGTGTATTGACCACAAACAAGGAAACACTTTTCAGATTTTAAACAGCTTGGTTTGCAGGAAAAACAACTGGTAACCTTGTCTGCAGGAAGGGTTCCCTTGAGGGTGGATTTCTCGTTATCATTACCAGTACCTGGACCACTTGCAATCAGGTTTGCATGGAGGCAAAAAACAAAAAACTGCCCAGTTTAACTAAGTGGCTTTTTGGCTCTAAGCCACAGCACAGGGTCCTGGGCCAGCGGGAAGAATCACTGGTTGAAACATTCTGGCAATTTGATGTTTTTTTCTCACCACCACTATGGGGAAACATGTATCCTTCTTCATAGACTTTAAACACAAGACCCACTTGGGCCTCACACACACACAAAGTCATCAACAAACTCAGTTTATACAACAGTACACTCTGGTTTCTGTTTCCCCTGCCCTGGTTGCTGCCAGGGAGGGAGGATTGGCTCCATGATCAGGAAAAGCAAAGCCTTGCTTTTTCCCCCGCTCCCAGCTCAATTTTTTGTTTTTACCGTGAAAATGTCTTTCTCTAAAGGCCTCTATTCTGTGGCTCTCACTTTTGAGCCCTCTTTCTCACTTAATTTTCATAATTTTTCTCTTCATAGAGGCTTATTTCTCTTATTTCTCTCTCACCTCTTCCTTCAGGAGCTTTCGATTATTACCTTAATCTCTATCCTCTGGAAGCTTCCCTGAGTGCACTTTACCAGACTCAGCGAGGTCTGGAGTTTCTTCTTCCGTCTGTCTCCAGGTTGGATTAGCTAACATGATGTTGTGCCCCATGCTGGTATGCCATTTGTAGCTGTACACCTACTGTGGCAGCTCACCAAACAGGATAAGGAGGCATATTTGTTGGTGCATACCCTGCCAGGCCTCAGCAGAAGAAACCACCATCCTGGCCAGCAGCACACTGGACAGTGGAACCCTGAGCATCTCAGCTTCAGTATTTTTATTGATCCAGAACTCCTTAGGTGTTCTACTGATAGCATGTGCAGATCATAAGCAATTAAACAACCCCCACATAAATCCAACACCTGCAGACAACACAAAACACCAAGACCTAGGCAGACCTTCACCCAACAGTTCACAAAACAATATTTTAAACACAACTAAAAGTAAGCCTCCATAACATAGAGGCTAACTGTCAAGTTCAACTATCACTTTATCAGTTTTTGACTTGGGATGTCACAATTTAATAAATTACCTAGAGATGCCTGAAAATTTGATTCTGTTGCTGCTGAACTCCAAGGAGTGGAATCCAGGATGCTCACAGGAACGCCTTCCAATACCGCTTTGTCAGAAGTCGAGGATGTTTAAGTGCCCTGGTAGCTCTGCAGGCAACACCACAGACACAAAGGAGAAGGAAAGCAGCTCAGCCCTGGAGAAGCTCACCAGCTCTGCTAGCCAGCAGCCATACCCACTGCCGGACAGCTTCTCTGCATACCAGCCTGTTGATTGGTAGTCTTGAGGTTATGACCAGAGACATGCAGCCCACAAGCACATGCTGCTCTGCAGCCAGTGTGGACACAGATGATATTCTCAGCTGGAAAGTGGAGCAATTCATAACATAAAGCCCATACATGGGACCACTTCCTTTGACCCCTGTCTGGAACCCAGCTTCAGCTGATGGAGGGTCAGATGGAGAACCCGAGCTATCCACCCACACCCCACTGCGCCCAAGTGTGTCCACGTCTACACCCACCACAGAAGTGAGCAACCTTCTAACCCGCAGGACAATATTCCCCATCACATGGAGCAAGTCCTGACCAGACTTCAGATTTGGGCAAACTCGGGATGCTGGTGCTGCATGCCACAAGCCCTGGCACAAGCCACTGCACAAGGATGCTGAAGAAGAAGCTACATCCAAGGCAAGTCCTGCACTCTGCAAAGGACACAAGCTCCACTGCAGCTCCTCTGTACAAGGGATCGTTCTTAAGCGTGACAACTCTGCAGAGACTAACTCAAATGCTTAAGCCTTTCTTCCTTGGCGTATTTCTCATAAACAAGGGAACACAAGCTTCTCATAGTGGCACACACCTCTAATCCTAAGACATTTTCTAGGACAGGATGATCTGCATACAGAGTTGCAAACCACACCAGCTATGTAAAAAGACCCTGTGTCAAAAAAACAAAAGAAAACATACAAACAACAACAAAACACAGAGGTGATGTGTACTCAAGACGCAGGAGTGTCTGCAATGCTGTGGTTGATAAACTGTGCCTAGAATCTGCACTCAAGTTCAGTCCAGGGTAACTGTCTCAAGGAGGGGTCTCTAGAAGTGGTTAAGTTGGATGCAGATGCAGAGCGAGGGCCTGACAGCTCAGTGGCCCTCGGAAAAGGAACAGAAGCAGAGACAGCCAACTGTAGCTCAGAAGTGGCCATTACCGGAGCCCAACTGCCAGGCCTTGGTCTCAGACGACTCACAGCCTTCAGAACTGTTAGGCAATGAGCAGACGTACACAGTCAAGTACAGATCTGAAAATTTACATCAGACAAAATTCTGTTTACTTGCTTTTTATAAAAGATGTATTTATTTGCCTGAGTGAGTTTGTGTGCACATGCGTACAGTACCCACAGAGGCCAGAAGATGGCACTGGACCCTCTGGAACTGGAGTTACAGATAGTTGTGAGTTGCCTGGTGGTTGCTAGGAATCAAATCTAGGTCCTCTGACAAAGCAGTAATTGTTCTTAACTGCAGAACCATCTCTCCAGTCCCTAAATTCTACTTTTTAAAAAGAAACCTGAAAAGTTAACCATTTTGAGCTCACAAAATACTCAGATTTTGCATATGAAAATAGACATATCATGTAACATACAATAAAGAATGTACCATTTGTATAAATTTGAATTACCTTTAAAAAAGAAAAGTTACAAAACATCACAAAGACAGCCTCCATAAACAACACAAACTGAATCATAGCTGCTCCCTTCCAGTAGTTCACAGGTACCACAGGCCAGCGGTGTTTGTCCATCTTGAAAAGAATCCCAGGTCCTGGCAAAGGCTGGTGTGTTAGGACACAGGAGACTGAGTGGCCCCCGGGGAAGCACCCGAAGACTCAGGCTACAGAGAACAGATGCAGCTGGACTGCATCCACCTGCAGGTCTGAGCATCAGCACACTGTGGACAGGGGAGGGAAGGGGTTCTGCTTGCTGACGACCAGCTTCTGATGCTGATGGGAGATGTAGCCTTTGATGTGACCCTGAAACAGAGAGAGAGAGATCAGCTTGCACCCAGTCTCAGTCACATTAAAGACGCCAGGTGATACAATGGTGATGAGAAACATCCCTCCCTGGGGACAGTGCAGCTTAAAAAACACACAAGGCAGAGAATACAGAAATACATGTTATACCACTCAGCACTGACCCCCCATGAGGCCCTTTGAATAGTATTTCCTGGGGAAAAAAATTAAGTTCTATCAGAAAATGCTGTCACAAATACAAAAGGTCTTTTAACAGCATCAGCTCCGTATTAGCCCCACTGAGTACAGGCAGAGGCTTCCGCACCATGTATATCAAGTTGGCCAGAATGCACTGGACTTCATCAATGTCCACGTCTTCCACATGCATGAACTTCAAGGCGACCAGAAAGGCATCTAGAGACAGCTGATGTGTTTTGAGTAACAAATATCTGCAGAGGAAGAGATTACCATAGTTAACAACAGAACTCAGTACTTCAAGGACCAAACGGGAGCCCTGAGCGGGTTAGTAAGAAATGACATCATACAGTGAACCAGCGTTCAAACATAGTTTAAGCTCCTGCTGATTAGATATACACATCCCACAAACGACAGCTGTTAAACACAATAGTATATAAGCTTTCTACTATAAACAGCTACTGTACAAGTAGAATTCTTTAGATATTTACTGAGCATTTCATTAGCTCTTCAGTGCGTATTCTTTGTCGTAAGTCAACAGCTCTGAAATCAAGATGTACACTACAATGCAGTGGGTTCATCTCTTCCCTCCTGTTTCCAGGAGACTGCCTTCAACAATATACAATGCCTCTATTTATCCAAGAGCCTGTTGGGACAAGGCCTCACAGGAAAAGGAGCCATTACATTTAACTGCCAACACACACAATGGTGGGAGGACACTAGCGGCCATGCTCCAAAAGGAAAGAAGATGTAAGTCCCACAGCTCCAGCAAGCATAGGTTTCTGGCACCCCAAGCTAACGTAGAGTCTGCTGCTTAGCTATGTCATTACACAAGACCTTCAGGGTCAGCCTCTGTCCCGAGGGGCAGGATTTTGCCCCCACAGGCCACAACAGGCTGCACCATCTGCCCCAGGGGTTCCCTTGCCAGACACTTTTTCTTTCAGTGTGTGTGTTTCTGTGTGTGTGTGTGTTTCTGTGTGTGTGTCTGTTGTGTGTGTTTCTATGTGTGTGTCTGTTGTGTGTGTTTCTGTGTGTATATCTGTGTGTTAGAGCAAGCTCCTTGTCAGTCCTTGCCTTCCAGTTGCTGAGACAGGGTCTCTCTGTTTCTATGGTTTTTATACTTCATACGCCAGGCTAGCTGTCTGTAAGCTTCCAGCTTTTACATGGATTCACGTGCTTGCAGAACAGCTCTCTGCCCACTGAGCTTCCCCAGGCCCACTCACACTTTCTTGAAGAGGTTCCTGTAGGTGATGATCTTAAGCTTCTCGAGGATGAGGAAGATGCCGCAACGGATGAAGAAGGTCTCATGTTTCGCCAGCGCCTCGTTAAGCAGCAGCAGATTGCCCTCGCTGCGCAAGGAGAAACACCACATGGGGCCACAGCGCAAAGTGCAGACAGAGAGGTCAGTGAGGTTGCTAGCACACGTGTGCATCCTCTATTAGCCTCGTATTCTTAAAGCAGTGGGAGGGGCAGGCCTACCTGACGGCTTTGGTCACCTCTGAAAACTGCATGAGGTGGTATTTCCTCAGGAGCTCGATGGTTGGCATGTGACCCTAAGACAGAAAGTTAGCTTTCCAGAACAAAAACACTTTGGCTTTTAAAAAACGTGGAGATGAGTATGTCTGTGTGTGTGCGGCACATGTGTGCAGGTGCCCAGAGTCCAGGAGAGGGCATCTGATCCCTGGAGCTGGAGTTACAGGCAGTTCTGAGCCACCTGATGTAGACAGGACCCGAACTCAGGTCCTCTGCAAGAGCCACTAAGCCACTGAGCTCTCTCCAGTCCCAACAGTTTCACTTAACAGAGCTATGATCAGTAAGATTCTTATCAAGAAAATAACTTTAAATAAGCAAACAAAGCCATAGCAAACCAAATTTAAGAAGCTAAACAAGGATTAATATCCTGCGTGGGCCAGTCAGATGGCTCAGCAGGATCAAGTCACTTGCTACCAAGCCTGATGACCCGAGTTCAATTTCCAAAGAGTGGAGAGAACTAACTCCTGAGAGTCATCCTCCAACATCCATGAGTGCTGTGGTATGCACACATGCACACGCACAAACATTTAAAAGACAAAACATAACGGTAAGCTAGAAAAAAGCAATTTTGTCTAGAAATAAGGAAGCCTGGATACCTGAGTTTTGTGACTCAATGGGTATGACCCTGATCTTGACCTCTCTTGCCACTTAAGTAACACTAACACGAGGTAGGTAGTAACTGGAAAGATGCCCAGATAAGTACAGTACTGGAGAACAGGAAATGTATCCCAGAGGAGCTAGCAGAAAATGTACAACTCACTCTTTGGTGGGATTGGAGTGGGGGGAAGGCCCGCCCACTGCCTTCCTGTATTAAAAGCTGTCACTGACACTCTGCCAGGTGGCCAGCATTCTCCACCATGCCTTCCTGTCCAGGGATGGGGCGGGTGGTATGCATCTGCAGCCCCGTCAACTGCGCAGAGGTCAAGGGCAGTCTTGGTTACACTACAAGTGTGAAGCCAGCCCAAGCTATGTAAGACTGTCTCAAAACTTATTTCTTTGCTATAATTAAGATTCCCACAGGAGGACTGGAATGGCATTTTTCCTTTTCAGTTAATTCACTGAAATGAATTTAGCTTCTAAGGAGAAATAATATACACTTGTGTCATTTGTTGTATGAATAGTAAAGTTCAGAGTTCCTTTCAAGGAAAACCAACACAGCACAGCTCCCCGGGAGGGCTTGGAGACAGGCTGTGGGCACGCCCTGCCAGCACATGCGATGCTTGCCTGGCTGCTGAGGCTGGCTCACACACAGCACCACACGGCACCCACCACAGCGAGTTGCAAAGACTGCCGTCACTCACCAGCAGCATCTTCACCGGCAGCAGGTAGATCAGAATCATCCTCTTGTTCTTCTGGCTGGAGCGGTGGCAGTGCTCAAAGGCAAACGACAAGTACTCCTCAGCTGCGGGGAGCAGGCCCACAGTCAATGTGAGCACGCGGCTCAGCACGCTCGCCTCCTGCCTATGCCGTGACCCTTGTACAAAGGCAGTGCTCCTTCCCACAGCACACGCAGCAGTCCGGCCTCATTTCTGGCATCAGTGACTTTTCTTAAGTAAAATCCATAGCCTCAAATCCAACAAGAATTTTCCTTCGGTGCCCTTGGCCTGCCATGGTGGGCCGGCGATGGCCTACTTAACAGGACACTATGTAAAGGAACTTCTGTTGGGATTCTGATTTGCTGCGGCCCTCTGCAATCCTTACGTTCAGGATGCAGAGTGGGAGGACACGCCATGCACGCACACTGAGCACCTTCCACTTACAATGACCACTGCTTTAAACGACTGCCTGAGTCTGTCTTGCCCACAACTTTAAAAGGGGATTTGATTTCTTAGAAACAGTCTGAACCTAATAGATTTAAGAATAAAGATTCAGTTTGCCAATAGGCATTACCCTCACAGACTGTCCTACAATACAGCATAGATCTCAAGAGTTTAACTGCTACTGAGGCCTGCTAAGATGATGAGCAAGAAGCAGCCTTCCCTGGATAGCTCTGACACGCGTTTTACAGACACTATACGAATTAAGAATCTCAAAAGATTTCTCACATATAGAATTAGCTTTACTGTTAAAAATACAGGCACTTGGAAAAATATTAAGAATAAACATAGGGGCTAGCACGGTGGCTGAGCAGTGCGGCTGATGCCGATGCGCTGAGTCCTACCCCTGCACCGAAGTGAAGGTGGGGGAGAGGCCTCCACACAGAAGCCATGCAGCACATACCGTGACCTCATTACATACACCCACACACAAAACACACTTCAAAAGTAAGCTAGGTGTGGTATCTCAGGCCTATAATCCCCGCACACTCAGGAGTCTGAGGCAGGAGGATCACCATGAACTTGAGGCCAGTCTAGGTTACATAGTGGATTGAGATCAGCCTGGGCTACAGAGTGAGACCCTGTCTCAAAACACAAACCAAAGAGGGAACTGGAGCAATGACTCAGTTGTCAAAAGCTTCCTGCTTTTCCAGGGAACCCAAGTTCAGTTCCCAGCACCCACATGAATAGCCCGCAACCACCTGTAACTCCAGCTCCAAGAACTCCGACATCATCTTCTGACTTTTGTGGGTACCTGCACAACACACATGGCACACAATCACACAGACACACAGACACACTCTCAATTTGGGCCTGGTTTACACTACATTCCACCTCAATAAAATGCAATCCTTATATTCTCTGGGCCTATCAACGTCACTCAAAGTGGTCAGAACGCACGTCTTACCTAAAACACTGGGAGAATTTTCACATACCTTGCTTGAAGTCACTGTCAAACATGGCCTTACGCCCCACATAGTACTTGTATGTGACCCTCTGCGCAGTACTGTAGTCATCTTTCAAGTTTGAGCTGTCAATGGCTCTGATAAGAGGTTTACACAAATGGAGTTTGTTGATCTACAATAAAGAAGAAACCATTTAAAATACTCAATACCAACAGAACAGGCAGATGGAAGAACAGACATGAACTTCTGCTTTACTTTTTTTAACACAAGTATCAAAACCTTCAAATTTCTGTAAAAACCAAAAAAAACTACCTGGAATAGACAGCATGCACTCTGGAAGCTTGGGACTCTGAGGGGCGTAGCTCTGAAAGGGAACTAGAGACAGTGCCCAAGGAAGAGCCTGCACTTAGGTCATATGGCAAGAACAAACTCAGTGCCCCATGAAGAGAAAGACGGGTTCTTACACAGTGCAGTATGAGGGGCTGCCCTTTGCCTAATGGACCTTATGAAGCAGAACCTGATTCCTTTGTCCAGCTATGTGTCTATAAAGTTTATACTACAACACAGAACAAAGCCTCCACAGGGGGCCACCTAACCCCCTACGTCTCAGGACCAGTTACTAATGCTCAGGGCCTCAGCCTCAGGGCTGGACACTCAGGGCTCAGTCCCGTGTCTGGAGTAGCTGCTCTCTGAGAGCTAGCCTACATCAGACTTCATGAAGCTTTACTTCTTATTTGCTTTTGTGTCATGGTGTGGACCCCTCGCTCTTGAGAATGGTGGGCAGGCTTGCCCCACTGAGCTCTGATCCTTGTATTTAAAACAGAGCCTTGCTCTCGGGTGGCACTGGATCACGGCCAGCTATTAGGATTATTAATGTGAATGTGGTTACGATTACTGCCTAGTACAAGTCAAAAGGCAAACTAATAATTTGTCTGGACAGGTATAGACAAGCGCTTTACAAATATTCATGCAAAAGCAAACCTTAAAGTAGATTTTAAATAGCTGGTTCACCAGGAACAGCATCCCCCACTTCTTAGAGTCCTCTATGCCAGCACGACTACGGAAGAGCAAATGAACATGATAAATTACCAAATAAACGGAAGGGCAAATTACTATCTAGAGAAAAAGCACCACAGCTCACGCCATGGTCACCAAACAAGAGCACCATGAAAAAAATGAACCTAATAGGTAAAACTAAAAAAGGAAAGAATGGCTCCTTGCTTCTCCCTGATTCAGAGACAGTCATGTCTCCTGCAGAGCCAGTCCCCCCCCCGAGACACAACGGTGAAGTCAGAGTGAATGGATTTGGCCACATCGGGCACCCGATCGCCAGAGCTGCCTTCAGTTCTGGCACTGTTATGGATATTGCTGCCATCAGCGACCCCTTCATTGGCCTCAACCACAAGGTCCTTATGTTCCAGTGTGACTTTACCCACAACAAGTTCAATGGCACAGTCAGGACTGAGAAAGGGAAACTTGCCATCGAGGGGAAGGCCACATCTGGCAGGAGCGAATTCCCACCAACACCAAGTGGGGTGGTGCCCACTACACTGTGGAGTCTACTGGGGTCTTCACCACCATGGAAAAGGCCAGGGCTCACTTGAGAGCAGAGCCAAACGGTTACCCTACCTGCCCCTCTGGTTGATGCCCCATGATTGTGATGGGTGTGAACCATGAGAAGTATGACAGCGGCTCCAGCGTAGCCCCCTTGGCTGAGGTCACATGACAACTGTGGCATTGTGGAAGGCCTCGTGACCAGTCCCTGCCATCACTGCAGTCCAGAAGACTGGATGGCCCTCTGGGAAGCAGTGGTGTGATAGCTGTGAAGCTCTGTAGAGTATCCATCCCTGGGTTCACTGGCACTGCCAAGACCGAGCAAGGTCCCAGAGCTAATAGGAAGCTCACTGCCATGGCCTTCTGCATTCCTACCCATGTGTCCCCCGTGGCTCTGACATACCGCCTAGAGAAAGCTGCCAAGTATGATGATATCAAGAAGGTGGTGATGCAGGCATGGGAGGGAGAGCTCGCTAAAGGGTGTCCTGGGCTACACACACTGGGGACTAGGCTATCTCCTGAGGCTTTAACAGTGACGTCACTCTTCCACCTTTGATGCTGGGCTGGCATTGCTCTCAACGACAGCTCTGTAAAGCTCATTTCCTGGTATGACAATGAATACGGCTACAGCAACGGGGGTGGGCCTCATGGCCCACATGGCCTCCAAGGGGTAAGAAGCCATGGGCCACCCACTCCAGCAAGAACAGAGAGCAAGAGAGAGGCCCTCAGCTGCTGGGGAGTCCCTGTCCCAATTCAGCCCCCAGCACTGAGCATCTCCCTCAGTTTCCATCCCAGGAGAAAGGGGGCGGGGCTCAGGGAGTCCTATTCTCTCGAATGCTGTAAGTAAAGTTCCCTATACCTGCCAAGAAAAGAAAAGCAACTCAAGAATTCTAACACCAGGCAACAGCTGGAGACTCCCTTGTGACACCAGCAAACTGTGCAAAAGGATTTAGAAAGCATTTCTGATTAATGAAAGAACATTTCTCTCATAGCAACAACAACAAAAAACTCCTTTAAATACACAAGGAGAAAAAAACTCAAGGAGGGAGCCTCGGAGAATAAAAAACCCACACTGCAGAAGTTCCAGCAGGTGAGGTTAAACTACGGGACAACTAAACAGTCCTGGGAGGAAACTCCAGGACAGTGCTGACCAGGCCCTGCCGAAAGTACAAATGTCAAAACTTAGCAAACACGCTGTGTGTTCTGTGTGTCCATTTCACTTCAAAAGCAAAGAAGACACTAATGTACTTGTAGGAAAATGTACGTGAAATGTGCTTACAAAAAGATGACAAGAAAATATTGAGATAATTTGACAGATGGACAGGGAGAAGACATGGACAGACATACGAGAACAAGTGTAATAAGCTCATAAGAGGCGGAGTTAGAGGTCATCACCATGCAACTATCCCAATTTTGCTGAATATTTGTACATTTTTGTGATAAAATATTGGAAAAACAAAACTCAGAGTTGAATTGGTTGTATCTTTTTCTGCAAGCAGTTGCCCTGGCATGAAACTTGCGGGCAGTGGGTACTGGAGCAGCAGCAGCTCCTAGGAGCAGGAGACTCAGCACAAACTCAAGACACAGCAGAAACTGCCTGGTACTCATGGCAGGGAAGCAAACTGGCTAGAATGCAAGCACGACACTGGTGGGAATGCTGCCCGCTTTCACAAGAGCAAAGCCTGTTTCATGACAGCTGTACTTGGCTGCTGTAACAGCACTTCCATATCAACTGTACCACTAATTGGTATCCCAACAAGACATTTGCCCTTGCTCTGTAGTTCACTCTCTTTACACGTGTGATAAAAAATCTAAATGCTCGATTTACTTGAAGAGTCAAGCAGAAAGCAAATTCAGGCAGTAGGGAATACATGGGTAAGCACTGGTATGTCAAAATGGCAATGCCCTGCCAACCTGTGCCAGGCCATGGAGACACAAGACAAAGGCAAAGCCCAGGAGGCAGTATTCAGTTTGCCTGCCTTCTGCACAACATCCGGCTAATGGGCACATGTCAACTCCAGGCTAATGTTCTGAGAAACAGCCAAACACTCAGCCGTGCAGCTCACCCTCCTCAGCCCAGCAGCAGCATGCACTGTCTTATCATGTGATCACAGCCCTTGTGATGGGCACAGGGACGCAGCTATTGTGGTCCTTGCTTGTCTCCTTGGTATTGCAGGTGTTGGGCACCTTTGTGCCTGCTCACTGGCCACCGTCAATAGAATTCATTACAGGTTGACCATAGTGGCACATGCACTCGAAGGGCAGAGGCAGGTGGATCTTTGTGAGTTCTAGACCAGCCTGGTCTACAGGGTGAGTTCCAGGACAGCCAGGGCACACAGTTGTAAAAGTTCATTGTACATCCTATACTAGACCTTTATCAGGAGTATTATTTCAAGTGTTGTTCAAGTATGGTTGTTTTCACTTGCGGTGTGTCCTTTGAAGCAAACAGTCGGGAGGTCATGCCGCACAGAACCACAGAACCACACAGACTTCCAAGTGTCCATTCAATTAACAGGTATAGAGCTACTATGGTAGGAAACAGGACAGTGAGAACATGCAGCCTTCCCTTGGCATCCACTCTGTCTCGTCATCACAGTGCCACAGCAATGCACGGAAGCAGGTGCTGTGCAAGCTCACGGGAGAAAGCTCCACCACTGTGGTCAGTGTGTGGAGCGAGAGGGCAGAGACCCCGTCACCTGCCGAGGACAGGCAGCAAGAACGCAGACAAGCGGTGTGCAGACGCCAAGGCCCTTGATCACGGAGGAGAACAAGGACGGGTGAAGGGCAGCGAGGCTCACACACAGTCAAGGCCTTCAATCACAGAAGCAAAGCAACAAACCAGCCCATTAGAATAAGGGACAGAGAAGCCTTGAAACAGCTGAACCTTCAACCATGGAAGGGCAGCGAGGACAATACAGCAAGACTTGGCTCAGTTTAACCCCCTCCCCCACTCACACGTACACACTTACTTTCTGCAAGCTCATACTGAAGTAATGCGATTACAAAATCAATGGAGATGGAATTTTAGGAAGTAGATGGAAACTCTCTTACAGAAGGCTTAGTTAAGAAGGAAATCAAGCCAGCTAAGACAAATTACACAAAACGAGGGAGGGGGGTTATCAAAAAGGATAAAAAATTAAATTTAAAAATCTAGTAAGCCAGGCAAGCACCCGAGAGGCAGAGGCGGAGGCTGCGTCTAAGGCAGGCGCTACACAGAAGACCCTGTCTCAAAAGACAAAACAAAAAATAATACGCAAAAAAATAAATACATAGAAAATCAAATAAAAGCCATCGACTCACAAATCCAAAAGCTCAATGAACTGTCTGCCAAGAATAAAAACCTCACTGGATAGAGGAGCCACTGCTCAAGTGAGCGGTGAGGAGAAAAGCTCAGCATACCCCAGGGAGCAAGGATGAGGGGCCTGGCGGCCAGAGCCCCTGAGCAGACAACAGAACCTCTGTTCAGAGCACTTGACAGGGAGGGAAAGCCAGGCTACACGGGCACCTGGCGTGAGTTGTCAAATCCGGAGGCAGATAGAGTTTCAGGAAGTAACTGTAGAGCTCTGATAAAGACAGCACCAAGGACAGACTGTGGGGAGAGCTCTTAGGACACAGATCAGCACACGCTCAGAAACAGTGCCTATGTGGTGAGCACATGCAGTGCCTTCCTAGCTGCTGTACACACAGCCCCTGGACCCTCACAGAGCCTATGTGGTGAGCACATGCAGTGCCTTCCTAGCTCCTGTACACACAGCCACTGGACCCTCACAGTGCCTACGTGGTGAGCACATGCAGTGCCTTCCTAGCTCCTGTACACACAGCCACTGGACCCTCACAGAGCCTATGTGGTGAGCACATGCAGTGCCTTCCTAGCTGCTGTACACACAGCCCCTGGACCCTCACAGAGCCTATGTGGTGAGCACATGCAGTGCCTTCCTAGCTGCTGTACACACAGCCCCTGGACCCTCACAGAGCCTATGTGGTGAGCACATGCAGTGCCTTCCTAGCTGCTGTACACACAGCCACTGGACCCTCGCAGTGCCTACGTGGTGAGCACATGCAGTGCCTTCCTAGCTGCTGTACACACAGCCCCTGGACCCTCACAGAGCCTATGTGGTGAGCACATGCAGTGCCTTCCTAGCTGCTGTACACACAGCCCCTGGACCCTCACAGAGCCTACGTGGTGAGCACATGCAGTGCCTTCCTAGCTCCTGTACACACAGCCCCTGGATGCTCACAGAGCCTATGTGGTGAGCACATGCAGTGCCTTCCTAGCTCCTGTACACAGCCCCTGGACCCTCACAGAGCCTATGTGGTGAGCATATGCAGTGCCTTCCTAGCTCCTGTACACACAGCCCCTGGACCCTCACAGAGCCTATGTGGTGAGCATATGCAGTGCCTTCCTAGCTGCTGTACACACAGCCCCTGGACCCTCACAGAGCCTATGTGGTGAGCATATGCAGTGCCTTCCTAGCTCCTGTACACACAGACCCTGGACCCTCACAGAGCCTATGTGGTGAGCATATGCAGTGCCTTCCTAGCTCCTGTACACACAGCCCCTGGACCCTTACAGAGCCTATGTGGTGAGCACATGCAATGCCTTCCTAGCTCCTGTACACACAGCCCCTGGATGCTCACAGAGCCTATGTGGTGAGCACATGCAGTGCCTTCCTAGCTCCTGTACACACAGCCCCTGGACCCTCACAGAGCCTACGTGGTGAGCACATGCAGTGCCTTCCTAGCTGCTGTACACACAGCCCCTGGACCCTCACAGAGCCTACGTGGTGAGCACACGCAGTGCCTTCCTAGCTCCTGTACACACAGCCCCTGGACCCTCACAGAGCCTATGTGGTGAGCACATGCAGTGCCTTCCTAGCTCCTGTACACACAGCCCCTGGACCCTCACTTACGTGTCACTGGCACAGACGCGGAAGCAGCTCATCAGCAGCTCAGCAGCTTTCTCCAGCATGTCCCCAACTTTGCTCTTTCCTTTCTTTACCAACTGCTGATCTGCCTAACAACATAAAAGTGACTTATTTAAAAGCAAACAGATGCAAAATTAAAAGCCCAAGTTTCCCAAAGTTTTTACACATCATCTGAAGATTAGCCAGTGCTCCTAACCACTGAGCTACCTCTACTGCCCCTCTCATATACACTGTCGTTTTAAGAACTGAGACGTGTATATATTATTTCATATCTGTTTCAAATCAAGCTGACGCCAGTCCCAGTTGGGCTGGTTGGTCTTTGTCAACTAGACACAAACCTAGATACAGCTGGGAAGAGGGAATTTTAATTGAGATTTGCCTGTAGTCTAGTCTGTGAGTATTTTAATTAGTGATTGATGTGGGAGGGCCTAGGTCATTGTGGATGCTCCACACCTGGGCAGGTGGTCCTGGCTGGTATAAGGAAGCAGGCTGAATAAGCCATGGGGGTAAGCCAGTAAGGAGCACTCTTCTGCGGTCTCTGCTTCAGTTCCTTCCCTGACTTCCCTTGATGATGGACTGTGATGCAGGCTGCTTTTGGTGATGGTGTTACCACAGCAACAAACAGCAAAGCAGGACAGCAGCCTTGACCTGTTTAGCACAGTACTGAGTAGCTTCTTCTCACCTTAGTCTCTGACCTTCCCTTCTGTGCACTGCAGAGTAGTCCTGAACAAACCTACCGAGGGACGTGAAGTGTCACTTACCTGTGTCTGGGGGGTCAGCCTGCCTCCTCTCATTTTGGAAGATGGCCCCCAAGCTGAAGCTAGTAGGAAATAAGGGCTTTAGAAGGGTGGTTAGGCCTGGAGCAGCCCTTGGTGAATGAGGCCAATGTCTTCAGGAATGAGGTCCCTGAAGGGTTAAAGGTGCCTCAGTGGTTAGGAATGCAGTCTACTCTTACCAAGGACCCAAGCTGGGTTCCCAGAACACCTACCAGCCAGTTTACAACTCCTGTAACTCTAGCTCCAGGGAATCCAACACTCTCTTCTGGCCTCCATAGGCAACTACACTCACAGGCACACCTACATACACATAATTTAAAAATACAAATAAGGGGCTAGAGAAGTGGCTCAGTGGTTAAGAGCACTGGTGCTCTTTCAGAGGACCTGGGTTCAATTCCCAGCACCCACAAGGCAGCTCAGAACTGTCTGTAACTCCAGTTCTAGGGAATCAACACCCTAACACAGACATGCATGCAGGCAAAACATCAATGTGCATAAAATAATATTAAAAAAATACAAATAAGTCTTTTAAAAAGGGGGCAGGAGGCATGCCCACCCACCATGAGAACACAGCAAAAAGACACCATCTGTGAAACAGAAACAGACAGCAGTCTCACTAGACACACAAACTGCCTGCGCCTTGGGGTTGGATTGTCAGTCTCCTCATCAGTGAGATATGAACCTGCGGTGTGTATCCTACCAGCCCACAGTGCGCTGCTACCACAGTCTGGACAGACTGAAACAGAACTATGTCAATACCACATAATCATGCAGGAGGAAGCAGAGGGCTTGACACAATGGCAAAATGTTCACTGATGCACTGCAGAGATCACTATGTACTAACTTTTAAGAAATGCTTCCGGGATCTGGAAGACAGCTTAGTCCAGTGGTTCTCAACCTGTGGGTTGCAACCCCTTTGGGGGTCAAAAGACCCTTTCACAGAGGTTGTCTAAGACCACCTGCATATCAGATATTTACAAAACCTAGTAACAGTAGCAAAATTACAGTTATGAAGTAGCAACGAAAATAATTTTATGGTTGGGGGGTCAGCACAGCAGGAGCTGTTTTAGAGGATCGCAGCCTTAGGGAGGCTGAGAACCACTGCCTTAGTAAAGTGGTTGCCTTGTGAGCACAAGGTCCTGGACTATACTCCCAGAACAAGGGCACAGAACACAGTACCACAGAACAAGTGGCATAGCTTGTGACCCCAGCCAACCAGCCTAGCCGTTAGGTGAGTTTCAGGCTGACAAAACCTTGTCACAAGACAGAAAAGAAAACAATCCCATAACGAAGATGGACGTAGCCTGAGGAACGACATCTGAGGTTGTCGCTTAAGCTTCTGGGGGCTTTGGTTATGTCCAGATAGTCTGACATAGTCTGTAATGATCTGAAAGGCTGATAAACATGCCTCCCTTTCCCCATTCTCAAATGCCTCACAAAGCGGCACCTCACAGTGGCCTGAGTGGAGCAGCGGCGAGACCCAGACAGTCGCTGTTATCCAGCTACATAAGTGCCGGAGACACAGGTGGTGCCGCTCTTCCCATCTGTTTAAATTAACCACCAGAAGATTTACTATTGTTACTATTTTACGAGTTTAAGTGTTTTGCCTGCATGCATGTCTATACACCATGCGTGTATCTGGTACCCACAGAAGCCAGAAGAGGGACCAAAGGCCCTAGGACTAGAGCTGGCAGGTTGTGAGCTGCTCTGTGGGTGCCGTAAGGGAAGCCAGTTCCCTTAACCACCGAGCCTCATCTCCAGCCACTACTGCTCCTCAGTTGCTATCCTCACAGTCTGAAATTTCCACTTGGTTCATCTTTGCACCTTCTCTCTTTGCTGAGATCTCTGTATCTCTGTTCTCATTTGCTTGGGGTGCTCCTGACTGCTCAATGAAGCAGCGTTGTGATGGCTGCTTTAAAATCCTCATCAATTCATTCCAACGACTGCTGTCACCGCGGTGGAGGCTGGAGGGAGTCTCTTCGTGATCAGTGACCCCTGGGGTACTGTGTGTGCAGCTAGGCTTTCTGCGTGTGCCCTGTGTCAGCAGGTCTGTTGGCCTCCCTGAGTTAGTGAGGGAACAGAGACCACACCTCTTTGCTGACAAGTGGGTTGGGGCGGAGACCCCACTGTTTGCTGCAGACAATCTGCCAGAAAGTGCTGCCTTGTGGAGCAGGCACTCATCTGCTTCCTAGAGGCTTTGTCACCACCTGTGGCATTCCCATGTTTTCCATGCCAGGCTCCTGCTCATCAGGACAGACAGGAGCCCAGTCCTTCTCTCCCTGGCACAGAACTATGTGAATGTTGACATTCCAAGGCCTGCAGCTGTTGTTGTGAGAATAAAGAGCAGCTGGTCTAAAGCCAGAAATCATCACCAGTTTTTAAAACTACAGAAGGGGTCTAAGCCCCCTAAAGATGCATCTGTGGCTCCACAGCCAACTCAGGCTGATCCCCAAGGGAGGCCGACTCTAAAATCCAGGATCTCTACTCCTCAGCCACGAGCTCGACCCACATCAAGCTATGAGTGTTTAGCACAGGCCGCATCCTAGAAGTAGAAGAGGATGAGGACTGCTCTAGTCCTCAGTGTGCTTAGCACAGTGACAGGTCTGTCTGCATGGACCTCTTGGGCTGTCCCCTCTGCACCAGATATATCCACTTCCCATTCATTCCTCAAAACTTTTGGGAAGTAAGACATGGGAACTGGGCAGTAGACAGTCACCCAACAGCTTTAACTTCAAAGCAACAATGACAGGAAAGTGAACTTACGTTATTGGCAAATATCCGGAGGTCAAGTGCTACTGCATACATGACAGGCAGAGCCCTAGGGGCAAAAAGCAAGTATGTTTGACTGACACACTAAAGGCGCAATACCCTACCACTGACACTCAGAACCAGGTCCACACCCTGCCCATCCTAGCTGGCTGCTCTTTGTTCTGCATCTGTCACACAGACACACCGCAACCTCAGACTTCCTGGCCAAATATTCAGTTCTTCTCCAAACCACTGTCCCAACCCTGCTCAGGGACCGGATCCTGGTCTAGCTGGGAGCTCCCAGAACTTTGTCCTTCCTAAATGCTCCCTACCAACAGCAAACAGCTCCATTTAAAAACACTGAGGCTCCAAGCAGGAGCCAGAATTATAGCACACATAGTCATCAAGCAGCTCTGTGAACATCTAGCTGTCAGCACTAGGCTTTCCTTCAGGTGTAAGCTAGGTCATCACTTGGAAAAGAAAGTGTGGCCAGGCGATGGTGGCTTAGCCCTTAATCCCAGCACTCGGTGGGCAGAGGCAGACAAATCTCTGAGGTTGAGACCACCCTGGTCTACAGAGCAAGTTCCAGCCAGGGCTACACAAAGTAACCCTGTCTCAAAAAAAAAAAAAAAAAAAGGAAGAAAGGAAAGAAAAATGTACATAAGACATGAAGGCACACACCTGTAATCCCAGCATTTGGGAGACTGAGGCAGGAGAGCCTAAACAAGGTAAGATCCTGCCTCAAGCTTCTCCCATAACTGCCCCTCAAAATTTGGGACTAAGGATGTAGCTCAGTTGGTATCCCGAGTATTGTCTGGCATGCACAAAGCCCTGGGTTCAATCTCCAGCACCGTATAAACTGGGTTTAGTGGCACATGCCTGTAGTTTCAGCATTAAAACAGTGGAGGTAAGTTCAAGGTCATTTTCTGCTGCAGTGAGTTTGAGGCTAACCTAGGGCACATGAGACCTTGTCTCAAAAAAAAGCTAAAAAAAGGTCCAGAAATATAAGTGGTAGAATGTTTGCCTAGCACATACAAGGACCAGGGTTCAAGTACTAACACTGAAGAAAAAAAAAATGCTTAAGGAAAGGACTGGGTTGGTTGTCTGTGAAAAGCCTCTGGCTACTCTAGTGTGAACAAAATTTAAATATTTACTAAGTTATCTAATAAGTCATAAATCTTACGATAAGTTTTCAAGAAATTTAAAATAACCCAAATGAACTATAGTGGGCCTTTACCCAGCGTCTAAAACCGAAAGTTAAAAACTGACAACCAAAGGGGAAAACATGGTATTTCTGTTACAGAAATACTGAAGTAGCACTGACTACAGAAACATCATGCATAATCTGCCTGCTTGGCCATTTCAGTCCCACCCAGCCCACACCAGCACCATCACCAATCCCCAGCGATTTCTCTCCTGCTTACCAGTTCTCTTCTTTGTGAGCCTGAAATGCCCGCAGGAAGGACGTGCTCTGCTAAGGAAGGCATGACATACACACGTGAAGTAATGTCACTTAGTAAAAACCACTACGGAGCAAGGTGTGCTAGACGACTGTGTCATACGGCAGCAAAACCTTGAAGGCAGGAACACACCACGCCATCCACGTGCTGGCAGCCAAGTGCGCTCAGCGCATTCACTTCACGTCGACCTTCTCCCCAACAAGCCTTTACTATACGACCGTGTGTGTGAACCAGGAATGGCGGCACACTCCTCTAATCCTAACACTTGGTAGAGGAAGTTCCAGGCCAGCCTCCAGAGTGAGACCCTGCCCCCCACCAAGAAGAGACTGTGCATGTGTGTGTGCGCACGCGTGTGCACACACGCGCTTCTGGTGCAAGCATAGGGACCTGAGTTAATATCCCAAGTTCCCACATGAGAATGGCAAACTTCCAGACGAGTCAGAGACCCCATCTCAAGGCAATGAGGCATAGGGAGAGGGAGACACTTGATACGCTCCTTTGGCTTCTGGCCTCTGCACGAGTACACACAGGCTCTGGCACCTGCATGGACCACACACACACTTTGTTCTTCTCAACCAAATTAAACAACATCCACCCTCCATGTATATACTAATGGCAATTAAAATAAAAGGGAACTGAGGAATTAGGGGACTAACGGGATGGGAAGAGGAAAGAAAGGTTTGAAAACTGTTAGCCTCGGTAGCCCACCGCACAGTGACACACGGGTAAAGGATATTGGACTATCACCGTCTGGCATTTGTACGCCTCTATGAAGTCGTGATTCCCCACAGCGTAGGTACACCTGGAAAAGATCAGAGCCTGAGGAGCAGCCTACATACAGCACCCAGATGCCACATGAGCCCAGAGTGCAGTTCTATCTCACACATACCCAATTCACTACTGCTCCTGGAGGAGAGCTTCCTCTTGGCAGAGAACCACAGATGGAGGAAACACAAATGACTATTTGACTGAAAGCAGCTGATGTAAAGTGAAATCCCACACAAGGCCCTGTCACCATTCTCTCAAGTCCCAAAGGGGAAGCAGTTCGGCTGTTCTGAGTGAAGGACCAATGGCAAGCATGGCTTCCCACAGTGGGCCTCCAAAGACATCTACAGCTCCTGCTGGCAGTCAGTGCCAGCTCACCACCTCGTGTGGAAGCCTGCTGCAGAGAGCACAGTTAGGAACACGGGTGCCTTTTACTAGGAACATAGCGGCACCCTGGCCCGCTTGCTCTGAAATCCAACAGGCGTGCAGGCAGAGGGCAACCGTGCACACATGGCTCTAGGATATCGACTGCCTAACACACTGGAGCGAAGGCAGCAGACAAATCCCATATAGAAAGAGAAGTTTCTGTTTGTTCTGCTCAACTCAGATTCTTGTCCTACAGAGTCAAGATATTAAAATCCACATTATTTCCCTGAGAAAAGAAGACCTCGGTAAGGTACTGCAACTGACTAATAAAAGACAATTCAGTTTAAATACCAAGTGTGACACAAGAGCACGGACACATTTGTCCACTTTTCCAGTTAATTATCCACCGCTTCGAACATGATAAAATCTGAATCAAATGATGTGTTACATATTAGCGTTTCCTACTGTCAACAGAGTTACCTTAAATGAGCTGCAAACATCTCATCGTAAGGGGGCTCCAGAACCTGCTGGCACTTCTCTTCTGGAGAGGCCATCTGATCCATAAACAGAAAGGGACAGGGTAAAGTTAGTGGGCATCAGAGACAGCAGTGTGCAGGTCTTCACAGCCCAGAGAAATACTTGAGTCTGGCTCATAAGGAAAGGCTCACTGCTCCACCAGTATGTGTATTTAAGAAAACAAGAAGCCCAAGAACGCATTTGTTGTTTGCTGCAGACCAGAAAACATGTTAGGCACTTGCACACATATTTATTTTTATTTTATTTGGGGTGTGTGTAGGCGTAGGTGCAGAATGTGTACCTGTAAGTGTGGGCACACATATGCCATGGCACACACAAAGGTCACAGGAATACTTTCAGGAATATGTTCTCTCCTTTCACCACTGGGCTCCTGGGATTAAACGTACATAGCAAGTGCTTCTACTCAATGATCCAGCTCATGGGCTCTCACGCACATTTTAGTACTTAACCGCTAATCAGTCAAGAAACACGTGACTCCTACAGCTTTAATAAACAAGGTGTAGAGTTCCCTCCATAAATAAGGTCAACAAGTTACCACGTAAAGAGTGACAGCTTCCACAGGGAACAAGTGTCCTGGGCTGAAGGCCAACTGTAATTTCTAACTTTCCCTTCCTTCCAGTGGTGAAGTCTAGATGATCTGAGCACACCCATGAGGGTGAATTTCACATGTCCCCTGGAATGGACTCAAAGCATGAAGAACGAATGACTTCTGGTGTCTGAAGGGTGTTTCTGGAGGAACAGGACTGGAACTGCAACTCTATAAAAGAGATGTTCCTGCCCAGCGGGATGGACACACACTGACATGTTGCTGTGGGGCTGAACAGGACAAAAAAGAGAAAGAAAAAAGAACTGACTGCCACCTGAACTGAGACACTACCGCATCTCAGGCAGACCTCGGGTCTTCCCACTGGCTGGGACTCACACTAAATGGCAGCACTGGCTTTCCTGGGCCTCCAGCTGAAGATAGCAGGTCATGCAAGAGCCTTCTCAGACTCCATAACCACATGGCCCAACTCCCCAGAGAAATCAATCTCTCTCAGTGTACATTTGTATTATGTATGTATAAATGTACTTCTAACAGTCATTTTTCTAATAGTAAACTAGCAAAGTGAATAACAGTTTAAAGAAAATCAGTGAGTCCTCCCCAGTGTAATAAACACGCCCACACACTTATTCATTACGGTGGGAAGGAAGAAAATCTCCACTCTAGGCTGTGTGTGTGTGTGTGTGTGTGTGTGTGTGTGTGTGTGTCTGGCCTAGAAGGTAAAGGTGCTTGCTGCAGGCCCGACAGCCTTAGTTCAATCACCAGGCCCCACGTGGTAGAAGACCCAGCTTCCACAACTTGTCCTCTGACCTTCACATGTACATCATGGCAGATGTGTGCCCAAATACATACATACAAAAAAATAAGTATAATTTTTAAATTTAACTAAAAAGAGAAAGAAAATCACCATTTTACGGTTCCTTGTGAAAAAAACTGACTTGGATGGTAGCCACCAGCATGAACTCATCAGAGCAAGGCCAGTGGAATACTGTCCAGACAGCAGACCTATGAGGTCACACACACAACCCTCTCTGCCCCAGACGAACAACAGTAAGCACACAGCTCCCACGCAAGCTGCTGTGGCAGAGTGGGCTGGGCTCTTCATGTCACTGGTGCTGACTTCTTAGGACAACAGCTCCCAATGCTGTTCATCAGTCACACAGGACACCCTGGGGACGGACTCCTTGCTCTGAATGCCAGGCCTAGTCACCAGTAGATAGCCCTATTTCCTCTCAAAGAAGAGCTCTGTCCCCATAAGAACATACTGGAATATTATTGTAAGCATCAGTGTAGAAATAGGACTTGACAAAATGTCAACTTTGTCTACAGGAAATATCTAAATAATATTTAATTCCAAATGGAAAATGCTCATCTTCTCAAAGCAGGGCTGGCAGATGTGCTCTGTGAAAGGCTTTGCCAACTCTCTGTGGGCTCAGTCATCTGTGCCTCTGTGGCAGAGAGGCCACCAAAGCAACACTTGAACCAGCACACAGCTCTGCTCTCCAGGTGAGAGCTTGGTTTCAAGTGAGAGCTTGGAGGGGCTTCACCTCTGGTGTGCGACAGTTACTACACTTTGGGGCAGACAAAAATGAACAAGGTCTAAGTCCCATGGTCTCCCCTAGCGGCATCGATGTGTCGCTGACTTCAACCCTGAGTTATAGGAGTATGGGGCACAGTGCTCAGAAAGTGAAATGGGACTACATTAATTATAAAGAAACTTTGAAAATTTCAAATGAGAGTGACATTATTAGTTCCTTCTATTCAAATTTAAACTTCCATGGAAGACTTCTCACAGCTCTTTCTAGATGCCTGTGTCGACCTTCCTATCTGCAGACTGAGAGCCAGCGCCCCTCACCTCTTTCCATTCTCTCTAGACACCATGGCATATCGATCACCTACCTGGAGCCGAGGGTTCGCAACATGAGGGTGTTTGAAAGACACCAGCTCTGCACAGGATGCTCCATCTCTGGTGTCGATGGCTTCATACACCTGAAACAAGTTGAAGGGGAAACGTGAGCAGCTAGTCTAGAGCAATGCACTGCATACAATAAAAGCAGTGCCCTTTCTGTGAAACAGGTCATAATAACCAAAATTATGTAAAGTGAATGACTTCATTTCAAAATGGGATTTCCCTAGGGCAAGAAACAGGTATGCCAGAGTCCCAGAGCAGGTCTTCTAGAGGCCTCGGGTGCACTGGCCTTGTAGGAGCACGAAGGGTCCAGATGCAGCGTTCCCGCGTTCTTCCCTCTCGAGCCCTGGCTTGGCCTCATAAGGAGAAGCCCCATCTACTCAGTGTCAGGGATTCTGATCACTTGTCTCACTTGAATGTGACCGTACAGAGTTCTCTCCACAGGAAACCTACAGGCAGCTAAAGCTTCGGAACTGGAACACACATCACGAGACAGAACACGCTTCTGATGGCTACTGGAGCCGGGAGCACAGTGGTCACTCAGGTCAAGGCACCAGGTCCACGTAGTGAGCAGTGTATAGGTTTGGCAGGGACAGCCCTCCAGGGCTGTTCACTCCCCAGTGACCTCCCTTGCCAGTGCCCTTGGAAACAGCAAGATGAAATAACCATAACACCAGTGACTCTGTATGTCCACCATCACTACCACCTTTGCGCCCAAAGCCTCAAGTACAACTTGACTAGCAACTGGCTCCACCACAGGATCTTGCACTCAGGCCTGGACTCTCTACAGAGTGCCCTATAGAAGTCCTGCCTCAAAAAAAAAAAAGGAAGTTAGGAGTGGAGAGGGAAATAAGATGGTGACAGGCCTTAACAAGCAAATCTTAAACAGTAGCTAGAGCATCAGGATGAAGCTCAGTAGCAGGGGGTCAGGGACGAAGAAGCTCATGGTAGGGAGCACTTGCCAAGCATGTGCAAGTCCCTGGGTTTGGTCCCCAGTACTTTTCTTTTTTTTTTTAAATAAATACCTCATCCCTGGCACCCAGCCACCTGACACAGATGCTGTATCAAATGCTAGCACAGAAGCTGCAACCACTCAAGTTAAAGACATCATATGGATCATGAATTTATAGCCCAAGCCAGCACCTGTGTGAAGTACCCTGGGCTGCACATCAGGGGAGAGTCTCTTCAGGCACCCCAGGAGCCATCTCTCCCAGCTGCACTGGGCCTTCTTAGATCCTCCACCCCAGTCCACAGAGGTACCCTCTGCTCTTAAAACTCTCAGCTTCTTAAAACTGTACACTCTTTCTGTCCACTCAAATCCCAGAGCAAAGCAACCTGGTACCAGGCTTGTTTTTAAGCTCCACTCCTCAGTGACAGGAAGCAAAGCTCCTTGGAGAAAGGATTGACGCCAGAGCTGGGACAGGAGAGGCCTGGGTGAGCTTGGAAAATGTGTGGCCTGGGAAAGGCTCAAGGAAGGACAGGGACAGGTTCAAAAGCCACAAAAACCAACTGGAGACAGCTTAAGAAATCTTGCACTTCACAGAGGTTAACAATGGAGTATAACTGAGGCAGTGCATGCCTTTAATCCCAGTACTTGGGAGGCTGCGGCAGACAGATCTCTGTTTTATATGCATGTGTGTGTGTATGTATACACACACACATATGGTTAGGATATATACATATGTATGTGTGTGTGTATATATATATATAGAGAGAGAGAGTGTGTGTGTGTGTGTGTGAGAGAGAGAGAGAGAGAGTGAGAGAGAGAGTGAGAGAGAGAGAGAGAGAGAGAGGGAGAGAGAGAGGGAGAGGTTCCATAATAGTTTTTAAAAAGAGTATAAGGGAAATTATGTTTTAATATTTATTTTCTTGGGTTTGTTGTTTGTTTTTGAGACGGGGTTTCACTGTGTAGCCCTGGCTGTCCTGGAACTCACTCTGTAGACCAGGCTGGCCTTGGACTCACAGAGATCCGCCTGCCTCTGCCTCCTGAGTGCTGGGCTTAAAGGCATGCTCTACCACTACTCGACAATATTTGTTTTTTAAGGATCATTTATTTTAGCTGGGTGGTGGTAGCACACACCTTTAATTCAGAACTCAGAAGTCAGAGGCAGGTGAGTTCAAGACCAGCCTGGTCAACAGAGGGAGTTTCCAGGACAGTCAAAGCTATACAGAGAACCCTTGTCTCAAAAACCAAAAATTTTATCTTATGAGCTGCCATGTGGGTGCTGGGAACCGAACCTATGTTCTCTCAAAGAGCAGCAAGTGTTCTTAATCACTGAGCCACCTCTCCAGTCCAGAAATTTAACTTTAAAAAACAAATAGCAAATACATAAAGAGGGCCAGGATGTGACTCAGTGGTAGAGCACTTGCCATATGCAGAGACCCTACATTCTGTCCTCAGAACCACATAAAAAGTAAGCCAACACAGCAGGAGAACAGGAAATCACATCCTGGCCAACTGATACAGTACCTGGTTTGGGAAGGGCTGTCAGTGAGGGTAAACTACCTCTACAGAAGGGTCTGGAGGACAGGGAACTAACAGCCTGGAAATCTTGAGAGCAGGAACACATGCAGCGTGTAGCATGATTGCACTTGATTCAGAAAACAAATTCAAAGGAACGATTTGCAAGAGAGTAGAAAATTAGAGTTCTAAATTAGAAAACTTGCAATGCTGTCAAGCTTCTCGGGCATTTTAGTTTCAGGGAATGTCCCTGTTCTTAGGGCCTCAGTGTCTGTGGTTGTCCTTTGGTTGTGGACGCTTACTTAGAGGTGTTCTATAGCTGTTAACCTTGGGAAATGGAGTAATACTTCCTTCTGGTTCGACCCTGGACGAAAGTAGACCTTTACACTCCTCATTGTAAAGGGGTGGATTCCTCAACTCAGTGTTTCTCTCCCCAAAATATGTGCAACCACTGCGGGCCATCGCATCACCTCTACGGAACTGGGGTACCCAGGAACAAGCACAAGTACGCTGATGTCATTCTCTATGACGAGGAAGACCGACCTCAACCCCTGGCTCAAGCACCTCAGAAGAGTAACAGGATCAGGACAAGGAGGACAAAATCCAATCCTGTCCCAACTGCTTCAGGGAAATTAGCACAGGACACAGGGAAAGAGAGACAAACATCTGTCAACATGTAGCCACAGTGAAGGCTGTTGTCAGAGTTGAAATAGAGACTGATCACTCAGCCAACACTAAGGTCACTGAGGTTCAAGCATGACTCTCCAAAAACAGTATCTTTTGAAAATGCTAAGTATTAAATATGTGCACTGTAGAACCAGAATCTGAGTTCCAACGGTGATGCTTCTGAGCAGAGAAGGCTTGGGTTAGCAACCTACTAAACTCTTCAAGAAGGGCCTGTGATGGAATCAAACTGACTACATATAGCAGTATGCTACAGTCTCTTACCATCTATTTAGGTAAGGAGAAAGGAAAGATAGAAATCTTCACAATTTTGCAAGTGGCCTTGATACAGAATGAGAGAAAGGTAGAAATCTTCATAGCCTCTTTTTAGGCTGTCCTAAGCTTGAAGATGAGTCAGATTAGCATCTCAGCTCACAGTCTATAAACTCAATCTCTCCAACCTTTTTTCTTTTAGGAATTATCACACTAACGACAGCAACCCAACGAACCACCAACCAACGCCCACCCCAACTCTTGGAGCTTCAGACTTTTTATAATCTAAGCCAAAAGTTCCCATAAACCCATGCGGCACCCAAAAACAAGCTACAGGTGCCAGAATGCCTGCACCTAACCAAATTGTAGCCACCTGCATCAACTTGTAAACAACTATACCACAGCTGAGGTGGGCACACAAACCTAATCCAAACACCATTTTGTGTTTTTAAAGAAACCAAATAACAAAAACTTCTTCCAAGTGTTCCTCTACAAATATATGCACATGAACCATTGACAACAGTGCCTGCTACCTACGAAGCACACAAGTGCTAATGGCTGAACTCTTTATTTCCCTCATCAACCCAAATGAGTCAGTTAAACAGAGGGATTCTCAGAACTCTGCTGAAAACACACGGCCAAGAGGAGAGGTGCGCTAATAAGTATAGGAATGTGATTTAGTTAATGGAAGTGCAACACAGCTGCTGCTCACTAGCACAAGGTACCAACACTAGCAAATTGTTCAGCTTTCCTGTTTGGCCCCTGGCTTTGCTTCCCCTTCTTCTAGACCCAGGGCGCAAAAGTAAGAGACAAAATCATTACCCTCATAGCTCAAGTGTTACACAGTAAAACCACACCCACTTGTTAAAACAAAACAAAGTAGCACAGGAATGGTGACACACACCTTTAATCCCAGTAGCTCAGGAATGGTGATATATACCTTTAATCCCGGAATTCACAGGGCAGAGACAAGGAGATCTCTGAGGCCAGCCTGGTCTACACAGTAAGTTCCCAGACAGCCAGGGAGGGCTACACAGTGAGACTACCAAAAGCAAAACAACAATACAAGGCTAATGTCTGGAACTGCTATGAAAAACAACAAAAATGACAGCATAAGGGACAGGCCTCTCCCAAATGGGCCATTAGGAGGGCATGGCATGCTGTGACTTAACGCTCAGGGGACAGCTATAGATGACACCGCCAATTTCCACAATAAATCAGGCCTCTTTCTTTCCAATTATAGGTTCAAAGGCAACATTTGTCCCCCAAGTTTTCCTAGGAGTGATCCAGATCTAGGTAATGGAATGTTTGAGGCAGGGAAAGAGGGGAGGTCTGGAAGTGCTTTCATCCTCCCCAAAAGAAAGGGAGTGTCTTTACTCTCCTCGGGAGAGTGATGGAGTGTGACACATTCTTCCCTTACCGCTACCAGACAGAGGCCCTGGAATCATTACAGCCAAGCAACGCCGAGGAAGATACAACCAAAACGCCCAGGCAGCAGAATGGAAAGTGGGCCTTGATAAAAGAACAAAGTGCAAAACCGAGATTCATAAACAGCCACGAGCGGCACTATAATCAGTCGAGACGTTCATCAGACTTTCCCACCTGGCTGTCCCTGACACCAGGTGTGTTGCCTAGTGGTACCCATACTTTCCACACCCTAATAGTCCCACTTTCCTATGTTTGTGAAAAAATAAACACAACCCCCAACCCAGGTGAAACACTGCTTGCCTCTGCTATTCGCAGGCCTTGGGCAAAGCCCGGGGGGCACCGCTGTCAAAAGACACCGTGTGCTGCCTGCAGACGGTGCGACACGGATAATCGACCGCCTACCTCCGCCTCGGGTCCTCCCATCTGTCCCAGGTCCGGCGGGAAGCACTTGCAATTTTTGAGCAAGGTTGCTGCCCGCCTCATGCAGCAAACCCTCCGGACCCAGGACGCACGCCATGGCCAGTAGGCACGGATACCCGGAGAAACCCACCTGCTGTAAGTACTGGTTAATGGTGATGTGCGCCATAGCAGCGGCCGCGGCCTTAAGTGCCTCACTTCCGGCGCAGGTCCGTCTCCGCTCCTGGTCCCCACGCTGTAGCCCCGCACGTTGGTTCCGGAGCCGGAGGCGCGAGCCGAGCGAAGCTGGAGGGAGCACTCCCTCTCGACAGCAGGCGAGGCGGGGCTCCCGGGACGCCTCCGCTCCGGTAGGAGCGCGGGCGAGGCCGGAGGGCTAGCGTGAAGGAGTCCCCGCGGCCCCCCGCGGCCCGGCTCCCGTGCCCCTCCCCGTCCCTTCCCGGATGAAGGTGACCGCTGCCCAGTCTTCTCTGCGCTCTCAGAGCCTCGCGCACCCCGGGACCGGTCCCGATCCCACTGGGGACCACGTCTCCGCGCACCCCTAGCCCTTCCGGAGGTGTCCCCAGCCCTCGGCGTGACGTGCGCAGCGAGCTCCCGAGCGCCCGCCGCGGGATGTCACGGCGCCCTCTCGCGAGCATTCGTTGCAGGACGCCCGCGCGTCCCGAACCCTCCCGGCGCGGCCGCGCACGCCCGAGCCCTCACTGGGCGGGGCCCGCGCGCCGGAGCCGGACCATTCCGGTGCGCGCCGCGGCGGTTGGGCCTCGGGAGCGCGGACGGGGCCGCGAGCAGCGGGAGGAGGAGCCGAGCGCTCACGGGCGGAGCCGACAGGAGGAGGAGGAGGAGCCGGGCGCGCACGGCCAGGGCGCAGGGCAGGAGGAGGAGCCGGGCGGCGCGGGGCGGGGCGGCGTCCGGCCCAGCCATGGCGGACGAGGGCCCGCGGAAGGGCAGCGTCTCGGCTCTCATGGGCCGCACCAACGGCCTCACCAAGCCCGCGGCGTTGGCCGGTGGCCCTGCCAAGCCGGGGGGCGCGGGCGGCTCCAGGAAGCTGGTCATCAAGAACTTCCGAGGTGGGTGCGCTCCGGTGAGGAGCGGGCGGGCGGGCGGCCGGCAGGGCTCGCGCTCGGACAGGGCCTCCCGAGGCTGCCCGGCCGGCCCTGTCCCCGCGCCCCGGCCCGCCTTGTCCCCGCTCGGTGCTGCTCCGGCGCCCCGGCCCGGCTTGCCCCTGCGCCTCCCGCTCCGCCGCGTCCCCGCGCCCCGGCTGGCCCTGACCCCGCACGTCCTGTCCGGCCCTGCCTCGGTGCCCCGGCTGTCTTGTCCCCGCGCGGCCGTTGACCCTCTCTCCCCACAGACAGGCCGCGGCTGCCTGACAACTACACTCAGGACACGTGGCGGAAGCTTCACGAGGCGGTCAAGGCCATCCAGAGCAGCACATCCATCAGGTACAACCTGGAGGAGCTGTACCAGGTGAGCGGCGGCGGCCTGCGGGCTCCCGGCTGTTTCCCTCTTCCCGCAGCCGCGGGCGCCGACGCCAGGGAGGCCTGTCGGGGGGCCGGCTGCGGCCGGAGCCTTCCCAAGCGGAAGCCGGAGCCCTGGGTCAGCAGGTGCTGTGTGGCTCGCAGCCCTGGATTAGTGCTGTGTTGAAGCTTAGGTCGGGCCGCTTGGGAGCTGTAAGTTTCCCGTCACCAGAAGAAAGGAGGTGTGTGGGGCCCGGAGCCGCAGGGCTCCTGCAGATGCCAGTATGTGATGCTTGAAACTCAGTCCGGCTCGGATTGCTAGTAAGGTTTCCCCCACCCACCCACACACGTGTTTTGTGGTTTAATTGTTGCAAATAAGGTTTGCAGGCAGATTCGAGTAGTTTTTAGATTCAAGATGGACTGTGTCTTCAGCAGAAAAAAGAAGTCCCAAAAAAGTACATTTTTGTTGTTCCAAACAGACTTTCCTGCCATGGTTTTTATAATAACATTCACTAAATAGTCTACATTTTAGGAAGTGATAAGAGCATATAATTAAACTAAAAGTCATGAACTTACCGGGTTTTTTCTTTTGCTTTGTTTTTTTGTTTATCCTGGTTACAAAGTGAGCGTATTAAAAGTTACAGAAAGTACAAAAAGAACCGTAAGTGAAAGGAAATGGTTACAGGTTGAGCACTCCCAGTCTCAGCCTCCCCAAATCCGAAACTTTTAGTGCATACATGAAAAGAGATCCACACCTGACCTATCTGACTGGTCTCAGACAAAGCACAATGTATGCTAAAACTATTGTATAGAATTACCTCCAGCTCGAGCCAGAGGGATGACTCAGGAGGTAAGGTGCTTGCCGAACAAGCTTGGCAACCTGTGTTCAAGCCTCAGAGCCCCAGACCCTACCTAAATGCACTTGCCATCTTGTATGACTCCAGAGAAGTCCTCTGACTCCAGACTCTAGCACCCACACATACATACCATGCACACACACAATGAAAAAAAACACAAAAACCTCAAATTGAGTTCAAGCTTTATGAGAAATGAATTAATTTTGTGTTAGATTTGAGTCCCATTCCCCTTATGCATATACCAAATCCAGAAGAAAAAATCTGAAATCCAAAAAATTACTGATCCCCAGTATTTTGGGTAAGGTACAACCAGCCTATAAAGACAGATTGGTGTACATGTGTCTGTTCTTTGTCTTAAGTTTGGGAGTTGATTGTGTATTGAGAGGATTTTTTTAAGGTTTTGTTTTGTTTTACTTAGATGGTCTCAGTATGTAACCCTGGCTGGTCTGGAGCTCATTATGTAGACCAAGTGGCCTCAGATTCACAGAGATCCACCTGCCTTTGCCTCCTGACTGCTGGGATCAAAGTCATGCACCACTGTGCGGCACCCTGCCTAAAGATTGGCCTTTATTATTTTTGAGGCTATATCCATATATGGGTGCATGCACACGAGTACAGGACGGAGGCTGGAGTGTTGAATCCCGCTGGAGCTTGAGTTCAGGTGGTTGTGAGCCTCTTGTCATAGGTACTAGGAACTAATCAGGTGCTCATGTGCTCTTAACCACTGAGCCATCTCTCCAGGCTCCTGCCCCAACTCCTTTTGCTTTTGAGTGAGAGTCTTCCTACATAGCCCTGGCTGACTTAGTACTTGCTGTGTACATCCAGGGCTGTAACTTACAGCAGTCCTCCTGCCCCAGCGTCCTATAATTGAATTATAGATAGGAACCACCACACCCCTGATAAATTTTTAAAATAGCTTTCTTGAGGTGAACGTGTGCTCCAGAAGTTGTCTTTTTCTTTTTCTTTTTAAGGGGGTGGGGGTTGATTTTATTTTTTAAGTGGTTCTCTGTGTAGCCCAGGCTGCCCCAAACTCAAGGTAATCCTCATGTGTGGGGGTTAGAGGCTTACACTAACATACTTGTTGTCACAGTAGATTTTAATGGCCTAACATACAGTTGTTTTGCGGGCCCCTCCAGTGAAAATACAGACTTGCTTCCATCACCCCCAGAGATCTGTAGCCCCTTGCAGCCATCCTTCCCCACTTTCCGTCCTTGGCAGCCACTTCTCTGCTTTCAGTTGCTCTGCCATTTCTATCTAAATGGAATCTTGCATTTGCCATCTTTTTGTATCTGGCTTTTACTTAGAATAGTGTTTTGCAGTTCACACATGGTGCTAACAGTTTGGTGTTTTGTTTTTTAATTTTTTAAAATAAGTTTTTACTTGAAATAGAATTACATCACTTTCCCTCCTCCTCTTCCTCCCTTCACTCCCCCCTCAAGCTACCCTCTCTCAACCCCTCCCTCTGTGCCCCCAAGTACATGTTATTTTTATTAATGAGCAGTGTGGATATAGTACAATTGGCTTATTCATCAGGTAGTGGACGTAGGAAACAAAAGCAAAGCTGCTATGAACGCAGAATGCATCTTGTGGGCATGTGTTGTCATTCCTCTCAGGAAAATATCGCAGAGGTGCATAGGAAATGCGTGCTTCGTTTCACAAGAGGCTGTACCGTCGGCACTCTGCAGCAGTGCTGGGGTCCTGCGCACTCCTTTTCTCCGTAGCTTTTGGTGCCGTCATTTGTCCTGTGGTTTTGTCTGCAGTCCCTACTGATATTAGGCACCTTTTCACACGTTTACTACTATTGTGTACTTTTCGATGAGCAACTGTTCAAGTCTTTTGACTGCTGGCTTCCCTCCTCTCCTCTTCCCTCCCCTCCCCTCCTCTCCTTCCCCTTTATTGCACTATGTGGCCTACTCTGGCTGCAAACTTATCCTCCTGCTTCAACATGAACCAGTACACCCAGCCTCATTTTCTTATATTATTTTCCCATTGTTGAATTGACGTTAGTGTGTATTCTTCCAGGTACAAGTTCTGTATTGGTGTTGCAGATATTCTCTCCTAGACTGTAACTTATCCCTTAGCTCATCTATGCTCTTTGAAAAACAGTGATTTAAATTTTGAAGTCAATGTATCAGCTGTTCTTTTAGGTCGTGCTTTTAGTATCTACGTAAAAAAATAAAATAAGAAAATAAGGTTTTGCCATAGCTGGGAATAGTAGCACACTCCTGCAGTACCAGCACTTGGCAGGCAGAGGAGGCTCTGGAATTCAAAGTCAGCCTCTTCTACTACCCAGCTCAAGGCCAGCTACGTGAGCCCTGTCTCAAAAAAAGAAAGCAACAGATTTTGTATTTCCTTGTAGTCATTTAGAGTTGAAAAGTTTTACATTTAGATCTATGGTCTATCTTGTGTAGACTTTTGTGTATATTGTGAGATATAAACCTAGACTCAGTGTTTTTTCCTGTAAATGTTTGGATATTGGGCACATTGTTGCCCAACTGTCTTCTCAAATATAAGACTAGCTGTCATTCAGGAGCAGGTGCAACAAGGTATTAAGTCAAGAAGGATTGGCCTCCAGCTCTGTGTTTTTCCACAGTTGACTGGGCTATTCTTGATCCTTTGTATCTGTTTATGAATCTTAGAATCTTCTTCCAAGAAGCCAGCTAGTGTTTTGGTTAAGATTATGCTGACTCTATATCATTTAGAGAGAACTGACTCATCCTTAGAGCTAGATAGCGCTCTATGGGTCTTTTTAATAGTTTCTCAGCAGTGTTTTCTTATTTCAGTTGTACAGATGTTACAAACCTCTTGTGGAATTTTCCCCTTAAATGCTGATTTGTGATTCTCACTATTAAATAAGAAACTGTGAATTTTTATATATTGAAATTGTCCTTCTAGCTCGCCAGCCTTGCTCATTTCTAGATTTTCTGTAGATCCCACTGGGTCTTCTGCCCAGTACAACTAGAAAGCTTTTTCCTTTCTAAATTTTGTGTCTGTTATTTCTTGGCCTCATCTTGCCAAAGTGGCAAGAGTTTCTGGGACGGTGGTTAGGCGTGAGAAAGCAGGCCATTTGTCTTGCTCTGGGTCTCAGGTACCTTTTATCTTACTGCTATTGAGTGTGATGCTACCATAAGGGGAATCCTTTCTCCTCCTAGTTCAATGGAAACACATCTCTGCAGCTATTGTTTCTTAGTTTGTCATTTATGTTCATTGATTTTTGTTTTCTTTTAGATATAAAGATAGTCTTGCATGCTTCGGCTACATCCTGCTTGGTTTGAAATGTATTATTTTTTTTGTTTGTTTTTTGTTTTTTTGGTGTTTTTTTGTATTTTTGAGACATGGTCTCACTATGTAAACTTGGCTGGCTTGGAACTCACTATGTAGACCAGGCTGCCTCAAACTCATAGAGATATACTTGCCTCTGCCTCCTGAGTGTTGCTGAAATTAAAGGTGTCTGTCACTATACCTAGTTCTATTATCTTTTTTATGCGTTGGGTTGAGTTGTTAATATTTTGTTAATTTTGTCTTAATATAATATTTTCTTATTATGTCTTTTTCAGTTTGCATGTCAAAGTAATGTTGGCCTCATGAGCTTGAAATGATTCTGTCTTCCGTGTATAAAATTGGTGTTGTTTCTTTCTTAAATGTTTGAGGGGATTCCCTAGTGGAGCCATCTTGGTTTCCATTATTGTTTTCATTGCTATTATTATTATTTTATGTGTATAAATGTTTTTTCTGAATCTGTGCACCACATCCAAGCCTAGTGCCCACAGGACAGAAGAAGGTGTCGGATCCCCTGGAACTGGAGTTACAGACAGTTGTGATTTGCCATATTGGTGCTGGATATCAACCTGGGTCCTCTGAAAGAGCAGCTCTTAACCGCTGAGCCTTCTCTCTAGCCCATCTTGTTTTTCTCCATGGGAAGATTTGAAGTGCACAGTGCCTGTCCCAAGCCACACACACACACACAAGACTGCCAGCCCTCTTGTCTTCAGGCGCTAATCCTCAGACATACCCCGTCTGCTGTTGCTGGACTGAAGTGACCTTACTCTACGAGTGCAGTGTGTGCTGTTCTGAAGGCTTCTGGATCTGCTTAATCTTCGGACACATGCGCTCCTTCTGATGGCTGTTGTGTCCTGATCTGCTAACTCTGTTCTTATTTCTGATTGATCCCCCTCCCCCATTGAGGAGAATCTAATAATTTTTTGATTGAGTGTTGTGAATTCTAACTGTATGCCAGATATCTTTATATTACTATAAATTCCTGACCTTTATTCTGGCAATAGTTAAATTATTTGGAGACTGTCTGGTCTTTTTCAGTCTTGCCTTTAGGATTTGTCAGGCCAGGCCAGAGCATTGCTGTACCCAGAGCTAAATGACTACGACTGAGGCAGGCCCTCTAGGTGCCCTGCCTGTGGTTTCCTCCGTCCAGGCATGTGTGGGCATTGACACTGTTACCCCCACCTTCTGGATGACTTTCCCTACATTTGTAGCTTCCCCACTCCAGGCTGGGTACCCCCTTGCATATTGGGGCTCCCTGGAGACTTCATCTCCCTGCAGGCCCTCATCTCCTGACTCAGGGTACTGTATGCAGCCTGGAAACTGGGTAGGAAGCTGGAGCAGCTGAGAACCCCCAGAGATCACCAACTTCCAGCCAGTGTCAAAGGCCTCCAATGCACTTTGTGTGTTTTATCTGTTGTTGTTGTTGTTTGTTTATTTGTTTTGTTGGTTATTTTGACCATGATCAGGAACTGTACCAAGTACCTAAATACTCAGAAGTTGTAATTTGATACAATACATTTTGCTACTAAAGCTTTGCACCCTGTTCTTAGAGATTACAGTCTAGTTTCAGCTGTCCTAACAGTGGAAGTACTTTCCATACTTGATATGCAGCCTTGTATCCTAGGGTGAGACCTCACGTGTTCCAGGCTACTCCACCCACTGGCATCCATGGGGACCCATCCCAGGCCTCTGTGAAGCAGGGCTGCTGAAGCAGAGCACAGGGGTGGCTCTGGCCTTGGGCAAGCAGCATGCTCACCTGCTTTTCCTCGCTGTTTCCAGCTGTGCTTCATGCTCTGCCACAGAATCTTAGCTGAAAGCACCAGTTCTTAACAGGCGGGAAAGTGTTAGTTTTGAGGTCTAGTCTGAACACAGGAGCCCTTGGCTATGTCTGTGGCTCAGCAACTTCTTTACTCTGTGATTATTTGGATTCCATCTGTCAGTTCACAGTGAGGAAGTCTCCTGGCTTCTCACCCTCTGTGTCTTCCTCCTGTGAACAGGACTGCTCTGGAGGCCTGAGTCTGAACCACTCAGAAGAACGTACACCCGTGACTTACGTACTCAAGTTTGTTCTTTGGTCATCCTAGTGCACAACAGTGTTTCCAGGAGCCACCAGAGGAAGGCCCAGTGTTGAGCTCAACCTGAGAACAAACTCCTCAGAGGCCTAGGTCCCAGGGAGAGCCCAGCAATGGGTTTGAGTACAGAACATGGCTGAAAGAGTCATTCGTGTCAGATGTGTTAGTGAAGGAGATATGAGGATCAGCTGTGAACTGGCACAAGCAGAATCCAAATCTACTCCCCCTCCCCTAGTTGTTTAACTAAATCTTGCTTCTCTGAGGTGACTCTTTCTTAAATGCCTACAGCACACTGTATTAGCTTGACTTGACCCTTCTTACATCAAGAGAGGGCATTGGAAACAATGTCAATATTAGAATAGTAAGCCTCAGTGTTGGATGTCTGCAGTGCGTGACAGTGATAGCATGTCCCAGCCAGGACTGTTGACTCCAGCTCAGGAAGCAGCACTCAGAAATGCTCGTATGCTGGCCCTGGCGGCATACACCTTTAATTTCAGCCCTGGAAGGCAGAGGCAGGAGGGTCTCTGTGAGTTTGAGGCCAGCCTACTCTGTATAGGAAGTTCCAGGACAGACAGGGTTACAGAGTGAGACTGTCTCAAGAAGAAGAAGAAAGGGAAAATGGTCCTTAAAATTACTATTTTATGAAGGACAGTATACTACACATGCAAACTTGATTTTCTGCAAAAAGTACACAGGCATGCACATATATAAGTAATGATTTTGTTCTTGTAAATGTGGACTGGCTCGTGATCGGCTTCTGGGGCAGAACCTCTGCTATAAGATGTGAGGTGCTTTGAGGGAAAAGGGCCGGTGGAAAGTTTCTGCGTCCTCGCCCTACACTATTTTAAAATTTCTAAAACTATTATGTTAGAAAGTGTTTCTGTTTATATTTCACACTTGAACTGAATGAGATTCTGACATGTGTGTGATATGAGAGGGGTTTAGTTACTACTGGTGAGAATGTATATTCTTTCAGTGCGTACAAATATTTAAATACTTTTCTGCTTTAAAAGTTGCCTTTTCTTCATCAAGCCAAAATCATTGAATTGCCACTCAGGAATCGTAGTTCTTCCACCTTCCGGTCACCACAGGAGTCCCTGCCATGCTTGAGCAAGGGTTCTGCTCCCCCACCCCCAGGCCTCAGGGATAGCAAGTGTGGCGTGCCGTCAGTTTGAGCCCCTTGTAGTTGTCCATTGCGTCACTGTGCGCAGCACCAGTGCCATCACCACGGTGGGCTTTCAGAGAGCTCTGCCCCTCAGGCTGAACAACCCCTTTCCTTGTTGTAGGCTGTTGAAAATCTTTGTTCTCACAAAGTCTCCCCGACGCTCTACAAGCAGCTGCGCCAGGTGTGTGAAGACCACGTCCAAGCCCAGATCCTCCCGTTCAGAGAATATCCTTTCTTTGCTTCACTTTCTCTTCCTCGTGTTTCTGTTTGTAACATAAATCTTTTTAAGATGGGATAAAGAACTAATGAATATTCTTATTATTAAAGTACTAGTTTTTAAATCCTCTTTTTAACAGAACAAAGGCCTGAGTTTCATAATTCATTGTAATAGGTGTTTAGTGAAGTGTGCAGCCTTTAGATCACTGATGTGAGTAAGGGTGCACAGCCTCCGCTCACTGCGCCTAGCTGGGGTATTTAGGGGCATTTCTGAAAACGCCTGAACATTTGAGTTTTTGTCCTTTAATAAAAACCATCTGTATTTATTTCCTATAACATGTAACAATCTCCACACATATGTCTGTTCCAAACATACCCAGTTTATTTTCTTGGAGTATGTGTCAGGACTCAGGGTACAGCCTGAAAATACAGTCCTGTATTTTCTCTGTTCAAGGTCTCACAATCCCAAGGCAGGGTGACAGAAAGACTGTCTCATCTGAGGGTGGGTCTCTCCTGCCTCACACTGGCAGGTAGGTGAGGGAACAAGGTCCCTCCTTGCCACCTGGCCATAGTGGATCTGCCTTAACCTCAGGAGTGTGCTCGGATCCTTGCGTGCAGCTTCTCCTCGTGAGTTATGCACTATTCTGGGCAGCAGGAGAACCTGCCCGTCTGGTCTGAGACTGTGCCTCCCAGGACAGAACCAGACAAAGGAGCGGTGGCTATGGTGTTCAGTTGAAGGGAATTATTCAGGCATGTGCTATACACAGAGCTGGGCAGAGGGCATCTTAGGGTTTACTGCCATGTCATCTGTGACTCATGCCCACAAGGACATCTGTATGACTTGGCCTCAGGCTGGTTCTCAAACCCATTGCCTGTTTTAGGACACAAACTCTTATCGTGTATAAAACCCATGCTGACTTATTTAGCTCCATGCTTTTGTGTGTAAAACAAATCCCAGATCCTGTCTATTCAAGATCTTCTCCTGATTCAGGAAATCTTTTTTCTTCCTGTGACTCTCATCAAAGGAAACATGGTCCTGCCAGCTGTGCAGACCCTGTTACTGCAGAGCAACAAGCAGTATTGCTGAACATGAAGGCCTTTTTGGTCTAGGTGAAATAACCTCCCCAGAGCCTGCATGGCTGGCGTCCTACAGCAGGTTTGCGAAGTCATCTCCTTTTCTGCTACATGGGCCTCTATCAAGAGGCCTCTGTATTCTCTGGCGGTTGTTCTGAACTAAGCACTACAAGACCGTGCAAGATCCAGGAGCCTGACATCTAGGCCTAGAATGACAGAGGAGGTCAGCAGCCTGTTCTAGGATTCCAGCACCCGGTCAACACATATTATTTTGCTCTAATCCCATTTTGCTGGAAACCATTTTTTTATTACCTGCTTACTTATCCTCCTGCCAATTAATGTCACTCCAGGGTTGACCACAGTGTTCACACATTCAGCAAGCCTTTTTTTTCCTTCCCAGTGTCTTGATCCTGGGTTATAGAAAAGTTGACTTGTGTGCCTGGTTTCTGTTCTCCAAGGAATCACAGCCCCAGGCCAGAGCCAGGTAACAAACCAGGATTATGAAAGTCATGATTTGTTTTACAGGATGAAATAGTGTGTCTTGAATCCAGACACTTGCAGCTAACAGCAGCAGAACCAGACAGAGCCCCCACTGGGGTTGGGGTGTGTCGGGGAGGGGGCTGCTGAACTGGGCATTGAAGAACAATGGGATCTAACAAGACATGAGGGAGTGCAAAGTGTGCTCCTAAGAACTGTGCACAGTCTGGTGTCCAGAGTCCAGGTTACAGACTGCATTTGATTCTGGGTATGTTATCAAGGAGTTGGCTGTTACGCTGTACAAGTCACTTAGGTCACTTAGAGGTTTCTAAGCAAGAGTTCAGTGAAATTGTCGTGTGAAGACGCCTTGGGCAGAATGATGGGACAGCCTAGAACCTTCCCCAGCCAACGCAGTCCCAAAGTAGCTGTTCTGTGCTGCTGGACAGCACACCAAGCACTGAGTGACTCAGAATTGATCCCTAGGTCTTCCTTCTAACAGAGATGGCAAAGATATGTATTTGTGTGACAAAAGGCCATGTGCACCTCAAGTCAAGAAGAAAGGATAGCCCGTCTACCTTCAGGGAAAGTTCTGAGGGTACAGGGGACCAGTGAAGAGACGGTGCTGTTGGACAGTCTGTGCAGAAGCATGGCAGGCATTGAGAGGAGCCCACTAGGTGATCAGCAGTTATTGCCACAGGCTTCCAAAAGAGGAAGGCCAAAAAAGAAAAGCTCATCTTTGAACCTGAAGCGTGATTGGCCCTGTGCTGTGCTGAGAGTCAAGCAATGCACAGTTTTGGCCCAGTGAGATATATTGACTAATAAGGAGAATGGTAATTAAAGAGCCCTAAACAGATCGATGTTATGTAAGATGATTTTTTTCAGCCACTATAGCAAGAGTACCTGATTGAGATGCTGAAGCCAAGCAGCTGGTGATTCAGAATGAGAGCAGCATCTGGGCCCTGCAGGTTGGCAATCTGAATAACAGTAGATACTCTCTGGAGCATGCACTCCAGATTATGGGTCATTGGCCTGTCACTCTTCCAGCCAATAAACAAAGCCCAATTTTTTGCTTTTCTTTAAATGGTCTCTGTGGTTGGCAATTTTTTCATGGTCTGTTATAAACATTCTTGCTGTTGGGTTTTTATTGTACCATGAAAGGTGTACCTTACTTTGATGGATGGTGCGCATCCTTTGCAGGGATCGGTCCTCTGAAGTGAGACAGGAATGGCTATCAGGAAGCTACCTCAGCAGAAGCCACAACAGACAGACCCTTTTGTCACCTGTGCATCTCATTGCCTGGAATGAGGTGGAATTACTCACCTCTGGCATCATGGTGACACTCCAAGCCTTGCATCCTAGAATTGACTTTGAAGTCTAGCAGACTGAGTAGGATCTTAGAAAACAGCATGCTCTGTGATACTAGTTTACTCTTTTGTACTTTTTTCATGGAAAATATATTTTTTAAAAAAAAGTTGATCTGGAGGCCTGTGTTACTTAACAAACTCTTTCTCTAATAGAGAATATTGACATTGGACTCTTGCATCTTAAGATGCGGGGCCAGATACAACTAACTCCTCTGTGGTTATTGCTGACACCTGAGCTGCCTGGTAGCATCGGATGGACTAGTGTCAATTTAACTCCATTTTAAGCTCATCGGCCCCACGCGGGCTCAATGCCATACAACTCACACTGGCCAACGTGGACTCAGTAGGACTTTACAGATCTTGTCAGGCTTGTGATCTCGCTCAGCCACTACTAAATGTCCTGTGGCTGACCTTTGTCTTGCTTTGCCTGGACTTCATGTAGGTTCCTCAAATAGTGGATGGCACACTTAATACCATCGTAGAAGCATTCTCCCAGAGTAATGTGCTAACCACTGAACCAACAGACTTCTCTGTCTGTCTAAACTTGTTAATGTGCTTCCTGAGACTTAGGAGTTAAGAAACTAGACCTCTTTGTCTAACCCAGTATAGTTATGTCCACCTGCACAGTGCCTGTTGCCTCTACTGCCTCCCTGAGCATTCTCTTCCCCTCTTAAGGCTGGTCCAGCATCACCTGCCTCTGTCTGCTGCCGTTGACTGAAGACCTGACGCTTCTAACCTGGCTGTGGCACACTTACCCAAGTTTCTCCTCCATCTAGGTGTGCTGTGTCTCCTCATGTGAGTTGAGTTTGAGTTTGTGTGGCCTGCCGCACTTGAACTCCTTGACAGGTACGGCACCATGTGCTAGTAAGTGGCAGACAGGACTAAAGCACAGGACATTTGGTGCTTCCCACCTTCCTGAGCTGCTTTTTCTGTATTAGGAAGCTCGAAGATCAAATGAGAATGGGCAAGAAAAATCCTTTCTTTAGAAACACACGCTTTATTTTGCACATTTCTTAATCTTAAGTATATTCTAGAAGCTATAGAGGTAGCTCATTGGTAAGAGCAAGCATGCCTCTTGCAGAGGACCCAAATTCAATTCCAGGACCTACTTTGGGCAGCTTACATCTATCTGTGACTTAAGCTCCAGATGATGCAACACCTCTGGCTTCCATGGGTACTGACACCAGCACACATATACATACAAATAAAAAAATAAATCATTTGAGAAAAAATTTAAAAATAAGTAGGACTGGAGAGATGGCTCAGCAGTTAAGAGCACTTGGTGCTTTTATAGAGGACGGGGGTTTGGTTCCTAGAACCCACATAGTGGGTTCTATATACAAGCATCTATAACTCCATGGTTTGGGAGCTGCAGACTGGGGTATAAGCCATGGGTGTTTACTTTCACAACCTGGAGGCTGGAAGTCCAAGACCCAGGCACTACAAAACTCCATTCAGCAAGGGCTTCCTGCTTTGTAGGTCGGGTGAGGCAGCTCTCTGGGGTGTCTTTTATACCTCCTGGTACTATTGCCTTAGGATTCAGTTTTCACTGTGGTTTTGGGGGAAACAAGTGTCCAGACTATGGTATGACTTTTCAGTTGTCATACTTTCAATGTTACTAGGACATCTAGCAGGGAACGGTATCTAGATTAAAGTGAAAGCTACAAAAACGGAATGGACTGGTGTGTCTGAAGTTTCCTTAGCAGGTCTGCACAGACTCACTAGACAGCGTTTTGTTTCTAAAGAAGATTAACACATGCTGGCAAGATCACTGCAGACAAATGGTAAGTTTGCAGCCCTTCATCAGACCTGATTCTCTATCAATACAACTATTAATGCCTTCATTGGCTCACTCATACCTGCTCTCTTGTGCTTTGGCCTTACAAGCCTCTGTCTAGGCAGAATGGAGGTGAGTTCTTCATACTTAACATGCCTTTCCACCAGCTTAAGGCCTGAGCTCAGGGAACCTTCACCACAATTGAGCAGTAGAGTGAGGAGGTGAGCTACTTAACCTCTGCTGGGAGAGGGTGCTGGTCAGCTCTGCCTCCGGGTCAGCAGCCAGTGTGTGCATGTAGAAAGCATCTTCTGAGGCTCCAGGTGTCTGATTACAGTTTGACATGAGTTCCAGGCCCTCACTATAGCTAGATGACAAGGCCTTAGGCCCTACGTCCCAACACGTGAGTTTTTGTGTGGCCCAGCTGTTGATGACCTGTAAGAGAAAATACAGTGTAATGCCTGGAGATGAGTACAGATGAGTGTTTTGAGCCACATGCATGTGAAAAACGAGAATGTCCACTAGTGAGGGTGTTTTCAAATCTCAGCAAGTCTCACTGAGACAGAATCATTCCAGCTGATAAATGCAGGGCTTCAGCAGCAAAGGCAGAGGACAGCTTGCTGCCTGCTCTTCACTGTCCTTGCAACAGAGGCAAATGCACTCTGAAGCCAAGAGCCTCAAGACAGTGTAGCAAGACCTAACTTAGAAAAGTTTAAGTCAGGAATGGAGGGAGGTACTGGACATGTCTGTCATCGCCACATTTAGGAAGTAGAAACAGGAAAATAAGGAGTTTAAGGCGAGTGTGGGCTGTATGAGATTCCATCTCAAAAAACCAAGAAAGACTAGAGTTTAGTACTCAGCCACCAAAAAGCTTCATTGTGTCGTCAGTTGGGAGATAACTAAACTTCAGCGTTCCTTGAGGTTACCCAGTTACGCTTGCTTTAAAATCCCTGCAGTCTGGGCTGTTGGACCCAATGAACAATACCATAAGAAAAGGTTACATTTAGGAAAAGGAGGCTCTTGATGTGTGAAGGTTTTCCACCAAGGCATGATCGTTAATGGCTAGTGTGGGATGGTCCAGAAAGTCTGATGTCAAGCTGTCGGTGTGTGAACGGGTGAATAGATGTTCATAGATGAGGAGGTGTTGCGCCTTTCTGGTCTTTAGATCATGATCAGAAGCATCTTCCTGTTCCTGGATCGCACCTATGTCCTCCAGAACTCCATGCTGCCTTCTATCTGGTGAGTGCCCTCCTGGGGCTGACACACTCCCTGCCATCTTCTCTCTGGGGAGCACCACCTGTTAGAGTGATCTCCACTGCACAAAGCCCATCCTCAACTCCTGGGCTACAAGCTGAGGAAGTAGGATTGATTTGCAGTCATTTCAGATCTGCTTTCTGTGGAAACAACCGAGTACTAGAGGGGGTTGCTGGGAACAGTATGGGAAACAGAAGGGATCCAGAGGGAGTAGATGTATCTTATTGTGGTGGTTCCCACAGCCTTGACACCTTCGTGACTCACCCAAAAACAGTAGTGAGCCATGGGTCAAAGGCGGCAGATTCACACCATGGTGATTTGGTAGATAGCAATTAGAGCTATCTAATTACCTCCTTAGAGTGGTCTGCTTGACCTATCGAGGAAGTAAGCTCATTTAGGGTAGAGACATAGGCATCCTGGACTGGCCAAACAAGAATTTGTAAGAGGACTTCAAGCCCTGGGTATAATAAGAACAGTTTTTGGCGGGGGCCCATGGCACAAGTGAAGCTTGTGCAGCATCCAGGGCTGAACTAAAGCCTTGTTCTGCTTTCTCTGTCTTGTCAGGGACATGGGCCTAGAGCTGTTTAGGAACCATATCATCAGCGACAGGATGGTTCAGAGTAAGACCATTGATGGGATCCTGCTGCTGATTGAGCGTGAGAGAAGCGGTGAGGCTGTGGACAGGAGCCTGCTTCGGAGTCTGTTAAGCATGCTCTCGGATCTCCAGGTGAGGTCTTGGTCTTTGGCATGTGATGGCTACCTGCAAGTGCCTTTCCCAGAGTAAACATGGGCCTCAGAGCTGTAAGTGGGGAATGGGGTCGCAGAAGTACTAGTTGGAAATGCGAGGTTATTGAGTCCTTCAGAAGAAAGCGACTGAGGCTCACACACTGCGCAAGGATCCACAAGTGAAAAGCGTGATAGTATGGCTGTATAAAATGCTAATTTCTTTGGAAAATATACCATAAGCAAAGGTAAAGTCAAGTACCAGTATACAAAGGTTAAATAAACATCAGTGTTGAAAGCAGACAGTGGCCCTGGCCTGGTGGGAATATTTCCAGAGAACAGTAGTCCATGATGAGCACAGGCTGCAGCCTGCTGACTCGGAAAGTGGGGCCCTCAGTGCTACAGGAGGCAGGCTCCTGTACTGAAGCCAGTCAGTGACTGCTCATTCCCTAGGTGTATAAAGACTCGTTTGAACTGAAGTTCTTGGAAGAGACTAACTGTCTATACGCCTCAGAAGGCCAGAGGCTGATGCAGGACAGAGAGGTGAGACCTGCAGCTGACTGCATTTTGCTTTAACCTACTCCTCAGGGTGCCACTCACGGGGACTGCTGTTTTTTTCGTGTGCATATATTTATTAATGTCTTCTGAATTGCTCAGGAATTAACTGCTTGTTGAAAAAAGAAGTTAATTTCTTTCCCTTAGGAACTTTTTTTCCCTTTGTTTCTGAAATAGCAAAGGAGCACAGGACTAAGCAAGAGGATAAAGAGTAAATCCTAGATATGAAAGACAAATATCAAAAAGTCAAAATTTTTCATCTGTATAAAGCATTGGTAAAGAATACTCCCCAAAAATATTATGAAAAAGTGCATGTAAAACAGCATCACCCCAGACCCTCTTACTAGTTTCTCAGGTACTAGTACAGTCCTGGAGGGACCCCTGAGCACAGACACCGTGCTGTCGGTGTCCCTAAGGACCGTGTTCACCCCTGGATAGCTGACATCTGTTTGCAATCTCTGTGCCACAGGGAGGGCGTTACCTCTGATAGCTTCTTGTGTGGATACCAGGTTGCCAGGAAGCTTCAAGCTTTCTACCCAGATACTACTAGTAACTCGCCCATTATGGGCCTACTGGTGTATATCGTGGCCCCCGACACTTTACAGTAAGCAGTGAGTGCAACCTGGACCCTAATTCTCAACCTTCTCCCACCCTGCCTGCCCAGTAGTTGTTAATATCTGACTTGAATGTGTCTCTGCTTTTTTAATTTTATGAGGAAAATTGATTATGAATAATGTGAGAAATCTTTCTGTTGTTATGTTAAATGTTTTGTTTTGGCTTTTTTGGAAGGTTCCAGAATACCTTAACCATGTGAGTAAACGTCTGGAAGAGGAAGCAGACCGGGTGATCACTTACTTAGACCACAGCACACAGTAAGCACGTCATTGAATACATTTCAGTCTCTCAAAGGCCACATACTCTGGCTGCATATTGAAATAGCTCCCACCTCCAGTTCTTCACCCGGTACTCTGAGGGAGTTCTGCTCCCAGGGCTATGCTTTGCTTGTGTTCTGTCCACATTCAGCAATTACAAACTGTGTTTCTTACCATGTGCTGTCACGAGTGGTCTCATCAAGGAGAGATACCTGGCATCTGCGTGCCAGTGCTGGGATTTTGTTTGCCTGATAGAGTGTCACTGGATGTGAGAGTCTTCGCCTACAAGCTTTTGTTTCTTAAAGAATTATTTTTGTCACTTTTAATTGTGTGCAGTGTGGGTATGTGCACGTAAGTACAGGTGCTTGAGGAGTCCACGGGTATGGGACCCCCGAGAGCCGGGCTGTAGGTGGTTATGAGCCACCTGGTGTGAGTGCTGGCTGCTGACCTCTGGGCCTCACGAGAGCAGTGCGCACTCTTCCTGCTGAGTCGTCTCTTCACCCCCCAGTTAGGAGGTTTTGTTAGATGTCTTATGTGGCCAGAATTCTTATGATATAGTACCCTTTTTTTCTTTCCATTTGTCTTTTTTCTCTAGACTTTAGGTCGATGAGCAATAGGGAAATAAGGGGAGAGTGTACGTGTCTGCACAGGACGTGTTACTGACTGCCGTGGGGAGATGGAGACAGCACATCCCACACAAAGCTCCAGGCTTTGTGGGGTTTGGGGACAAGACGAAGGAAAGGAGGCATAGCGTGGGGTTCAGGAAACAGCACCTTTAAGAGGGTTGTATTCTCCCTTTTCAGTGAGGGAAGCCTTAGGTCCTAGCTGTGTGTCCAGTCCAGAGCTGACCTGGGGGTATGTGAATCTCTGTGAGTGCAAAACCATCCTGGTCAGGCCAGCCAGGGCTACACAGTGAGACCGTCTCAAAAAAGGAAAAGAGGATGCCTTGCTGCCAAGCCTAACTTCCTGAGTTCAAATCCCAGGACCCACATAGTAGAGTGGGAGAACTGACTCCTGAAGATTTCCTCTGGCTTCCACACATATGCTGTGTTGCCATAGTGCACAGTTTGAAACATCGGTCCTGGGTACCACACGCTAGTGTTCCTTATAAACTCCAAAATGAAGGCTTGAGAAAGTGAGTCATTCTTACAATAAAACAGATTCTCTGTGATCTTCTGAAAAGAGAAGATGAGTTATGAATAATAAGAGAAAGCCAGGAAGCTGAGTGTGGTGGGGCATGCCTGTATTCCCAGTACTCGGGAGGCCAAGGAAGATATGGATCTCTGAGTTCAGGCCTGGCTTGGTCTACGTAGTGAGTCCCAGGACACACAGTGTCTCAGAGGGAGAGAGGACGGGTGGGTGGGACAGGAAGACCGTTTCTGTGCCTTGGCTATAGTAATCAGGCCACATTTTCCAGTGCTCTGTTGTGAGTGGTGCTCATGTGCCCGGACCTCACAGCAGGCTGTTTGCATGAGCAGGATCCTGCCCGGTAATAATTGGGGGCGGGGTGAGGAGTGGAGCTGCAGGAGTGTTCAGACCTAGAGTAGAGATGAGGCAGAAAGTGGGGAGTTGGCCAATCTCTAGAACCTCGATTGCCAGTCCCTCCTGAGTTATGGAGGTGAGGACCGAGGCCGAGAACACCTTGGAAAGCAGAGTAATGCGAGAAGTGATGGGCAGTGACGAAGAAGACTCTAGACTGTGAGGAGATGGTGGTCTGCCACAGAAATACTCAGTCCCCTGGATCCCAGGCGGGTGGGGCCACAGCACATAACAGCCATCCTGCCTAGCAGACTGGCCGTGACAGCGAGCACAGACGAGTGCCTCACCCAGTATGTGCAGCAGGACTGCAGCCTGCACTGCTGGGTGTGCCCTGCCGGGTTCCAGGCGGCTTCAGCGGGCTCTGTGCAGGACTCTAGGCTGCTTGAGAGTTTGCCTGACGTTCAGGAAGTACTGTAGCAAGTGACATCAAGTGCTAAGCCATGAAGGGAGAGGTAGAAGTCAGAACCAAGGTGTTGTGCACACGCACACACAGACCAGGTGGCTCCTCGGTGCTCGCCGCCAGCTGTTTGTGGATGGACCTCTGGGCCGCTGTGCTGACTCAGCAGGTTGTGTTTAGAAATGCTTCAGGAAGCCAGGTACAGTGATGAATGCCTAGGACCCGGGCACTGGGTGGTGGGGCAGAAAAACCATGAGTTCAAGACCATATTGAGACCCAGTCTCGGGAGAAAAATTAATGAAGTCTGGCTTTAGAATTGTCAGCGCAAGTCACCATTAAGGCATGATGGCAGGCTTACTCCTTTGTTGTTGTTGTTGTTATTATTACTCATGCTGTCATAAGTTTATCTTTTGTTTTTTTACTATAATTTATCTTTTCTTCTCTTGTATAATACATTCAACCCCCATCCTCCCTTTCCTCTGTTCCTCCCAGCTCACCTCCTTCTCCCTTCTCCCCAAGATCCACCCCTGCCCTGCCCTCCCACCCCACACACTCCTGATGCCCATTTGGCTGTGGGCTGCCCACTGTGACTTAACTTAACTCTCACCTGCAGTGGCTGCCGGCCCTCTGCTGCTGACGCTGCTTTGCTTTTCTAGGAAACCACTGATTGCCTGTGTGGAGAAACAGCTATTAGGGGAACATTTGACAGCAATTCTGCAAAAAGGTAGGTTTTCCCAGTCACATGTGAACTAAATTGAATTCTAATCTTTAACATGTGAAACTCTGGAAGCATTGTACATAACTTGAGGGATTTGTTATCTTAGTAGGACAAACTATTGAGACTCTTTAATGAGTATGTTAGCCCTTGAGAGGATTGCATACTTAAGAGATATAGCTGGGATCACAGGCATTCACTACCACGCTTGGCTTTTAACTTGGACCTTTTAAAAAAAGAAAAAGAAAGAAAATGAAAAACTAACATAAAAGAACTATGTGCTTGTGGTTCTCAGCCTTGCTTGACATGTTAAACTACCTTGGGAGGTTTTTCACTTATGAAATAATTGTTCCTAATTATGGGGTACCATAATGTATAATACTTGTTATATGGACTGTCTCAGTGGATGCATACAGTGATTGCTGATTAAATTAGAGCCATCAGCATCTTAGGACGCACCAGGCAGCTCCACCTCCAGCTTAGCACAGTGGGTACCACCACATACCCTGACTGTGTTCAGACATTGCCAGGGAGAGAGACCTGTGGCTTAAGTGGCTTAAGTGGCTTCAGAGCCCACAGCCTCCAGGTCTACAAGTAGCCTCTCCGATGCCCTCTTCTGGCCTCTGCAGGCACTGCACAAACATCGTACGTACAGGTAAAACACTCATAAAATGAAATAATAAAATTATAAAACTTAAATAGCTGAATAAAAAGTCTGAAATGCTACATAAAATGCATAAGAAACCTAGTACATCTGATAAATATGTATTTTACAATTTAGTTTGTGAATCAAATCAATCAACTAAAAACTTAAAATTGAACCAATTTCAGTTTGGAATTATTTTATTTCATGTATATGAGTGTTTGACCTGCATGTATGTATATGCACCACTTGTGTGCAGTGCCCACAGTGGTCAGAAGAGAGCATCAGATATCCTAAAACTGGAGTTCAAGATGGATGTGGGTACTAGTAACTGAACCTGGTCCTCTTCAAGGATCGTAAGTGCTTTTAACGGCTGAGCCATCTCTCCAGCCCCTGAACATCTTTTAACGTGTTTTTCTGACTGATAGACGAAACCTCAAATAATTTGCATTATGAATTTCTCAGAGCAAATGCTTGCCTAAATATTTTTTGATCCATCACTTTTGTGGAATAAGGGCTTTAGTGAAATGAGACTCGCCTACACGAGCTACTGCAGGCATTTAACCAGACAGCCCTGCCTCTGCAGCAGATGTATGCTCCAAGTCTGCAACTGTGTCCTGGCTGTGTGCGCTGCCTTCCTGCCTGACTGGTTCCTGTTCTCCATGCTCCTAGGGCTTGACCACCTGCTGGATGAGAACAGGGTGCCTGACCTCACACAGATGTACCAGCTCTTCAGCCGGGTGAAAGGCGGGCAGCATGCTCTGCTGCAGCACTGGAGCGAGTACATCAAGGTACACTGGTCCTCAGGCCACACCCCTGCAGAGGGACGTGAGCTATCGTGAGGGTCGTCTGTCCTCCCATTTTCCAGATCACCTAACGAGTGTTCTTTTGGGATAAGAAACTTGTCCCAAGATAAGTTTTCACTTTCCTAAGATGACACCAACAGTGATGGCCACTGTCCAGGTGGGCACCTGCAATGTAGAGATAACAGCTTTGCATCCGTTGAAGTGAATACTCTCAACTCCACGGTCTGACTGTGCAGCAGCAGTCGCTGGGTATCTGCTTATCAGGCGCGACTCTGCTCACTGTGGCACGGCAGTGTGGTCTGTCTTCTGCTGTGTTTCTATGCCCAATTTAAGATTTATTTCCCCAACTCCTACCTCTGACCCTTCCAGGCATTCTGACCCTCACTTGTCAGTATAGGAGCAAGTTGCCTGGGGCTGATGCAGGACCTCCGACTGCTGGGCACCATCTGCCCAGAGGGTACTAGAGATATCCACAGTCCTGGCCACGTGTAGAAAGGGTACTGCCACATCAAGTGGGGAAAACGAGGCCTGCCACCGTGTTGTGAGACAGCAAAAGATACTCTGGCTTCCTAAGCCTGTTGCTGACTTGGTTATTTCTTGTTTCTGTAGACCTTTGGAACAACCATTGTCATCAACCCCGAGAAAGATAAAGACATGGTCCAAGACCTGCTGGACTTCAAGGACAAAGTGGACCATGTGGTGGAGGTGTGCTTCCAGAGGAACGAGCGCTTCATCAACCTGATGAAGGAGTCCTTCGAGACGTTCATCAACAAGAGGCCAAACAAGCCTGCAGAGCTCATCGGTAGCCACAGTCCCACATGCTCTCCCTAGTTCACATTCTTTAAAATGTATTTCATATTGTGCGTGTGTGTTCCTCCTCAAGTGGAGTCAGAACTTTCAGGAGTGGGTCCTTCCTTGGGCTGTGTAGGCTGCGGGGATTGGCAGCTTGGCAGCAGGCATCTTTACTCACCGTCACGCTGGCCTCTTAGATACTTTCTAAATACAAGAAAAGAGTGGCAGATGTGGGCAAATGCCTTTAACCTGAGCACTCTGCAGGCAGAGAGCAGATGGATCTTTGAGTTCAAGGCTAGCCTGGTCTACATAGCAAGTTCCAGACCATCTATGGCTACATGATGTCTCAAAAAAGGAAATGAAAGCTGGACCTGGTGGTGCATTGATCCTAGCATTTACAAAGCAGAAGCAGATGGATCTCTGAGTTTGAGGCAAACCTAGTCTATGTAGAGAGTTCAGCCAACCAAGGCTACATAGTAAAATCCTATCTCAAAAGGAACAAAAACCAAAAACTCAAAAAAAAAAAAAAAAAAGTCATGTTGGGCACTTTGGGAGGCTCCAAGCTTTATTAGAATACACATGTTGGACAGTATTCGTGAACACACAGGTGGCATCCATGAGGGGGTGTGTCATGGGCAGTGAGTGAAGACCTGAAGCTCTGTGTCTCAGAGGCAGGGTGAGGGGTGGTGAGCCAGGGCTTCTTGATTCAGGTGAGAGCTGCCTTGGTAAAGGTCAATGTCGGTCCTTGTCCTGACTGTAGAACCCCAGCAAGTGTGTTCAGTGGGACAGTAAGCTCGTTGGCCTCAGGATAACGTTGATGTGAAGGGCTCCTAGTCACCAACTTTGTCTCCTCTGCTCCATACTCAAACAAGATAAAATGAAGCTCAGATAAGACTGTTAATTACCGATCTGTGTAGTTATTTCTTGATACCAGAATAGCATTTAAAGCTCTTTATTCCCACCAGTCAGTAAAAGTCATTGTAGGAGGAGGAGGGCAGAGAAGAGACACAGGAACAGTGTGGTGTGATGGCACTGGTCAGCAATACGGTGGGTAGCACATTTTCAGCTCTGCATGTGGGCATGCTCACAATACCCTCAATAAAGAGTAGAAACAGGCTGATATGGGGCAGAGAGATAACTCAGTGGGTGAAGAGTCGGGGCCTGAGCACAGATCCCCAGCACCCACGTAAAACCCAGCATTGATGGTGTCTGCACCCCCAGTGCTGGGGAGTAAAGACAGGCAGACAGAATCCAGAAGCTCACTGGCCATCTGGCCTACCCAATAAATAAGTAGAGAAGTAATTGAAGAAAATGCCCCCAAGATCCACCCTGGCCTCTAAATGCCACATAAGCCAGTACACAACAACATGGGCATATACATGCACATACCACACACATTATCCATACGAGTGTGTATTTACACATAACTTTTTAAAGAGAAAAGAACTAATAAAATGCCAGAGAAACCCATTGGCAATTTAACCAGACTTCTGTGATTCCACAGAGGACTAACGGTAAGCCCCAGGGGAGCACGGGCTCTGCAAGTCAGGAGTTCTGTCATCAGGGTACATCTGCAGCCTAATCTGTCACACCACCTCCAAGGTCGACTTTGTCACCTCAGAAGCAAAAAGCCTCAGGTGGAATTTTCTCACTCCTGAATGCACGCTTTGCCCTTGGTACCTGAGACCCCAAGGAGAATCCTCAGAGAAAGTCAGCAGAGTCTCTTACAACAGATTTTCAAGGGGTATATTCTGGTGCCTGTGGCAGTGTGTCCTCAAGCCCACGTATGAAACCAGGATTCGAAAATAATGCAAGCCTGGCTTTGTTTGTTTGTTTTCAACACAAGGTTTCTCTGTTGTAACCCTGGCTGTCCTGCAACTCACTCTGTACATCAGGCTGGCCTCACACTCACCGAGATTCTCCTGCCTCTGCCTCCTGAATGCTGGGATTGAAGGCGTGTGCCACCACTGCTCGGAAAAAGCCTGCTTTTTAAAAAATACAGTCTGGAGCTGGAGGAATGGATTGGTGCTTAGGAGCACCTGTTCTTTCAGCATTCAAACTCTAACACACAGCTCTTTGTAACCCCTTCAGAGGCTCCCAGAAGAAACTCGGGAAATTGTTGACACTGGCAGAAACAGTCACCCATACACATGAATAAATAAGTCTTTATGCATAAAATAAAAATTAAGCTTGAAACCACTTTTTAAAATTTTTTTTTTTAACCTGTGGATTTGTGAAAAGTCCTGGAAAGATGCATTCTTATTACCTTGAGACCACCTGTCTTAAAAAGCCCCTGTCTGCATCTTGTTTTGGGAAGGTTCCAGAGTGCCCAGTTGTTACCTGTTTGCTTGTTTTTCTTTCTTCCTCTGCTGGAGATGGCACCAAGGGCCTTGTGTGTACTAGCAAGATCGCTACTGCTTTGACCTGCAGCCATTTTTTTTTTTTTCTGATTGGAACTCTTGCTTTTCCAGCCAAGCACGTGGATTCCAAGTTAAGAGCAGGCAACAAAGAAGCAACAGACGAAGAGCTGGAGAGAATCCTGGACAAGATCATGATACTGTTTCGTTTCATCCATGGTGAGAGGGAGTGCTGCGTGGGAAGACGGGCGTGTAGACCTGCACACACAGGATGCATGTTCCCTCTGACCCAGAGGTACTGAGCAGCTTTTTGGCAGTGGAGTGCTGCATGTGAACCAGCTACCTCAAGTCTGGGTTTTCCTCTGTTCGCACAGGTAAAGATGTCTTTGAAGCATTTTATAAGAAAGATTTAGCAAAAAGACTGCTAGTGGGGAAGAGTGCGTCGGTGGATGCAGAGAAGTCCATGTTGTCGAAGCTCAAGCACGGTGAGCTCAGGGTGGGCCGGCTCCCCGGGCGGGCACCATGCACGGCTCTTTCTCACACACTCCTTCACATGTCGCAGAATGTGGAGCTGCCTTCACCAGCAAGCTGGAGGGCATGTTCAAGGACATGGAGCTCTCCAAAGACATCATGGTTCACTTCAAGCAGGTGAGGTGTTTCTTCAGGAAAACTCTGGCTAAATGGATCTAGCAGTTCGTCACATTGGTAGCATAAACTGAGTAAAGAATATCATTCCAATGACTGGAACGTGATAGAAGATGGGAGACTGTGTTGTAAAATTATGTCATTTCTAGGCTGGGCGTGTTAGCACACACCTTTAATCCCAGCACTTGGAAGGCAGAGGCAGGTAGATCTCTTAGTTTGAAGCCAACCTGGTTTCTATATAGTGAGTTCCAGGACAGCAAGGGCTACATAGAGAGACCTTGTCTCAAGAGAGAGACAGAGAGAGGGGCAGGCAGATAGACAATTATACACACACACACACACCATTTCTAAATAGTGACTTCCAAGACAGCTAGGACTACATAGAGAGGCCTTGTTCCAAAAGGAAGAAAGGCAGAGAGAGAGGAAGGAAGTTTATACACAAACACACACCATTTACTCTTCAATGCATTAAGTATTTGTCTATTTATTTCTGACTTGTATATCTCTGTTTTAGCATATGCAGAACCAAAGTGCACCAGGCCCCATTGACCTCACAGTGAACATACTCACCATGGGCTACTGGCCCACATACACACCCATGGAAGTGCACCTCCCTCCAGAGGTGAGTGATCAGCTGCCACGCCCACTCAGGCCAGACCTGTTATCTTAGTGATTGGGAGAGTTTTTCAAGTCACCCATTCCATTCTGTGGCCTCTGGAATAACCTCTTCAGTCATAGTCAGAGCACCTTCCCTACAGTCCATGTCCTCTTGCTCTCCGTCAACAAGGACAGTTGGGAAGGACTGTCACCTGGCTCATGTTCACTTCCCACCGTAAGACGGCGACGAGCGCCTTGGTCATGGTGCTGCCCAGGGCCTTATGTGTTGACTGCCGTCAAGTGCTGTGATGAACCTGAAGTGGGGCATGGAGCCGTGGGCTCGGTGAGGCTTAATTCAACATGCCACGCCATCAAGGCATGCCAAGCGACCTCCTGGTCCAGGGACTGTCCTCATCACGGAGGGTGGGGCCTTTCCAGAGGACAGGGATCAGGAACTGCAGCAGCCAGGGCAACAGGGTAAGGCTGGGCCTTCAGGTCTGCCTTAGATTGAACCAAGCAGTGAGTGCAGCTTGCCCCTCCTCATGGGGTTTCACTCTCCGTTCTTGCCATTCCCAAAGTTGGGGGGGGGGGCACTCATCTGGTGTAATGTGTTTTCCTGATGATGGTGTGGTGCTAAGCATCTGCTCGCATGTGTTGGCCATTTGTGACCTTTGGAGAGCTGTCTGTTCAGGTCCCTTTTGTGAGTTGTCTTTTGTTATGTTAGGTCCTCTTCACTATTCTGGATCTTGTCTATAACCTGTAAACATTTTCTGTGAGCTATCTTTTTGCTTCCTTGAAAGTAACTCTGAGTCTGTTTTCTGTTGCTGAAACAGAACCCCTGAGCCTGGGTAACTTAATTCTTGGCTGGGAAGGCCAAGGTCAAAGGCTGCCTGTGATAAGGGCGTCAGGTAGAGCTATCGAGCTGCCTTTCAGAGCAGGCCCACTCACTCGTTTGGTGCCCTGTGGAGTTGGTCACTACTTGCTCTGCGTACACAAAGCGCACTGAGTGTCCGTGCCAGTCAGCTTCTGTTGCTGTGACAGTACTTGAAAGAAACCACTTACCTGGAGTGTAGGTTCCTTTGTTCATGGTTTCAGAGATTGCAGCCCGAGGTCAGCTGGACCCCGGCTTTAAGCAAGAGCATCACTGCAGCGTAAGCATTCAGTGTCAAGGCTGCACGTTGCATGAGTCCAAGAGAGGCCAGGGACAGCACATACTGTCAAAGGCATATCCCCACTGACCTACTTCCTCCAAACATGCCCCACCTCTTGAGTTTCCAGAACTTTCCAGTGCTGTTAAATTGCTCACTTATTGATGAATTAATTCACTGATGAGATCAGAGCTCCTGTGGTTCAATTGCTTTCCAAAGCCCACCAGCTGGCAGCCAAGCCTGTAGCACATGAACCCCCATAGGGCATTTGATACAAACTACATGACAGTATGGACACCAACCCCAGCCAGAGGGAGAGGAAATGCACTGGGTTACAGGTGCCTTTTGAGCCAGGGTGGCCACATGCTGCTTGAGGTTACCAGCAAGAGTTGGGGAACCTGAGTGCCAGGCAGTGAAGCAGACAAAGGCCAGGTGTCAGGAACTCTTGAGGTCTGAAGCCCTGGGATCCAGAAATAACTGTCAGAACCTGGAGCAGCCTTTCTAGCTCAGCTGTGCAAGCCTGTAAGGGCTCTGTCAAGAGTGCTCAGGGTCTCCTGTATCTCTTGGCTTGGCAGATGGTCAGACTTCAGGAAGTATTCAAGACTTTCTACCTGGGCAAGCACAGTGGCCGGAAGCTCCAGTGGCAGACGACGCTGGGACATGCCGTGTTGAAGGCAGAGTTTAAGGAGGTCAGTCCTTTACCTAGAACGCCTGTGTCTTCCTGTCTAGCAGTGTGTTAGGAGGATTTTCAGGTTGTCATTGGACCTTCATTGCAGTGAAAGGCAAGATTTTTTTCACTGTGATTCAGCACTAGCTTTTCTTGGTCAATAAAAATAACAAAGGGTTTATATTCTAACTCAACAAAAATCAGTAGTAAATTAATAGGAAATTTGCCAGGGTTGGGTGGGGGGATGAATCAGTAGAAAAAGTGTTCTTGCTGCACAGCAGTTAGGGCCTGAGTTCAGCCCCAGCCCCATGTAAAAAGCCAAGTGTGCACCAGCTAGACGCCGAGCCTGACAGCCAGAGTTTGACTCCCAGGACCCGCATGGTAGGTGTGGAGAAACGACTCCCACAGGTTGTCCTCTGAGCTCCAAAAAGACCAAGGCAGGCACATCTGTGCATATAAATGAACAGAGAAGATTAACATGTGTAATAGCTGGGCCATGCTTACCTGTAACTTAAGCAAAGATGAGGGAATCATTGGGGCTTGCTGGCCCTCAGCCTCACTGAAAAATAGTGAGATCAAAGCTGAGTGAGAGACCCCATTTCAAGAGAAAAAGACCCCAACAGAGTAGGACACCCTCCTCTGGCCTCTGTGCATGACACCAGCACACATGTGTACACATATCACACATGAAATCATTTACCTACTTGAAGAGAGAGCATAGGTATGAAAAGGCAACTATAAAGCCAACCTGAAACCCAGCGAGGTAAAAATGTGCTCCACCTCTCTGCTAAACAGAAGGTTCAGATCACAACATGGTGAGGTATGGCTGTGGGCTGATGGATACTGCAGAGGACCAGCAAGTGCAGCTCCCAGAGGGAGCTGAGGGTGGAGTATCATGGACAGTGCACATGGAAGTCTGACCACACAGGTCAAAACCCCTAGTTACCTACTTTTTGCTGCCTTAGTTCGAGTTCTATGAAGCAACCTGTTTTGGTGTGGGTGTATGTGTGGGTGTGCGCGTGCGCATGCACATGCTGGTGCCCAAGGAGTCAAATACCCTGAAAATAACTACAGACAGTTGTGAGCCACCTGGTGCAGGTGCTGGCCCCTAGAGGAGCAGCAAGCTCCACTGCTGAGCTTCTCCAGCTGCCCTCTCCCTTTCTGTTGTGAAGTGCCGAGGCAATGAAGAGCATTTGTCTGTGCCAAGAGCCCAAGAGGGGAATCTTCCAAGGTTTCCACATACTCTTCTGCAGTTGCCTCAGGCAGAGCAGGGAGTCCTTACTAGGGCATTTCTGTAGATGAGGGGATAAAAATGCTCACTGCAGAGCTTTAGCAGCAGTCATGTAAGAAAGGAGCAGACATGGACTCCTGAGTGCGTGAAAGAAAAGAAGCATGTCACCAAGAAGTGCGTGGGAGAGCTTCATGCTCACAAACCACGTCTGCTTGAGGAGAATGCTCAGAAGTTGCTGTTGTGCAGAGCCATAATAATACACTCACCCAGGCACCATATCACTGCACCGGTGTCACATACATCTTCTGCAGGGCGTTAGCAACGTTCAGGTCTGCCACTGTGTCTTTCATCGCTTTCTGCTCGTGTGAGTGCAACAAGAGACACTGACACTGCTGCTCCCCCAGGCCCCCTCCCATTCCTTGTCTTCTCCATACAGAACTGATAGATTTCATGGTGCTGACTATCACTGGGACATTCTAGATAGGAAAACGGACCGTGGAACACCCTAAGGCAGAATCTGCCCTCCACAGAGAAGCTGAGCAGAGGCGATGGTGCTGATTGAGCAATCACTCTGTTTTTGGACAAAGTGTTGGGGGCAATCTACAGGCCTTCCTTTCCCATGCTGTGACCCGACCTCCCCGTGCCCCTCCCAAGCCTCTGGGATTCCCATTGCCACCCAGAGCCTCAGTAAGCCATGTGTGATGGTGCATGTTCATGAGCCCAGTACTCAAGAGGCAGAGGCAGGAGGACAGAAAATTCAAGGCAAGATACTATCTTAAAACAGAGCCAGCAACAAGCAAGCAGACCAGCACGTGTCTGGAGAGTAACACTAAAACGCAGCGAGCAGCGGTTCAGCAGCCTGTGGGGGCTCCAGCACGGGGCCTGCCTCAGCCTCCCACTGCTGGCCTACAGGCTCAAGTTGCTACGTCCCTCTCCAAGACAAGAATTTTTAAGTGTAATAACCAATAATCACTTCATCCTTTTATAGTCAATAACATAATTTCTTCTTACTTGGTGGCTGTTAGTAAGTTCTGAATCCAGAAAAAAAAACCAGTGCAAACAAAAGCAGCCTGTTGTGACTTGCAAAAAAGTGTCCAAGCACAGCTCCTGTGATGGCTCCATTTTCTTAAAGGGGAAGAAGGAGTTCCAGGTATCCCTCTTCCAGACGTTGGTGCTGCTCATGTTCAACGAGGGGGATGGATTCAGCTTTGAAGAAATAAAAATGGCCACCGGCATAGGTAGGAAGATTCCTTATGACTTTGTTTTGTTTATTTTGGAAGTAGAATCTCACCAAGTCACTTTGGCTTTCTTGGAACTCACAGAAATCCACCTACTTCTGCCTCCCAAGTGCTGGGATTAAGGTGTGCACCACCACGCCTGCCTCTTAATGCTACCATGTTAATTAAAAAGAGAAAGCACAGGCTGGAGGTGTAGCTCAGTGACGGGGCGCTGGCCTGGCGTGCACGGGGCCCTGTGTTTCGTCTGCAGCACTAGGGGGGAAACGAAGGTGTTGACTTTACTGTCATACCCATGGTCTCTCTCATTGTTGGGTCTTGTGTGTGTTTTGTGATGTCTGCCTCCTTTGCCTCCCTCAGAGGACAGTGAGCTGAGAAGAACACTCCAGTCTCTCGCCTGTGGTAAAGCACGGGTTCTGATTAAAAGTCCCAAAGGAAAGGAGGTGGAAGATGGAGATAAGTTCATTTTCAATGGAGACTTCAGACACAAGCTGTTTAGAATAAAGATCAATCAAATCCAGATGAAGGAAACCGTAAGTGCCAGCTTTCTTTTGACTTTGTGGTCTCACCAAGGAATCCTTAGCTTTTCTAATAATGTCTTGACTATTAGCAGTCAGAGCATATGTCTGAATCTAATGCAAATGCAGTGTTTGGAGCAGTGTCTTTTCATGTATCTTTCGTTTATTTTGTTATCAGTAGAAGTAAAAGTCAAGAAACCTGTTTATCAGCTATTCCCATGTATGAAATCATACCTTCCTACACTGAATGCCAGCACAGAAGCACGTGGAACTCCAGAACTAGTGCCTGCCCTCTGCTTTGCCCTGCACAGTTCATCTGTTCCAGGTCTCCTACAGAACACAGACCACAGAGGCAGCCATTCCAGCAGGGAGCAGGCTCTCAGTATCCCAAATCTAAATGATCTTAAGACCACTGCTGTCACCCCTCTGACACTGCAGCCTCTCGTCCTGGTTCTAATGTCTCCTCATCCCTATAAATGTTTAGTCTAGGTAGTTGTATGGGGAGGGCTCTTATAAAATGCAGAACAACTTGAATTACCCTGTACTATGTCACAGAGTACTCCTCTCCCATAGACAATGATTGTCCCTCATCCTGAGGCGCTCAGTTTCCTGGACGAAAAGTATACTCAGATTACTCTATAATGCAATATAAGGGGCTAGAGCGATGGCTCAGTGGTTAAAAACAATGGCTGCTCTTGCAGAGGGCCTGGGTTCAGTCCCCAGTATCCACACGGCAGCTCACAACATCCTTTGCCTTAGATAAAAAGCATTCTTACAAGAAAAATACAACTTTTAAAATTAATTTTCTAAGTGTTAGTTTCAGAGTTGTATACTTGTAAAACGTTGAACTTTCGTAGAACAAATTAAAATGTAACAAAGCAGCACTCATCCAGAGCCTGTCTCCTGAGTCTGTCAGCACAGAGCAATCCCGAAGCGTTTATACTCCAGTCATCCTTTTCTTCTTTTGTCCAGGTTGAAGAACAAGTCAGCACCACGGAGAGAGTGTTCCAGGATAGACAATACCAAATCGACGCTGCTATAGTCAGAATAATGAAAATGAGAAAGACTCTTGGTCATAACCTTCTAGTGTCTGAATTGTACAATCAGCTGAAATTCCCAGTAAAGGTAAGCACTGTCAGCACAGTTGGATGTTAGGTGTTGTGTTCAATCACAGGACATCTTGACATCCCGGTGTTCTAGCATTTGACTGGTATTACGGGGCCTGTGAGCAGAGGCCAGCACACATGATGTGCAGATCGTCTCCATCACCACCCTGGAAACCAGAGACTCGGCTCCTCCAAGCACACTGCACACTTGTCTTTTCAGGCGGGAGCAGAGGGCCACAGGACAGATGTTCTTTCCCAGCCGTGGTACTTAAGACTACTCCACAGGCCCTGTAGCAGTGGACTTGGCCACTCCATGGGCCCCTGTGGTCATGGTATTGATAACTGCAGGATTCAGCATTCACAACCTACATAGCATTTTCTGCTTTGGAGATGTAATTCAGCCTCAGGCTTATCCCTCTTTCTTGCTCTAGAGCTGAGCTCTGAGGTTCTGCAGCATGTGAAATGCAGGATAAGCTAGGGGGCATTACAGAAATGCACCGTAAAATGCCTTGTCAGCTCAGAAGGAATCCAACTCTTAGGGCCTCCAGCCTCAGCAACTGGAAGTCCCCTGGCTCTGTGACACCTGGGTTGGTCCTCCTTTATCAGGGAGTCACACCGAGACAGACTGATAGTAACTCAAGGACAGGTGAGGCCAATTCCTGGCCCTGCCCTCCATGATGATGGGTGCATAGCCCATTCAATGCTGTTGTTTCCTACCCCAAGCCAGGGCATCTGTTTGTCTCTTTGCAAATGAAGTGACCTAGTAATTAAGTATAGAGTGTAGCTTACAGCTGAGCAAAACAGCCCCCATGCTTTTATAGCTAATTGTATGTTTAGCTATATCTTGTAAAATGCATGGCCTGCCACCCAATAGAAAGGTTTGCTGTTTGGAAACCGATGCTCCCCTCAGCAGAAGGCCATTGCTCCCAAGTGACGGATGATTTGCTTCCTACTGCAGAAGTGGAGACAGTGCCTTTTGGGCAAAGACATTCTATGGATCCAGCTCTAGTTTTAGTCATCCACAGAGACTGAATTCTTTGACTAGGCATGTAGGGGCAAAGGCAAGCGGATCTCTTGTGAGTCCAGCCTGCTCTACCTAGCAAGTTCCAGGACAGCTAGGGCTACATAGATAGATATTTTTGTCTCACAAAACAAAAAAGGGGTAGGGGGTCACCTGCTTTATATCCACGTGGTGAGTTAGAGCAGTGAGAACAAGGCTCTGTAGTAATGACAGATACTTCTGCAGTACCTTAGCAGAACTTGTGTATGGAATGATAGGGTTGAGCCATAGGAGAAGCGCTTCCCAAAGAGTGAAGATGGCTGGGGGTGGTACATACCTATCATCCTTACCTTGGGGAGGCTGAGACAGAGGGTTGCTCCCAAGTTTGAAACCAGCCTGAGCTACATAGTGAGTTCAAGGTCAGCCTGGGAAATAGAGCAAAACCCTGTCTCAGAAGCTGAGCAGGGCCAACAAGATGGTCAGTGGGAAAGGCACTTGTCAGAAAGCCTGACAACCTGAGTTTGGTCACGGAAACCCCGTATGGTAGAAGGAGAGAGCCAAGTCCCACAGGTTGCCCTCTGGCTGCCACACAGGCGCCATAGCATGCCTACACTCTTATACACACAAAAGAGATAAATGTAAAAGAAAAAAATTAATAAAACTACCCCACCAGACACGATCAGGGTTTTCCTTCCAGCAGGCGAGAGCATGCTCCATGGAGGAGCTGCCCCGTTTCTGTGTGCATGTGAGGAGTGAGGAGGCCTGGGTGTGCAGTCGTCCCTGCGCAGGCATCTGTGATTTTCAGTGATGTGTGTGTAAATATGTCTGCTGTAGAGTTGCTTATACGTCTCGCAGGATGTTACGTTTATGTTTCTAAATTAGCAAGCTTTTATAAAAAGCTTGATTTTTTTTTTTCCCCCTAGCCTGGAGATTTGAAAAAGAGGATTGAATCGCTCATAGACAGAGACTATATGGAACGAGACAAAGACAGTCCAAACCAGTACCACTATGTGGCGTGACGTGCAGCAGACTGTCGTCCCCAGTGAAGCAAACACTAGGATGCACCTGCAGAGTGTGAAGGCTGCTGTGCTGTTTCCAGGTCCCTGCAGCTGCCCAGCTGTGGATACTTGGATTCAAAGCAGAGGATATGGTTCTTGGAACATCCTTCCCAGGGCGCAAGGACTCTGAGATGACATACATCTTTTCCTCTCCACTTCTTCCTCTAGTTCTTTAATTGTTTCTGTTACTCTCTGACTTTGAGACTGGACATGCCCATATTAGTTGAGAAGTTCCTTCACAAGCTCTTGTTCCTCTGGCAGAAAGCCACGGGCTTGGTTTGTTGTGTGTGTGATTGTGGGACACGGTGGAAATACTCTAGATGCTGCATTTTTCCCCAGATGGACACTCAGAGAGGGAGCCCTGGGCTGATGGGCACTGGGAAGAAACAGTGCCCAGACCGCTACTCAGCTCTGCACTCTAAGCACTGGCCTGTTCTGCGTGTTTTCAGAAAGTTCTAAACTTTGGGTTCTGTAAATCAGGTTTCTAAGTGAGGTCCCTGATGTGCCAAGAGGGCATCATGTCTGTCACTCGAGATACAGAGCCCGTCAGCACTGCCACTGCAGTCATTTCTGTTTAGGGCTTGGGAGTTTGATGTTTGTTTCCATGCTGGTTGAGTGTGGAGGTCCTGGTTTTGGCATTGGGGTGACTACTGTTTGACTGTTGACGTTGCAGCTTGTGTGATGACCATAGTAAAATCGGGCTGGGTTTTATAGTCTTGCACAGGGACCGTCTTGGATCTCTGCCCTGGCGCTGTACGGAGCTTAGTTATCTTTGTCAAAGGCTAAGGGTTTGTTGGTGCCTGGTGACATACTGTGTGTTCACACATGAGGTTAAGCAGTGAGAACAAGGCTCCATAGTGGTGTTGGCAGGTGATGATGACAGACATTTTTGCAACATTTAAAAGTACTTTATATTTTACAAAGTAGCATGTTTCATTTTGATTAAAAGCTACCAAAGGAATTTTGATCATGTATAAGTGTTTAAAGCAATATTTTCTGGAATATACCAAGTTTATATAACTCGATTTTATGCTAAATTATTAAAGGATTTTCCCTTTTTTGAAACATGCATGTTTAAAATATGACACCTTTTGGGTTCCCATATTAAAATCCTTACTCTTTAAGTATCATTTCTATATTTGTAAATTTTCATTTATGAGTTCTATGATATGTGGTCTCTGAAAGACCAAATAGATTTCTATTTCTACTTCTTATATTTTAAGTTCATTGTGTCTACAGATTGTTAATATTGTAATTTAATGTAGACTTACTTTGAATAAAACTAGTTTAATTGGCCTTTAAATTACTTTAATAAAACTTTCAGTGTGACTACGCATTCCTCATAACAGTTCAACAACTTTAACAGCAAGGAAACACCTGTCCCCCTCATGTGACTGTCCTTTCCTGACTCTTTCACCACGGGCACTAGTTTAGCAACACCTCAGCCAACTCATAAAGGACAGGAACAGGACCTTCCATTCTCCTCATTTCTGCCCAGCCTCTCCCCTAACAGTGTCTTCTTAGAGTTAAAAGTTAATGTGGGAAAACAGCATACAGAAAATAATGGAAAGCAAAAAAGCACCTAAACAGAAAAACTGTAAGGTTAGAAATTGCATTTCAGAAAATTTTTACCTAGAAAACCTAAGAGAAACAAATGAAAAGTTGTGACACAAAATTAGCAGAGTCTATTGGTAGCCTTCCTACAATACAGCCTGTGACGGAAGACTTGTGTCTCAGTGGCATCATGAAGATAAATACCTACTGATGAGCTGTGCTTACGAGGGCTCCTGGAAGACGTGAGCGACGTGTCAGAGATGGGACTTCTCAGCCAGGCCTGGTAGTGTAGGCCAGGAGGCTGAGGCAGAAGGAGCCACTTCAAGACCTGGTTGGACCACAGAGTGAGTTTAAGGGTCAGCTAGGCCACTTAGTAAAACTCTGTCTTAAAAAGTTAAGGAAAACCTGGGCAGTGGTGGCTCACACCTTTAATCCCAGCACTCGGGAGGTAGAGGCAGGCGGATCTCTGTTCAAGGCCAGCCTGGTCTACAGAGTGAGTTCCAGGACAGCCAGAGTTACAACAGAGAAACCCTGTTTCAAAACACAAGAGGAAGAAGAGAAAGGAGAAGAAAGAGAAAAAGTTTTAAAAAACCTGAGGCTGTAGCTCAGTGATAGCTCTTGCCCAGCATGCTTTGTTAGCAAGGCCCCTGGTTATGTCCATGCCTCAGGAAAAAAAGATGAGTTGTCTCTCACTTTAAAATGCAGATAAGGTACCAGCAAGATGACTCAGTGGGTAAGGTCACTCGCCAGCAATTTTGATGACCTGAGTTCAATTCCAGGAACCCATTTGATGGAAGAAGAGAACCAACTCCAGCAGGCTGTCCTTTGACTACACAAAATAAATATAAAAAATAAAGATTTTTTTGTAATGCGTATAGGTGTTTTGCTTGTGTGATGCCTATTCTTGGTTGTCAACTTCACTACATCTCGAATTAACTAAAAACCCAAGCAGCTGGACACATCTGTAAGGGATTTTTAGTTAATTGGATCATTTGAGGTAGATAACTTGAGGTGAGAAGGCCCACCCTAAATCTGGGCCCCACCCTCTTGTAGCAGCCTATATGAAAGACATGGAGAAGGAGGCTTTGGCTTGCTTGCTTGCCCTCATTCTCACTGGAAAGTTCATACATCCTGATGCTGAGGTGTTCTTTCACTGGTATTGGAGGCTACTTCTTCAGGATTCCAACATGAAGACCAGCTGGGATATCCAGCCTCAAAGACTGAACAGTTACTGGATTCCTGAACTCTCTGTCAGGAAACAGCCATGTTTGGCTGGACAAGAGCCTGTAAGCCACTCTAATAAATCCATATATAATATACACATGTATCCTATCAGTTCTGTTCCTCTAGAGAGACCCTGACTAATGCAGCCTGCATGTATATCTGTGTACCAAGTGCGTGCCTGGGACTTGTGGAGATCAGAAGTGGGTGTTAAGAATGGAGCCTGGGCCTCTGGAAGAGCACTCAGTTTTCTTTACTGAGCCATCTCTCCACCCCAGGCTTACTTTTCTATGTATGCCTGTGTGCATGCATCTGCATCCCATGTGTTCACTGCCCACAGGTGCCAAAAGAGGGCAGTGGATCCCTCGGAATTAAAGTGAGTTGATTGTGTGCTACCATGTAGACACTGGGAACCAAGTTAAGTCCTCCACAAGCGCCATTAATCACTGGAGTTCACCAAGTACACTGGGTTGCCTGGCCAATGAGTTCCAAGGATCTACCCATTCCCCCCCTTCCCCCCTCCCAGTGCTGTAATAATAAGCCATGTGATAGCCTACTGCCTTTCTTTTTCGTGGTTCTCTGGATCAAACTCAGATTCTTGTGCTTGCAGGGCCCTTAGCCAACGGAGCAATCTCACCGCCACTTTACAAACACTTTAAATACATAAAACATGCTATGTAAGAATCCAGCCACCCCTGCTCCAGAGCAGGGCTTTGTCTGCTACTTCCGCCCACGCACTAACCAACAGGAGACTCACTTCTGCCTGGAATCCTAGCTCTTCCTTAAACACTAAAGTCAAAGGTTATCTGAAAGCTACACTCTCCACCCCTCCTGGCTTAGGTATCCTGGAATTTTGGGCCGCTTCTCCGCTTGTAGCCCTGGGCCACCTGTGTTATTATTACTAGGAAATTCGGCTCAGAAACATGCCCTTTGTAAAGTTAGGACTCGGAAGGGCAGGCAGGCCCCCACAGTGCTACTGAGATGCATGTTCTGCTAGCGCTGCAAGAGAGGGACAGATCTGAGAAGGGTAAGGACTTTGTCCTCCCATTAAAGGGTAATTACTCTTCCCATCTCTGTCAAATGCCCTGTGGTGAGTCAACTTTTTTTTTGGGGGGTGGGGGAGGCTAAACTCCTGATAGTATACATATAATATACATGGTAATATAACACACGTGATGATATGCATAATTAATGCACAGGTGAGGAGCTAATAGTATCCAGTGTTTTGAGTAGCTTAGAATGTCAGGTCTCCACCCACAGCCAGACCTAAGATCCCTTAGGGGATGGCGGAAATCGGGGTAGGTGTAGCCCATTTCCATGAAAAGCCAGAGTTGCAAAGCTGTTCCTCAGAGCGGATTCGTGTCTAGACTGGAGTCAGCCACGCCCTCACGTGTCGCTTTGAGAAAGAAAACAACACAAACCTCCGGGGCTCTGGCCAGCAGAGAACCGAGGACATTTCCAATTTCTGGCTAAGGACCAGAATGGGACTGTTGGCTTTCGGGATCCCTGCCTATAAAATCTGCCTGACCAGTTAAAATAATTCGTGTTTTCGTCACTACAATCTGGGTTCCCCTCGTCAGAAGTCATTTAGTGCAGATTCTTACCCAAAGGTGTGTGTCTGGTGCCCAGCGAAGCACATGACATCAGTTGAGAGAAAATACGGAAAAACATGGAGGAGCAGAAACCACCAGGAAGGAAGGCGTGGGAAGAGCCTGGGCTTTGACTCGGGTCGGTTATCTAGGGAAGGACGCGTTCAAGTGGCAGCAGAGGTCAGACCAGACCAGGGCTTCCTCGGGATGAGGAAGCAGAGCAAGGAGACTTCCTAACCCAACAAGGGAGAGGACCGAGACATGCGGAGGAGGGACAGCGGTAGCCACAGCCCAGAGAAAACAGGAGCCGAAGAACGCTCGGTTGTGGCGATCACGTGAGGTACGCAGTGGGTGTGGCCAGCGCCTCAGGCTCAGGCGCGGTCCGCAGAGCCAGGTGTGGAGGGAAGCCGAGCAGGCCTCCGGTGCCTCGGCACAGGTTCGCCAGGACAGCCCGGGGCTGGGGCAGCCTGCTCTGGAGGCGGTAGAGACGACCCTCTGCTACGGGACGCCGGCGTTCTGGCTCCGCTGGGCTGGTGTCCCTAGGCAGATTGCCCGAGTTCTCGGAGCCTGGGTTTTCTTACCTTCCAGGAGGAGATACTAATCTTAAGCGCTACTCACAGTATGCACCACATACCAATGGAGGAAGTGTTGGGGCAAGCCGGGCGGGTTTCTAAGGAGCCACGAGACACGAACCGCCGCAAACGCATGAGACATTTATTATAACCGGCGCGTCCCGGGTCCCGCCCATCCCACACAGGAGATGAGCATGGCGGGCCCGATCCCTTCCCCCCAAGCCCTTTTTATGGGGTTCAGGGGAATGGGGTCTGGGGATAGGGGCTCGTGCAGCTTTGATTGGAGACTCATTGGTTGGGAGTTTCCGTGCGGCGTGGGATGGGGGGGGCGTGGTCAACCTGTGCCCTTGGAAGCCACCCTTGAGATAGTGTGGCGCCCCTGGAGCCCGGGAAGGAAGAATCCCTGCTGATATGCGGTGGGGAGGGGGCTGGGGAAGAAGGAATCCTGTTGATAGGTGTTAAGCTCAATGGTCATTTTCCCTGTGGGTGGGGAGGAGACTAAAGAGTGCTGTTAATGGCCGTACTTGGAAAGGCATTTTACAATAGGAGGCATTTCCCCCTATATGTGACTGCATTCCTAGGCTTCATATTTCTTAAATCCTTTCAGAAGTCCTCACAGGCATCTGAACCCTTCATTTAAAACACTAACGAGGGCGTTAGCAGTCTAGTGCTCTAGCCACTGAACATACATTCCTTAATGAAGGCAAACTGAACGGGCTCCGCAAGGATCCCGAGGGCTGGAGACCAGGAAGGTGGATGCTGGCACACAGAGAGCTGACACTGACCACGCTCTGTAAGAACAAGGGGCTGAGCTTGTGAAAGCACGAGGGAGGTTGGGTCCCCACGCCCACATAAAAGCTGGATGTGCCGGGAGAAAACCTGTAGCTGCAGCGCCAGAGCCCAGAGGCAGGAATAAGGTGGGAAGCGATAGAGGCAGATAAGACCTCGACCTCTTGTGCACGCGTGAGCAAGCACACCTGCACGTCTGCACACGTGTGCGTGTGTGCAACTACCCCTCCCCCATACTCACAAAATAGAACAAGGATCCTTCCGTATGAACCTCGCTGTCTTGAGTACCTCACGTAGGAGACATTTTGTGTCATCTACAGTGTCAGAGTGTACTTAGTCTGTATCGATAACAAACTCAAACCCAGCTGCAAGGAAGAAGACGGAGGCGGCAGCAATGGCAGCAATGCCACGGGTTGAGAGGGGAACCGCAGAGTTGAATTTCACTGGAGAGAAGAAAGGCGGGACAAGGTCTGAACAAAGGAACAGGCAGGTGACAGGCAGCACACCAGGCAGGCAAATGGGAGGATGGGCAGACAGAGCCGAGTCAACAGCAGGGACCTGGCCCAGCTGAAGCCCCCGGGATGGGGGTTCTGCTCAGCCTTGGGTGCACTGGTGAGAGCAGGACTTGTAGGAGCTGCTGCCTGTGTGCCGGGGACTCACCTTCAGGGGTCTCTGAAAGGAAGTTGCTGCACCTCTCCTGGTCTGTTTCCCTGATGAGATGCTAATGTGCCCCTAAAATTGTGATTTGTCTCAGTAAGTGTATGGGGTGGGACCCTTTCTGCTCCCAGGAGTAAAGCCAGAAGAGGACGCCAGGTTCCGGGTCTATCACTCTTTACCTTAATCCCTGAGACCCAGAGGACCAGCGCTAGGGGAGGCAGCACTGACCTCCTCTCTGCTTACTTGCTTTCCCAGAAGCCCCTTGCTTCCTCCCAAGATATGATAAGACAGCCAATCCAGTATTCAGATCCTAAATCAGAAGGCTCCCCCAAGCCACCGCTTATTTGGTTTAAAAGCACCACATGGCCAGCTTTCGAGGCTGCTGCCATGTTTTTTTAATTGGACAGCCCTGACATCAGTATGTAACCTACGGAAAATAAACTGCTTTGTATGGCCATGCACATATCTCTCAGTGTCTACTTGAGCTACTAGCGTGAACCCAACGAGGCAGGTTCTCTCACTGAACCTAGACCTCAGCTGGTGACTAGCAAGCCCCAACAACCCTCCTGTCTCTATCCCCCTGGGGTTAGAGGTGCCTGTGTTACTACACCAGCTTTTCTGTGTGAGAGCTCGGGGGTTGAATTTAGTCTTCATGCTTGTACAAGGACTCTTACCCACTGAGCCACCCCCCAGCCCTGTTTTGTTTGTTGTGTCCTGAGGTTTCAAGGAACCCATGGTCTCATGCATTCCAGGCCAGGGTCCTACCACTGACCAACACCCCCACCTTGACGCACTGGATTCATAAATTTAAAAGAAACATTCAGGAGATATTTTCCCCGCTCCACCCCAATAGCCGGAGTCAGGAAGACAGTGTTCTGTGAATGAAGCAGGAACAGATGGGCCAGGCTGGCACCACCATGCAGCCCTCACAAGTCCAGAGATCACAAGATCCTGACTGAAGAGTGTCTTGCCTTCCTGTGCGTCCTTTCAAGGCCTGATCTGAGCAAGCTCCAACCTGGCAGCTCTGTTCTCCAGTGCCTGGAAACCTAGCAACCCTTCAAGCCCATCCCAGCTCCTTCCAGTTAGAATCCTGACTACAAATGCAGAAGTGGCCTCTTGCGGATTGCAGTTCCCATTCTGCGTCTCCCACCGTGACTTCCAGCACACTTACGAAAGAACCGCCCGGCGTTTATTCATTGGTTTCTGTTCTTTAGAGGCAGAGTCTCACTGTGTCGATCTGGCCGTTCTGGAACTCACGCTGTAGACCAGGCTGGCCTCAAACTCACAGAGATCCTCCTGCCTCTGTCTCCCAAGTGCTGGGATTAAAGACGTACACCACTACTCCCAGCAGAACTGACCCTAGTAAATACCATCTCTGACCTAAATTCTTGGACAGTGTCTCCAGGGACATATACAATCGCCACAGGAGGTGAGGTTATATAATTTCTCAGGCTGCAAATGCCCTTCAACTGTGTGTGTGTGTGTGTGTGTGTGTGTGTGTGTGTGTGTGTTTATCTGCTTTCTAAGAAGGGAAGTTTTGGTTCTTCCTTCTGAGAAGATTTCTTTCTTATAACCTTAGAGAACAAACTAATGAGGTATAAATACTTCATGGGAGATCAGTAAAACCTGTCCATTTTCAGAGGCTAAATAGCAGCATTTGACACTTGGGGCAACTGGCAGGTGAGCAATCCCATGAACAGCTTCTGGAGAAAGAGACATGAGAAGGGGCTGGAGACATGGCTCAGCTCTAAAAGAGGGAATGCTGCCTTCACAGACTGTGAAACTGTCCAGGAGGTGAGGGGAGGTAGAAGGCCTGCCTAGAACCCCAGAACTCTCATTCTGAGAGCAGCAGGAGTTTGGCCCCTCCCCTCCGCAGCTCTGACAAGCTACAGCTATGCTGCTTGCTCACAGCAAGGCACCGCCCCTCAAAGGTTTGTGGCCTGGCAGAATTGTTTATCTGGAGCTGTAGCCCTTCTCCCTATGTAACTATATAAGTCTCTCCCTCTGGTCCCCGGAAAATACTTAGGTCCAGACTGCAACCCCAATATGCAAATAGGGCTGCCTGCCCTAAGCCAATGGGTTTCCCCAGAGACCCCTGGATACCAGAGACCCTTCCTCTGGCTGTATATGTATCCAGTGGAGTCACACACCCTGACATGATCTTCCAAGAATTCTGTACATTCTTGCCAGCTCACCGTTCTCTGATCGAGGACCGGATGGATCTGCCTTTCTACTCTAGAATGCTGCCGCAGGCTGTCGAAGCTACATCTCAGGGCCAGGAAGCCATGGCAGGATTTAAATACTACAGCAGAGGACTTGGGTTTGCTTCCTAGTACCACATTATCTGGCCCACAATCATCTGTAACTCCAGCTCCAGGGGATCTGATGGGCACCTGTGCACAAATGGTGCACAGACATACATGCAGGCAAGATATCTCACACACATAAAGTAATAAAAGTTCAAAGAGAAGAACATTATGAGTTCACTGTACCACTTTAACATTCCTTGATAAGCCTCTCTTTTGTTTCTATGCCCTGTTCTTCTGCTAGAGTTCACGGAAGTCATATTGCATTAGGAAAGGATTCCACCTGTGCACACCAGACTGTCCACACATGCTCCAAACAGAGAAACAATATACTGAAGGGACTCAGAGCAACTTACAGAACCTCCAAAATGGACACAGATGATTGTAGGCCAAACACCAAACATGGAACCACGAGGAACAATACTGGGAACACAGATTCTACCCGGGAGGGCCAGGCAGGGCGGCTCCTGCTGCTGCTACTCATCACCACTTGACACCGGGTCTTCAGAGCACTATCTCTACATTCATCTGGCCACGTTCTACCTCAAGCTAGACTCTGCTGCTAGGGATGCTGGGAATGCTTCTGGGGTTCGGTCTATCACCAATACTAGAAAGCACAACTTTCAGCAGGGGGCTTTGTTTGGTGGGTGCTCTTTCTTCTTTCTTTTTCTTCTTCTTCTCCTTCTCTTTCTTCTTTTTCAAGACAAAGTTTCTTTGTTGTAACTGTTGCTGTCCTGGAACTCACTCTGTAGACCAAGCTGGCCTTGAACTCACAGAGATCCTCCTGCCTCTGCCTCCCTAGTGCTGGGATTAAAGGTGTGTGCCACCACTGCCCAGCTATTTGATGGGTTCTCAGCATCAGGATGTTTAGGAGAAAATGAACACTTTAGATGTCCTTCAGTTGTATTTGAAGTGAGTGTTCTACCTCACAGAGCATGCTGAAGCCAGACACCATTTTCTTTTACTGGACAACATCACTACATGACTGCTGACAGACTACTCACAGGAAAGGCATCCCAGTGTGCTCTTCCTCTTACGGATCAAAATCTGAGCTCTCAGCTGCTGCTCTAGGGCACTAGCTCCCCGCCTGCCTGCTACCATGCTCCCCACAATGATGGTGATGGACTCAACCCTCTTGAACAAAAAGTCACAAATCAACCCTTCTCTTAGTTGCCTTGGCTGTGGTGTTTTGTTACAGCAATAGACAAATAACAAAAGCCTAGGGGTCACAAGAATGTGATCTCTAGTTCTAGTTCTCAACCATGCCCCCCTACACACTTTTTTTTTTGACAGTCTGTATCCATGGCTGGCCTAGAACTCACAGAAATCCACCTGCCTCTGCCTCCCAAGTCCTGAGATTACAAGCATGCTACACACACACACACACACACACACACACACACAAAACTTTGCTCTTAAAATGGATCTTATTCTTCCTTTAGGTTAGAAACTGATCTCTGACCCATTTCTCCCAGTTTCTTTTTAAATTTTTAGTTTGCTTTGCTCGAATGTATGGCTGAGCATCGTGGGCATATGTGTTGTCCTTGGAGATCAGAAGAGGGCATCAGATTCCTTGGAACTGGATTCTGAGGGTTGTGAAGCATGTGGGTGCTGGGAATGGAACCAAGGTACTATACAGGAGCAACAGTGCTCTTAACCACTGAGCCATCTCACCAGCCCTTCTGCCAGTTTTTTTATTCTTTGGTCAAAGAACAAACTCCTCCATTACATACATGCTTTAGACTGTCACTGGGTCCACAAATCTGAGAGGGAGGAAGAACTCAGCCTCAGTGAAAAATTTGTTAACAGAGGAATCCTCAAGCTAAGACTCAGGGATCTCAATCTGGGCCTGATGGCGAACACCTTTAATCCCAGCACTCTGGAGGCAGAAGCAGGCAGATCTCTGTGAGTTGGAGGCGAGCCTGGTCTACATGAGTTCCAGGACAGCCGGAGCTATGTAGAGAGACATACATACAAACACATACAAACAACAACATACAAACACAGGGATTTTGCTGGTCATGGTCGCACACACCTGTACTCTCAGCACTCCAGAGACAAGAAGATTGCTCAAAGTATGAGGCCAGCCTGGTCCACACAGTGAGTTCCAGGTCAACTAGGGCTATAGGGTGATCATGTCTTAAAACAACAACAGAAACCCTGGAGTTTTGAGTGTTGCATCCACAAAAAGAGTTCTTTGTTAATCTTTAGTCATCTCAAATAAGATGACCATCAACAAAGATGCTCTTCCGTCATCAAGAGTGCTCAAAAACACTGCACTCACGCCTTTAATTCTAGCACTCAGGAGGCAGAGGCAGGTGGACCTCTGAGTTGGAGGCCAGCTAGTGCTATATAGTGAAATCCTGTCTCAAAAATAAGTGTCTTTCCCACAGTCCCACCACATGGCACTATCTACATGTCCTTAAGGACTGTGCTGTGCCTGGACCACGGAGTGGAACATGAACACCCTTGGGGCTGCCCCTACTAGTCTGGGCCAAGAGGAAGCCCATGAGGTTGGAAGTGGAGGCCAGTCTAGGGCTAGACCATGGGTATAGATGTGAATAGCCATCTGGAAATGGATATGCACACTGTCCTGGATGTAAACACTGGTAAGGACCTAAATAAGGATTTCAAACTTGGACTGGACTGTGGGCCTGTGGCCGCCTGGGCCTGGACCTGGACAGTGGCCTGTACTGCCTGGGCCTGGACAGTGGCTACACTGCCTGGGCCTAGACAGTGGCCTGGGCTTGGACCTGGACAAAGGCCTGCACTGCCTGGGCCTGGACAGCGGCTGCACGGCCTGGGCCCCGGCCCAGCCTCCACGGCTTCCCTTTTCCACCCTCACTTTCTCTGGCAGCGCTCCTACTTTCCTTTCTCAAAGCCACAACCCACTTTCCATTCCAGGACAGGCTGGGAGAGGCCTGCTGGGAACACGTCACGTGGTCTGGCGACCACATGATGCCGAGAGGCACGTGACCGAACCGAGTTCGGAGCGGAGACTCGAGGCGCGGGGAGGCAGCGGCGGCCAGGCGCGCTCTCGCGAGACCCCGCGCTCACGTGACCGGCGGGCGCGGCGCTGCTCACGTGACAGGCGCAGCCGGCCGCAGGTTCTCCTCGGTGCCGGCGCCGCAGCTGCCGGACCTCTCGTGTCGGAGGACGCGCCTTCCCGCCGGCCTCGCCGCCCGCGCAACCGCCGCGCCCCGGCCTCGGCTGCGTCGCGCCATGGCGGCCCCCGGCGCCCGGCGGCCGCTGCTCCTGTTACTGCTGGGTGAGCCCGGGAGGGCCGGGCGGGGCCGGCGGCTCGGGACGGACGGGAACGGGCTCCGGGCCGGGGGGACCAGGGAGCCGGGCCGCGGGCGGCGAGGAGGCCTCGAGCCGACCGGCTCCGCGGCGGAGCCCGTGCGGGCGGAGGACGCGAATGCGGGCTGGGGGCCGGCCGGGGAGGGAGCCGGCGGGCCGGGCCCCGGGTAGCCTGCGAGCGGCCCGGAGCCGCCTCGGACCCGCCGGGGGCCTCCGTCGCTTGGCGGGGCCTCGGCTGCAGCGCCGGCGTCTGCAGGGCCCGAGAGGCGGGCGGCGGGTCCGCCCGGGCCCCGCAGGACATGGGCTCGCCAGGTCCCGAGCGCCGCTCACCCAGCCGTCGGACCGGGTTCCGGGAACTGTGACCTCACGGGTCTTGGCTTTCCCGTTTTATTCTGCTGCGTGTGTGAAATGAGCGCCTGGAGCCGTGAGAGAGGTGCGCCTCCTCGGCGGCCTCGCACGGGAAGCCTTGCTAAGGACCGTGGCCCCTGAGTTCGGGAGCCGTAGCTGGAGTAGAAATTGCTGGAGCAAGTCCTGTCGTGTCCGGATGGCTTTATTAGGAGAGCTCGCAGGGTTGGGGGTGTAGTTCGCCCCGCCAGACGGGAACTGGCATTACCTGGGGCCCGGAGTAAGTCCCCAGCACAGCCCGAAGTACTTACAACCCTTAGACTGTTTATACTTTCCTTCCCTTACCCTTTTAAAAATAGGGTCTCTACCATGCGGAGCATACTGGCCTGAAACTTGCAAGTATATTCCTGCCCCTGCCTCCCAAGTTCTGGGGTTAAAGCCGTGGGATACGTGCCGTGCCAGGCCTCATTTCATGCTTTTAAAACTAACCTCTGCCCGGCGCGGTGGTTTACACCTTTAATCCAGCACTAGGGAGGCAGGAGGATCTCTGTTCCAGAACAGCCAGCCCTGCCGCGGAAGATAGATAGATATGTGCGTGCACACATACATAGAACTAGCCAGGGTGGCGCACATTTGTTAGACTTAGGAGACTAAGGCAAGGGAATTTTCAATTGGAGGTCGTCCTGGGCTAGGTAGTGAAATTCCTCTTATTAATTTATTTTTTATTCTTTAAATTTATTTTATCTTTTTTTTTTTTTAACTGAACGTGGTGGGTTATGCCTGTGATCCTGGCATTTAGCAGGCTAATGTGGGAGGATTTCTGTGAATTAGAGGCCAGCCTCTGATTAGGGCTACAGAGCCAGACACTGTCACAAAACAAAAAGCGTAGAGAAAAACTCTGTGAGATTGAGTGCCGCGTGCCGGAAGCTGAATTATGTCCCAGCTTTCACAAAAGGTATTTTCACGGCTCTGATTGAGGTCTGCCCTAAATTTTTAATCGCAGAACTTTAAAAATATTTTTATCTCTAAAACAATTCTATAACTTCTTTCAGGATTATTGTTAACTCCTCCAAGCTACCACTGCATTCAAGTACTTAATAGAAAGCAGACTAGTGTGAACTGAAACTAGTATGTATGGTTGCCTAATGGGACTTTTCGGTGGTTGGGGTTGACCCACGACCTTCCCCTTCCTGGATGAGCACTGTCAAGCTAGAACAGCAGTTCACAACCTTTGGGTTGTGGTCCCTTTGGGGAGCCTAAGGACCATTTCACAAGGGTGGCCTAAGACCATCTGCATATGTGATATTTACATTAATTATGATTAATATTGGCAAATAACAGTGAAAATAATTTTATGGTTGTGGTTCAACACAACATGAGGAACTGTATTAAGGGGTCACAGTGTTAGGAAGGTTGAGAAGTATGTGCAGTCTTCTGCTAACTGATATTGTCCTGGATTGTGGGACCTTGAATTCTTCACTAGATTGGTGGTCAAACTGTTCCATTGTCTTGTAAATTTTATATTTTAAATTTATATTCAGTTAGACACAATTCCAATGTTATTATCTTGACTGGGCCTTTAATTATGCACACTTAGACTGTAGCAACTGGTACCTGTACTTTGAACCGTCTATTTCCTGTGCTCAATTAAGAGCCGCAGCCTCCTGGCCTGATAGATATGAGTGCATGGTGCTTTCATGAAGAAATGTCCTGCTTTAGATCTGTGGTCCTGGACTAAATCTTAAGCAAAAACAGAGTTTTACTAGTATGGACACTTGTTTTTCTCCCTCAGCAGCTTGCATAGCATATTCCAACCTTATGGAAGCTAGCTCGCAGGGAGGAAATCCTCCCTCTGGGGTAGTGGTTCAGTGTGTGGGTGATGATTATGTGTTGCTTTTAAGAAGAAACCTTTACAAGAGTCAAGCCAAGTTAAGGATGTGGTTGGTTGGTGACAGGCTCACACTATGTGAGTAACCCAGACTGGCTCACCAAGTGCTGGAGAAGCAGCATGGTCAACAGGCCACACACTGAAGCAAACAAAAACCAGACCATTCTCTGTATGAGCTCCAAGCAAGTTAGTGTCTGGGGCCTCCACCTCAGGAGGGAGTCCTCATAGTGACAACCTTTTAGGTCGCCATAGTAATCTAGTTGGAAAGTGCTTTGACCCCAAGTGCCTGTCACAAAGTAAGTGTATCACAGGTGCTTGAGTGCAAGTGTTCCAGGCCGTCCTGGGCAGAGAAGCAAGTGATTAAGTAACAAGGCCTTTGGATTAAATGGTGAATTTAGGAACTGTGTGTTAAGTAACAATGGCTAGCAGTGAAGCCAATGTCTTAACTGAATGCTTGGCTGCATGGCTGCTGAGATGTTCTGACAACCTGCCTTGAGGTCCTCCGCTCTTCCTGTTCTCAGTTGTGTAATCTCAGGGTGGTTAGGTGGTTGCTGCTGGCCCAAGGTCATGTAGCTAGCAAATGGTGATGAGCTTCTGACTTGAGCTTGTGTGCTTCCACTGCCTTACTAGTTGCGGGGAAGGGAATTTCCACAATGTAGTGTTTTGTATTGCCATTTGACCCCTGAAGAAATGAGAAATGAGCCGGTTGTCGTGAGCAGCAAGGTAGGGCTCCTGGCAGCTGCTCCTCCCTCAGTACCAGGGTTGCCATAGGTATCTTAACTAATTGGAAAAAAGGGTTTTTGTTAAAAGATTTAAATTTTGCATGCCTTTAAACAATTTTTTTTGTTTGTTTCTTTGTTTTTGTTTTGAGCCAGGGGTTATCTATAAAATAGCCCTGGCTGTCCTGGAACTCACTCTGTAGATCAGGCTTGCCTTGAATGCAGAGATCTATATCCACCTGCAGCTGCCTCCCTAGTGCTTGGATTAAAGCCGTGCACCACCACTGCCCAGCATAAACAATTTGTGTTTATAAAATAAAAAAAAAAAAGATTTACGTGTATGAGTGTCTTACCTGCATGAATGTCTGTGTACCACATATGTGCCTTATACTTGTGGATTGGAAGGGCATTGGAACCCCTGGAACTGGAGGTACAAATGGTTCAGATGATGGTGAGCCACCATGTGGGTGCTAGGAATAGAACCCAGGTCTTCTGCAGCAACAAGTGTTCTGAATCACTAAACCAGCCATTGAGCCCCTAGTATCTTTTTTATTTATGAGTGTTTTGCCTGCATGTATGTCTGTGAACCATGTGCATTTAGTGTCCTCAGAGGCATTAGATGTTGTGGATCTGGAGTACAGATCCTTGTGAACTGCCATGTTGTTGCTGGGAACTGAATCTGGGTCCTCTGGAAGAGGAGCTGTCTCTCCAGGCACCCGCACCCCTGCCCCCATTTTATTCTTTTAAGGTAGTGAGAACTAAAGACAGTTTCTTATCAAAGACACAATGGAGAATGGGAACAACTAGGGAGCTGGAGAAAAGACATGTGCTCAAAAGCCAGGAAGTTTATTTTACATTTTAGTAATAACTTGGTTTTCCTTTGAATACTACTAGATTGGGGAAGTATGACTAACGGATTACTAGGGTAACAAGAAAACTCTTGAAAAGACAGTCTTGTCAGAGCTAGACTGTATGCTCCTACAGGGGCATTTGCTGTGTTGTGTTGGTGAGTGTGACCTCAGATCCTTCTGCTAATCACTTCTCAGGCCCGTGAAGCCTGAGGCCTGCAATAGGCAGGCCTTTCTTGCCTTTGGTCAGTCTTCAAGTCTTTTTGTATGTGTGTGTTGGGGGGGGGGGATGCTCACAGATATCAGAAGAGGGTGTTGGACCCCCTGGAACTGGAGTTACAGGTTTGTGTAAGCTATCTGATGTGGGTGCTAGGATTCGAACTTGGGTCCTCTAGAAGAACAAGAAGTACCGTTGGCCACTGAGTTATCTTTCTGGCCCCTATTTTCAGTTGTTTATCTGAAATAGGGACTTGGTATATAATATAGCCTTGGACTGACTTAGAACTTGGTGGGTAAACCAAGCTGGCTGAATACTTGTATGATCCTTCTGTCTTTGCCTATCTGGGATTACACATGTATGCTGCCACACATGGCTATTGTGCTGGCTAGTTTTATGTCAGCTTGACATAAGAGGGCCTCAATAGAGAAAATACCTCCATAAAATGGGGCTTCAGGCAAGCCTGTAGGGCATTTTGTTAGTTAGTGATTGATGTGGGAAGGGCCAGTCCATTGTGGGTGGTACCACTCACTCCTGGGCTGGTCCTGGATTCTCTAAGACAGCAGACTGAGCAAGGCCTGGTGGGAAAGCCAGTAAGCAGCATATCTCAGTGGCCTCTGCCTCAGCTCCTGCCTCCAGGTCCCTGCCCTGCTTGAGTTCCTGTCCTGATTCCCTTTGGTAATGAACAGTGGTATCAAACTATAAGCCAAATAAACCTTCCCTAAGCTGCTTTATGTCATGGTGTTCCATCACAGCAACAGTGACCCTAACTAGGACAGCCATGTTCTTTTTACTTTAATTTGTATGTACTTGGGAGAGTTTATGTGTATTACTTGCCTGCGGGGGTCAGAAGAGAGGATACTGGGTGCTCTGAAAGTGGAGTTACAGGAGGCTGCTGTTCCAGTGTTGAGATCTGAACCTGTGTCCTCCAAGAATTGAACCATTGCTTCAACACCCACTCTGTGTTTCTAAAAAATCCCCATCCACTGTTGAAAAAAAGCTATGATGGGATCTTTTTTATTTTATTTTGTGAGTGTATATATGTGTTGGCACACATGTGCCAGGACTTGTATGTGGAGGCAGGAGTACTGTTCTCTCCTTCCAACATCTGGGTTCCAGGGATAGAACTCAGGTCATGAGACCTGGTGGCAAGTGCCTTTGCTGAGCCAACTTGGCAGCCCTTCTCTGTTTTCAGGGTATTATATTCATCCATTGGCAATGCTTTTAATAGAATGTTGCCCGGTTACGAAGTGCACAGGCCTGTTGGAAGTGTGCTGCAGTTTGCTTCCTTCTGTGGCAACTTTTTGAACATGAATTTCAATGTTTGCTTTGCTACCAGTCCAGAGGAAGGGATGTATGATTTCTAGTTGGCTCTTGGGTTGGAATAGAAGGTACTCTAAAATTTATTTTTTTCAAAGTTGCAAGAAATAAATTGGGTTCATTAAAGTCCATTTGTTTCCTCAGGAAGTAAGATTTTTTATTTTTTGTCTGTTTATTTTTAAGGTAGACTCTTGCTGTGTATCCCTTTTGGGCTTTGAATTTACTATGTAGAACAGTCTGTCGTGGAACTTGTACTGAGGAAGTTGTACCTGCCTCACACTCCCTGGGAGAAGACTCCTCAGACTAGATGTGTCACTGTCATTGGAAAAGTGTATACAAGCTTGTTGCAGGGGAAACAGGTGACAGCGTGCCATTTCTGGACCTTCCACTGAGCAGTGGTAGCTGATAAGCCTGTGTGATTAATGGCTTCAGAATGAGCAAAAGTACCTGGTTTTGTTCATCACTAGCCCTAAACAAAGTGTTGTCTGCGTGTACCCCGTCACCTGCCTTCCTTTTTTTTTTTTTTTTTTTTTTTTTTTTTGAGGTAGGTTCTCACTATGTGATCCTAAGCTGATCCCGAACTCACTATGTGTAGACCAGGCTGGCTTCAAATTCACTGACCTCTGTCTGCCTTCTGCGTGCTGGGAATAAAGGTGTAGACACCATGTCTGGCTAAAAGTACTGCTTTTCTACCTTCCTACTGGGCATTTTGATTAGGCCAGTGGGGTTATCTGTTAGTTTGTAGATAGGTCTCTGCACTGCAGCCTGTCAGCCTGGTGATCTTCTTGCCTCAGCTTCCCTAGTGCTAGGATTACGGGTTTTATTAACTTTATTTAAAAAGCCAGAGAGGAATGTCCTGGAAAGACCATTTTTCACTAGAAAATCTTTGGAGCTTCCAAATGTCTTTGAACCTCCGCAAATAGGGCAGCCTTCGAGTGTAGGGTTTGAGGATGTGCCCAACATCATTCGGCCATGTGTTGGTGGAATCCAGGCACTGTGATTGAGCTCATGACCCCTCTTGCCACATACCTGGTCTGAGAAGTAAAAACTAGTCAAGCTCTTAGCTGCTAGTTTAGAACCAAGTGAGAACATTACAGGTACCCTGGATTCTGCAGTAACTGATGCTTGGCTTAAGATGTACCTTTCAGACCCCATTGCATCTGACAGGTAGATCCTCTGAGGAACATGTGCCTAGGGTAAGTACTCTGATTGTAGCACTCAGGCGCTGTAGGTGGAGATGGCGAAGTGGCGGGACAGCCTGAAGATGCAGCTTTCTCCGGAACCTAGGGTCAGAACACCTTCAGGGTTGGGGGATTTAGAAGTGGGATACCAGCCTGTAACCCACTTGTAATCCAGTCTAGTTCAAAAGTTGCAGAAACCAGAAATACCAGTTGTACTTTGAAGTAGGTGTGTGATTGTTTCTTTTTACTGGAAGCAGCGGGTTTTGCGCATGGTGCCTCGGCATTTGTGGTGAGAGACAGCAATGGAACAGCTTGTATAATGGCCGACTTCTCTGCCTCCTTCAATACCACCTATGAGACTGGACATGGCTCTAAGGTAGGAGACACCAACAACTGTGGGGTTCTGAAAAACCACCTTAGTCTGGCCTTCTCACTGTGCGTGGATCTCCTAGGCCCATCTGTAATCTCTGTTGTCTGCAGTATCTGCAGCCACAGCAGACCATGTGCATTCTGCTTCCACTGTCCAATGATACTGTTTTCTGGGTCTCTTAGTGGTGGTGTTTTACAGCCCTCTTGCAGAGTCTCACAGTAGTCAGCAAGTCTGCTAAGTGCTTCCCTGGTGCTCCTTGGTTAGCTTTCTTACATTTTTCATGTTCAATAAATAGCTCTAGACTTTTTGATGTCCTCCATCGCTTCAGATTATCACTGTATTCCAAGAGATGTGTTCTAAGTACTGACGTGGTGAATAATGCTATATAGACTGCTCTGTAAAAGAAAGACGTTCTTAGTGGGCTGGACCTGGTGGAGCGCACCTTTAATCCCAGCATTCAGAAGGAGGCAGAGGCAGGCAAGTCTTTGAATTCAAGCCAACCTGGTATATAAAGCTGAGAGTTCTGGGCTGGCCAGGACCACACAGTGAGACCCTGACTCTACAAACAAGCAAACAGATGTTCTTAGTGGTTACATTAAAGCAAGTTTGTGTTTCTACAGGTGAGTACAAACTTTCTATAGTTACATTGCTAGCAGATGGATAGCCTGTATTTTAAATTTCTTTTTAATTACCTGTTAGACATTTCACATACTCATTATGTGTAATTGCCCTTTTAGATGCTTCCCTGGATCAGGAGATATACTACACCTGTAATCCAACTACTTAAGAGGACTAGGAGCTTAGGTCTAGCCTGGGCTTTATGGAATCCTGTCTCAATAATTCAACCCTGAATTACCTTTTTCCCCCCAGTTCTTGGTTGGAACTGTCATGTCTCTCTCACAGCCCCAGACAGCAGTACTCAGTTTTCCACTAGAGGGCAAAAGGGACTGGCCTGCAGGATTACTGTTCCTGAGAGCTACTTAGTCCCTGATTCATTTGTACTAGTTACCATATAAATGTGGAAAGGCTTATTTCACATAAACACCTTGTAATTAATAAATACTTTGTCCAAGTCCTTTTAAGCTTCTAATTTACTTTTTAATTATTTATTTTTGTGAGTGAGTGCATATATGTCTGTGTACTACATGTGTGCAGTGCCCACAAAGGCCAGAAGAGGGCATCAGACACCCACCCCCCCCTTCCCCAGAAGTGGAGTTCAAGATAGTTGTGGGTCACCATGTAGGTGCTTGGGACTTAACCCAGGTCCTCTGGAAGAACAGCTAGTGCTCTTAACTACTGAGCCATCTCTCCAGCTCCACTCAGGAAACATTCTTTAAAGAGTTATATTTGTACCAAAAAAAGTAGTAGCATCAAGTTAGAGTTGTTACTTTCAAGGTAACTTTGGCTTTGATTCTGTTGTAAATTGAAATTAACTTAATAGTAGATTTTAAAATTTTTTGTTAGCTTTATTACACAGCACTGACTGGCCTCAAACTTGTGATCTTCCTGTCTCGACGTCCTGAGTATTAGAATTAAGGTGTGCACACAGTAAATGAGAAGTCAGTGACTATGACTGAGTCAGTCTTACACTTGATTTACTTGTCAGCCTATTTCTGTTAGTAAATGACAGTGAGCGTTTGTATTGGTAATGTTAAAAAGTGAATACTCTATATTAAACATTGCATACTCATAACCTACCACAGACTGTCAGTATTTCAGAATACTTAGAAGTATCTGAAGGTCCCAGTGCACAGAAGGAGGTGGGAATGCTGATATAAGTCGCACACATTGTTTGCATGTATTGAATTACACTGTCCAGATTTGTACAGATTCTATGCCCAGTAAGGTATTTGTAAATGACTATTCTAACATTGACAGTTAAGTTATTATCAGTGCACATGCAGACCCCTCCTTGGCAGTTGTCTCCTTAGCAGCATACAGTCTCACAGAATCCTAATGGAATTGCATTTGTTCTAGAACACGAAGTTTGACCTGCCAGCGTCTGCAAAAGTCCTGAATACTAGCAGTTCTTGTGGTGGAAAAAATGCTTCTGAGTCTGTCCTCACAATTGCTTTTGACCGTGGATATTTTCTGACTCTCAACTTCACAAGAAATGCAACATGTTACAGTGTCCAGCACATGAGTTTTGCTTATAACTTGTCAGACACACAAAAATTCCCCAATGCCAGTGGTGTCATGGGTAAGACCTCTGATAAAATGCAAAATCTAAGGGAAGGGTAGAGAACTGGCCTTTCCAAAAGTCACACGAGGGTCTACTAGGTTTGCCTGCTTTCTGAGTCACGACTTTTATTTTTTCTTTTCTGTGCTTTCTTTTAGATCAGTGGTTCTCAACCTCCCTAAGGCTGCAGCCCTTTAATATAGTTTCTCGTGTTATGGTGACCCCCCAACCATAAATTATTTTTTGTTGTTAGTTATTTTGCTACTTAGTGGTGTTACAGTTCCTAAGACCACCAGAAATGTGTTTTCTGATGGTCACAACCCACAAGTTGAGAACCGCGTTTTAGGTGCTGGTCAAGGCCTAAGTGTGCTTTCTCTGGTACTTCATTCAGGCCTTTTCACTCCCTGCTGTTGCATGCTCCCTTAACACAAATGGCATGGATTTCCCTCTTTCTCTTGTCTACCTTCCTCCAGTTAGCCACTGAGGTTTAGGACTTGCCTGCTCTGGGGTTTTCTTTTTAAACTCTAATAAATAAAATTATTCTTAAGCTTTAAAAGAAAAGAAAATACAAATATGGTAAATAAGTCTTAAGTCACTTTTAGCTAAATACTACAAACAGTTAAAAATTGTTTGTTTTGTTTGTTGATTTGGCTATAGGGATCCACACTGTGGATTCCATAACAGACATCAAGGCTGACATCAACAAAACATACCGATGTTCCAGTGCTGTTGAGGTCCACATGGGCAACGTGACCGTCACACTCCAAGATGCCACTATCCAAGCCTACCTGCCAAATAGCAACTTCAGCAAGGAAGGTAAGTGCTGGGCCTAGGCGACTGCAGGTGACAAACTCCACAGTGGAGTGAGTCTGCACCACTGACTGGCAGTCCTTAACCTTTGAAGATGTGAGTGGGTACATCCTGGTTAGCTGGACAGAAAGTTGGTTAAAGCACGCTGGTCTCAGTCATGCATGGGATGTAGAAGAGTGAGCAATGTGATTTGGTTAGGGCTCAGACTCCCAAGACATTCTGCCTGTAGACCAGTTTCCACACAGGAGTTCAGGCAAGCTCAAGGGTTGGCTGTGCCTTTCTGAGGAGCGCTGACCCCTGGCCTGTACCTGTTAAACAAGCTGGTGGGCCCTGGTGCCATTTTGCCCCAAATCCTATTAGCCTTGAAATCTTCCTTTGAAAGGGCGAGAGAGCATGTGATTTGTCTGATTTACCTGGCCTGACAGCCTTCCAGAACTCACACCTGCCCTGATTGGTTTTCTTTCTTAGGCTTCAGTAGTCTTACGGAAGACTAAGATGTGACTGCTGGAGAGAGCTAACTCCGGGGTACCTTTCAGGGCTGTCTGTTACAGGTCAGGGGTTGCAGTGTGTGTTCTGATCAGGGGCACACTAGTGCCGGCCCTATTCTGCCACCTAAAGTTAAAGAAGAAAGTGTTTGATTACATATGGAGCTAATCATGAAGATCAGTATCTAGAAGCATAGCTTTGCTGTGACATAGACGCCCCCTTTTTTGTTTTGTTGAGACAGGGTCTCTCTATTTAGCTCTGATTGTCCTGGAACTCACTGTATCCAAGCTGGCTTCAGACTTAGATCTCTGCCTCCCGAGTGCTGAGATTAAAGGCATGTGACACCATGCCTAGCAATATAGCTGTTTGTACTAGTTACATCTGCTCTTACATTGACTTGAGCAAAGCCCAATTGTTGATAGAGAGTTTATAGTCTGAAATATGTATTGTGTTGCAAATGGGGCTGGGGGGTTTGTTGTTTTTAGGAGTTTTTTCTTTTATTTTTTAAAATAAATTTTTATTTTATGTGCATTTGTTTTGCCTGCATGTATATCTGTGCATTGTGCACATGCTTGGTGCCTTAGCAGGCCAAAAGAGCATTAGATCATCTGGAACTGGAGTTATAGTCACTTGGGAGTCACCAAATGGGTTCTGGGAATTAAACCTGGGTCTTCTGGAAGAGCAAGAAGTGCTCTTAACCTATTGAGCCATCTCTCCAGCCCACAGATAAGCTTTTCTGTTCCCTGATCCAGTGGCAAAGTGTAACCAATGAAACAAAGGGCAAAAGACGTCACCCACACACAAGTCAGACAATTAGGGGAAATGGAGTGGTTGGTGGGCTAGGGTATGCTTGGTCCTCTCTAGTGCCCAGAACCTGCTGTTTATGTACAGTTAACGGGGTGGGGGAATGTCCTGCAGAGTTCAGAAGTGGGTGTTTCCAGTTCTGACATGCTTTCCAGCATCTGGAGTAGTTATAAGCAAGCTGGACTTTGAGCTTCCTTCTAACGGCCTTTACTGTCCCTGCAGAGACACACTGCAAACAGGATGGACCTTCCCCGACCACTGTGCCACCCAGCCCCTCGCCACCACTTGTGCCCACAAATCCCACAGTTTCCAAGTACAATGTGACTGGTGAAAACGGAACTTGCCTGCTGGCCTCTATGGCACTGCAGCTGAATATCACCTACGTGAAGAAGGACAACATGGTAGGGAGGAGTGAGGGTTTGCTTGTATTCATCTAAGAAATATGGTGCTGTAGGTTGTTGCTTAGGATACCATACCTTGTGCAGACCAAGAGGCAGTGCTGATCTGTGCCCCATGTGCAGTTCTGTCCACCACTCTGAGGTCTTGGGCTGCATTTATCTGATCGGGCTGTGGCACACATTCTGTTCATGAAAGCCCACAGTGTTAACTGGGCACCTCAGAGAAGTACTTTGATTCCAGGTGGAGCATTGCATTTTCCTTCAGCTGTTATTACTCAGGATTGTGTTATTTTTACACTTCTAAACTTGTTTGTCTCGATAGGAACAATGTCTATGGGGACAGGAGAAACTAAATTTTACAGTGAGTGGTTGAGCCAGCCCAAGGTAGTATTCACCTGTAGTCTACTCAGGAAGGAGGAAGCCTGAGGCAGGACCAGTTGAGGCTGGAGAAAGCTGGGAAAGGCATTAGGGTCTGTATTAGTCAGTGTTACCTAGAGATACAGAATGTAAAGAATTAAATACACACACACACACATACACATATGATTTATTAGAATGGCTTACAAGATGTGGTCCAGCTAGTCCAAGAATGGCTGTCTACCAGTGGAAGGTCCAAGAGTACGGTAGTTACTCAGTCCACCAGGGTGAATGTCTCAGCTGGTCTTCCTGATACACCAGAATCCCAAAGACGTAGGCTCTAATGCCAATAGGAGTGGAGCAAGAGCAAGCAGGCAAAGCACAAACTTCCCTCCATGTCCTTTGTATAGGCTGCCACAAGAACGTGGCCAGATTAAAGGTGATCTTCCCACCTTAAAAGATCCAGATTAAAAGTGGGTCTTCCCACTTGAAATGATTTAATTAAGAAAATGATCCTTTACAAGTGTATCCAGCCACTTGAGTTTTAGTTAATTCCAGATATAGTCAAGTTGACACGAGAATAGCCATCACAGGGTCCAATCTAAGCCTTCCATGCAAGGCACAGCCTTCTGAATAGTTGGCACTATTGGGAACCCAGAAGTGATTAAGGGTTCCTCCTGACTTGTTAGAGTGGGTGTGTCGACTGTATTAGCCATTAGTGGTGGTGTGGCCTGTGTTCTGAGAGGGTCACCAGAGCCTGGAGTGATGACTGATTTGCTTTTCTTGTCAGACTGTGACCAGAGCATTCAACGTCAACCCAAACGACACAGTTGGTGGGACTTGCGGTGTCTCTGAGGTGACCCTGAGAGTGGGAAACAAGAACAATGTCCTGGAGCTGCAGTTTGGGATGGTGAGGCTCTGCTCTCTGTGGTCACGTGGGGCGTCTTCACTAGGCTCCTTGTGGCACCTTTTTCAGCACGCTCTTGTTTGGTGGCAGTCAGGAATGAGGCTGTTATGAGCTGGTGTAGTCATGGAGAAGAGTCTGTGCTTCAACAGGAAGGGAAGGTGGCTCACTCTGTCCTGCTCACCCTGCATAATAGGACCTCTGAGTTTCCTTCCTCACTTCTCACCAAGTGCTTGCTGACTTACTTACTCTACAGATATTTGGGGAATGCTTATTGTGGGTTAGGTGACTGGGGGTGGCTGCAAAGAGCAGAGTGTGAACCCAGGGCGGACCCAGCCTGCACAGGCAGCCGGGTGTCTCCTGAGGCCAGGCTGTGCTTCTCACTGCTTCTCACTCCGTCCTTTGGACTGCTTGATCCGTCTCCTGGGAAGAGTCACATGTATAGCTAGCAAAGTAGGAGAGTGTACATGCACTTGGAGTATCTTTTTTCATCTCTGATAATAATTTCTTGTAATAGATTTTTAACTTTCCTGTATCGTTCAAATGATACATGTTTTATATAAACTAGTCCACTGAGTTCTGAGAGGAGTTGGGCATACTGTGCATGTTTTATAACCCAAGTACTAAGAGGAGCAGGCAGGAGCATGAGTTCAAGATTCGATGGGCTACATAGTGACACCCTGTATCCAAAAAAAAAAGGGGAGGCCTGGAAAGAGCTAACCAAAAGTATGCTTTGTTTTTATGCTACAAATGTAGAGTCCTGTTGGCCAGATGATGCCCACCTGTGCTGTAGATGGGGTAAATGTATTGTTTTTCCTTTCAGAATGCAAGTTCTAGCCTGTTTTTCCTACAAGGAGTCCAGTTGAACAAGACTCTTCCTGATGCCATGGGTAGGACTCACTTCCTCATTCACACAGTTGATGTACTTCTTACTGTTGGGGCCTGCAGCTCAGCAGACTTTGTCTCTTTGCAGACCCCGCTTTCCACACTGGCAACCATTCACTGAGAGCGCTTCAGGCCACTGTCGGGAACTCATACAAGTGCAACACTGAGGAGCACATCTTTGTCACCAATGAACTTTCCCTTAACGTCTTCAGCATTCAGATCCAGGCTTTCAAGGTTGAGAGTGACAGGTTTGGGTCTGGTAAGTAGCACAGAGGTAGTATCCATAGACCCTCTTGTGGGATCTGGCTGGCTCCTATTCAGGATGTCAGGGCAGGGGCTCCTTTTTCCTCTGCAAAGAGCTTTCCCCTTCCTAGCTCGAGACTTCCCGTGAGGAAGAAACCGGAGGCACAGGTATATGAGGCAAGGCCCTTAGATGAGCAAAGTGGTTGAGAAAATGACAGTCGTGTCTCTTTCCGAAAGTGGTCTTCAGGGTGTTTAGTGTCTAGAGGGACCTATGCCAAGGCACGGCACAGCTAGCCATTGGTCCAGAGGGGTCGCCACCATTCATTCTAATCTTGGTGGAGCATGCCTGTGATTACCCAGATGCATAAAAGGCACACTTTTCTGCAGACTTCCCAAGGGTTGTGAACTTGACATCCCCACCCTAGCCTCATCCTTTCCTCTCATGCTGGAGAGAAGCAAGTGGAACAAACCACACTACAGGGCAGACCCTGTAGTGAACGCTCTTTCTCTTGCAGTGGAAGAGTGTGTGCAGGATGGCAACAACATGCTGATCCCCATTGCTGTGGGTGGTGCTCTGGCAGGACTAGTCCTCATCGTCCTTATCGCCTACCTCATCGGCAGGAAGAGGAGTCATGCTGGCTACCAGACCATCTAGCCTGGTGGGTGGGTTCACCACAGACGCACAGGGGCCTGTTCTCATGTCCCTGAGCTTAGATAGGTGCGGAAAAGAGGCACACTTTCTGGCAAACTGTTTTCAAATCGCTTTATCAAATGTGAAGTTCATCTTGCAACATTTACTATGCACAAAGGAATAACAACTATTGAAATGACGGTGTTAATTTTGCTAACTGGGTTAAATATTTTGCTAACTGGTTAAATGTTAATGTTACCAAAGTAGAGCTCTAAGGAGGACAAAAAAGGCTTTTCGGAATCGGCACGGGCTCCACTCATTTGACTTTTTAAGATTTGGTGTTTGGTTTCTTCATTCTTTTACTCAGATTTAAGCCTTACAAAGGGAATCTCTGGTCTGAACACTTGAGACTAGTAAGGGTGGCTGATCGCTGGGCTGCACACTTCAGAAGCTAGAACGGGAGAGCTGGGATGTCCTGCCACACAGACATGCCCAGGGATCCTGGCTTGGGCTGCCTGACATGGGGAGCTGGAATCTGGTGTCTGGCTGAGGCACAACCCCCAGTGTTTCCTGTGCTTTGCCACCCATGAACTAGCACTTTTCTAAATGGAAAATGGCATTATTTTTATTTACTTTTTGTAAAGTGATTTCCAGTCTTCTGTTGGCATTCAGGGTGGCCCTGTTTCTGCACTGTGTACAATAATAGATTCACACTGCTGACCTGTCCTGCGGCATAGGTAGGTTGTACACTGAGGATCAGCTCACGTAATGCATTGCCTGTAACGATGCTAATAAAAAGTCTCCTTCTTTGTCTGTCTGGACCTGTGCTTCTGTGATCCACCAAGAGCACCCAGGAAGGAGTGATGCTGATGGTGCTTCGGGAATCTTTGTGGGGGACAGGGGACTCGTGCTGTGTGTTTGGAACAGTGCTGGGATAGCCAGTCTACTGGTCGGCCAGTGAGAACTAAACGTTAACTTACCGGTGTCCTAGATGCTAGGAGTCTCCATGGTTTGCTGTTGTTTTGAGGCAGCTCTTCATGTAGCTCAGGCTGGCCTTGAACTTTCTGTGTAGGAAAGAATGGCTTTAAACTTACCCTCTTGCTCCTGCCTCCCAGTGCTGGGGTAAGATGCATTGCTGCTGTGTCTGGCTTTTAGATTGGCCATGTGATTAGTCCCCAGATGTGCCACCCCTAAGTCACGAGAACCATTTACACACTAAATGTGGGGTGAGTTGAAGAGGCTCCGCCTGCCCGCCGTCCTCCTCTCTTCCTCACACACAGGCTGTCCTCAGCAGGCCAGGCCAGACTCGGGCAGCTTCGCCTGCCGGCAGTGTCCCCCTCCAGTGACCATAGCAGCTATCTGCGTGATGTGAGAGGTCACCACCCTGAAGTGCCCCGCTCCCATCCTGTGGTCAGCTCCCTGTGTGCAGGGGACAGAACAGGAGCCCTACCTTAGAGACATGTACCTGTGAATGCAGAAGCCAAAACAAAAAGATCCAGACTGGAGGCAAGGCCACGTCTGCCCAGTGGCCCTGGGACTTGAGCTGCCCTGTCCTGCCACCGCGTGGGCCTAGCACCCAGGCCCCAGACTCCTGCCTGGGCGGGAGGGAAGGTGTGCCAGGGATGCAGGTCTCACCTTCCTGGTCTGAACAGCACACAGAAGTACAGGAAAGCAACCCTGTGAAAGGCACTGAGCTGAAGAGTACTTTGTTCCTAGGTGGGTAAGGGCTTTCGGTGGCCTCAGCCTGATCATATGAGGCCTCACCATGTGACTGGACCCCGTCTGCTCCCTAGGGCCCCAGTGCTCTCCCTTCTCAGGTAATGCCTCACCTAAGTTTCACCCCAACACCAGGTAGTGCCGAGGAAAGCCACCTCCAGCTACTCCTTAGAGATGGAAACATCTGACCAGTAGTGTTAGTACAGTTCTGAGCCCACCCAGCTACTGGGCAGCTACTGGGCTCCTGGGCAGCTTTGATAAACCATAGAAGGAGGTCATTTCAGCTGTCATAGCTGCTGAAAGATAAGAGATCCAGTGCTTATTTGCTACTGATGGCAGCTGCCATTGACCAAGACCTCATAGTCCAGCTTCAAGAACAGCCTGTCCCTGGCAGGATTTACCAGTGGCCTGCTAAGTTGTGCTGGGTGTTTTGGAAGACCAGCTTAGCTGTAAGGTCCATTTGAGAAAATAAGGGATCATCACAAGCTCAGTGAGCCTCTGTTCCACCTATCCCTCCTAGGCCCTGTCCACATAGATACAGGCCACATACTCTTGGCAAGCAAAGTATCCTGGGAGGGTTAGGGAGGTGAGTGTTATTCTTCAGACAAACCAAATCCAAGTCACTATTTTAACCCTCAGTTGAATGACAGTAGGTCCTGACATCTCAGGTAAAAATAACTGTGTGTGTGTCTCAAAGGACAACTTGATAGTCTGTTCTTTGCTTCCACATATGGATCCAGGAACCAAACTAAGGAAATCAGTCTTGGTTGGCAAATGCTAAGCCGTCTCATTAGAACAAATAATTCAATTTGACTCCAAAGATGGGCAAAAATCTGTAAACGCTGATTTTAAATCATTCTCTTTTAAAAGTTCACATTAAAGAGTGTCATGATTTCAAGTATTTACAACAGGAACAAAGTAGGAATTGGTCTGCTGTGGAAACAATGGCTGCAGCAGTGTGTGTGTGTGTGTGTGCGCGCGCGCGCGCGCGTGCTCGCTACGGGGAGTGGGGGGTCAGGCTCACTCATCCCTGTGCTAGCAGCGTGGCTCGGCAGCTCTCACGGAGCCTGGCGATGGTCGTCATGGACAAGCTTCCTGGTTCTGAAAATATTTTCTGGAAGAGAAACACACAAAGCCTCATAGCACATCTTTGCTTTAGTTGTCTCCTTAAGACCCAGGGGCTAGGTATGGCGTTCAATGCCTTCAAACCCAGCCATCGGGACGGGCAGGCAGACCTCTATTGCAGACCAGCCTGGTTTACAGAAGGAGTTCAAGGCCAACCAGGGCTACATAGAAAGACCTTGTCTCAAAAAAAAAAACAACTTTAAAATGATCACCTGGCAAACAGACCAACTTGCCAAAAGGTACTCAGGCTTTGGCGGGGAGGTGGGCCTAGGGTGACATGGCAGTGCAGTGTGTGCACTAGAGAGGCTTACTCAGAGATTGCCACAGGGCTCAATACACTGGATCCTTGGTTTCCACAAATTCCAGGCAAGAATACTGACAGTCACAGTCCTGAGGTGCAGAGGCCAAGCCTGTAAGTACGGAGGAAGAGTCTCCGGAGGATGCTGTCCCCATCCTGTGTCCCTAAGTTAGCCTCACGCTGTTTGTCTACACTCAAGCACTTGAATCCAGACAAGTGTCTGAGAGGACAGATGTGCAGCCTGCCTGTTAGCCCCCAGTTCTGGGGAGCCAGAGTCCTCATCTGGCTTCTCATTCCACGCTGCTGTTGTATTTAACTTGGGGTTGAAGCACCACCTTCAAGAAGTTTACGGAAGAGCCCTCTCCACACCAGAACTTGGGGCTTGGCTTCATCATCACAATATGAAGAGTTCTCAGGGTCCCTACTAGGCCTTACTGCAGGTTCCTGTCCCTTTACCCGCTCAGGGAACTGCCCACTCGTCATCTGACCTACAAAAGTCAGAACCAACCCAGGTGTGTAGGGGTGTCACCTACTCAGGTGTGTGTCCCAGTGGGGCCTTTCGTTTGTTTTGTTTTTTGAGACAGAGTCTCTAGTCCTGGCTGTTCTGGACCTCAATATGTAGACCAGGCTGGCCTTGAACTCAGATCCTCCTGAGTTCAGGAATTAAAGGCATGTGTCACCACACCTAATGGTGCTTCTTGCCAGCAAGGGTCTTCAACTTAAAAAAAAAAAATGTGCTAGATATGGTAGCGCACACCTTTAGCCCCAGTGCTCAGGAGGCAATGGCGGCCTGATCATTTGTTTGAGGTCAGAGGACTTTTTTGCATCCACCTTGGCCAGTGGCTCCCAGGATGCAGACATACAAGAGGAAAGTGGGCGAACAACTGGACTCCAGCCATAGCTCAGAGGGGAGCCCTTCATTGGAGAGGGACTCAGCAGAGGCACCAGGACACGTGGCACTCTTGCTGGGTGGCACAGAGAACTCCAGAGCCCCTGCACAGGCCAAGCAGCCCAGAACTTACCTGCATGAACGTGTGACACTCGGTCACGAAGTCCCCTTTGGTGATCTGCTTGAACTTGTCACAGATGTCTGGAACACTGCTGGCTTCCAATATAAATTCTTGGTGTTGCTTAATTAAGGTCAGAGCCACCCGGAAGATGATTTTGGAGCCTTCGTTGAACAAGCAGTCCCAGATTCGAAGCACAGTCTGTGGGAACACAGAAATGCCGTCACTCCACGGCGGTCCACACAGCTCCTGAGGTTGATCAGGTGCTCACCTCCACAGGTAGGATGTCCACAAACAGGCAGATGAACCAGCGAGACACCAGCAAGGTCCACAGCACACCATGGCCATCCATCAGGGCTGCCACTGCTGGGAGCTTCATCCTCACCAGCTCCGCCAGGACCTCCTGATCCGTCTTCAGGCCCAGCATTGCTGGGCTATAGTAGTCTGCCACACAGAGAGAAGAGGAACTGAGACTCAAATCAGCAGGGCCTGAGGGCAGAGGCCTATATTCCCAGCAACTTGGGAAGCTAAGGCAGGACGATCACGGGTTCAGTGCCTGCTTGAGCTACAGAGTGAGTTCAAGGCCGACCCAGATAACTTCCTGAGCCCTTGTTTAAAAATGTAAGTTAAAAGGATGGCTAGGGGTGTAGCTCATTGGCCGAGCTTTTGCACGGCATGCACAAGGCCCCTGAGTTTCACCTCATGTACAAAAAGGAAAAAAAAAAGTTCATCACTAGTGAAAGAAAGTTTTGCCATAAGCTAGTCCATGGAGGAGCCTTGAAGGACATCCAGCTCAGTGAGCTAAGCTATTAGAGGAGACAGGTTCTGTGTGACTCGATTTCCAGAGTCCAGGGACTCCGAGTCAGGCATGGCTGGATGGTGAGGAATGGGTGTCACTGGTTAATGGGACAGAGTTTCAGGCTGGGCAAATGTAATGATTGTCAGGGCTGAGGTGTATCTCAGCTGGCAGAGGTAGCTGGCTGTCTAGCATTCAGGAAGTCCTGGATTCCGTCCAGTACTGCATGAAACTAGGTCTGGTGGTGCATGTGTGACACCCCAGCACTGGGCTGTATAGAGGTGGCTTTGAGACTAGCCTGGGCTACAAGGTGTGGTGGGGGAAGAGCAGAAGGAAGGCAGAGGGAAGTGTGAGGTGTCAAATTCTATATTGTGAGAAAGATTAAGTTCACACAAGTGCTTCCAACAGTGTTTCATTTGAAGACACGTTTTTTACCATTAGGTTTTGCAATTTTTTTTCTTTAAATTACAGTGATTAAAAAAAAAAAAAAGCAGCGGTGGTGGTGGTGCACACCATCACTTCCAGCACTCGGGAGGCAGAGGCAGGCGGATCTCTGTGAGTTCAAGGCCAGCCTGGTCTACAGAGTGAGTTGTGAGTTTCAGGACAGCCAGAGAAACTCTGTCTCAAAACACAAACAAACAAACAAAACCAACCTAAGTAAATAACAATGATTTATTCAGTGGGCAGCTGGGAGCATGTGGCGATCGGGGGCAGCTTCAGGGACTTAGCCGGGTCTGGGGATCAGACGCAGGTAGCTAGCCTAGGAGACAAGCGGCCACCACTGGGCCATCTCACTGGCCTGCCGTCCTCAGTTTTAATTGTTAGTGCAATGTGTTATTATAAATTTTAATGTTTGACTTATGTTACAAAAGAAATCAATAAACCTGTGATAAAACAGAAAGCCATGGAGTGCTTATTATATGCCAGCAGTGTCTTGTCTCTTGTCCCTGCGGTGAGCACAGCACAACCGTGACATGGCATGAGCAGTCCACTCATTTCACACTGAGGCGGGAATGTCATCTACTGACAGAGTTCCAGGGCCTACCTCAAAAAATACAAGAGAAAAACTGCCCTCTATTACACACTTGCTTTGAACCTGCCTCTTGGAGCCTCTCAGCCATTTGCGCTCTTCCTTGACTTTGCCGTTTGCCTGTTCTGGCTCTCAGTGTTGGTGGTGGCAGTGTTCTGAAATAGGGTCTCATCTGAAGCCCAGGATGACCTACAATTTGCAACTATCTCGCCTTATCCTCCTAAGTGCAGGGATTCCACGCAAGGATTACATGGCCGGCTCTTGGTACTAATTGTACACATCCTGTCTAGCTGGGAAAGTCGTGCGCAGAGACAGCCAGGGCTGTACCAGCCCTATCATGGGCTCAGCAGAGAGAAAGGAGCTGAGCAGGAGCAGCAGGGAAGATTTGCAGAGGAGCACTCCGTGACCTTGGCCCTGCTTGGAAGCTTAGAACAGCTTCCAAAAATAGAGATGTTAAACTCCCTGCCCCGACTCCACGGCACTGACACGGTCTCCAAGGGGAGGATTACATTAACCCGAGGCACCTCACTGCCCTAACACTCCTGCGGAAGCTGGACAGTGCAATTCCACCCTCGAACATTAGGCACGACCGCTGCCAGAGCCGTGTACAGCCCTAGCTCGGGAGCCTCTCCGCCCTCTTACCCCAGGGGTATAGATACAGGTATCTTATCTATGCCTTTGTTTGTAGCCCCACACCCAGCTCAGCGGCAGCACCCTGCCTGCCCCAGGACAAGGTAGAGGCAGCCTACGTTCTGATACCAAAACCAGCAAGAGTCACGAAAACAATGGGGTGCTCTGCGGCTGACTTCTCATTCGTCCAGGTTTCCATGGTGGAGATGTATGCGTTCTGTGTCATACACGCTGAGACTCCTCCTGTTTGCTTCATTACAGATAAGAGACATGTCAAAAGCACTTATCGCTAGTACCAGCACACAGGAAGCCCACATTTGCTGGCAGAGAGGCTCTGCTGGGAATGAAGGAGGTGTCACGCTTTGTTACAAACCACCACGGAGGCCAGCTCAGCCCTCAAGGTGCCCAAATGCAAACAAAGCAGCAGCTGAGTGGGGCACACTGCTGCAATCCCAGCACTCAGGAGACAGAAGCAGGAACAATGTGAGTTCGAGGTCTGCCTGGTCAAGACACTGACTTCAGGCCACTGAGGGAGAGGGAAAAGAGAGATACATGAGGGTGGGGGTGGAGAAAGAGAGTATGAATGCGAATGGTCCTGGATGCCATTAGAATGTCAGACGCTGGGCAGTAAGTGTAAAACACCTGTAGCCACAAAAGAAGCAGAGTAATTTAAATCCGAGTCTAGAGTCCAGGGTTGACCCACCACACAGGGGTCCTTGGGTTCTGGTGACATAAGGGGCATTAGACTGGCCCACTGCACTGGCTCACCTCACCGTAGACAGGTCAGGGATGATCGCCTGCAAATAGACATCCACCCCTGGGGCAATGAAGAATGCTGAGTCTTGGGCCCCAGGCTGTCTCACTGAATGAGCCTATGAAACGTGGTACCTTACCCGGCAAGCCAGGCCTTGCAGGTAAGTGTCGACAGTGAGCCCAGCGTTGGAGACCAGTGCCTTTCCCTTGTTATGAGCCGGGGTTACCACTCACAGCCCTGAGCCCAGACCACGGCTCTTCACCCCCAGCTCTACCTGCCAGAACAGCCACAACCCAAATTAATGGGCATCCTTCTGGTATCTCCCAGATCTGAGGCTGAAGGACAGAGACAGAGGAGTCTGGGATAAGTACTACCTACCTTCTCCTTGGGATGAAGGGTCTGGGTTCCTTCATGTTGTCCTAACCCCCAGCCATAGCATAAGTGGCTGTACATGAGGGAGAGGAGAATGGCCGTCAATTCACCACCACAGAGGCCCAGCCCAGATCGTCACCTGTGTGCATCTAGTCTGATCCTACTCGGGCTGGCACAGTGCCTGCACAGGGTCTCCTTAATCACAAGGTGCCTGACACAGGGCATTCTGGAGAGGCCATCTCCCCAGCATTTCTCACAGGACACGCTGAACCTTCCATCTTACCAGTTATGCCTACTGGCGCCCAATTCACATCACCACAGGCATGTGCACCAGGAAACAGCACACCAAGGCTCGGTTCCAGGAATCCAAGGTCTTGGGGTGCACTCTGCAGTTTGAGGTGGCACTTCTTTCTCTCCACCCCTCCCTCTCTTGACTTTGAGACAGGACTTCTCTATGTTGCTCAGGATGTCCTTGAACTCGTGACCCCTCTGTTGTAGTCTCCCAAGTGCTGGGGTTACAGATACATACCACCATACCCAGCATACATGCTCTAATGGCTGGGTGGAGCTCCTGTGGAGTTAAAGGTCTGTATCTTCCTTTCATTCCCCAATAAGAGAACTTGGAAAAGTAATTAGTTATCATGAGCAATAAAAGAAACAGACTTTAAAAAAATCAAGCCAGGACGCTGGGGATGATGAGCATGCAGTCCCTGCATGGGGAGGCTGGGTATAGTGTGCGTGTGCAGTCCCTGCACGGGCAGGCTGGGTATATAGTGTGCATGCAGTCCCTGCACGGGGAGGCTGGGTATATAGTGTGCATGCAGTCCCTGCACAGGGAGGCTAGGCACAGTGTGCATGCAGTCCCTGCACGGGGAGGCTGGGTATAGTGTGTGTGTGCAGTCCCTGCACGGGCAGGCTGGGTATAGTGTGTGTGTGCAGTCCCTGCACGGGCAGGCTGGGTATAGTGTGCGTGTGCAGTCCCTGCACGGGCAGGCTGGGTATAGTGTGCGTGTGCAGTCCCTGCACGGGGAGGCTGGGTATAGTGTGTGTGTGCAGTCCCGGCACGGGCAGGCTGGGTATAGTGTGCATGCAGTCCCTGCACGGGGAGGCTGGGTATATAGTGTGCATGCAGTCCCTGCACGGAGAGGCTAGGCATAGTGTGCATGCAGTCCCTGCACGGGGAGGCTGGGTATAGTGTGCGTGTGCAGTCCCTGCACGGGGAGGCTGGGTATAGTGTGCGTGTGCAGTCCCGGCACGGGGAGGCTGGGTATAGTGTGCATGCAGTCCCTGCATGGGGAGGCTGAGTATAGTGTGCGTGAAGTACCTGCACGGGGAGGCTGGGTATAGTGTGCATGCAGTCCCTGCACGGGGAGGCTAGGCATAGTGTGCATGCAGTCCCTGCACGGGGAGGCTGGGTATAGTGTGCGTGTGCAGTCCCTGCACGGGGAGGCTGGGTATAGTGTGCGAGTGCAGTCCCTGCACGGGGAGGCTGGATATAGTGTGTGTGTGTGCAGTCTCTGCACGGGGAGGCTGGGGACACTGTGCGTGCAGTACCTGCACCGGAAGGCTGGGGCATGTGGTGTCCTTATGAGCCCAGGAGGTCCAGGCCTGCCTGAACGAACAGAGGCCTTGTCTCGTAAGCGAGGTGCTGGAGATAGGGCTCAGTTGGCTAGCGCTTACCTAGCATGCACTACATTCTGGGTTCTATTCTCAGCACCCCATAAATTGAGTGTGATTATGCATGACTATAATCTCAGCACTGGATGTGGAGAGGATGGCCAGAAGTTCAAGGTCATCTTCCAATACATAGAGAGTTCAAAGCCAGCCTGGGCTACTTGGCCAGCCTCAAAAAGTAAATAAATTAGCTTGGTGTGGTGGTGCATGTCTTTAATCCTAGCATTTAGGATGAAGAGGCAGGAGGATTTCTATGACCTCTGAGTTTGAGCCAACCTGGATACATAGAGTCCCAGACCAACCAAGGTTACATGATAAGTCCCTGTTTCAAAAGAATAAATAAGGGCTGGAGAGATGGCTCTTAAGAGCACTGGCTGCTCTTCCAGAGAACCTGGGTTCAAATCCCAGTATCCACGTGGTGGCTCAAAACTGTAACTCCAGTCCAGGGGATCCTACACTCTCTTCTGGCCTCTGACGGCACAGGCATGCACAAGATGCACAGATATGCATGCAGGCAAGTCGCCCATACAAATAAAAATTTAAAGATAAAATCTCTTTTCATCTTTAAATATTTATAGTTTCCTAATTCCTAAACCCATTAATTAATAATGACAGATTTTTTTTTAAAGCAAAATAAGTACTAAAAAATTAACTGGAAAATGACACACATGAACTGATTCATGCTGAGGAGGCCAAACCCCAAATCCTTATTCCAGAATGAAAGCGCCCCTATATGTGGTCAGCACAGTACTGGGATCCCCACTCTTTCTGAGCTGCCATGTCTGGAAGAGGGAGATTGCCAAAATGTTGCTCAGGTTATTTTTGCTGCCTGGCTTCAGAGGAAGAGCCAGACTCACGAGGTTTAATTCCCAAAAGACACTCCTGACCTATATGGCACATGAACCAACCCACAGTCCGAGCAGCTGGCCACCAGGAAGGGGCGGAGCCTGCTCAGGCCTGGCCGAGGCCAGCAGGACAGGGAACCCACTGCATCCTTCCCGGATCTGTGGTCCGCAGAGACCGGGAGTCCCTTAGCATCACACAGTTGTCTGGCTTAGGCAGAGGTGCATTTCAGGAAAAACAAGTCAGACTGCTTTCCTGGACATGCAGGAATCCATTCATTGAGGGTGGGAAGGTCCCAGTGTCAAGAGGAGTCTGCAGCCAATGGTGGGGAGCCCTCTAGGCAGACCAGGGGATCTCCACTCAGAAAGAACGGCAGCCTGCATCAGAGCCCTTCCACATAATAACATGAAGCTCCCATTTGCGCAGTCATCACACAGACTGATGGGTCAGCACCATGGGGTCGAGACTGAGACTCAGGACCGTGTTCTGGGGTGAGAAGAAGCAGTCGATAGTAAAGCAAAGTCCTTAGTCTGAAGCCAGGCATCATGGCCACACCTGAGGCCAGCCTGGTCTGTATAGTAAGTTCCATGAGAGCCAAGGATACACAGTTAGACCCTGTCCCAAAGCAAAAGTCTGGTCACCCTCTTCTGCTCAGCCGCTGAGTGACACGCACATCTCCAGGCAGAGAAGGAGGGGTGGGTCTAGGCCTGGGGGTGGAATGGGGGCAGCCCCAGGCTAGTCAGGTGGTCAGAGGGAATGACTCAGTCTCTCACACCCGGGTTCCTCCTCCCTGAAGAGAGGGCAGCATTCCCAACGGTTTCTAGCAGAGATGACCCTGCTGACCATGTGACCCATGGGGCTGTGGGACACCTGACAGCTCAGCACTATAGAGCATACCTCTCTTCACTACAGAGGCCTCCAGGTTCCTCCCAGCCAGCTGCGTTCCTGTACCTCGGACCCTTAGGGCCTCTTTACACAATCCACCAAAGTCACCTGTGAGGACCACACACACTTTCTCCACACCAGGAGCTACCTTACTCGTGCCATGTTTAACCAAAACTTCCCGCACGGACAGGGTGTCTCTGAGTTGCCTTGGCTGGATTGAAACTTGCTACATAGACTAGGCTGGACTCGAACTCACAGAGCTTGCCTCTGCCTCCTGTTGGTGGGATTAAATGCGTGCACCTCCATGCCCCGCCCAATACCAGCTCCCACATGTCCAGCTGGGCTCTGACATCTTGTCTTAGGGCTTTTATTGCTGTGATAAAATACCATGACCAAAGCAATGTGGGGAGGAGAGGGTTCATTTTGGCTCACAGTCTGCATCACAGCCATCCCTGAGGGAAGTCAGGGCAGGAACTCAGACAAGGCAGGAACCTGGAGGCAGGTGCTGACACAGAAGCCATGGAGGGGTGCTGCTTACTAGCTTGCTCAGCCCACTTTCTTATAGGACCCAGGACCGCCAGCCCAGGGGTGGTGCCACCCGCAGTAAGCAGGTCCTCCCGTAGCAATCACCAGTCAACAGAATGTACCACATGTTTGCCTACAGCCATCTTGTGAGGGCATTGTCTCAGTCCCCAGCAGCCAGCACTCCTCCCCCTCTGCTCCTCACAGACTAACAGCAGCAGCAAGCTGAGCTGAGCTTCATCCTGTGGGTCCCAGGCCACCAGTGTCTCCCCACCATACACCTCTGCAGGGACACAGTCCCACAGTCCTACATCAGAACCCAGGCTCAGAAAGGACAGCAGGAGACCGCCCTTGAGCTGACCCACTCCCTGGGCCTCCAGTGTCCTCATCTGGGAGATGGGCTTGGTCAGTAGAAACGCGCGGATATGTGTGAAGCTTAGCAGGATCCAGAAACCAGGAAAACAGCCACACACCCTCTCGTGTTCTAAACGCCTTCAGAAGGGGCAGGCAAGGGGCTGGACAGGCAGGAAGTCCTCTCTCTCCCAGTCATCTCCCTCAGGACAGCACTGGCTCTTTCCAAAGTGACCCTCACCGAGCCTATGGTCTATAACAGGTGGCCATTCTTCTGTATTAGTGACCAGAAGGCAGGCGGGTTAGAAAAGGACTTCCCCCTTACAACGGAGCAACACTTGGCAATACAGTGCTGAATTCCCCAAACTCAGTAACACGCAGACTGTGTGGTCCCTGTGTGATCAACTCGACTGAAAAAAGTCCTCCCACTGGAAGGGACCAGGGGCACACATGGCCGAAGGCAGGCCTACACCCTCAGCAGAGACCACAGAAACTCAATTCTTAACTTCAGTCTCCACAAACCAACTGTGTTTTTCCCTGCATTCTCTCTCTCGCTCCTTTAACCCTCTCTCCAGTGTCGGGGACTAAACTTCAGGCCTTCCTTCACAAAGGCCTGAAAGTGCTCTGTCTCTGAGTTACAGCCTAGCCAGTTCACCCGTCCTGACTGGCCAGCCTGAATCTTACAGGCCAGGACAGGTAAAAAGAGCTTTCAACCTACCAGGCAGTATTCTTCCGACAAGAGCGTCCAAAAGCCAAAAGGACTCTTCTTCGTTCTTTGTGATAAGGATCAGATATCCTGCTATGAAATTCATTCCCTGAAACCAGAATGAAAACAAACTTCACCCTGAATTCTAAACAAGCTTGAGTGCAATGTTTCAGCTCACGGCTGGGTTTCCATTCTTCTGCCCTTCCCGGAGACTTGTGAACCTCTAGACCGTCCTGCGGAGAGCTCAGTAGACTCAGGACTAGTTGTCTGCATTGCTCAGCCAGCCAACATGGAAGGAGAAAGTCAGCCAGAAGAACACAGATTGCCTCCCAATATGAATCAAAGGCTCTCTCCCGAAACGCTGGCCTGTGACACTGCAAAGTGGCTACCACCGCTTCCCAAAGGATCAGCCTACTAAGTGACCAGCACGGAGCTCTGGCAGAGGGGAAACTGTTAGTGGCTGTGTTTTTAGCAGCAGTAAAGATCAACCAGGCCCGGTGGCATAGTCCTGTGATCCCAGCTTCTTGGGAAGCTGAGGTGGGGAGACCACAAGTTCAAGGCCAGCCTAGGCAACTTAATGAAACTGACTGAAAATAAGAATTGAAACGAGGACTATGTAGTAGCTCAACGGTAGGCAACTGCCTCCCACGTTCCGCTTTCGCCCCCCCAAGAGACAAACAACAACACGCAGTGAGGATCATGGTCCTACAGGGGGTTGGGCGGTGGGACAGTGAAAGGGCTCTCTCCCCAAAGGGCAGACGCTGCCAGAATGCCAACTTTTGGCATGAAGCCAGGCAGAAGCCACAGCCCTCTTATGTCAGGGACCTAGGAATATGTGCTCAGCCTTCTGGGAGAATAAACCTTTCATGACTTCTGCCTTCCCTTTTCTAAAGTAAACATGCATTCCTCTAGAAATATGGAAAGAAACCCCGTTTTCCACAGCTAGCAGTGGAGAACAGAACGGGCACCGAAGATGTGGGCTGCACAGAGATGCACTTACCAAGAGCCAACACTCACTTCCAGGCATGAGGCCCCAGTACCTCACTCGGAGTGTCCCCAAGAGGGAGCCTCTACACACAGTAAGATGCACGGGGCTAGGGAGATGGTTCTAGAAAAGTGTTTGCCATGTAACTGAATTCAGATCCCTAGTGCCCTGTAAAAGGGCAGGCACTGACGCATGCGTTGATGACCTCAGCACTGGGGAGGTGGAGTCAGGCTGGCCAGCAGCTGGCCTAAGTTAGCAAGCACTAGGTTCGGTGAGCTCAGAGGTCCCTCTTAAAAACAAGGCGAAGAGCTGGGCGGTAGCGGTGCACGCCTTTAATCTCAGCAGTCAGGAGGCAGAGGAAGGCAGATCCCTGTGAGTCTGAAGTCAGCCTGGTCTACAGAGTTCCAGAACAGCCAAGGCTAGCTACACAGAGAAACCCTATCTTGAGAAAGAAACACACACACAAAAAAGGAAAGTGCACAGAGCCCAAGGCACCATGCAGGCACTATGTTCCTGGGTCACCAGGGAGACAGCACCCGGGAAGACCCCAGTGTGTGCACGGTGCTCACGGTGCTCACGTGAAAGCGGCCCTGTGAAGTCAGCTTGGGATCCAAGGTGAATGCGAGGCCATTTGCATGTGCTTTAGGACACACACAGCCCAACCCCGTCCCCCAACAACCCCGCGTCAGGGGCAGGACTGGTCTTCTGCCTCAGAGTGTGTTTTTATTTAGAGATGGGTTTGTGCAGATGTCCTCAGTTAAAATGAGCTTTTCTGGGACATGGTTAGATGGTATACATCCTTACAGGGAGAACCTGGGCACAGACATCAGGGCAAACGTGGAAACAGCAATGCCAGGAATGTCAGCTTGGGGGGGGAGGGGGCCGGGACTAGATAGGAAGTAGGAAACACTGTCCTTAGCCCAGAGGAGGTAGCCCTGATTGCAACCCAGCCTACATCTGGGTCTCATATTTCCAGAATGTTCTTGGTTAAGCCACTGGGTTTGCAAGTCCTTAGGTCCCAGCACACTCCCAAACACAATCAGAAACCTTTCCCCAGCTGATAATCCAAAGAAGGCCCAAATCTGCGAGTGGATCTATCCCACCGGGCCTCCAGCCGCACCTGGGAGAGGCTGGCAGTGTGGGACAGACTGCGAGCCCAGCCTGCTGGGAGGGGCGCGTCCCGGCCCAGAGTTCCCGAGCCAGGTGAATAAAGCACCTGCAAAATGTCGCTGCCATGGCCCTGTGAGGTGCTGAGTGCCCCCCAACACATGCCGGCTCCACGCTCTGGGGGCTCACCTGGCAGTACCCCACGCCGCGGTTGTGCAGTCCGTACGCCAGCAGCACGTTGTACAGCGTCTTCTGGAGGCACGGCTCAGCCGTCTTCCGGAACCTCACGTTGTCGGGGAAAGTCCGGTTCAGGTCTGCACAGAGATTCACCAGGGTCACCGTCAAGGGTCTCCGCATCTGCCACGGTTGCCAGCTTCTGTCTCGGATTTCCCTGACTGGCACCCCATAAAAGCCTAGCCACCACCTCCGGCAAGCTGCACACCTGACCCTTGTGTAGCACAGGAGAGGGTGCACGGCACCAGAGACGCGGTAATGAGTCCCAGTGTTCTTTCAGAGTTGGGACGGGCAGGTGTCTTCCTGGAGCTGTGGTCTCCACTGGACACTTCCAATTACCCTGTCAGCATGGAAGAAAGCTTCCGGATCCCAAAGATCAAATGTATAATATAACAGGGCCGGACGTGGGGCAGCAGAGAAGCAGTCGGATTTCTATGACTTTAAGGCCAACCTGGTCTACATATTGCTCACTCCTGTAACTGAAACACTCAGGAGGCTAAGGCAGGATGACTGTTGGCGTCAAGGCTAGCCTGGGTTACAGAGTGAACTGCAGCCACAAAAGAACTGAAACAAAACCACCCAGAAACATAGGAAGGAAAGCAGGCCAAGACTCCCTTCATAGATGAATTGATACCAGGAATTAAGTAAACTCAGACTGCCGGATTTCTGCGGTACCTTCCCTGCCCCGCCCCTTCCTGCTCTCAGAGCCCTTACCCCCCCATAACCTCCCAGACCCAAAACAGCCTCCCCGGGACTGTAAACACCCAGTGACCCAGAATGGCCCCAGGAACGACTTGCAACATCAGACTAGAGACAGAGGCTGCAGCTTTCTCAGTGTCTTTCCATGGGATAGGTAAAGCCTAAAGGGTGTAGAGAGGCTCGCGGACATATTTGTGCAGCACCGAAGTGGTTCTGTGGACGTGGGAAGTGCGCCATGTGCTCCTCTAAGATGGTTTATCCAGGTAACAAAATTAAAAGAGGGGCTGGGGCACGTGGCTCAGTAGAGTGCTTGCTTACGTGAGGAGAGCCCTGGGCTTGATCCCCAGAACCACATGCGGGGCCTGGTAGCAGACACCTGTAATCCCAGCCCTCGGGGGAGAGGCAGTCACTTCATATATGGGATTCCAGGCCAGTCTGGGAGGTGATCCTGTCTAAAAACATCAAACAAAGGTCCTCGCCACCAAGCTGGTGGCCTCAGTTCTATCCGGTACGTGCTGGAAGGAGAGGGCCAGTTCCCACAAGCTGTCCTTCAGTCTCTACCCTCAGACTCCCATATACGCATGTGAGCACAGCCACGCACACAGCAAATAAATAAATAAATAATAAATGCGGTAAAAAATTTAAAAGACGCCAGGTTAACGGCTGCACATCCTTAGTCCCAGCACTTGGACGAGAGAGGCAGGCAGATTGTCACGAGGCCAACCTGGTCTACATAGCAAGTTCTAAGCCAGTCCCAGGAGTACATAGTGAGACCCCTGTCTCAAAAATAAATAATTTAAAGATGGCTACGCTGTGGAGCTTACAGGAGTCCCACAGCACCTACAGTCAGAAACAAAAGTGGAATGGCCTGCCGGGGCTGGAACGTAAGAAGGCACCAGTGTCTGACGGGAACAGTTTCAGGTTGGGGGGTGAAGGGTGAACTACGCTGTGCATATTTGTCCCACTGTGAGGGAACAAATTTGACCTTGAGCTCAAATTCTGCCGTGTGCCTTCGGCTAAACGCCTGTATCTCATCTGGGTCAGCTGTTGAGCAAGGCTGTCATAAAAAAGACAAGCCCAGAGACAGCTCGTTTCAGGGAAGACAAAGATTAAAGAGACCTTCCTTCTTTATCTCGCAAAGCAGGATGATGGCTTTATGGCTAACTGCAGAACAGTAGTGCTCTGAATATATTTTGATTTACCTTGTTGATTGTAACCCAGTGCTCACACAAACGCTTTTTCCCTTGTGATCAGTAACCTTGTGATCAGATGCATGCCTCTCCCCTCGTGATCATTTACCTCGTGCTTGTATGCACACCTGGTTTGCCCCTTGTGATCATTGCCCTGGAAACCACGTACACCTCTGGTGGGGAAGGGTATAAGAAGCTGAGAATAAACCATTTGGGCAGTTCGGCCTGAGCTCCAGTTCCAGTTCCAGCCTAACTCCCTATCCAGCACCGATCCAACTGGTACGCGGGCCTTATCTCTCACAATATATTTTTTTTCTAAAAACGCACTAAACAGAACCTTTAAAATCATTTTCTAAACAAACAGCAATAGTCTATAATGTCTAAGACACACGAGGCCACCTGCTTCCCGGCTTAAGTGAGCACCACTGGCTCCGCTGAGAATCTGCACTGCCCTGCCCTGGTGTCATAGTGACCCCGGCTGCTCAGACCTGATCCCTTTCTGGAGGAGATTCCATCTTTGTGCTCATTCCTCACCAGCTAGTAACCACACAAATGTTTGCTGGTCTCCTTGCGAACACTTCAGTCTGGATTTCCTCCCAAAACGTAGCATCTGCATCCTTAGCAAGGCAGGCAACCTGACACAGCTGAGTGATCAGAGAGGAGGAAGCCTCAGTTGAGAAATCCCTCCATGAGATCCAGCTGTAGGGCATTTTCTTAATTAGTGACTGATGGGAGAGGGCCCAGCCCATGGTGAGTGGTGCCATCCCTGGGCTGGTGGTCCTGGGCTCTATAAGAAAGCAGGCCACAAGGAGCAACCCAGTAAGCAGCACCCCTCCTTGGCCTCTGCATCAGCTCCTGCCTCCAGGTTCCTGCCCCCATGGCTTTTGATGATGAACTGTTACATGGAACTATGAGAGAAATAAATCCTTTCCCCTCCATGTTGTCTTTGTCATGGTGTTCCATCATAGCAATAGCAACCCTGAGATGTCGGGCTTCCTTATTGCCTCGGACTTGGGTGAGGGTGCAACTCTGCACCTGGAAGGAACCTAGTCCCTTCTCATCAGGCTGCACGGGCACCAGGCACTGAGCAAAGGTCTCCCACCTGTCCTGATGGCTTCCTCCAGGCTGGGGCTGCCCTCTCCCTCAAGCAGACGGTGGTAGTATCCAGGGTTCTGGTCCATCTGGGCCTGAGCTCCACTCACAGCCATCCAGACACGGGCCCGGTGCTCCAGTGGGATTCCCTTCCGGACATAGCGCTTCACTGAAACCCAGAGAGACTGAGGTGAGCTCAGAGCCCAGGGTGTCAGGATGGAGCTCTGGTCTTCCTTCTTCACCTGAGTGCTTGTCTTCCTGAATCTCCAGAAAGGACCCGAAACTTCCTAACTGCCCAAATATAGTGCACAAGGCTTCTGGAATGGAGCACGGCCAGGTACATATACCAACCACTCACTTCCACTAGTGTAGTCAGAGGGGCCGGGCTAGAGCCTCGGGCTCATCTTCATCCTCTCTGCCACCAGTCTGTGAGCTACATACCCTCAGTTCCAAGGACAGAAGGACTCCTGTTCTCGGCCCTACGTGGCCACTCTGCCCACCATGCTGGCTGGGCAGACCCAATGTCGGGGACCAAAGGGTGCATCTGCGGTGTGGCTGGGTGGAAAAGCATGTGTTTAGCGTGTACAAGGCCCTGGGTTCTACACTCGGAACCAAAAGAAACAAAAACTTTTAAAAACCAAGGAGAAATGCCTCAGCTGGGGAGACAGTTAAGTGAACGCTCTGCTGACACCCCCCCTCCCCCCGGAGCTCCTGGAGTGGAGAGGGCCAGGGAACTACAGGCACGCAGCTCTCAGGACCCAGCCAGGCCCTGGTCCTAACCTGGAGGGAGGGAAACAGGAGCCCCAGGCTGGAAGCCACCCAGCACATGGCTACGGGGCAGAAACCATGGGAAGCCAAAGACGCCCACTCAGCAGACCCCACGAGCCCAGGGGACCATGGCCCCAGCTGAGGTCTACAACCCTTTCTGGGTTACTCTCTCCTGCTGGTGTCTTACAGGGATGTTTTTCTGAAGGCAGGTAAGAGCACCTGCAACCAAGCCTGATGGCTCAGGTTTGGTCCTCGGGATGGAGATGGGGGAGAGAACAGGTTCCCACAAGGTGTTTCCTCGCCACCACACCCCCATCCCCACGGCTACACTGTGGCCCAGGGCTGCCGCTGCCTGAATGACATCATTGGCTTTTCCAATGCAAATATTCAAAGCTTTGCTGTTTCCCTTTGATGTTATATTATATATTTTTAAAAATCATGACTAGGTGGTTAAAAGCAGGTGTTGCTCTTGCAGAGGACCCCAGGTTCAATTCCCAAGACCCACATGGCAGTTCACAATCGTCTATAAATACAGTCCCAGGGGATCTGAAGCCCTCGTCTGATCTCCAGGCCTGCACACGATGAACGCTGAACGCGCACACACAAGGGAAACACCACACACATAAAAAATAAAAACAAACACTCAGGAAGAAACTGACTTTAGGGAGTGCGATAATGTGGGTGGTAACTGTCTCCCAGGCCTGTGATTCTAAGGTGTGGTGCTACTGGGAGGTGGTACAGGCTTTTAAAGGTGGCACCTAGTGTGGTCTTTAGGTAACTGGAGGTTCTGCCCTTGAAGGACAGTGGGAGGCTCTTCCTCCTCTTCCTCTCTCTCTTGGCCCTGAGGTGAGTGGGTATACCCAACTCTGTTCTCTTGACATGCTATGCAATGCCAGGCCTAAAGCAACAGAGCCAACCTCCAAACCTCTAGGCCCCAATAAACGTTTTCCCTCAGGTACGTGTTACAGTCACAGAGAGGGACTAACACTGAGAGCAAAACAGAAACTAAAATGAAATTCTACAGGCCATCGTGAAAGAAAAAACCTGGCCTCGGACTTCAGCTCAACTGTACAGCACTTTCCTCAGTGTGCATGGGGACCTAGGTTCGATTCCCAGCCCTGCAAAAGGATACCCGGAGGCACCTGCTCAACTTCACACCGTCCAGAAAGATGGGTCCACAGGCAAAGGCACTGCAGCGAAAGCTTGACGGCCTGAGTGTGTAAAGGCGGAAGCAGAGACCTGACTCCACAGCGCTGCCCTCTGACCCACACACACACCGCAAATAACGATTCTAACGGGCACTGTAGACTCACATATGGTGGTGGTGAAGGGTTAAGTAAGTGGATTCGTGGTACACAATAAAGAACATAAAAACATCAGGCTAGAGGCGTGGCTCAGCCGTTAAGAGCACTTGTTGTTCTTCCAGGGGATCTGGGTTCAATTACCAGCACCCACATACATGCAGGCAAAATACCCATCAACATAAAATTAAAAAAAAAAATTGAATTTAATTTTTAAAAAGCAATGCATAAAAGCAGACTCACACAAAGAAAGTCAATTGCTCTTATAACAAAAATTGCAAAGGACATTCAATGCAAAAAGAATAGTCTGTCCAAGTAAAGAAAGGTTACCATAAAAAGACACTGACACAGGATGTGCGCAGCCCAGAGCCCTTGGGCGCGGTGGGAATGCAAGAATGTGCAGCCACTTTGGAAAACACTGGCAGTTTCTTTTCTGGCTTTTCACCGCCTTTCTGATTCTGGGAATCCGAGTCCAGGCCTTACACATGCTACACAACACAATTTCTTCCTAGTCAAGCCTTTAATATAATCTAGCAATCCCGCTACGAGTTTACCTGAGAAAAAAAAGCGGCATGCACTTTTACTATTGGCTTTTCTAGACACGCCCTGTGTGTCAATCGACGAGCTGATTGGTTGAGAAACACCTTGGCCATAGAAGGAATGAGCCACTGGAGCACACAAGACCCCAGATGATCCTCTATTGCTCGAAACCAGGCTCAAAAGCAACCTAGCAACCTAGCCAAACAGTGGCACCCTGGGAAGGCTGACGCAGAACCCGACGGGCTGACAAGGAGCGGTCCATAGAATTCTGAAAGTGGTGAAACTTTTAGTTTTTCATGTGTGTGGCGGGGTGCACCTAAGTACAGGTACCCACGAGGGTACTGGACCCCCTGGAGTTGGAGTTTTACAGTTCGGACGGCCTGACATAGGTGCTGGAACTGAACTCAGGTCCTCCATAAGAGCGGTGCTCTGAGCTGCTGAGCCGGCTCTCCAGCCAGCTCCCCCCACCCAGCTTGTTTCAGTGTTTTGAAACAGGACCTCACGCTGCAGCCTAAGCTGGCCTAGAACTCCCTATGTAAGCCAGGCTGGCTTCGAACTTACGGAAATCTTCCTCCTCTGCCTCCTAGGAATTGGGATTAAAGTCACTCTGGCTCTGGTTTGAACTTTAACTGTGTTTTGCTGTCCTAAAACTATATACTCAGAACAACAAGTTTCACTGTAAATTTTAAAAACAATTTAGTAACATAAGGTTTCTGTGGTCATTTGTTTTTAAGCGAAAGACAAAATAGTCACACACACACACACACACACACCCCAATTCTGGCATCGGATACCTGCTCTGCTGTGGCTTCCTAACTCCACACCCAAGCAAGCCTCTGTTTCCTTAGCTGTGAAGCAGAGACAACACTGAGCCCAGCCCTGCAGCTGCGCAGCCGAGACGCCCTGCAGGCCAGGCAGCCAGGTCTCCAGCACACACTTCATCTCTTATTAAGCTTACTCTGTTTCTCCCAGGGGGATGAAGACAGCATTCTTGCCCTCACAGACTGACCCTCCTGGGGCAGGGTTCATCCACAGATGGCCACTGAACCCTGCAGAGAACCCCAGAGAACTAACTTCCACCTGTCTGCCCCAAACAAGTCAAGCAGAAGCCAGGTTCTGGGCATTTGGCTCTGAACACGCTTCTGCAATGCCCCTGGAGTTCAGGGCGGTGAGACACTAAGCTGCTCAGGACAAAGAAGCAAATGGCTTCACTGCTCCCCTCCCCCCACCGAGAAGGGACACCGAGGGAGGTGGGATAAAGGGCTGAGTCCAGTCTCCCCTGCTGTGGAAAAAGCATGTTCTGTTCTGAGGGCTCCTGGTGGGTCTCTCATAGGAAAGGAAAACAGTATTCACTGTACCCACTGCAATCAGCAGAGAGCCAGCTGTCACCTGAGACATCTCGGCTAACAAGATTTGCAGGTAACTGGAGACATCAGATGCTAGGAGAGGCAGGGAGAATGCAAATGAAAAGAGCCCGTGTGGCAGCTTCTCCCCAAGCTGAGCATCTGGGACAGGTGCAGACCTACGTCAGCCTCCTATGAGACCTACAACATCCTTTCTCATGTAGACAGAGGGGCCTCCCGAATCAGAAACCTCTTTGGGACATAGGAAATACCAACACGGTGACAGCCTCTGGCACGATTGGTGGTCAGTGACCCCAGTATAGGTGGCTTAGCCAGTGGTTGGCACCTTCTGGATACAGAAGATGCTTGCCTAACACAGACAAGGCCATGAAGAGCATCTAAAGCCAGATGATGAAAAGCCGCACGAGGCACCCGAGCACACGATAAAAGAATAGAAGTAACCCTTGGTAGGATGTGCACTTACAGACTCCAAACCTCTCCCTGCATCCAGCTGTTGCAGACTCCTACGATCACTTCAAAATACCTGACTAAGAAAGAGCGACCTCTCCCTCTTCGCCTGGCAGCTGCCGAGACCTGCAGCTCCCTGTCCTGCTGTCTCCCCTCCTGAATGCTGTTAAGACTGTCTTTGAGTTTCCTTCTGGATCTTAAGATTTCTTTTTTTACCAGCCAAAGCATGGTAGCGCACACCTTTAAGCCCAGAACTCGGGAGGCAGAGGCAGGTGGATCTCTGTCAGTTGGAGGCCAGCCTGGTCTACATACCAAGTTTCAAGACAGCCAGGGCTGTACAGAGAGACCGTATCTTTACAAAAAAAAAAAAAAAATACCAGTGAGACTAAAAACTTCAAAAGGGGCCCTGTGTCCTTTCCTCAGACAGGTGGGGCACCTCCAGAACCAGGAAAAAGCTATGTGTGGTGGTGCTAAACAGACATAACGTCTGCACTCAGGAGGCAGAGATAAAAGGAACTGAAATCCAAGGCTAGCCCGGATTACATAGCAAGACACCATCTCAAAAAACAAGTGAGGTATAGACAGACAGACAGACAGACAGACACACACACACACACACACACGAGGAGGGGGCAGAGGAAGAAGGAGAGCACAACAGATACCAAGGTGCGCTGCTGAAACTCAAGAGTGGGTTATGAGATCTCTCCTGGGGATATTGCTCTTCTGACTGCACTCGTCAGCCTAGATTGCCCGGCAGGAAAAACCCGTTTCTGGAATCTTGTCTACTCCTGCTTTATTCTTGATAGTAGACTCACATTTTGCCGGCATTCCAGGCTCCCTGACTATCACACCTAGAAACACCCAGGGCCAGCAGGGACACACAGGTAGACTCCCAGGGACCCCTCCCTGACCCTGCCAGATCCGATGAACTCTCACCCTGACTCTGAGGCTCCATCCCTCAGGCTAAGGGTCCACCAGGAGCCAGACACAACTGTTTATATCAATTGTATCTGTTACCATCATTACAGCCAACATTACATAATCAAAATAATATTAAAGTAAAAAGGTAGTTAAAACAAATCAAGCTTTTTTTGAAGATTAATTTTTAGGCAGGCCTGGTGTTGTGCACATTTAATCTCAGTCAGCACTCAGGAGATGGAGGCAGCAGATCTCTGTGAGTTTGAAACCAATCTGGGTGTACATAGAGAGTTCTATTGCAACTCTGGCTGCACAGGGAGACACTGTCTCCAGAAAAAAAAAAAGGCAAAAGAGACAGGGTCTCTCTGTAGCCCTGGCTTTCCTACAACTCACTATGTAGAACAGGCTGGCCTTGAATTCAGAGATCCAACCAAATGCTAGGATTAAAGGCGTGCACCACAAAGCCAGCTGTGTGTGTGTGTGTGTGTGTGTATGTATGTGTGTGTATATGTGTGTATGTGTGTATGTGTGTATACGTGTGTGTATGTGTATATTTGTGTGTGTATGTGTGCATGTGTGTGTGTGTGTATGTATGTGTGTGATGCGTATCTGTATGCATGTATGTGTGTGTGTGTGTGTGTGGTGCGTATGTGTATGTATGTATGTATGTGTATGTGTGTGTGTATGTGTGTGTGGTGTATGTGTGTATGTATGTGTGTGTATGTGTGTGTATGTGTATATATGTGTGTGTATGTGTGTATGAATGTGTGTATGTGTGTGTGTGAGTGTATGTGTGTGTATGTGTGTATGTGTGTATACGTGTATGTGTATGTGTATATGTGTGTGTGTATGTGTGTATGTGTATATATGTATGTGTGTATATGTGAGTATGTGTATATATGTGTGTGTATGTGTGTATGAATGTGTGTATGTGTGTGTGTGAGTGTATGTGTGTATGTGTGTATGTGTGTATACGTGTGTGTATGTGTATGTGTATATGTGTGTGTATGTGTGTGTGTGTATATATATGTATGTGTGTGTACATGTGTATGTGTATATATGTGTGTGTGTATGTGTGTGTATGTGTATATATGTATGTGTGTGTATGTGTATATATATGTATGTGTGTGTACGTGTGTATGTGTATATATGTGTGTGTATATGTGTGTGTATATGTGTATATATGTGTGTGTATATGTGTGTGTATGTGTATATATGTGTGTGTGTGTATGTGTATATATGTGCATGTGTGTATACATTTACACATGAGTATGTGTGCCCATGGAGGCCAGAGGCATCAGATCCCCGGGGAGCCAGAGTTACAGGAGGTTGTGACCCACCCATATGTGTGCTGGAAGTTGAGCTTGGGTCCTCTGGAAGTGCGGGAAGCACCCTGCAGCCATGACCGCCGAGCCTTCACTGCAGCCCAGCGAGTTAAACTTTCAGAGAGCTGAGACAAGTGAGACTGGCAAAGCAAGACCAAACCACACGTGCTGAAGTAGGTGCCAGACAACTGCAAACCAAGGCCCAGCGGATGAGGCCTGCAGAGGGTCACAAGTTCAAGGCCTCTCTGACCCTCAGAGGGATAAGCTAGCTCCTGCTGGCATGGGGTAAGAGATCTGCACGGATCTGCATCTTCCAGGGATAATCAGCCTGCCACACCTATCCTTCCAGCCCCAAAAATCACTTCCTGTACAGATGGCCAAGTGATCCTCGGGGACACAGTAAGAGAGTTGCCAGCAGTTACTTCTGCGGTAGACTAGAGCCTGGGGTGGAACAGAAGCAACTTTGTTTTGTATCTTTCCATATAACTGAAAAGTTTTCCATGTGTATGGATTATGTATTAAGTGTAAATAATACTTTCTAACATTAAAAGATAAAAAAAGATAGGTGCTCGCTGGAAACACGTTAGTACACAGAGACTCTCAGGATGGGCCAAGGTATGTCCCCTCCGCCTCTACCCTTGCCCCCAGCCATATACCTGGGCCATCCAGCTCCAGGCCTCACTAATGCGCAACAATTCTCCAACAGCTTCACATAAGCCCTTCCGGTTACCCTGCAGGTCTGTCTACCTGGCCAGCTGGAAAACACCCTCACACACTCCTTTAGCAAATATGATGTCCCTATTATCCTAACAAGGCAATGTTCCCCATACCCAGAATTTCCACAGTGAAGTCAACAGAATTCCCTGCAAACAGGGAAGGGCCTTTGAATCTAGCAAGGAAACAAACAGCTGTCAAATGTGATGTGGAGGACAGAAAAAACTGCTTGGAAAGGCGCTGTGGTTCCTGTTCAGAGAAAGAGGAAAGTTTGTCCCAGAACCGGAAAACCAGGAACCCAGACCCAGCCTGTCTGATTTTGAACGACGAGCCCTCTCTGGTACCCAGGCCCCAACTGCAGCTCCAGTTAGACAAGGGCATACCCACGGCTCTACCCTGTGTGCCCCACCCTTGCCCATCTCTGGGGAGTGACTAGGTGCTATTCTTCTAAACCCCCTCAGAACACGAGATATCCTCGAGGCTCCCAAAGAAGAATGGACTTTGCCCATCTTTAGTTAGGAGGGTGTGGTGACCATGGAGTAACAGCAGCGGAGAGGTGTGGAGCCTCCCGGCCTGCTCCGTGGTGTACACACACGTACACACACTCTCTCTCACACACACACAAGTCATCGCTTGGGCAAGGATCTCGTGGTGTCGCATAGGAGCGGTAGGGGTCAGCTATAGAGGGGTCCAGCTCCTCCGGGGCTGCGGGTGTGTGCGCGTGCACGGGGTAGCGGTGGTGTTTGTGGGTCTGGCTTTAGGAGTTCCTGCAGCTGAGGCGTCCCATTATAGAGGGATCTAGCTGCTGGGGACGCGGTGGCGGCGGAGCGGCGGGAGTCAGGCTGCGGGCCGCGCTGCGCGGGCTCTGCTGCCGGGGATCGCGCCACAGGCGGTCCCGCGGTCGGAGGTCGCGCCCGGGTAGCGCCACAGGGGTCTGGCTGCGGGGAAGTCTCCCGCGGGGAACGGCTGCTCCGCCGGCCGGCAGCGGGCCTCTCACCTGTCACGCTTCTCCGGACACCGCCGCTTCTCTTTAGAAGTTTGGACCATTTGATCGCCCTCTTGGTGAGTATCACCAGGTACGTGGAGAAGAACTCTTCATACGCCGCATAGTCAAAGTCCTCCGGCCTTTCAAATCCGTACGGATCGATCCTACGCACACAGCAAGAACCTGTTTCCCGAACCAAGTTCCCGCGCCCGCGGGGATGCGGCCGGGGTCCGGGAGCTCGTCCTCCCGACACCCCCGTCCCCCTTCCCCTCCTCCGTGCTCCATCCCTCCGCTCCTCCGCCCCTCATCCCACCTCGCTCCTAGGACCAGTTCGGTCCCCCGCGCAGCGGCGACCGGCTCAGACCCAGTCCGGGGCGGGCGCCCGGCCCCCGCGCGCGGCCTCCGCACCCACCTGGGCACCCGAGCTCGTGCCGCCTGCGCGCGCTCTGCGGGATCCATGCGGAGAGGGCTGCGGGCCGCGGGACTCCAGAGCGGCGCAGCCCCGAGCGCTGGACCCCGGCGCGCCGCGGGCCCCGGGGCGCGCGAGTGCTTCCGGCGGGGGCGTGGCCGAGACGGGGGCGGAGTCGGGCGGGGGCGGGGCCGGCGGGGGCGGGGCGGGGCTGGGGGGCGGCGTGGGGCAGGGAGGGCCCTGGGACTGGGGACCCGGACCGGGTGCACCTGCTGCAGCCTGGCCCTGGGACCCGGAGGCCCACCAGGATGGCACCTCCGCCGGGACTGGAAGGCTGGGGTCCGCGCGGCAGTCCCCTGAGTACCCTCGGGCCTGGCTGCCTGCAGACTGGACCTGGGACTTGGCTCTCCTCTGCAGAGAAAGAGCGAGCCCGTTTTCGCTCCTTGCGTTTCCAGGCTGAGAGCAGACGACTTTGGGGCCACCGCCTAGGGACACGCGCCTGCCTCCGTTTCTCCAAACCTTGGAGCCCCAGTCCAGCCTCGGAATGGGTCGCTGCCGCGCGCCTCGCGCCTCTTCGGCCTGAGTGGGTCCCAGCTCCGCGAGCTGGGGCGGGGGGCCGCGGGGCCGGCTCCTGGCTCTCCCCATGGCCTCCAGTTTCTTGAGATTTCAGACTTTGGGCAGAGAAACCAGTTGGCCGCCTATCTCAGCGAGATGCCATCGGAAACCGGTGGAGACAGTTTTGAATTGTGATTGGCCAGCGTGCTGAGGTAAAATTTAGCGCAGGGTTTGGCGTGCCAGCGGCGGGGTGGACTGGACTGCGAGGAAGCGCTTTCCTGCGATGCTCTGTGGTGAGCCCTTCAGAGCTGCACACCTTCTGGAGAAGAGCTGGAGCTGCTCTGGCTGCGGGAGGAAGGGCCCTCGGCTGGACTTGGGGGACTAACTTGGACAAGTTAGAATCTTCGAAGCACCTGGGAAGCCGGGTGTGTGTGTGTGTGTGTGTGTGTGTGTAGAATTTTGCCTAGAATTTTGTCCGTTGAGACACTTCTGTTGGCGTTGAGTTCTCTTCCCCCATGCCGCAGTGTAAATGGACCAGACCTCAATGCTGAGAATAGACCACACCCTGGCGGGGCTCCAGGGGAGCCAGGGTGGGACCCACACCCGGTCTCCCAGCTTCGTAGGTGTCTCCTGGCCGTGGTTTCTTCTCTAGGTTGTGAGAGTACTGTAAGACAGATGGAGAGAACGTGACCCTCCCCTTGCTCTGACCAAACTGTAATCAACAAGTTTCCATTACTAAGTTCTGGTGCCTCCATCTTTCTTTTATTTTTTTATTAACTATTTACTATTTTATTATTTTATTTTTATTATTTATTTTATTATTTTTCTATTATTTACTTGTTTGTTTGTTTGTTTACTTGAGACAGGGTCCCACTGTGATGCTCTGTTCCAGACTGATATTGAACTCAGAGGGATCTACCTGTCTCTCTCTCGCTCAAGTGCTGGGATTATTAAGGCCTGAGACACCATGTCTGGCCCCGTCTTTCTTTTAGAATACAGCAAGAAATGAACCTGAGAATCAGGGCCACACATCTGTTAAAACTGGGTGAAATTTAGTGCTGGCAGGAGCAGAACCCCAAATTCCAGTTCCCACAGTTACCTTGTTTGCTTGCTGCCTCTGAGAAAAACTTGCAGAGGTCAGCTCAGCCTACCAGCGAATGGCTTTGTAACGCTGTGTCCTTTGTCTCTGGACTCACAGCCCTGACAGCGCTGGCCTTGGCTTTTCCTATTGGGACTCAGACCCACAGACAAGACTGTATTCCTTCCTGTGCCTAACCTTCGCCTTGGACTGGCCACTCTGAGCTGGAGTGCCAACTACCAGGGGGCCTCCTCCACATTTGCTGATCTATCTGTCGTCTATCATCTATCTGTCTGTCTGTCTGTCTGCTTTTTGAGACAGGGTCTCCATAGTTCTTCTGTCCTGGAGCTCACTATGTAGATCAGGCTAGCCTTGAGCTCACAGAGATCCTCCTGCCTCTGCCTCCCAAACCTCTTTTCTGTTCTTTCTTCCCTGAGATGATGTGGTCAGAACACATAGGAGACATTTGCAAGCTCAGTTCTGACAGACCCCCTCCCATCCTTCCCCAAGCCCTGCTGTCCCCCACCTCTCTCCCCAGCACCCCTGCCACAAACAGCACCTCCAGCCTCTGTGACTCCAGCCCTTCTGCTGATGGAGCTTGGAGTCCTGTCTCAGTCCCTCTAGTGGTCTTGGAGAAAAGCCCGGCCCGAGGCTCTAATGCAGGCTGGGAGACATGCATGGCCTCCTACACTTGAACTTGAGAGTAAAGGCATACTTTCCACTGTGAGAGTTCTGTGGCTAGATATGACCAGAGGGTGGAATGCTGGCATCGGCCAGAGTTAGTTAGCTACCAGCTGCCCAGTAGGAAGAGTGGGGAGGAGAGATAGAAGGCTCCAACAGAACTGTGAATATGGCCCCTTATCCCACCAAGCACCCACTTGGGACTGGAAACCCAAAGGCCACATGCCCCTTAGTATCCCCGCTGCACCTCACACTAGGTGTTTAATATAACTTGACCCACAGTGACCCACAGCCGTCCATACCCTCCCCAGCCCTAAGCCCCCCTCTGAGGCAATGAAGCTATTCTATTAGGTGGGCAGCACTGGACAGGGAAAACTCAGCACAGTCACTCAGAGTCTGGGAGAAGTCTAGCCTTGCTTCAGGAGTTAAGCGTTTCTAAGGCTAGTCCCTCAGACTAATAGAAATCAAGGCAGGTGGTCCAAGATGAGTGGATGGAGAAGAATTAAGATGGCAGCAGCCGAATCCACTGCCGCGTCTTCAACACCAACTGCCTAGGTGGGCACCAGGCATCGTCTGCTGCCTGACTCCCCCACCCCGTCTTAGTTACTTTTGTATTGCAGTAAAGAGACACTATGACCAAGGCAACTTACAGAAGAGTTCATTGGGGTTTACAATTCCAGAGGGCGAGTCCATGACCATCATGGCAGAGAACATGCCAGCAGGCAGGCAGGCATGGATTGGAGTAGTAGCTGAGGCCTCACACCTCACCCGCAAGTGGGGTGCAGACAGCTTGGGCTTTTGAAGCTTTTATCCCACCCCCAGTGACACACCTCCTCCATCAAGGTCACACCCCCTAATCCTTCCCAAACAGTTCCAACTGGGGGCCAAGCATTCAAATATATGAGCCTGTGGGGGGGAGCCATTCTCATTCAAACCACCATGCCCCCAACTGGCGGACAGGGGTAAGGGATAGAGGGGAGTCCTGAGGACTGGTTGAAGCTAGAGCCGGTCTGTCTCTCACATACCATCCATTACAGAACTTTAGAACAGATGAGGATGGGTTGCCTACATTTTCCTCATAGAAATTACAGAGCAAATGTTTGGAACTCTGAGAGGCTGCAGGTCACAGTGTGTGAGACCGTGGGTCCTAATGCCGTAGTGTTACACCAGGCCTGGGGATCTGCGGGGCCTGGTTAACTGGTCTGAGGACATATGTGTGACAGGCCATGTTCCCTAGTATTCAACAGGGGACTCGAGACAGACAGGGAGGGGTAGCTACTGTAGCTTAAAGGAGGCTTAGGGGGTGCGTTGTGCTGTGTGTGGGGGGCGGGTGCTACAGAACTACAGCCAGGATTTGTTGGCTCCTGGGAGAGATGCGACAGGCTAAAATCTGGATATAGGGCTTAAGGAGCCACACAGCTCCTGGGTATGTCCAGCCTTCCTCTTGTTTGTATTTTTTCATGTGTGGGATTTTATTTTTGCAGTACTGGAGACTGAATCTTGAGGTTCGCGTTTGCTGAGCACATGCTCTACCGCCAAGCTACATGCTCAGCTCTCTTTTTACTTTTTCTTTTGAAACAGGGTCTCCCTGAATTGACCAGACTAGCCTACGAAGGCTTGCATTTGTGATCCTCCTGCCTCAGCTGGGGTGACGGCAACCCACGCCACCAGGCCCAGCTGGTTTGGTTTGGTTTGTGGTAGGAAGTGTCTATTTGGGCTCACGGTTTGGGGTACAGGCGTTATGATCTGTAGCTCAGGACAGCACGAATTTGGAGCAGTTGATTGCACCACATCTGCAGCCGGGAAGCAGAGCGATGAATGTCTGTGCTCATGGTGCTGGGAACGGAACGCAGGTCCTTGCAATAGCACCGAGTTCTCTCAACCGCTGGAGCACCCCCCTGCCCCACCCTGGAGTCTGTTTTGTACCACCATCTACTCATGGGTGTGGGGCCACCAGTGGAGTGTGCGACCCACCAGGGGCCACACCCTTAAAGACAGTGACTCTCCCTCCTCCAGAAGCATCAACTGGCTCCTCAACTATGGTGGGGACATGTGATCCCTTTCTGCCCCCTCAGCTAATTATTTTTAATACAAACTGATGTAGTTGGATTTCATCAGAGCCCTTTAGCTTGGAAAGTGGATGGATACAGAACACCCTCAATTTGTGTTAGAGCTTCTTGCCTTGTGCTCTGATGAGCCCGTGTGCAGGCCGGACGTAGGCCCCCTCCCTCCCTCTGCCTCAGGAAACTTCTGCAGGCATCTTTGCTGATCCCCATGGTTCTCTGAGCAGGGCCCCTCAGGGAGCAAGCTCTCTGGCTCATCCTTCACCCAACCCCACATGCTGCTCTTCTAAGTTTGAGTTCCACTCAGGAGAAAGCCTCTTTCTGTTGGTCCTATGTGCAGCCAGGATGTCCAGAGCCCCCACACACTGCCCGTGTTCGTAAATGAGTGTTCATCGCTCACTGTCCCAGCAGTGGGCAGGCCAGCGGTAGATCATGTGCCTGTGATCTCCAGCACTAGGATAAACAAAACAAACACAAAAACTTTTAGCTAAATAAAAAGAAGGAGAATCATAACACCCTCTGTGGCTGGGTAATGAGCCTCTGGGGAGATTTTTGTCTGTATTTGAAAATTTCCATCCCTCCCTCTTGGAACAAACTGCTGGCTTCCACCCCAGCGCTGTGCCCTGGGCAGCAGCCTAACATAGGGGTGAGGACCTAATGTAGGTGTCAGGCAGAACCCACCCGTCCAGATGCTGGAGTCCTGGGGACTCAGGGCACCACTCACAGTGCTCTCTGCAGAGTGCTCAGGAGATGCATTGCTGTTGTGTCCAGCACAGAGCATGAGTAAGGGATAAGGGGACCAGCATAGAGGGGGTCCTCAGCACAGAGGGGTCTCCAGCGTACAGGAGTCCCCAGCTTAGAAGGGGTCCCCAGCATAGAGGGAATCCCCAGCATAGAAGGGGTCCCCAGCACAGAGGGGGTCCCCAGTATACAGGGGGTTCCCAGCTTAGAGTGGGTCCCCAGCATACAGGGGTCCCCAGCATACAAGGGTCCCCAGCATACAAGGGTCCCCAGCATAGAGGGGGTCCCCAGCACAGAGAGGATCCACAACACAGAGAGGATCCCAGCATAGAGGGGGTCCCCAGCATACAGGAGGTTCCCAGCTTAGAGGGGGTCCCCAGCAGAGAGGGGGTTCCCAGCATACAGGGGTACAGGGAGTCCCCAGCATTCAGGGGTCCCCAGCACAGAGGGGGTCCCCAGCATAGCAGGGGTCTCCAGCATACAGGGGTCTTCAGCATGAAGGGGGTCCCCAGCATACAGGAGGTTCCCAGCTTAGAGGGAGTCCCTAGCAGAGAGGGGGTTCCCAGCATAGAGGGGTCTCCAGCATACAGGGGTCCCCAGCATACAGGGGGTCCCTAGTATAGAGGGGTCCCCAACATAGAGGGAGTCCCCAGCATACAGGGGACTCACAAAAAGCCCAAATCATGCATGTTTTTAATCCCAGCACTTAACGAGTACCAAGGTAAGTCTGTGAGTTCTAGGCTGGCCTGGTCCATTGGTCTACATGCTGAGTTCCAGCCACCTTATCTCAAACAAGCAAATAAATAACTATAATCTCCAGATGCTGGCAGAACTTGGGGTGATTACTTCAGAGCCCCCCAGCTCCCTTTGCACTTTGCCTGGCCTAAGCAGGATCCAAGACTACAACCACTGGGGTCATGTAGAGCACCACCTCACCCTGGCCACCAGGTCTTAGGGTGGATGCCCTGGCCTAGCTCAGCTACACCCGTGAGAGTGACATCAACAGGTCTCTTGGCTCACAGGAGTCAGAGCAGAGGTGGCAGTGTGGCCAGCCTTGGGTCCCTGGGCCTTTGAGTTGGTGACTTTATCCCTGTCAGATCCTGAACTCTCCAAGCTTAGGCCTTCCTCACCTGACCTGATCCAGGAGGCACTCCCAGAGCCGAACAGTCCTTCCCCCGAGATTGTATTCAGCAGTACTTGGAAGAGGGAAAACAGGTTTGGGGTGACAGATGGGCGGAGCTTGGGGAGGATGGGTGGTGCCAGTTCCCTAAGGGTCACTATAAACCAGGGGACTGGCTCCAAACACAGCTTGTAAAACAGACTAAGCTTTCTTTTCCAGTTTATTAGTGTTTGTTAGTCATGACTTTCATTCTGACATTTCCATGCATGTGTAGAATGTGCGTTAAAACCTACTGGCTCAAGACTGATCCCCATCCAGATGGGCAGAGCTAACCTCCCATCGACCCTTTGTGGCCTGATTATCTCTGGGGTGGAGAGGGTAGGAGGCAGGGACATACCTTGCTCCCTTTAAAGACACCACTGTTTTACCATATTTTTGCCTGGGCGAAATAGGCTTGAGAGCAACTTGAAGGCCTTCGAGAGAGACTGAGTTGAAAGTCCCTGAAGCTGAGCGGTCACAACTGACCCCAGGACTTGGGAGGGAGAGGCGGGGAACTGCGAGTTTGAAATCAGTCTGGGAAAGTGTTGAAGTCACTGTCACAGGTGTAGCTGAGCGGGGACAGCCCATGCATCCTAGGACCCTGTTGGCCAGGGTGAAAGTCGCCCAGATGGCCCCAATAGTTGTAGTCTTGGGTGCTGCTTAGGCCTTACATAAAGTACAAAGAAGAATAAGAGCAGGAGGAGGAGGAAGAGGAAAAAGAAGGAGAAGAAGGTAGAGTTGCTCTTCCTGGCAACTGAGCACACAACCTCTGGAAACTCCTTGGGGGAAGGAAGACCTTCCCTCTGGTCCAGGGTCTGGGTCACTGGGGAGCCTTGACTCAGTGCAGGATGACAGATACACCAGAGCCCTGTGGCCATATTTCACCCAAGCCAGAGGAAGAGCACTTTGTCCTGGTGGCCCAGCAGAAGGCCTGTTGTCAAATAGTTCTTCCACACGCCCTGCATTTCCTCCTGCGGCCCCAGGCTAACTGGAAGATGTTTCGTAAAGTTGAAAAGTGCTTTGGTGAGCGTGTGATTTTGATACTCCCTCCTTTCATATGTACCTAGCTCATCCTGATCCAGTATACGCTTAAAACATAAAAACCCCAAGTATGTTTGCCTATGAAGTGGCTACTGAACCGATGCTCCAGACATATCCCTCCTACTACCAAAACGTTCATGGCGAGACACTTCAAGTGTCTGGAGCAGCAGATGAATGAGTTCACTCCTTCAGTCCAGGATGTATTGCTCTCTCCATTTAAAGACCAGACAGAGTGGTTTGGGGAGGGTGGAGCCCGAGTCACCATGTAGCCTCAGCTACATGGTGAGTATGGACAAAATGTCCCAGAAAGAAGCTGCACTGAAATTGAAATTGAACCTTCTGCAGGTCTGATTAACTGATTAGAACAATCCGTGATGGTGGAGAGGTTGGGATGCTGCAAGTTCAGAGCCAAATTCTCTCCAGCCATCTTTAATCCCTCTTGATAGACCTAGCAGCTACGTGAGGCAAACGCTTGGGGTGTACAGCGTTAGGTTTCAATCCCCAGGACAAAGGGCTGAGATAATCTGGCCGCCAGCTTCTCCCAGCATTCCTCAGGCCCTGCCCCTGACAGGGTGTGGCTGGCACGCCCCGCCCCCTTCCCAGAACTCTCCAGCCCAGGGGGCCAGGGCTGCCCTTCCCTGTATACTCCTGCCAGTTAGTTACCTGCCCTTTTTTACCTTCTTCGCTCTTGGCTGCAGCACCTGGCTCTCGGCACCCCCTCCTCACACGCCCTGCTCAGGCCACGCGCATCTGAAGCTCCCAGATGCCTCTTCCTCTGACTGGGGCAGACATGTTCTTTCCTTTTTGTTTATTTTTCCCCTTCGCACAGAACACCGTGTCCTTTGGAATGTATTCCCTAGCTTCCACCAGCCCCAGGGGTTGAAAGTGACGTCAGCATCTGAGGCCTGCCCCAGAGCTCTCCCCTTTTTGCAGTAGCCAGCCTCTTCCATGCTTCCACCAGTGTATTTGAAAAGCACCCTGATTTATTTTTTATCTACGTATTTATGACTTTATTCTGTTACTAGACAAGAGTGCATGAAACTGCTTCCACACCGTCACATGGAGTTTAGCGTAACCTAAATCTGTGTTCCTGGCCATGGCCGCTCATATCTGGCTCCAAAAGGAACTATCTCTCGCCTCCTTTGAAGAGAGAGTTACACTTTTGATCCGATGTGCGTTTGAGGCCAGCCTGGGTCTGAGTCACGAGGTCTTGTCTCAGAGTAAGATGAAAGAAAGCAATGAAGGTGAAACAGGGCTGGCAAGAAGGCTCGGGAGGTAAAAGTGTTTGCGGTACACCCGTGTTTCATCCCCGGAACCCACGTTAAAAAGCCAGGCGCAGTGGCTTACGCCTAATCCCGGCACTTCTGGCAGGATGGAAGATGAAGGCAGAAGCCTTGGGTTGGTTTACCTGGTGCACACGACACGCCAGAAACAGTAAGGGAGGAAGAGAGCCGAATCTTGAAAGTTGCCTCTGATCTTCACACGCGCTGGGGTGCACCCACACCCACACAAGAGCGCACGTGTGTGTGCACGCACAGTAATAAAGTAAAATAGATTAGGCATAGCTGGTTAGGTGGCTCATGCCTGTACGAGGGATACTGAGGCAAGAGGGTTATGAATTTGAGGCCAGCCTGAGCTATATAGGCATTCTGGGCCAGCCTGGTCCATGCAGAGACTATATCCTGAAGAAGAGAAAGAGTATTGAGAGGGCGGGTTGGCCTTTCGGCTGCTATCCTCTGGGCGTGAGCAGCCAGCCAGGGCAATAGTGTTTCCACACAGGGACAGTCTTGTGTGACCATGCTGCGTCGGGCTTCGGCCCCGCCTCCGAACAGTGACTCAGCACATTTGGAGATGGTGGCCAGTGGAAGAAAATATTTCTTGTGCCATTCTTAAATATGAAAGCAAACCGGTTGCAGCATTTATCAGCCTTGAGAATTGAGGCTGCTGTAAGGATCGGCCGAGAAAGGCTTTGTCCAGCTCCCGGGGTCGGGTCTGTGTGGGAGGCTTGAACAGATTCCTGGGTGATGTCAGGCTTCCAGAAAATGAGGAATCGTCAGCCTCGCCCTGTCTGAAGAAGTCACCTGCTCCTCCCCACAGTGAACATCTGTCAAGGAGCTCCTCCCCAAATAGAATTCGGCTTTCCCTGCCACTCCTCCGCAGCCTGCTGAAACAGCCAAGCCGCAGAGCACCGGCCCCTCAGCCGCATCTCCCTCCTCCCATTCACCTTGAACTTCACAAAGTAGCAGGTTTTCTTGTAGCCTTTTCAAACATACTTATTTTTGGTTGACCACCCTCCGCCTCCCTGATTGTTTTTTTAATATTTATTTGTATTATTTATTTAGTGTGAGAGTGCACACACACACACACACACACAGAGGTCAGAGGGCAGCTCATGGGAGTCGGTGCCCTTCTCCCACATTCTTTCCACCATATGGCTTTCAGTTATCAAACGTAGATTGTCAGTCTTGGCCGCAAGCGCCTTTATTCCGTGAACTGTCTCGTCTGCTCTTGTTTTGTGTTTTTGAAGCAGGACCTCACAGGCCTGGCTGGCCTCAAACTTTCGGGGATTCTTCTGCCGCAGACTCCTGAATGCTGGGATTGCATGCACGCACCACCATGGCCAGCCATGTCCTGTGCACTCGCATCAGCTGCATAATCTTGGGAACAGGAGTGTCATAAAAACACAGTTCAAACACTGTGGGCAGCCGGGCGGTCAGTTACTGATCTGTATCAGCAGCCTGGAGACTTCTCGGTGTAGACTGGAACTGGCACTGGGAAACCAACACAGATGAGCTGAGTTAGGACACGTTCCTGTTCTTGGTGTAGACCCAAGGCCGAAGCTCAGCGTGCCCAGACGGGCTGCTGCGTCCTCAGAGCTTGTCCAGGCTATCTCGCTGGAGACCAACTTCACAAGTTCTGAGCACCAGGGTTCTGGGCTGTTTATTTTTAGAAGCTGTTGACATTTATCAACAGCCAGTTCAGCCCCTGCCACTCCTTAAGCCAAAGCCTTACAGCTGTTCCCGAGCACAGGGAGGAGACAGCGTCTGCCCCCAGCCCCTCCCAGTCCTGCTCGACCCTGTCCACCAATGTTAGTGCTGCAGTGCACTTTAGTTTTTTAACTTTATTTTATTCTAAAAAATATTTATTTACTCTGTGTGTGTGTGTTGTTGCATATATAGGTCTCTGAGGAGGCCAGAAAAGGGCATCAGATCCCTTGGAGCTGGATTTATAGGTGAGCCACTTGACATGGGTGCTGGGATCCAAACTCCAGTCCTCATGTCTGAGTAGAAGTACTCTCTAACCACTGAGCCGTCTTTCCGGCCCATCCCCTCTTTAAGATGGCAGAATACCGACAGATCTGGACCTTCCGGAGTGTGGGCTTCCGGGGGCCTCACAGAGCTGAGCATCTGTCGCCACCATCCTCCCACATGGGCCTCGTGCCCACCCCACAGCCATGTGCAGCCCGCACTGCCACGCCGGTGTGGTATGGTGCGTCCACAGTAGGGCCACACAGAATCCTGCTCACCTGTCTTGTTATTTCCCTCGGCTCTGTGTGATCAAGGCTGATCTAAGTTGTAGGACTCGAGGTGTGAACACTTCTGTGACTTTTATCTCAGGGAGTCTCTTCAGATGCATGCTGATGGATCCTCTTCTGACACTGGACAAGCTGCTGCTCCGTAGGTCAGGGTCTGCAGAGGAGACTGTGGGGAGAGCCTCCAAGGGGCTCGGCGGCTCAGAAGAGCTCTGAGTGTGCAAATGGAATCCTTTAGCTTCTCTCTTCTATCAGTCATTGAAAAGACAAGCATGCTTTCATCTTTAATTTTTAAATTACATTTATTTGATATTTTATTTAGGGGGCACATCACAGAATGTGTGTAAAGGTCAAGGGACAGCTCTCGGGGGTCAGTTCTCTCCTGAGGGAGTAGAAGCTAAACGGAGCCCCAACAGGCAGACAGACAGGGAAAGGGGTCACGGAGAGATAATTAAGATGGCAAACTTCAGCTTCTTCCCCACTCTCCTGACCTGAGACAAAGACCTGGATGGGGCTTCCTGCTGACAGGTCCAGGGTGGTTAGACGTGTACAAGGCCTGTCCTGAACATGTTTGCCTGAAGCCGGGGGCCTATTAGCTCCTCTTTCTATGCTGAAGCAGACTGGCCCAATAGCAGGGAGGAGAACATGAGACCAAGGCCATCCGGGCCATTTGGCTTTCAGTCCTCTGTCTGTCGTGCAGAGATTCTTTCTCTCTGTGCTTTGCTCTGTGTGTTTGTGTGTGCATGTGTCTGTATATGTGTGTATGTATGGATGGATGTGTTTGTGTATGTGTTTATGTGCATGTATGTAATGTAACTTGTAATGAATTTTGCTCCTTTTTCTCTCTGCTGCACCTGAGATTTTTTTCTTTATTTTTAGTTTATGAGTGTTTTGATGTGTGTAAGTGCACCACAGGCATGCAGTGCCCAAGAGGGCCAGAAGAGGGCGTTGGATCCCCTGGAACTGGAGTTACCGACAGTTGTGAGCCACCATGTGGGTGCTGGGAACTGATCCCAGGTCCTCTGCAAGAACAGCAAGTGCTCTTAGCCACTGAGCCCTCTCTCTGACACCCTGCTTTTTAATTCTGGTGATTTCTCACATTCGCCTAGCAGTATGGAAATACGATTCAAATACAATAAAATCCACCCCTTTGAAGTTCCCAGTTGGCAGGTTTTGCAATGGCTTTGCTGTGGAAGTCTCAGAGCAGCAACCCACCTTTCCAGTGCCCAGATCATCTGCCATGACACTATGCCCTTCCTCGTGGATGCTCCTCACACAGAGGCTTCTCAAGGGCAGCTGTGATCGTTGACGGTCCTGTCCATGGGTACTGTGGTTTCTGCAATCACCGGGCCGTGCTGGGCCAGGGTTCTGTTTGCATGTGCAACGCTGGCACTTGTACTGCTCCTGTCTGCGGCTTTCCTCCCTCTGTCATGACATTGCCTAGCCTTTGAGTTTCCCCTCTGGTGGGCAAACTCCACACAGCCCCTAACCCTGAGTTGGCCGTTGGTGATGAAGTCCCATGGCCATTTGCACAGCCTCCTTGGGGCATACTGGTTTACTTTTCCATTTCTTCAACCCCTTCTCCCCAATTTGCAGTTCTTTGAATATTGACGCTGTGTATGTGTATCGCTGTGTATGTGTGTCTCTGCGTGAGCATGTGTGTGTGTGTGTATGTGTATATGTCTGTATTTGTATGTGTGTGTGTGAGTATATGTATGTGTCTGTGTGTTTGTCTGTGTGTGTGATGTGTGTATGTGTGCATGTGTGTAGGTGTGTGTGTATGTGTGTGTCTGTGTGAGTGTAGGTGTGTTGTGTGTGTCTGTGTGTGTGTGTCTGTGTGTGTCTCTGCGTGTCTGTGTGTGTGTAGGTGTGTGTGTGTGTATATGTGTATAGGTTGTGTGTGTGTGTGTGTGTGTGTGTGTAATGTGGTAATTCTAGCTTATCACTGTTGGTGAATCATATGCCTTCCTTCCTCACAGGAAAGTCTGTCCCGCGAGGCACAGTCTGCCTCTTCTTTACTGGGCTCGTGTTTTCCTGGGGATGTCCTGGCTTCACTCTCAGGTTAGCATCCAGGAGGCCTACCGCGTCACCTGCGGAGCGAAGGCCTTGCGATCCTGTCAGCGTTGGAGACGCAGCCCAGCATTACCACCAGCAACCTGAGGAGTTCTCGCCGAGGAACCTCATTCAGGGAAATCTGGGTTCTGACTCTGCTGCCCCAGGGAGTTCAGGATGAGTCAGAAGCAAAGCTAATGCGTTTAGACTTGGAAGAGAACACACTTAGGTGTAGGCATTTAGAGAGACTAAGAAAAGGACACTAGACACCCAAGGCAAGGATGAGGACCCCTCGAGACGGAGAATCACACTTGGTGTCTCCACCATGGCTCTAAATATGGTCTGTGGCTTTGAAAGTTACATTGTTCAAAGAAAGTAGTTTATGACAAAGTTTAATGCCTAGGCAAACCTGAGCTAGGCACGGTGGACTCCTGCAATCCTTGCCCTTAGGAGGTGGAAGTAGAAAGATCTGGTGTTTAAGGCTAGCCTCAGCTAGACAGTGAGTTTGAGGCCATCCTAAGTCATGAGATCCTGTCTCAGAACAAAACAAACAACAACAAAAATCTACACAAGGGGAAAGAGAAAGAGACAGAGAGACAGAGAGAGAGAGAGAGAGAGAGAGAGAGAGAGAGAAGAAGAAGAAGAAGAAGAAGAAGAAGAAGAAGAAGAAGAAGAAGAAGAAGAAGAAGCATAGTTTAAAAATTAGACAAGTTTAAAATTATGAGCTGGCTTACTGAGTTCTGTCTTAAAGAATCTGCTTTTATAAATTAAATTGTAAGGTGGTTGTATGGGGCATATTGGGTAAACTGAGGCCCTGACCGGGCACAGCTTACTTGCTGTCCGCAGCACCCCGGTCTGGGGTATCTTTAGGAAGCACCCGTCTCTACAGACAATCTTGGCTTCATGAGCTGTGTGAAGGCTTCTGACGGGGAGCCCGCGGGAGCAGACTGGATCCCAGGGTGAGGAGTCTCCTCCAAGTCCTCGGCTTTCCAGCCTTGCGCCAACCTCAACCCTACTTCCCATTTTCATTCCAGGCCTCTCCCCACTTTTTTTCCCAGTCAGAACCTCTGGTGGCAGAGATGCTCATGAGGAGTTAGAAGCGCTATTTGGGGGTAACATAACGGGCCTGACGCTTGCTACTTCCCAGCACACATAGGGGAGTCTTCTGGCCCTTGAGGTCTTCAGGAAGAGGTCACCATGACCTAGCATATCGGGGCTTGTTCTCCTTCTCATTACTTAGCTGCCATGCAGTACCTGCTCACTGGGGTGCTCTGTGGCTGCCATGGGGTGTCTGTCATTGGGGTGCTCTGTGGCTGCCAGGGTGTGTCTGTCATTGGGGTATTCTGTGGCTGCCATGGGGTGTCTGTCATTGGGGTGCTTTGTGGCTGCCATGGGGTGCCTGTCATTGGGGTCCTCTGTGGCTGCCATGTGGCACCTGCTCATTGGGGTGCTCTGTGGCTGCCACGGTGTGTCTGTCGTTGGGATGCTCTGTGGCTGCCATGTGGCACCTGCTCATTGGGGTGCCCTAGCTGCCATGTGGCACCTGCTCACTGGGGTGCCTGGTGGCTGCTGGCTACAGACAGCCCTCAGACAACTATTTTCTGCTGGTCTGCTTACCTGTGGTGGCTTCACCTCATCCTGTGGTCCTCTGCTGAGCTGCTCAGGGCACTGGCTGGGGAGCCCTGACAGAGAGCAGGAAGAAGTGGGCCAAAGAGAATAGTTTCCCATCCCTTTGAGGGAGAACAAAATCACAGTCCTCACATCTGCCAAAGGGATCATCGTGGAGGGCCAGCCAAGAAGTATGTCCCTCCACAGAAAGGAGGGCGGCTCTAGAAGACAACACCAGGCCAGGTCATGGAAGGCCCAACACCTGCCACAGCCACACCAATGGGCACTGCGTCCAGCACTGTACTGAGTGCTGAATGCACAGTGTCCCGTTTAGAGTTCCAGGAATTGCACAACCTCCCTAGAAACCCAGGCAACTGTGACCTTCCAGAGCATGAGGAAGGGGCAAGAGACCCAGACAGCTGCTCTGTCATCAGGGGAGTCTTTGCCTGTTCGGGGGACCTTCGCTGAAAACGATGACCCCTGACATGCTGTGTCTGTGTGCCAGGCTTCCCCCCCCCAGGCCCCCCCCCCCGCCCTTTGGTCTCTCCCATCTCAGTTGTATTCTGCCAAGGCCACTGGGCCACGGACACTGGTAGCAGCTGAGTATACGTTTGGGTTTGCGCAATCACAGCCTTGCCCTGGACCCCTGCCAAGGCCGCCACCCGGAGGCTAGCAGTGCCCCCTGGTGGTGCTTGAGAATCAAGAGTCACTGGGAGCCAGGTGCAGAAGTGGACAGCCACAGTCGGTCCACCACATGACCGTAAGGCCTGCTGGGCTCTCACAACATCCCTGTCTTCAGGTTAGAGAGGAGAATCCAGATGTAGAGAGCCTGGGGGTGTTGGGGGAAAGTCGCAGGAGTGAGCAGAAGCAAGGGCTTTCCCATCCCCTTAGTGTGGGTGGGACTGACCCATTGAAATAGCCCTTAGCAGAACTGAGCCAAACGCCCTCTGCAGGAAGGCGTGATGCTGCCTGCAGACCTCTGTGCTTGTGGGGAAGCTTACGCTTTCTGGCAGGAGTCCTCAGTGGACGTTCTAGTAGGTTACTGAGCTTCTGCTGGATTTAGAGATGCCACCCATGAATGAGTTAATTAGCGGAGGACTTTTGGATACATTACGTTCCTATCAGAACCCCATTGTAATCATAGAGTCAACTAGATGGTAGCAGATGGACCAGAATTCAGCAGACTAACACGTGAACATTCCCCAGTGTGGTCGGAGCTTCTTCGTGGTGTTTAGGAAACTCATTACGCCACCCGTGAAGACTCCCAATAAGAGGTTTCAGAATTAAAATTTACACCATAGAAACTTTGCATCATGGCTCAGCGGCAGCGCGTTCCTCTCTGAATGAGGCGTACCCAGATCATCCCGGCCATGGACAGGTCATCTGCTCCGTAGGTGCTGCCAGGTTCTCGGTGACACAGGTCAGAGCTCACACCCCTGGGACAGTGTCCCTTTCTTTATGTTTAGCTTAGGCCGAGACTGGCTGCCTTGGAGGGAGGGAGACACACTCAGTGCACTGTGCCCACCGGGCTCTTGTGCCCCTCACCCCTTCTCTATTCTGTCTCCTTGAGCGTCCTAGGCTACTTAGATGTCTTATCACCTTGTGTCTCCACTGCAGTAAAACACCCTCCACCTAAGGGTGGCCTTGAGACATATTAGAAGAACCCACCTCTCGCTGGCTAAGTGGTAACATGGCCAAAAGTATTGTTAGTTGATGTCAAATATTGATGATGAGCAGTTGGCGATGGGTCTTTATTGTAAGCACCCCTTTTACTGTTAAGAGAGGTCCTGACTCCCAGCTGAGAGCTGTCAGACTACCTACCCCTGGTGCTGGGAAGCAGTGTCAGCAGCATAGTCAGCTGGGCTCCCCTGATGCAGCACCGGCTGCTTTGAGCACTCCTGACAACCGCGAGAGCTTTCTGCTGAAGAACAACCCCAGCTCCGGAAGACGCAGCCGCAGCCACACCAGTGTCGTCTCCCACAGACTTTAAGCCATCCCGAGCCTCCCTGAACGCTAGAGGCCGGTGCAGCCTTCTCTACCTACACCAGAGGAGGAGCCCTTCCTCTGTGGCCCAGCAGAAGGCCTGTGACTGGTGCAGACTTTTATCCGCATCGAGGGGCTGCCGTGATTGGCCCAAGTGTGGTGTCTCATTTGCGTGAGTGGCTATGGTATGACTGGGGGTGCAGACGCTGTACTTGCCGTAAGAAGTTTGCTGCCATTGTCACAAAGGCCCCTTCTTTGGCTATCTAAGCAGGCAATATGGCTCACCCAGTGAGCAGGCTGGGAGAGATCTTCCTAAGATGCGTTCCCTGGTGATGCAACACCCGGTTCAATAAAATGCTTTTCCCAAGTGGTCTCTTCTTGTTTGCTTTCAGTAGAGCTGGCTGAGCTAATATCAGGAGTGGTTGGGGTCAGGCCCAGAGTAGTGGCATTTGGTAGAGCTATGACACTGTAGTGGTCTCAATGACAATGGCCCCCATAGGCCCACGGGGAGTGGCACTATTAGGAGGTGTAGCCTTGTTGGAATAGACGTGGTCTTGTTGGAGGAAGTATGTCACTGGGGGCGGGCCTTGAGGTTTCAGAAACTTAAGTCAGACCCAGTGGCTCATTCTCTCTTCCTGCCGATCCTGATGTAGGGCTCTCAGCTCCTCTCCAACATCTGCCTGCGTGCCGCCACGCTTCCCGCCATGATGACAGTGGACTAAACCTCTGAACCGTAAGCCAGCCCTGATTACATGCTTTCCTTTATAGAAGTTGGTGTGGTCATAGAGTCTCTCCACAGCAATAAAACCATAACTAAAACAAACACCAATCACAGAAGCAGTGCCACCACCAGCTGCAGCAGCAGCAGCAACAGGATCCTGATACACAGCCCTGAAAGCTGTGATGCTAGTTACTGCCAAGGGCTGAGGGATCACAACTTTCTAGGGCTGCACAAGACCTATGGTATTTGTAGAGCTAAGGGTTCTTTATACTCCAGGCCTGTACAAGAGCTGCTATCATTTGTCACCCTAGGAACAAGGGGCCTGACACCCACACAAGGGCTGAAACGCTAGAGGGGTTTACCTGCAGCTGCTCCTGCTTGTCTGCTACCAAGATGTGCCGCTGTGGCTGTCAAATACTGAAGCATGCTGCAGCTGCCAAAGGCTAGGGCCTGGAGAGTTTCCTGGCCACCCACGATTTCTTTGCAGGTAGAGCAAAAGAGCCTCAGTCAGACCATTAGAAATAGTCTTGTCTCCAGAGCAGGCACACGAGTTCTTTCAATAGGGAAGATCCTGGCATAGTGTTGCTGCCTTCTTCCCCAGAACACGCTGCGGGTTTCTCTTCCCACACATGATACCTCTAGACAGAGCCTCCATTCCTGCTGGCCTGGTGCTGACATGGATTTCCTCATGCCGTGCACAGCCCTGTCTTTGCCCCACTGAATTTCTTTCTCCCTTCATGGCTACTTCTTGTAGCCTGCCTTATCAGCTTGCCCAAAGATAGGTAAGAACTGAAGTGCTGTGGTCCATTTTCAGTATGTGGTGTGCTTGGAGTCCATCAAAGTCCTCTCTCCCCTGGCTGGCGGCTGGTGCCTGCTTGTCTCAGGACCCTGAGAATTAGAAGGCTGCAGTTGGCCTGTAGGCGACTGAGCCCACCATCAGGAAAGGGAGAAATCTCAAGCCCCAGAATACCCATTAGATAAAGCTGAGTCCTGAACCAATAAAATGGGAACTTGGGGAGAGGGTTGTGCGAAAACAGCCCGAAGTCCGCGACCCTCTGGAATATCAGCCTCTGGGAAAGGAGGCCAGGAACTCCTCCTGATCAGGGACTTTACAAAATCAGTCTTGTGCCAAATCCACACCTGCCATTTTTTTTGCCTTTTCTGTATGCTGACATCCCTTTCTACAGAGCTTAAAACTTTCATTTTCTCACTGGGTGGCGGTGGAGCACTCCTTTAAGCCTAGCACTCAGGAGGCAGAGGCAGGTGGATCTCTGTGAGTTCAAAGCCAGCCTGGTCTGCAGAGTGAGGTTCCAGAACAGCCAGGGCTACACAGGGAAACCCTGTCTCAGAAAACTACACAACAACTTTCACTTCCTCTGATCTCAAGTTTGTTATTTGTTATTGTAATAATATACTATTATTACAGAATGAAGATCTTGTTTCCCACAGATGCAATAAGAGCTTTATAATGGGAAATTTAATTTACTTCCTTTTACAAAAGTCCAGCTATACAAAGTTAGTACAGATTCAAAAGAAAGAATATAACAAAATATTTTTCCTAACTAATCCATTTTAGAGTTGTTTACATACAAAGGATAGAAACAAAACTTCGTAGGTAGCCATGGGTTGATAAGTAATTAAATGGCAATGACAACTTTGATTAAAGGAAGAGGTGACATTGACTCTGCACAATTCCGAGAGCGACAGTCCCAAGGGGGTGTCTGAGACAGAGCACAGTGTCTGCTGGCAGACCACACAGCACGCACGTGAGGGGCTCGCTCACCAGCTGTGTTCACTGGGCTGCAGCAGGTCTGTGACCATGAGCACGTGAGTGGCTCCCATGCCTTAACTGACCTGATGAGTTGGAGGCTGGAATTGTTGTTTTAATTTGGATCTTGAGGGGGATGGTCTGAACGCCACCTTAGTCATTAGTTGTTTGAACCAGGAGTGCCAGGACAACAGTCTGGCTGCATGATGTCATAGCTGCTGTGTACAGGAGCAGGCTGGCTATCCTGTGTTACTTGCCAGGGTCCCGCTGTATGACTTCACAGCGGCTGCGTGACCTCATAGCTGCTGCGTGACCTCACAGCGGCTGCGTGACCTCACAGCGGCTGCGTGACCTCACTCGATTACTCCTCACAACTTTCAGGCCTGTTTAAAATTAGTAGGAGGAAAAATGCTTGGTTTTTTTTTTTTTTTTTTTTTTTTTGCGAAAGTACTCCATCTTTAAAAAAACAAGTGAGCACACAGTTTTATCCCTCTGTGACTGTGCTCTTTATCAAACACCATTCCGCACCCTCTGTGGAGCAAAGTACACGAAGAAAGAAAACAAGTAAAAAGGTTTTGCACCTGACCGGAGGGAGGCCGTACTCAGACACCTCAATGGTTGGAGCCGCTGACACTCCGAGGCCGCCCCCAGAGAGAACAGATGTTGATAGGAGGCGTGTGGCGTCTGCCGCGACCACTCCTGCCCTCCAGCCTCAGGGTCCCTGGCGGGCTTCACAGGGACTCTGGGCAGAGTAGGGACTCCCTGCCTCTGTAGCTCCATGAGCCCTCAATATTGGCTGTGCTTGAAAAACAAAAAACATCTGTCTCCTCAGGACCGCAGGGCGAGGAGGATGACCCCAGGGGGCAGCACTGGACACTAGGGGTGCCCTGTGTTCAGGAAATTCACATACCCCTGAAATGAGAGGGGTGCTCCTACAGTCGGAGCACATGATGGCTGTGGGGTGGGCAGTAAGGAGTGCGGGGAGTGGGGAGTGTTGGGCTCCTGTGCGATGGTCCATTTGCCTGCTAAGGTGGCCCTGAGCTGGGGTGGGGACACACGTAGGCAGCCTCCTCAGGACAGGACATTCTTGTTATGAATATTTGAGTTTAAAAAACCAAGGAAGCCCCAGAGTACAGAAAGCCATCTCCAGAGCAGGGAGAACATCTCAGGAAGTTCTCGTTGTGAGGAAACCGAACAGCTAGTCTCCAAAGGGCAGAAGATAATGTTTCTGAGAGGAAATCGCCCAAGGAGAGCATCCTGGGATGCTGACCACCACCTCAGCCCCTCTGTGGCTCACAAGTCAGGTGTTACGATGACCAGAACTGGGAGAGGCGCAGACTGCTCAGGTGTGTGCAGGTTGGCCCGCTGGTGTGTGTTACAGCAGACACACCACCGGGCAGTCTGGGGTCTGTACGCGGTAATGAAATGGCACTGAGCAGGCAACTGACCATCGCCGTCCTCACCTCCCTCAGGACAGCAAATGCTCAGACCGAAGTGCAGCCAACAGCTGGAAATAACAGCTGGACCCTGAGCAGCGTGCAGCAGGACTGGAGAGTTGCTGCATGAATCCCACTAGGGACGCTGGGGAGTGTGGTGCACAGTGACGGTAGAAGTAACAGCGTTTTTACCATCGCCCAGTTCTAAACAAAAGCCCGCTTGGAATTGTGTGCCTCAAATCAGAGCTGGGGGAGCCCCTGTGGCTCCTCGTGTTCACCTTTCCTGAGGTCTGCCGAGGGGACAAGCCAGTCGGTGACCCCAAGGTTCCTCCTGCTGTGATCAGCAAGGCTACGGTAGGAGTGAGACTCTGCTTAGGCAAGCATCTGTCTTCCCACATAGGTAAGGTTCAGGTCACAGGTCACAGGTCACTGGCACTGGCTCTGGTTACTAAGCAGGAACATGACTGGGCAGCTCTGGGGAGCAGAGGGCCAGAGGACACAGAAAGGGCAGCCCACTCCGCTGATTCCTCCTCTGCCAAAACAGGAGCAAGTGCTCTGTGTTCTCCAAGTCACAGTGCTGGTCAAATGTCACAGGGCCTGTGGAAGCAATGGGCACAGCCAGCAGCCCCGGAGAGCTAGCCATTCCTCGCCTCACGAGGCCTCACAGCTGCCTTGAACATGTGCCGGCACCACCTGTGTGCACCCCCAGGGTTCGTTCATGGAAAGTGAGAGATGAGGTCGCTGAGGTCTACAGTTTCTCTGTAGGGGATGCTCTAAGCCACGTTCACTCGGAGACAGTTGGCTGGAGTGAGCTCTCACTTCGGAGGCTCAAAGGTATCGCTGGCCCGGAGGACTGTGGGCCTGAAGGAGAGATCGAAGGCTTTCTGGTCACTGAAGCTTTGGGCATAATACTTTGCAAAGTGCGTCGACCTGCGCTGTGCATGGTCTGACAGGTCCTTTTCTGCCCTAGGAGCATTTGGGGGCTCATCCTGGGCAAGGGGTTGGAAGAGCTGGTGGCCCCCAGCATTAGGTGTGAGCCCGGGACCGTCATCTGCCGTCTCCAGGGAGCTTACCGCGGCTCTGCTGCTAGCCAGGAACTGGTTTTCTTGGGGCAGGTGCTGGGCACATGGGCTTCGCTGACGGCCAAATACGGGGCCGGGTCTTGGGGGTTCCCCACGTGTACCAGCAGTGGGCGCTCCCTCGGGTGTGCTGTCAGGCTGTCCCCAGGCCTGGGGTACTGGGTGGCCGGCCTGACCCTGACTCTGGGTCCGTTTCTGCACAGTCAGGCCACCAGGCTTCCTAGAGTTCCCTGGGGTGGCTAGATGTTCATCAGCCTGAAGGCTGTCTCCTTGAGTCGGGCCCCCTTTCTGCCTCCCCAGTGGCCCCGGGAGACGCTCCTGATCCCGGTCCCTGTGCTGGCACGGGTTCTCCCCCTCTGGCTTCTTTGCACTCATTACTAGGTCCTGAGAAGCCAATGCCCGTGGCTTTGCCACACGCGGCGCAGCATCTGGCTGCCCCGTCTGGTGCAAACTTGCGCGCCTTGTTCCAGTTTCCCCAGATCCCAGGTGACTCTGTGGCCTGCCCATGTCCACTTGCGTTGGTAGACTCTCTTTGGCTTCACTCTCCAAGCCTTTTACCTGGGGAAGAGATCTACGCTCTGCCTTCTGGCTGGGGACAGGAGGCTCTGGACCACGGGCTGTCTCCACCTGCCTGGTCTCTCCCTTTGTGGCTGGCCTTCTAGGATGTGTAGGGGAGTGAGCTGCCCCAGAGAAGGGCTGCTCTCTCTCAGGATACTTTCTGTCCAGTGCCTGTTGGCCCACACAGGGCAGATGTGACTGGCCCGGATGCTCAGTTGGGTTCTCCTGTGGCCTCGGGGATACTGTGCTTTTGCATTGAGGGTCTCTTTCCACGGCTGCGATTTTGTTCTCTGTACCTGCACCGCCTTTACTCACTGCTGGTGGGCACTCGGTAGGCACAAGGCAAGAATCTGCAGCGTCCCCTGGCTGAACAGCTGGAGCTGCTGGAGTTAGGAGATGGCTCCCCATCACGTCTTCTGAGAGGTTCCCGTCAGTCCCTCTACTCTTGTGCTTTGAGGACCTGCTTGACACCAAAGAGGGATGGCTGCTGGGTCCTTGTGTTACCTTGTCTTTGTAGTCCTGGACACTCCCTGACCACGGTGCTGTCTTGTGTCCAAGGCTCTGCTCACCGGCCTGGACATTGCCGGGCTGTGCTGCCATCTTGTGCTCAGTGTCTTGGGTACCACCTGCTCGTGGTCTTATCTTGTATTTAGTATCCTGGGTGCCACCTGGCTGTGCTGTTGCCTTCTGTCTAGGGTTTCGGATGCCACCTGCCCATAGGGTTGTTTCGTGTTCAGCATCTTGGGTATCACCTGTCTGTGATACTGTCTTATGTTCAGGGTCCTGGGAACCCCTTGGCTGTGGTGATACCCTTTGTTCCTTATCCTGGGTGCCGCCTGGCCACGGAGTCATCTGTTTAGTGTCTTGGGTACTATCTTGCCATGGTGTTATCTTACGTTCAGCATCCTGGGTACCACTTGGCCACAGTGCTAGCTTGTGTTTAGGCTCCCGGGAACCACCTAGCTGAGGTGTTACCTCGGACTCAACACCCTGGGAAGCATGAGGCTGTAGTACCGTCTTGTGTGCGTTGTTCTGGGTACCAGTTGCCCACGACGCTTGCTTGCGTTTAGCATCTTGGGCACTACTTGTCTGTGGCATCTTCTTGTACTCAGCAGCCTTGGCATCCCCTGCATGTGGCATTATCTCATCGTGTTCAGTGTCCTGAGCACCCTCGGCCCATGCTGGCATCTTGTGTTCAGGGTTCTGGGTACCACGTGACTGTGGCGTTGTGAGGCCAGTGACAGCCCCTCTAGCTGTCACCTCCCCAGAGGCTCTGATACTTGTAACAGGCTGTTTATCTATTGTAGACTGGCTGTTGTTGCCCAAATCACGGCTGATGTTTTCCTGAGCAGTGTTTGGGGGTTCAGCTGATTTGTCCAGGGGTCCCTTGCACTCTTCCCGCCCAAACTGGCTGCCCTTGCCTGGTACTATAGAGCTCTCAGGCTTTGTGCGGGTCTCGGGTGGCACCAGCTCTGTGCTGGGTACCCCTTGTCGGAGCCCGGTGGCAGAGCAGACGCCGACTGCTGTAGAGCTTCTCCCAGCAGTGGGGTGACCTGGGGTGCCATCGCTGGGTGTAGGTGTCTCGTTTGATTCTGGACATAGATGCCTTTCCCGGTTGAGGTCAGAGCTGCTCTGTTTCGAAGAGTCCCTGCCATACCCGAGGTCATGTGACTTCTCAAGGCTGTGTTTTCTCTCTATTCTACCAGGAAAAATTTCCAAAGGACGTGGTTTTAGGAACAACTGTGAGGCACCCCCCTCCACGCCGGTGTTATCTCCTGGGTCTGCAGCAGGATGGAGACCCATGGGTGCCTCGCGGGATTTACTCAGTATTGTTGGGGCTTGGTGACCCCTCCTGTCCTCATTCCCCGTGGAAAATGCTGGCTGTTTATTTTCAGTCGTATCCTCTCTTCTCAAGACTTGAGAATGATTGTCATCACAGCTCGCTACACTTCGCAGAGGACCGGGAGAGGCCGGCATTTGGTGCACAACAGGGAGCTGCACTGTGATTTGCGGAGGCTCCATGGCGGGCTGCGCTCGCCGCTCAGCCTGGACCGCCAAGGGGGCCAGGAGCGGGATCTGTGTCACTGCCTCCTGCGCTGGCAGGCGCCTCTGGGCGGCAAAGAAGGGCTCTCTTTCTGAGCCCAAGAGTGCCCTCTCTGCTTCATCCTCAGAGCTGCACACAGTCATGGTGATTTCAGGGGCCTCTCCAGCATCGTCCTTCACTCCCTGGGTGTCAACCGCTACCTCTAGGGTTTTGGGCTCCACTGTTCTATCCTTTCCAACTGGCCCAGTACCTCTGGGGCTTACTGGTCCAGGTGGGGACAACACTGGTACCTGGCCAGGCAGGGTGTTGCCCTTGCAAGACACACCAGAGAAACCCATGCTCAGAGCCGCGTCGTTCTCCACACGGGCCACTGCCTGAGACCCCAAGGACTTCAGCTGTTCCCCGTGCTCCACGCTCATGAGTCCATGAATCTTGTTTCCTCCAGACTCTGGGTCCTTTGAGTTGCAGGCTTCTGAGATGGGCCAGCGTCTGGACTCGGAGTGACTAAGTTTTGCACAATGGGACAGCCAGCTCTGGGGGCCGCAGACGATGGTGGCGATGCTGAGGGCTGGCAGGGGCTCAGCCGTGCAGGCCAGAAATCGGGCGGGGGGGACCCTGGTACAGCTGGTGGCCATGGTGGCCACATGGAGCACCCGCACCTGTGGCCTGTGCACTTTCTTCTTCTGTATGCTCTTGCTCTTCCGGCCTTCCCTGTGCAGGGGCAGTACCCCAGCCTCTGAGTGCAGGCAGCTGCTTTGTTCAAATCTTTCTTTCAGCTTGGAGAGGATGGAGCCCCGGCCCACAATTCTTGGCAGGAGGCCCCTGGCGGCTCCAGGCCGCGGGGCAGGCGGTTTCTCACGGGCTTCTTTCTCTTTAGCTTCCTTCTCTTCCGCAGCCAAGAACTTCTTTAGGATGTTCTTCACAGTGCTCTTCCCACTCAGGGGGCTCCACCGGGGCTTCTCGCTGGCTGGGGTCCTCTGGCCGCTACTGCCGGCCCCTTCCTTGGTCTTTTCCAGGAGCTTGTTGATAGTGGCATTAACGAAACTCCTGCCAGGTCCTTGCTTGTCCTTGGAGATCAGCCGGCCCACCTCCCGGATCTTCTTGAGGGGGGGCTCCCGGCCAGCGCCCATGAACTTAGCCTGGAGAAGTTGGAACCGGGTGGGTCTCTGGCCCACCTCCTGGGGTTGGAGTGGGCGGCTGGCCCTGTGTGCTCTGTGTCCTGCCGCCTGGGGCCCTTCTGCACGTTCCGAGACATAAAGCAGGAGGCTGCTGAGGACGCTGCGGGCCGCCTCTTCGCAGGTCCGGCTGATCTTCTTCTTCAGCATCTGTGTGTCGATGGCCATCTTCTCACAACAAGTCGTGCTGTTCCTGGAGCTGTAGGAGAACCAAAGCAAAGCCCACAGCGGTCACGGGCCCGTTGTGGGTAGGAACATCTTGGGTGGCCAGTGGGCCGGGGTTCATTAAAAAAAAAAAAAAAAAAAAAAAAGGCAGGCTGAGCAAGCCATGAGGAGCAAGCCAGCAAGCAGCACCCTCCACGGCCTCTGCATCAGCTCCTGCCTCCAGGCTCCTGCCCTGTGTGAGTTCCTGCCCTGACTTCCCTCAGCGATGAACAGTGCTGTGGAAGTGTAAGCCACATAAACCCCTTCCTTTCTCCCCAGCTTGCTTTTTGGTCATGGTGTTTCCTCGCACAGTAGTCACCCTAATAAGGCAACATCAAAGCGCCCGGAGGACCTCTGAGCTGGATCTCAGGAGTCAGGAACTCTCTGGCCTTGGGGTGGCTCTGGTCCTGAGTACTACCAGGGACAGGGAGGCGTCTCCAAGCCTGAGATAAATGTGCATCCAAAGAGCTGACACATACACAGGCATATTGAATGGGAACTACAGCTTGAACACTCCCAAGGCTTGGCGGGGTGCGAGGAAGCCCGCGCACAGCAATGACGACCGTGTAAAAATAACTAATCTAGGCAGCAGCTGTGCCGTCCACCACTAAGAAGGCCATTGTTCTGAGTAATCAGGACACGAGGGCCAATCCCCCGCAGGAGTGGCTGCTCTGTGTCCTTGCAAGAGTAAACTAATCCTGGGGCTGCCCCAACACTCCCTTGGGCCCACAGTGGAAAGATACACCATTGGTCAGTTTCGGAGTTGGGGAGCCAGTAGGCTCTGAGCGCAGGCTTGCCCCCGGCACCTGGTTATCACAGTCCTCCAGCCCGACCCGTCTCCCATGCAGATGGCTGGAGGACGCGTCTCCTCAGACTGATGTGGTCACCGTGGAAGCTTTCCTGGTGGAGAGAGACCTTTCACCTGAAGGGGCTCACTCTCCCGGGACAGCGTCAGCAGAAGGATTATGAGAGCTTTTGTGCTTCCTGCAAAGCTCCCTGCAAAGCGAGCCTTGACAGCGGCCGAGGGCGGGGGCACGGGGGCTAGTTGTGTGCCAGTGCTGGGCATGAGGGGATCTGAGGACAGCTGCATGGATTTGAAGTGTCCCAGGTCTCCTGCCTCTGAGGTAAGATGGTGCCGTCTTGGCAGTGAAGGTTAGCTTTGGGCTGTCGGTGGTATGGTTCCCTTTCCCAGGGCATCTTGTAACTGGTGGCCATTAAGTTCTACATCCTGGGGTTGAGCTCTGGCTGCTGCCTAGGTACAAGCTTCTGTCTGGATATCAGGGGGTCTCAAAGGCACACTGCATGCCTACGAACTAAGCCCTAACACCCCCAAATTCCTCTTCCTATTAACTGTTCTCCTTGGGCACACAGGAGCTTTCCTGCCCCCCACTCCCTACAGCCACAGGGCCCTGCAGCTTTAAGATGTGCCAGACTGTCGCTGACCCAGGAGACACTCCGTCCCTCCTCCAGGCTTGCCTGCCTCACCCGGGCACAGCTGGACCCGACAGCCAGCAGACTCCATGCTCTTGATGGCCATGGGCCACGTGACCAGACTCCTCCTCTGCCAGCCACATCCAACGGCCTCTGCTCTCTCTGGGAGTTTTTTGTTCTGGCCAGAGGACGCCACCTCTGACCCACAGTGCCCTGGGTTGGGTGCAGTCACACCCTCTCTATGCTGTCCTGGTTCTTCCCGCCATCCTCTGGGGGGCTGGGTGTGCCCCACTGTTCCAGCATGAGTATCAGCACACTCGAGTGGGGCTTGGGACCCAGCCCAGGCTCAATTCACACATCTGCGATTACGAAGCCCACACCCTCCAGAAGGGCCTGGAAGCCTATCCACACATCGCTCTGAAGTCTCTGTGGGGAGTACGGGTTCCCAACCAGGTGCCACAAGAGCTCCCTGTGCGAGTTCCCCTAGCCACAGGGCCTGTGGAGACACAGGCTCTTGCTCCTCAGGCCTTGAATGCAGATAGACTCACCTGGTTCAGGAGCTGTGAGGAGGCTCACAGGGCCTGTGTACCTTGTGGGGCTTGTGAGGCTGGCCAGGCTATTTCAACTGTCTTAACGACTTCTCAGGTGAGTCAGTCGTGAGGGTATTCTGACCGGCTGACTAAGGGCCACGCGGACATTGAGTTCCTCTCCCAGGGCTCCTGAGCCCATGGTCTAAAGGGGGAAATGAGAAACCCCGCTGGCATTAACTGTTCGGCCTCTCCACCATGGCAGGGTCAGCCCAGCTCTCCTCACGTCCCGAGCCGGGTTCCTTGCTGACTCTGGCTCTGGGTAATGCCGACTTCTCAGTGCTGGAGTGTAAGTGGGACACTGTTAGGGAGGCTTGCTGAGTGGCCCTCTTGGATCGAGAGTGCTGGTGTGTCTAAACCCAGCGAGGCTGTCTGGGCCAAAGATATATCACGTCTCAGCTCACAGTCGCTAGAAGCTAGCACCGTGCCAGGTGTTGTCGGCAGCTTGCCACCATCGCCAGGAGCTGGCGCTCGGGGCCACTTAGGGCTTTCAGTCTGACTTCTTCGGCACACATGAAGAGGGATTTATCTAATGGCCCTAGATGGCGTTCCAGAAAGTTCCCCAAAGCTCCCATGGCCATCTAAGATGTTTTCGCTTGGGCAGGGCAGATGCTTTCCTGAGATTTACAGGCCATGATTAGCAGATTAGAGAAGGGGCTTAAGTGCTTTTCTGGTGAGCCACACCCTGCCCTGTGACACTGTGGTCCTGTCACACTGTGGCCCTGTCACACCCGGCCCTGTCACACCATGGCCCTGTCACACCTGGCCCTGTCACACTGTGGCCCTGTCACACTGTGGCCCTGTCACACCCAGCCCTGTGACACTGTGGCCCTGTCACACCCAGCCCTGTCACACTGTGGTCCTGTTACACCTGGCCCTGTCACACTGTGGCCCTGTCACACCCGGCCCTGTCACACCTGGCCCTGCCACACCTGACCCTATCACACCTGACCCTATCACACCTGGCCCTGTCACACCCGGCCCTGTCACACTGTGGTCCTGTCACACCCGGCCCTGTCACACCTGACCCTGCCACACCTGGCCCTGCCACACCTGGCCCTGCCACACCTGGCCCTGCCACACCTGACCCTGCCACACCTGACCCTGCCACACCCGGCCCTACAGTGGAGGGGCCTCTGCACTGTGAGTGATGTGTGAAGGGAGATGTCACACTCTCTCCAAAGAGTCAGAATTTTGTTTAAAAATCACTATTAACCCAGATCTCCTCCTTCATGGGATCTTTGCTCATCCCTAGGCCATCCACTGTGGCTGTGAGTGAGCTCTGTGGCCTCTTCCAGGAAGCCCCCCTGATCTCGAGACCCAGCCTTTCATGTTCTCCCAACTCCTGACAGACTCAAGATGAAGAGAGGAGTGAGCCTCAGGAGATGGAGTTCTGGTCCATCTCACTCTGAGATCTCCGCTTTCACTCATCTGCCTGAGGCCTTCGGCCCTCAGAAAGGCTAGTGCCAGGCCCTGGGGACACAGCTCCGCTGTTCCCTCTTCAGGGAAATCCCAAACTCACAGCCATGGCTGCTCCCTAGCACATCAGCACATCGGGAGGTGGGTAGCCAGTGCGACCACCTCGAGTTCCGAGTGTGATTCCAGAAGCCATTCTCTCTCTACCCACAACCCCTACCCCAACAGAGGCTCCATGCGAGTAGAACTTTGTTTTCTTTGCCATGTCACTCCAGTGCCCACAAAACGCCCAGCGTGAGGGCCTGGCCTTGGCAGATGCCTGTGGATGGAGGGGCGAAGCCCCTGTGGATACCTGGCTCACCTGTCTCCGGGGGGGCAGCTGCAAGCCGCACCGGCTGCCCCTCCTGCCCCTCTGAAGCCGCACACGGCCGCCTCTCCTGCCCCTCTGAAGCCGCACACGGCCGCCTCTCCTGCCCCTCTGAAGCCGCACACGGCCGCCCCTTCTGCCCCTCTGCACCCCGGCTCCAGCTCCGGCCTTACAGATCTGCTTCCTCCCACAGGCAGGCTACTGCTCACCCTCCACATTCCACTCCAGGGCCTTCCATTTTCAAGGAGCCTTTCCCAGCTGTGAGCCCTGTGCCGCAGCCCTCTGGAGACCTCTCTGCACTCTGTTTCCTGAGGCCTATGCCGTCTATTGTGGTCTTTTCCCACCTGCCTCAGCTCCTCTGAGCTGCTGGCACCTCTGACCCGATCTGTGCCAGAACATTCCAGAGTCCTTGCTGCATGAACATACCTCACACTGGAGCACCAGGATGGCGGGGCCTCATGCTGCCCATGTGGGACACTCGGCAGTGTGTAGACATGACTAAGCCTCTTTTCCATGTCCTTAGGTACTTGGATGAGCTATACAGCCTGGCCCAGGACGGAACAGAATCTTCCCCTCCAAGGCCAACACAAACAGGGGGCCCATAAACCTTCCTAATTTAGGCAGCAGCGGCAGGCAGGCGAGGTCATTTAGGGCAGGAGACTGGACAATCGTCTCAGGACACACCCAGGCTGCTCAGCCCTAAGGAATGCCACCATCATGGCTTCTACAGAGGGCAGCGGACCCCGCCTTCCCCCATTTGAGCACATGCAATTTTGGACCAGTCCAGCTCCTCATCAGCTACGGTCAGCAGGGATTCACTGGTCTGCCCCACGTCAGGGGCTATGTCAGGGTTGCTGGACCCCTGTTCTGCTCTGAGAACTCTCTGGTAGAGTGTGCTCCTCTGCCTCAGTTTCCATGTAGGAGAGGTGGGGTCTCAAACAAACTCCAGGGCTCAGCATGGCTGCCAAGTATCTGCCAGAGAAACCCATTTCTTAGCCTGTTAGGAGACCATGTCCTGAATATGTACTACTGCAGGACACACAGGGACTGTGGCAAACTGTAACTTGTAAAATGTCATGGTTCCTATCGATTGGAGGGCCGAGATGCTGCTGCTTCTTTGCCCCCTCCCGCTCTGGACAAGCTGTGGGACCACTGTCTGCACCTACAGGCTTGCATTCACCGCCTCTGTAGTGTCTGAAGCTGCCTGGCAGCCACAGTCGCTGTACCGACCCGTCTATCTGCCTGTCCCTTGACTCCTCTTGCAGCTCAGCATGAAACATCCATACCAGGACGCTGTGTGCCCAACAAGGAGACACGCCTCCACCAGGACACGTCTTCTACGGACTCGTTTCTATCTGTATCGACTCGATACAGCCCAGAGTTGGCTAAGGGAGTCTCAGCTCGGGAGCTGCCTCAATCAGACTGGACTGTGGCGTGCACGTGGGGCGTTTTCTTGGTTGATAATGAGGTAGGAGGGCCCAGCCCACGGCAGGAGGTGCCAGACCTGGGCAGGTGGTCTCGGGTTGTATAGGGAGCTAGCTCAGCACGGCCCAGCGAGCAAGTCAGCGAGCAGCATTCCTCCATGGCTCCTGCCTCCAAGAAGCCCTGACTTCTCTCAATAAAGGATTGTGCCGCCGGGTAGTGGCGGGCATACGCCTTTAATCCCAGCACTCGGGAGGCAGACGAGGCCAGCCTGGTCTACAGAGAGAGTTCCGGGACAGTCAGATTTATAGCAGAGAAACCTTGTCTTGAAAAACCAAAATAAATAAGTAAGCAAGTAAGTAAGTAAACAAACAAACAAACAAAGGATTGTGACCTGTAAACGTAAGCCAAAATCAACCCTTTCTGCCTCGATTTGTTTTTGGTGATGGTGTTCACGACAACAGCAGAAAAGCCAGCTAGGACAATGTGATTATACCCATATTCCTTCCCCGGAAACTGAGTCCCGAGGGACACAGCTTCCTCCTGCTCATCCTGCCCAGCGCATGGTACACAATCACTAAACATGCTGACTGACCACCACGTTTTATTTTTTATGGCTGTTCTTTCTGGAGCCTTTCCTCAAAAGCCACGAATACCAGGGGATCTGGCCTCTGCCTGCCATCCCTCGACCCCTCAAGCCACATTTCCAGCTGCCTCACCAGCCTCCCCTAGGTCCTCACAGCCACTCTGGAAGGACAAGGTGCCCTGAGGACAGGGGCCCTCTGAGGCCACACTCACGATGTTTGGACCAGCCGCCCAGTTGTTGACAGGCCCAGTGTCCGAGCCGGGCACTGATACGGGGACTTTCAGCAATGTGCACAGCCTGACCGACTTCCGCAGACTAATAATCATCTGTCTCAAGGGCCTGGCTCCTCAGCCAGTGACCTGCCCAATGGCTGCATGTATGTGCTTACCGAGTTAGCATTGTGAAGAGAGATGCAATCGAGGGTCGTTTTTACTTCTTCAGTAAGATCGCACTTAACGGGACATGTTAAGGGGAGGCTCTGAGTATGTTACTAGTAGGTCTAATGTGGCTTATGGATGATGAAAAGTATGTCTCTACGAGAAAAAGTACTTTCCGGACAGCCCAGAGACCCAACCAGGGACACAGCGAGAGCGTCTGTGAGAGGATACACGTCACGGTTTCCGTGTGAGCCACGGAGCCAGTGAGTGCTGCCTGTGATCTGTAAGCTCCTCCTAGTGCTGTCTCTGTCTCGGAAGGCTCTGTAGCAGGTACTTGCTAACATCTCCCTGCTATTTGTAAACCAGGTGGCTATTGATGGACTCCTGAATCAGAATCCGAATGTCAGTGCTCTCCTGGAAATAGCCTTGTCTCAAGAATGATGGCTGTTTGCCTTGGCCACGATTACCCCCGGCCTGGCACTTGGATTAGACATGTGTGGCTATACGTGTGACAGAGCTGTGTCCTGTCATGAGGCCATGAGGGGCAGAGGGTGTCCTGTCAGGCCGTGAGGGGCAGCGGGTGTCCTGTCAGGCCGTGAGGGGCAGCGGGTGTCCTGTCAGGCCATGAGGGGCAGAGGGGGTCCTGTCAGGCCATGAGGGGCAGAGGGGGTCCTGTCAGGCCGTGAGGGGCAGAGGGGATCCTGTCAGGCTGTGAGGGGCAGAGGGTGTCCTGTCAGGCTGTGAGGGGCAGAGGGGGTCCTGTCATGAGGCCGTGAGGGGCAGAGGGGGTCCTGTGTGAGGGCAGAGGGGGTCCTGTCAGGCCGTGAGGGGCAGAGGGGGTCCTGTCAGGCCGTGAGGGGCAGAGGGGGTCCTGTCAGGCCGTGAGGGGCAGAGGGGGTCCTGTCAGGCCGTGAGGGGCAGAGGGGTCCTGTCAGGCCGTGAGGGGCAGAGGGGGTCCTGTCAGGCCGTGAGGGGCAGAGGGGGTCCTGTCAGGCCGTGAGGGGCAGAGGGGGTCCTGTCAGGCCGTGAGGGGCAGAGGGGGTCCTGTCAGGCCGTGAGGGGCAGAGGGGGTCCTGTCAGGCCGTGAGGGGCAGAGGGGGTCCTGTCAGGCCGTGAGGGGCAGAGGGGGTCCTGTCAGGCCGTGAGGGGCAGAGGGGGTCCTGTCAGGCCGTGAGGGGCAGAGGGGGTCCTGTCAGGCCGTGAGGGGCAGAGGGGGTCCTGTCAGGCCGTGAGGGGCAGAGGGGGTCCTGTCAGGCCGTGAGGGGCAGAGGGGGTCCTGTCATGAGGCTGTGAGGGGCAGAGGGGGTCCTGTCATGAGGCTGTGAGGGGCAGAGGGGGTCCTGTCATGAGGCTGTGAGGGGCAGAGGGGGTCCTGTCATGAGGCTGTGAGGGGCAGAGGGGGTCCTGTCAGGCCGTGAGGGGCAGCGGGTGTCCTGTCAGGCCGTGAGGGGCAGCGGGTGTCCTGTCAGGCCGTGAGGGGCAGCGGGTGTCCTGTCATGAAGCTGTGAGGGGCAGAGGGTGTCCTGTCAGGCTGTGAGGGGCAGAGGACAGCCATTACCTGGGGTGACCTGGACCTGAGGGTTGGGCTTTCCAGTGCCTGAAAATACAAGAAGGAAGAAAGGGTTCTTGTAATAGCACTGGTGAGAGCTGCTGCGCTGTGGTGGGTGAGGGGCTGAGAGTAGACATGCAGCAGGTTTCTGAGCTTCTGTGATGACGCTGTGGCGGGGAAAGTAGATTAAGGGGCCGTGGGGAGGCAGTTGTATAATATGAAGCGAAACGGTATTTTAGGGTAGGGTGTTAGTACACAGGACTACGGGATTCTAGGCAGGTCAACACTGCTGGGTGCTGTGCTAAGGGAAGGGCGCTCATTCAGAAAATCATGGGAGCATTTCTGAGAGGACACGGGTTTGTGCTGCTGTGAATTGTATGCATCTGCTGTGTGCGTGTGCGTCTATCTCTGTGTATCTATGTATCGGTGTTTCTGTGACCGAGTCTCTGTGTCTGTGGCTATGTGTGTGTGTGTGCATATTGCATATTGCATGTAGTAAGAGACAGAAAATAACATGCCAAGCGTGGCCCAGGATCAGCATGTCAGCAGTTGTAAAACTGGGTAGAAAGAGTACAGGAGTTCTTTACTGTTTTGACTGTTTTCTTTTCCTTCCTTCCTTCCTTCCTTCCTTCCTTCCTTCCTTCCATCTTTCCTTCCTTCTTTTCTTTCTTTTTTCTTTCTTTTGAGACAGGACTCACTTTGTAGCCAAAACTAGCCAGGCTGAGTGAGGCTCACTATGAGCCCAAGCTGGCCTCACACTTGTGGTGCTCCTCCTGGCCCAGCCTCTAGGTGCTCAAATTATAGGTGTCATTTACCACACTTGGCTTTTAAAGATACATTTGGAATTTGTGAGGCCAGGCATGAAGTGCACATCTGTGACCCTAGAGACCAGGAGGTAGGGGTAGGGAGACTGCAATTTTGAGGACAGTTGGGGTTTTGAGAACTTAGCTCTAAAGGAGAAAAGAAAGAAAGAGGGAGGGAGGGGGAGAGAGGGAGGGAGGGGAGGGAAGGGGAGGGAGGGAAGACTGGATTGAAAACAATCAAAATAGGAAAGGAGCAACAGAATGGTGGAGCCACGGTGTGACAGGTGGAATTCAGGGCTCTGATGAAGTAGATAGGTCTCAGAGCCCCCCTGGGGTCTGGGGTACACTCTAGGGGTGATTTGTGGAGGTGGATGCTCTCCAAGTCGACATTTCCAGGGCTACTAGTCATGAGCCCAAGGAAGAGGGTAGTGGCCCCAAGTGACCCCTGAACAGGAATCACGGAAGGACAAGTAGGGGAGAGACGCCGTCCAGAGGACAATGCGGGGTTGTGGCCTTGGGGACACCTGCTCTGGTCCTAAGGCAATAGTAAGCCTGTGGTGAACTTAGCGTGGGATTTGGGACAGCCAGTGCTCAGTGCACTGTGGCCATGCCCTCTTCAGCACTGGCCTCTTATGTATGGTGTGGCCACCTGAGGCTGTGAGCCCTCACTGTTATACCCACGTGAATTCTTTATTTATGAAGTCCTGAATGTGCTCCCGATTTATTTCTATGGCATAGTGAAAAAGAAATCAACCCGGCAGCAGTTCTAACATTAGAGGTCAACGCTAGCTCAGTGTTCTACAGGCATTTCCAACTTAATGGGACCCTGGGGATGAGTTTAAACGGTGGGGATTTTAATCAGACACTTGAGCTGGACATCGGTTTGGACATTTTCAATATTAGCATTTGGACTGTTTTTTCCACCTACGTTCAAGACTGGTGAGCTGACCCCACCAGGCTGTGCTCCCAGAGAGCACTTCAGGAGGGAGGCTATGAAGGGCACGGAGGGCTCCTGAGCCAGGCGGCAGAGTGAGAGGTGTCGACTGCCAGACACTGGATTTAAACTCCTCTCACTGCTCTCTTCCAGGTTAGATACTCGCGCCTCTAGATTCTGGCTTTCTCACCTTCAAAACTACCCGCCTCATGGAAAGCCTCAATTAACGGGAATACACGCTCAACAGTAGTGGCTGGTCTTACTGTGGTCACAGCAGAGACTGGGGAAGCCAGGCACCTAAACAGCTCTGTGACCTAACTGGCACTGGGCTGAGCTCTGGCTGTGCGTGTAGAGGAGTATGTCCCATAAATGTTTGTTGTTGCTGGTTTTTATTTTCCTTCCAAGGCTGAGTCTTGCCATGCAGTTCTCGCTGGCCTGATACCGTCTGTGTAACTATGACTGCCCTTAAATTCATGATCCTGCTGCCTCTGCCTCCCTGGCTGATGTAGGCAGAAAACGGGTACAGAAAGTTTCATCCGTGACCCACACTTCTCTGTAAGTCACCTCAGTTTGTCACCTGGGAACAAGAAACACTGGTCCCTCAAAAATCCAATATACAGTTGTAGTGACCTTGTGTATGGGTTCGACACCAGGTTCCTAGAGAAAATGTCACGAAACTGGACATACTACACTAACCAAGTCTAAGGAACTTATGGCAATAGATGCGCCTTGATTCTCACTCCACTGATCAAACTAGAGGGTAATAAAATATTGGCTCCATCACAGTTTCAGACCAGGTAAAGCAAAATAAATGTCCTGGAATAAAATATGGCTTACTGTGCAATTGGTAGAGATTAGTTTATCTGCACAAGAGTGTGGCAGTCAGCTGGGCACTGAAGTGCAAGCCCCACACGGGGAAGGCTGGGGGAATCATGAGTTTGAGGCCATCCCAGACTACAGAGTGAGATCCTATCTCAACAAAACGGGGAAACCAACGATTCCACTGGAGTGGCTGTGCACGCCTTTAATCCCGCACTCAGGAGGCAGAGCAGACATATCTCGTTGACTATGAGGCCAGACTGGTCTACAGAGTGAGTTCTAGGCCGTCCAGGGCTACCTAGAGACCCCTTCTGCAAACAAAACCCAAATGAACAAAAATCCCACAACAACCTAAAATAATCCAAAGTCTGGCTAAGGGTCTGAGTATATGAACTATGACACACTTATATCCTGGAATAGTACTTAGAAAAATATTCAGTGTGCACATGTACGTGCTCATACATACATACAGAGCGATGCAGGGAGACAGACTGATAACCCGTGTTAGTGGGAACAGCCAAAACCAAACATATACACATAAACATGTACATATATATGTACATATACATACACATATACATATATATACATATATATATACACATACACATACTATAATCCTATGTATGAAAAAACCATGTGTATCTAGCACGTGCATACAAGTATGTTATTATTATATGCAACCCTAGAGTCCACAGGTTCCAGCAATGGATGCTTTCTGCCCTAGCCCCCACTCTAGGCAAAGCGTCAAGGGCCCCGCCAGCCTCTCACTGTAGACAATACTGGCTCTCCTCAGAGACAAGGCCTTATGTGAAAAGAACACAGTATGAGCAAGACAGGCCCAGACCCAGCCATCTGCAGTCAATAGTGGCTGACTTCATACTGGTCACTAACTGAGGAGAAGCCACGTCGAAAGCCGTGGTTGGAATGGGAGCACGTGCCCACCTTCTCCATACTCCCAGCTCACCGCTACCGGGCACCTCTGTGCAATGGGGCACCATAGCTATAGATTTCCTCTTACGTGGATCTGATCTAACCTGCCCAAAGGAGGACGCCGCAGGTGACACGGGAAGTCACCTTTGATTTCAGGAAAGGCTTAGTGACTAGAACATGGCGGGGAGTTAAATGCGCTGCCTTGGCTACATCTTGAGGCCACCGTGCATCTCTACTACGAGACAGGGACACATCCGACCGCTGAAGAGAGGTGCCCCACGGCGGGCCAGCTGGGGAGGGTGCGGGGAGACACAGCTAGCAGGTGGAAAGACTGGAGGAGGTTCTCAGACTGAGAGCCACGGGGGTCGGTGTTGTTCATGTGAGTGCGCACGCAGCACTGGTTCGGGGATGGAATAAAATACACCAACTGTCCAGAAGACAGCTTGTCGCCAAGCGTCTGGAGGTCTGTGTGCAGCAAACCCAGGCAGAGGCGGCAGCCGGGAGAGGGCCAGGGAAAGTCTTCTCTTAGGACAAACAATGTATTTTATATAGCAAACAGGATTTGAGATTGGAGGGGAAAGTTACAACTGAGTTACAGCCCGTGAGGCATGCGTTCCTCGTGTGGAAACTGCACACGTGCACCCCCTCCTAGGGGAGGCTCTAAGCCCCAGTGTGGATGCTACAGGGTGCCCTCCGGGAGGGAAAATGGCAGAAACACTTTACTTTTCTTCTGTGGACAGGCGGTGCAGGGCTGAGCCCAAGTCCTCGAGTCTGCCCTTGTGCTCCAGCTCCTGGTACAAGCCCCGCGGAACCGTGGCCAGGCCATGCAGCAACCCGAACAGGCAGCCGGCAATTGTCCCCGTGGCTCCGCTCTCACCTGAAACAGCAAACGCAAGTGTCCTGGGGGTGGGGGGGGCTCCCCGCTGACTGAGCCTGCTCCCCCCAGGTCCCTGAGATGGTCCTGGAGAAGACAGGTGCAGTGGTAGACAAGTTGTAATCCCAGCACCCAGGAGGCTGAGGTGGGGACACTGACATGAGTTCAAGGTCTGCCTGTGCTACAGAGCGAGTATCAGGCCAGCCAGGGGTATCGCAGTGCCCTGCCTCAAACAAACACGACACCCGGGGGCTGCCAGCTACAGAGGCAGCCATGGTTCTAAGCACTGGGCCCTTCCCTGCTCTGCAGGTGTTTTCTTTCTCTTTTCCTATTCAGAGGACATCCTGCCACCACAAGCCAACCCCGTGGCGTTAGGTATAGACAGACGTGAGTAGTAGATCTGGAAGAATGGAGTCCTAAGACAGCCCAAGTCCTGTTTCTATTTGAACAGCCTGAAATGCTCCCGGAAAAGCCCGGCCTCGGCTCTCACAACAAAGTCTCAAGTGTCTTACCCGGCAGACAGCCGTGAGACCCACCTCTGGACTTGGAGCCTTCTCATGAGGGAGTTACATGTGAGGTGACCGGGAAACGCATCCGCACGTGCGGCTGTGCTCCCGGCCGTCGGGACCCCTTCGGGATGAAGCATGCCCAAAGCTGCAGTTAGGATGCTCCTCTGTAGCAGGAGCTCGGGCGCCAGGGCACGGCCCCACTGTCACACATGTGCACTTGGCTTCATAACAGTTTCATCTGCCCTTTTGGGGCTTCTCCAGTGGATTATGGGAAGAAATGTCCTGAAAGGGAGATCTAGCCCGTCGTGACTAGGCGAAGCATATTCATAAACGCTAAGCTGTCCTTAAAATTGAATCTGCAGAACCCACTGGGCTTCTTTCCATCTCCGGTTTGCGCTCAAGCCAATCACAGACTACTTTCATTTGTTTATGTTTATTTTTACTTTATGTATACGAGTGTTTTGCCTGCATGAATGTATGTGCACCATCTATGTGTCTGCTGCCCGTGAAGGCTAGAAGAGGGTACCAAAGGCCCTGGAATCAGGATTAGTGGTGGTTTTCAGTTACTATGGATGCTGGAAACTGAACTCAAATCTTTTGCAAGGGCAGTGAGAACACATTACCGCTGGCCCCTCTCTCAGGCCCATTGTTTGTTTTCGAGTCAGGATCTTTTGCTGTTCAGGATGGCCTTGAACTCCTGATCCTCCTTGCTCTTCCTCCCTAATTCTTGGAATATGGGCATGTGCCACCACCACACGCGGTATGAGGTGCTAGGGATTGAACCTAGGGCTCAGTGCACGGTAGGCAATGCTCTACCAGCTGAGCTGCGCTGACCCCACACAGCTCTTACAGCTGTACGGTACATTTATTGTGCGTGTGCGAGCGTGCACACGTGCCGTGGTGCCTGTGTGCAGGGTAGAGGACAACTTTTAGGATTGGTTCTTCCCTTCTACCATGTGCTAGGATTAAAGTCAGGTTATCAGGCATGACCACAGTTGCTTTTACCTGCTGAGCTGTGAACCCCGTTCCCCCCAACACATACACTTGCTTTTGGAGACAGAGTTTCATGTGATCCAGGCTACCCTCAAACTCATTATATGGCCAGGTACGACTACGAGTTTATGAGCTTCATGCGCTGTCCCCAAGTGCTGGGATTGCGGGTGTGCAACACCATGTCTGGTTTTTGTGTACTGCTGGGATCAAACCTGGGGCCTCACCCACACTAAGCAAGTGCTCTAGCAGCTCAGCTACGCCCCTGGCCCCGCGGCCCGCTTTGCAGGGTCATCACCTGTTTCTCGACATCTCAGGCAGCGTTAAAAATCAGTGAAAGAAGACAAGTGAGTGCTCATAGGAGCATCTAAGGCCTTAAGAGGTTGCCAGCTCTAAAATAAAAAAGCCGAGCCGTGATCTCCTAGTCATGTGGCCCCTGTCTCTTTGTCTGGGAACCTTGGAACTGCCTCTGATTCCTCCCCACATGACCTCCGACCCCAAGCTGCTTCTGAATCCTGGTAGTGTTTCAGAAACACTCTCATGCTCTAGCACATGCTTGTGCACAGACACAGTGGGGAGAACAACTGCAGGGAATGAGGCTGGGACCAGAACGGTGGATGGAGGGGAAAGTCAGGGCCATGGTGTTTGTAGCAGGTGTATACCTAGAAACCGGGACGCTGGTCCCGGGAGAGACCTGGACACAGATACCCAGGAACAGCAAGAACAGCCGAGAGTCACACCAGCCATGCCTGAGTTTCCACAACTGTCCTTTCTCTCCTTCCACCAAAGCCTGCTTCTGGGACAGCTCTGACCCTAGCTGTCCATCCTTGGAGGAAAGCTGAGGGAATGCTGAGGGGCCCAACACGGTGTGTGGGTAGAGTTCTGGTCCTGCACAGAACTTTCCACTGGCAGCTTAGGGCTCTGGCCACACCCACAGCGGCGCCAGGGTGCTTGTATCCCGGACAGCGATGAGAGGCGACTGTCCTTGTCAGGTTCTCTCGGCCACCCGAGTCCACCCTGCCTCTCTCTGCCGTCCCAGGACCCTGTGGTCCCGCTTGTCTCACAGCTTGCTTCAAATGGTCCATGTCCCAGATACCCTGCACCACTCCACCCCCGATCGCAAGGACAAGGGGATGCAGTTGTGTGCACTTTCGCCTTCCTGTCTGGACAAGATGTTCCAGCCCATAGTTATATGACGTGACCCCACCCACTTTGCCTCAACCTCTTGTGTCCCCCCCGACAGCCTGGCTCCCCCAGAACTCACAGCTGGCTCCAGAAGCCTGGGCTTGGGCTATCCTAGCTCAAGAGCTGTGCATCACCAGACATTGGTGAGCCTAGTGTTTGCGGCAGGGAGGTAGACACCTATTCTCATCATTTCTTTTCACACTTGGCAAGCCCGTGAACTGGGGGCCACAAGGGAGCAATGGGCCCCAGGAAGAGAAGCAATCCACCCAGCCCCAGGGGCCTGTAGAGTGCCATGGCTCTGGGCGGGCTCCAGGGCTGTAGGAGGGGGACCCGTGTGTGAGGTTGAGGGAGGCCTGCTGGCTCCGAGCGAGTGAAAGACCGGAGTCCCTGCACCTGGTCCCTGCCCTTCCGACGGCGGTCACCTGCGAGCCCGCGGGCCTGTGAGTCTGCGCCCTGTGCTGCTGTGTGCGTGCCACAGTCAGAGACTCCAGGGTGTGTCCGGCAATGGAGACGGGCCTCTGTTCTGGGTCTGAGGCTGCACCCTGTCTGTGGACCCTACACACCTGGCAGTGCTTCAGGGCACGGGTTCGATGCCTTCCAGAAGGACCCGCCACAGAGGAGGCCATCTTACCTCTGTGAAACATGGCCCGCCGGCACAGCTCCGTCCAGTCGCTCCCCGCAGCGAGCAGGGCATCGTAGGCTATCATGGGGGCGTCGTGGCCGCGCCGTCCGCCTCGGCCCTCTGAGCTCCACCTCTTGTAGGTCTGAAGAGAACCGTGGGTCAACGTGTGCAGCAAAAGGTCCGAGCCTGCCCCCCGCGGCTGCTCTCCGCCCAGCGGTCTGTGTGCTCAGTCACTGTGCCCCGGCTGAGTGCCACAGCCTGGCGGCGTGTCCCGGGGCCGGGCCAGCCCTACCTTGTCCCGTTCCTCTGCGTCATAGGTGTCAGGAAAGGTGGCTTTGTTCTCTGAGTCGTCGCTGATCTTTCTTTCCTCCAGATAAAACTGCCATTTTGCTTCGAAGTAAAACCAGTGCTCCTGGTACTCTAGATGCAAGCACAGGGCAGGTGGGCTGATAGTGCCAAGTGGAGGTGGGCATGGGGTGGGGGAGGGGACAGCGCCCTCCCCCAGCTGCAGGAGTGGGGGACACCTGTGCCAAAAGTAAGCAGCTCTGAATGGTATGGCGGCTTCCGGCAGCAGCACAGAAGATGGGAACGTAGCACCAGGGTTATTTAACTGCAGCCAGGGCAGAAAGTGATCACGCTATGAGTGTGAGTCTATAATTTTAATTAATTAGGCTGGAGATGTAGTTCAGGGTTAAAAGCACTTGCCTAGCATGCATTAAAAAAAGAGAAGAGACAAAGAAAAATTCCCAAAACAGAGAAATCAGAAAATCCAAGACAAAATCATCAGGGGATTCTGTGTTTTGAGTCAAAATAAGTTAATCACTTAACCCGGGACCTGCACAGTAATGGGAGAAGAGTCATCATTACGGATTCCCAAGCCTAAGCCCCAAGTGGGCTGAAGGGCCTTTGGCTAGTGCATCTGATGAGGAGGCCCTGGATGGGCAGTGGCCAGCAGCAGCCTCTTACAGAGGACCAAGCCCTAGAGACTCAGAGCCACAGGAAACGGAGGTGCCTGCTCTAGGGTGTGCACAGCGTGCTCCCCTGGGGGCAACAGAGGATGGGGACCGCCTTGGCCTGTGGGAGCTAGTAGTATCTGGGGGACGCAGCTGAAGACAAAGATACAGAAGCAGATTTCTGTGTATGTCTAGACAGCTGAGAGCCAAGAGGTGCTGGGACAGCATCCTGGACTAGCACGTTGGGATTCTGGACCTGCCTACTTGGGTACCACTAAAGGCGAAAGGTCTGAATGGGCAGCACTGGCCCTGACACCGCCTCTGCCCAGAGAGCAGGTGATAGGTGGCAGCTTGGCAGGGAGGTTTCCAGACCCAGAACCAGGACCAGCAAGGTCTGACTCCTTTAGCTGCCAGTCAAACCTAGAGAGGCTCCAGGGGGCACTCTTCAAAGCCATTTACAGAACAACTTCTTCTGGGTGGGCTTAGGCTCTGTTGAAAGTTCCCGTCTAAGGGGCTAAAACTCGGGGTCGGAGACTTATCAGAATCAAGCAGATGTAACAGGACTGTTCCTCAGGGGTCACCTCCCAGAAGAGTTAAGTCCCCAAATGGCCTGGCAGCGGACTCTGCTCTCAGGTCTGTACCCTCATGGATGACACACTCTTAAAATAGCCATCTGGGTTCTGGAGTCCTGGGTGCTCCTTCGCAATGTGAATCCTGCACTGTAAGGCTCTGCTCTACCATAGCAGCTGCCTTCCAGTCTCGGGGGCAACTGATGACCTGCTCAGGTGACAGAAACAGCTCGCTGACTATGGGTAGCACTGGGAGACCTGCAGGGGACATCTGAACCCATTTGAGACAGAGGAACCAGGAAACAGTGGCTTAGACTAAGCAAAAATAAATGAACTAAATGTTCCCTGGAGGCCAAGCCAAGGAGGGACGGACAGTTTAGAGATGAGCTCGCTAGAATACTGGGCCCCACCCTCAGGCCCAACTCCCTCCAGTGCTGAGGCCAAGTGGATGTCTTCCTGTGTGTCATATGTCCTTGTAAAATTGTTCTGCAATCATCTAGAACATGCCCCCCCATCTCGTGGTGACTTGGCATGACGCTTGGAACTGTCTCAAGAGTCCCTCAGCTTCGTGCTGACTTGTGGCCCTGTGCTCACACCCTTCCCCGTTTCAGGGCACCCTGGATGCTGTTTTAGACAGTTTTCTCCCCTTAGGTGCATAGCAGGGCACATGGAGCCTCCTGCATCCTGCTCAAACACATCCCTCTCCGGTGGAGAACAGCCATGGAGGAAGAGGGTGTTCCGTGTGCTCTGTGGCTTGGGGAGTGAGCGCTGAGTTTTCTGGTCCTGCCTTTGGGCCTCTGAATCTATGTCTACTGTACCGTACTCCTGAGCCTGGAGGGTGAGGTGGGGTATACTTTCTGCCTGTGTGCCCAAACCCTGGAAGCCATAATGCTCCCAGGATTTTTGATTAACAGGCTGACTATGTCCAAAAGTGTGACAGGTTCTGGGTTAGTGAGGGCAGATGGAAACCTTGGGAGCGCAAGCCTTCAGTGGTCTCTGGGGACCTGTGACATGGGGACACACCTTGGCACAGACAGAAGTGTGTGCCACAAGACATATCTCTTTGGTCAAGTACAGGTTAGGGTGGGGCTGTGTGAATTGTAGGTGTGATTCATTCCTCTGCAGAGACGCTTCTTGACTGCACCAGACACTTGGTGTCAACTTGGAGATGCAGAGGGTGGGGCCCTCTCAGAGACCTTGGGGTACTGGGAGGGGGCCGCCCATGTGGCTGTGACTCTATCTGAGGCCCAGGCTCACTTGGAGCAGGTGTCCCCTGCCAAGTGATGACCTTGGTGCAGTCAGCACTTCCCATACTGACCAAGGGCTTCTCGAGTATCGCCTTCGGGTGGGCACACCGAGAGCCGCTGGGCTGCTAGGGCAGGGCTTGTGTGGATGTGAGCAGCTGTGCTGGGGTGAGCGGGAAGTCAGGCTCACCTGCCATGTGCCGTATGGTCTTCCGACAGTACTCCTCAGCCTGCGGGACTACCTTCAGCATATCTCTTCCCCACTGCACAAGCGGCTTTCCTTGTATTGCGTAAGAGGCGAACAGGGCAGTGCACAGTGACCCAAGGAAACCTGGAGGGCAGCAGGAAGAGAGAGCCTGCTCTGTTACCTGGGCCAGGGGGTTTCTGAGTCCAAACAGACCTTCCCCAGAGCTGAATTCTGCCTCTCCCTCTGCATGAGAGGAGAGACTCACCTTTTGGGCATGCTACAGGACCTGGAGACTAAGCAGAGAAGCACATGGCATGGGCCAGGCCATGGAGGAGGGCAGGGCACACAGAACTGACCCTAACACCTGGTTAGCCTGGAGCTCAGTTTCCCCTCCAGGTCACAACCTCTCTTCTTTTTTCTGACATGAATAATAAAGGACCAATGAGAGTTTTTCCCCTTGCGTGGTTTCACCAACACCGCACACTTAATGCCAACTCTGTTTCAAGCACATCACCATCCACACAGTGCCAGCCCATCCAATCCCATCACCATCCGCACAGTCCGGCCCGTCCAATCGCATCACCATCCGCACGGTCCGGCCTGTCCAGCACCCGCTTTACCTGTGGGGTGGTTGTGGGTCATCCTACCGCACTCGATACTGACTTCAATGAGGGTCTCCAGCCGTTCCGGCTTCCAGTACCGCATTCCGATGCACATTGCTTTAGTGGCAGCTCCAAACCCGGAACCTACCCGGATGACAGACACCTGAACTCAGATTTGCTTCCATAACCTCTGCAAGTCTGGCGTTCATAATTTCCAAAGTACAGAGGTTTACGTGACATTAAGTGACAGCATGTCATTGGAATATCACTAAATGAGCGACAAATAAGCAAGTCACCCAAATGCTGGACAAGAGCAAAGAGATCCGTGGGTCAGGCTGTCAGGAAGTGGAGTTTATTTACCCCTGAAAATGGGCCTTTTCTTGATCTAGGGCAGGCTTGTAATGTGCTTCTACTTGGGCACAACACAAACAGCACTGAATCACATATGCCTGCCTCCATTCTTCTTCTTCTTCTTCTTCTTCTTCTTCCTCTTCTTCTTCTTCTTCTTCTTCTTCTTCTTCTTCTTCTTCTTCTTCTTCTTCTTCTTCTTCTTCTTCTTCTTCTTCTTCTTCTTCTTCTTCTTCTTCTTGGTCTTCTTCTCCTTCTTCTTGGTCTTCTTCTCCTTCTCCTCCTCCTTCTCCTCCTTCTCCTCCTCCTCCTCCTCCTTCTCCTCCTCCTCCTCCTCCTCCTCCTCCTCCTCCTTCTCCTCCTCCTTCTCCTCCTCCTTCTCCTCCTCCTTCTCCTCCTCCTTCTCCTCCTTCTCCTCCTTCTCCTCCTCCTCCTCCTCCTCCTCTTCCTCCTCCTCTTCCTCCTCCTCTTCCTCCTCCTCCTCCTCCTTCTCCTCCTTCTCCTTCCTCCTCCTCTTCCTCCTCCTCCTCCTCCTCATCCTCCTCTTCCTCCTCCTTCTTCTTCTTCTCCCTCTCTCTCTTCTCCCTTCCTTCCTTTTTTGGAAACAGAGTCTGTTCTATACTCATATGCTGGGAGCTGGCCCTTTCCTCTTTAAAAACAGTGTCATTGAGTTGTAATTGACACAGAGTTCCTTTCTGGCCTCCTCGTGCACTTCACATATGACGCACACTTCCACGCCCCAAAACACTTGTTTTTGTTTTTGCTTTGTTTTGTTTTGGTTTTTCGAGACAGGGTTTCTCTGTCTAACAACCCTGGCTGTCCTGTTTTGTAGACCAGACTGGCCTCGAATTCGCAGACATCCTCCTGCCTCTGCCACAGCCACACCCAGGTTTTGCAGTCTTTGCAGTTCTCTGAGAGGCTCCCTGCATGTGTGCACAGCCTCTGAACTCTCTCCACATGCGCGTCATTTCCACAGCTGTACAGCTGCATAACATACACGTATGGCTGTTGTGGGTGGGTTGAAGTCTTCCTTTTACCAATCTATAGCAGAGAATCTCCACAGCTCAGCACACAGATATGCCTCATTCTTTTAAACAGCGGCTTAGCGTCCCATTGTATATACCCATTGTGTTGCTATAGGTATATACACAATTAACATTCCCACTCTCTTATTAAGGGGCTCTGAGCTGTTTCCAGGCTTTTGCTAACACAAATGATGATGCAAAGATCTTCCTTGATAGGTGGTGGTGGTGCACACTTTTAACCCTTTTTGGGAGGCAGAGGCAGAGTGATCTCTGTGAGTTCAAAGCCAGCCTGGTTTACAGAAAGAGTTCCAGGACAGCCAGGACTACATAGAGAGACCCTGTCTAAAAAAATAAAAAATAAAAAAGATGACCTTCATGCACACCTTTCTGCTCATTTGGTTTAGTATATTGTCATTGTGGGTCTTTAAGATTTTTGGAAGTAGAATATCAGATCAGAAGGCATCTCATTACATAGTTTTGACGGTAGTGCTGGATTTCCCTCTCAAGAGCTGGTACCAGTGTTTTGCCCTGCTTGGAAGGAAGCTCTGAATGTCTTCTAATGTTCCACAGAGATGACCCTGAGATGGTCAATTTTAATTGTCAAGGCAACATAATCTAGAATAACCTGGAAAGAGACTCAATGAGAGACTGTCTGTCTACAGTGGGTTGGTTTATGGGCCGTGTGTGGGGATTTCCTTAATTAAATTAATTGATGTGTTAAGACCCAGCCCACTGTGGGCAGCGCTATTCCTAGTCAGGGAGTCCTGAACAGTTAACAAGCAAGCAAATATGTGTGCGCTCATTTCTCTCTGCTTTTGACTGTGGGTGTGATGTGACCAGCTAATTGAAGTTCCTGCCTTGAGTACACAATGAAGGGCTGTAACCTGGAATGGTAAGCTGAAACAAACCCCCTTTCCCTCCAAATTGCTTTTAGTTGGGGTATTTTGTCACTGTAGCAGAAATGAAACTGGAAGAATAGTCCTGCTCTACCTGCTGAGACTGCTGCTCTTGGTGACGAGTTTACACACCTGTTGAAATGACTCCTGGTGGCAACATGTACCTCTCACACTGTCCCTTATGCTCTACCTGGTTGCCCTCTCTTGGCTTACCCGGGGCCATCAGACTGGCTTACCTGGTCCTGCCCGCATTCTGCTGCTCTCGTACCCTTCTCGTACCCTAGGCTTTAGCACGCTCTCTTCTTTTGGGAAGAGTGAGCCCTGGCCCCTGACTGATGGATCTGGGAGGGAGCTGACAGCCATGGCACCCACAGCGTACCACGTCCACTCTGCTCCCTTCAGAGTAAATGCAGAGAGGTGGTTTCACTATTATAGAGAGTGTCTCCTGGTAACTAGGAGACAGGGCGGGAGGAGGAGAGGCTCTGAGAGGCGGGAGCTGGGGCTGCTTGTACACTGTACTCCACCAACACAGCACAGAACACTGGAGACATCAGCACAGACGGCACTTGTCCTTACCAGAACCCAAGCTTCAAGGGCAGGCAATGGAAAACTCTCCTTAAAGTAAACCGGAGACAGATACCAAAACCCCTCTCGCGGGGAGCTAATGCCATGGGGACGGTATTTTTAACAGATGCTCAAGCAAGCAGGGCTGGCTGACAAGGGGATGCCCTGCTCCCCAAAGGCTCTGATCCAGACAGGTGGGAATGGCAGTGTGAGTGTTAGGGCAGCCTGCCAGCACGCACACCCACAGCGGCTCTGTGAAGAGAAACGTTCCCTACCCTTTTCACTGAAGGGCGTGTGCCACGCAAGGAGGTAGTTATCTGGCTTCAGCTGTGAGCAGCCCTCGACAGTGGAAGGGTCTGGCCGGTGCTCGGACAGCTTCTCCACCATCTCCACGTAGCGCTTTACCATCTCCCGGTACAGGTCATCTAGGCACCAGTAGTCTGTGGGGGACGGGCGGGGGACGGCTGTCAGTGAGGGGGCACCGTGGAAACAGGTTTCCGTCGATGGCGAGGACGCAGGAGTGCGCTTAGAGGAGAATGTCCTCTAAGAGGCGACCCCTCTGCTGCCTGGATGGATTTTAGACCTTACGCTGCCGTTACGCCCGTTCTGGTGCGAGGGTCTAGGGTACCCTCCGCCCTCATCTCTACTAGCAGTCCTGTCCACTCAGAGCAAACTACTTTAAACTGCACTGTGCAGAGCAGTGGCCTCGCTGTTGTGAAGGGACAGGAGACAGGGTGACTCTCAATGAGCTCCAGCTCCCATCCACCCCCTTGGGAAACCCAGGCTCTATGGCTGCTATTGCCAAACTGTGCCCTGGTCCCTTGAAGTGCATTTGGGAGACCAGAATGGGTCAAACCCCTGAAGATTATGGGGCACAGAGGATGGAAGAGCTAGTCCACACTGAACACCTGCCTCTGGCCAGCACTGTGCCTGACTTCCTCTACCTCAGATGCAGGAGAGCAGCCCTCGGTTTCTCCAGGAAGACTGCTTGCCATGCCTAGAGCTGACGGGTTTTGACTACAAAGCCAGAGATTTGGGGTCACTAAATTAATCCACAGCTTGGTGGACAAAGGTCACAGATGCCCAGACAGTGGGGGTCCAGGGTGCTTGATCATCTGGAGAGCAGGCAGTAGTTCGGGTCCTGGTGAGACTGCGGGTTGTGCTCTCCCACATCCTCCTTCATAGCCGCTAGTGGGGTTTGATCCTTTGTCGAAGCTGTGCTTAGGATAGAGGACTGCCATCGGGAGGCAACCACTGACCCTCTGTGTGGCCACAGGTGACCCTTGCTGAGGGCTGTGTGGCTAGGGGGATGGGGCATGGTAAGAGGCTAGTGTGTGCTGCTCCGGAGATGAGCAGGCTGGAAACCTCCAGGGCTCGTGACGGGAACTGCTGTCAGGATTGCCCCTGAGTGGGAACACTGACAGAATTGCCCGTGCGTGGGAACAGAGCCTCCACCCACAGCTGTGAGCTCCTGGAGAAAGAGCCCGTCTCCTGCCCTGCCCTGGGTGCCCGGGAACAGGCAACCCTTGCTGTTCCCCCCATTTAGGGCTCATGCCCAGCTCTCAATTGGGGCGGGAGAAGAAATGGGCAGAACTTTGTTTTGGAGGAGGGAGTGCTGTATGTCCCAGCCAGGCTCCTTGTGGCAACCCTACAGGAATAAAATTAGCTTTATCTGTCTGCAACCCCCTGCTGGGAGGCAGGACCGAGCATGGCCAGGCTGTGGGTGAGCCAGTGTCTGGTGCTGGTTTACCAGTGCTATCTGCTTACAGACAGCAGTTTCCTCCTCCATCCTGGCAGCCCAGGCCTCTCCAAATCAAATAATTATTATATGATCAAATACCACAGAATCTCTGCCTTCAACTGAAACAGCATTTTCAGAACAAAAAGGTCCATACAAATACAAGAGCCACAGACCCTTGTCCTTTCGGGTTGGGATGCAAATGAGAAACAGGCCCGCCAATCTGCTGGCCTTTCTGACCACTGCTTTGGCTGCTACACCCATCTCCCTACCGCCGGGTCCATCCCCATGAAGGATAAGTTGGTTAGGGGGAAAAAGAAAAAGCGAAATACTTACTGAGTCACTCCCTGCCTGCCTCACTGATTGGCCCTGACAGTCAACAGTCAGCCCGAACTGCTTACCCTCAGAGGTAAGGTCCTCTAGAGCAGAGATCCGTGGGTCACAACCCTTTTGGGGGTTGAATGACCCTTCACAGGGGTCACCTAAGACCACCTGCATATCATGTGTTTACATTATGATTCATAGCAGTAGCAAAATTACAGTTATGAAGTAGCAACGAAAATACTTTTACGGTCGGGGGTCACTGTGACAGGAGGAGCTGTGTTAAGGGTCACAGCATTAGGAAGGTCGAGAGCCGCTGCTCTAGAGAGCTGCCCCCCAGCCTGGTGGCCTCGAACCACCCCTGGGTTCCTCATACTTCTGCTGTGGCTCTGCTCGACTCCCAAAGCCCCAAGGGTTTTAAGGCGCAGGAATGTGACTGCCTCACCGGTTTCCCAGGCTCAGCTGTGGCCAGGAATGTGGGGCTACATACTTGGGCCCCAGGGCAAATGGCCCTTAAATGAGCCACACTGAAAGCCGGGTATGAATGTCCACACTTGCTAGATGCTTGCCTAGTGACGTGATGAAACCGCCTTAGCTGAGTGAGGGCGCAGGCGCAGCACTGCTGACCTGTCTGTAGAACGTCAGACAAGGCCCTGTCCTTGTGTCTGCTCCCGTGTCCTGAATGCCACATGCCGACCCTGAATGAGCTGTGGCCGCTGTGGCAGCCGAGCTGTGTCTTACAGACCACACAGCCATGGCTGGGTGATGGAATCGTGAGTGACAGTTGTTTAAATGTGCTAAGAGTGGCTCCACTCTGGGGAGCAGGCTACAGGGCATCCAAATAGCACAGTAAATAGTTCTGTGGTCAGCTTGACCACAATGGGCAGCATGCATAAGAACACGGTGGCCAGGTTGCCTGGGTGTGCGGACACATGGCACAAAGCACTGGACAAGTTGCTGGGCCACCCTGGGTCCATCTGTCACCTGTGGGTGAGAAGCCACCTTTCAGAAAGTGAAGATGACCGGGCCTCGGGATAGCGCCTGTAGGGCAGGTGGGCCGGGTCTCGTGCACTTTTGTTGTGAGGAGTTGTGCCTACCATTAGTAACATGTCTCCAGAGCCCGTAAAGAGGACTGCAACCATTTAAAACCGGGCTGTTTAAAGACAAAAGCTTGAGTTTTAGTGAGCAGAAAAACACATGCTTAGTGTCTTGAAGAGCAGCTAAGGGGTGTCGACAAGTGTTTTCTCATGACCTACAGGCAGGCAGACAGCAGCACATGCTTGGTGACCTGGCGACTGGCGGGGAACTCAGTTTTTTCCTCAAGAAAACAATACTGCAAAATGGCTCAAACCTTACTAAATGCACACACTTCATCTTGAGTGGACTGTGGTCCATTGGCCTACTTGTGCCAAGGGCTTTCCAGAGAAGCCCCAGAGACAGACATATGCCCAGGACTCTGCGCTCACAGAACACACGTTGGAAATAAGCACACTGGGATCCTGAAGTGGCTATTCACTGGTGTACACGCGGCATCGAGGAGGGGCACATCAGGGGTAAGCACTGACTGTGCTTGTGTTTCAAAGTCATGTTCTCCAGAGGCTGGGCGCTGTGGTGGGCTCTGAGCTGTACTGCTGACCATAACGGTATGTAAGTATCTCCAAAAATATCAGAAATAAATACTTGGAATTCTTAATTTTGTGAAACCCCAAAAGATCTTTCATCACGTCCCACAGTGTGATACTGTATCTTACCAATGTGCTTTACCTTTCCCTAGTTATTTAAGGGCTAGTCGCTGATATTCCGACTCGGTGACGGCAGAATCCGTAAATACTTGGATTCCGTGATGACGTACACCCAGGAAGATGCTTTGCCACTTTCAACAAGCTGTGACACCTTATCTTATCGACGTGCTTCAGCTCTATTTAGGGACATGACATTAGTGGCATTCCTATACAATGACCACAGAACTAAGCTGAGCGTGTTCGCGGCAGCCGACAGAATGGTGAACGCATAAGTAAGATCTCTTGGCTTAACAGCTGCCCTCGGATCTTAATTTTGCAACAATGGCATGTGAGCCCTGCAGGGTACTAGCTCGCCCTGCGTAGAAAAGACGCCCTATGTTTGTATATGTACCATCCTCCGAAATTCTTGTAACGTTTTGTCGATGCTAACACCAATCTGCTCCTCACTGAACAGACTCTGTTCCCCCACGTCCAAACAACTCTTTCTTATGATATTTATGATAAACAACCGTAAGTAAATAAGCAGAGTCACTTCTGACAGATATTTCGACCTTAATTATTTGGAATTGAGATGCAATCCCCAAATAATGCTATCTCAGTGGGTCCAAATTTCATGCCAGATAACATATTATTTTGTAATAAACCTAGAGCAAGACGCCCTAGCCTCTGCGGCGAGAGCCGTGCCTGTGCTCTGACCCACCAGAGCCGCTCCCAGAGGCTTGCTTACTGTGCCACAGCAGAAACAAGTGAAAGTTGCTGTTTAGGATCTGGAGCCTAATTATCTGCAAAGAGGCACAGGAGAAACACGACCTGCTGCCTGCCGGGCTCCAGGTCTTGGGTGGATATTAAATCGCCACTTTCAGCGCAGTGTCAGGTAACACCGGTTCTTGGTACTGGTTCGCCATCAACACAGGCGGCCACAACAGCGGTCTTCCCACCCCAGCACACCTGAGCCGAGGACGCCAGCCAGTCCTACCTGTGGTGAGGGCCTCGGCAGTTGCCATGTGCATGGCGGTGTTGTCACTCACTGGCCACTTTCCAGGTGAGAGCACAAGGCTGTCCAGCCCCCCAGTCCTCCGCAGCTCCTCCTGGATTGAGTCTAAAGCGCTGTTCTCCCTGCAGACATTTCCATAGCCGAGTGCATCGCCAACACACCCCAACAGCATTGCAGCCTTGAACTTCTCCATCTTAGAAGGTGACTCCTCTTACCCTGTAGTTGCCTTTGTCCTTTCCTGGCTACCCTTAGCCAGCCCGGCTGACATTTATAGTGGTCATTGTATCATCATCCAGCGCTCTCCAAATGGCCAGGCGTTCCTTTCCTGCCTTGGCAGGTGGCACCAATGAGATAAAGCTCCGAGCTCACCACGTGGGAGCTGTTTGGACGGCCCTGGATCTCCAGCAAAGGAGCTGCTGGCAGCTGTTCACACCCGCAGTGGAGCCCTTGAGCCACTGTCAGCTCCTTGATGGAGTGTGCCCCCTGCTGGCAGAGCAGCGCATGCCACAACATTACTGTTCCATCCCGTTTGCTTTGCTGCTCTGCCCAACCTTGAAATAAATGCACACATCTTGCCATTACACTGACACAGTATGTGGCCTCTTTTTATCTGCCCTCTGTCACTCAGTGTAATGCTGGGACTCATCCATTGAGTTTTATGCTTTAGAAAAAATTTTTGGTTAAAAAATATGAGGGCTGTGGGAGAAGCTTCGTGGCAGATCAATTAATTACCCAGCTACTGTATATGAGCCCCTTGGTCTGATCCTCAGTGCCATAGACTAACAAATATCATGAGAAAACGTCAAAACCTGTGGCACTCCTAGCTCCTGTGAAACAGTATCCTCTCACATTTTAGTGTCCAATAGGGGCCCCAATGCTAAACTTTAGAGTGGCCGTGTTTCAGCAAGGGCAGTGACCTGAGCTTCATGTGTCGTCAACATCCCTGCCTACTCATGGAGTTATTAAATAATACGAGGCTGGGTGGGCAGTTTATAAAGTCAGGGCTCTTGGTTTGAAGTGAACTACGATGGCCACCACCACCCCTTCTCTGTCTCAGGCACAAGACCTGCATTCAGACACCAGTCGGCCCTCCTGTGTAGAATGAAACTTTGCCAGGGAAAAGCCCCCCCCCCCCACCGTGTGGTTGCTTGCCGCTTGGACTTCTGGGAACAGCTTGGAGGGAGGTATATAAGAGGGGCAGTTGAAGCAGTTGGAAGTTAGAGCTGTTACAGCAGAGTTGCTGCAGGATAGGGAAAGGGAGAGCACAAAAGCTGACGACAGGGAAGCAGGTAGAAATGAGGCTCAGATAAAATGAACTGGGGTTTTAGAAGTTACGGTTAGATCTTCTCGGTAATTGCCGTGCTGGGAGAAGCTGAACCAGAGTGAAAGGTTAGTTCAGCTCCCCAGACATGGACAGATTAAGACTGCCAGAAAAGGGCTGTAAAGGTTTCTCTTTCCTTCCTATCCTTCCACTTCCTTCCTAACTCTACGAGCTGAGGTTTAAAACGTTGTAAGTTAGAAATCTGGCAGTAGGGAACAGAGGGACGGACTCAAGTTGCCAGTGAGAAAGGTAACAGCAACTTTTGAGAGCCCAGACTCAAACATAAAAATAGCCAAACTCATACCTCCTTTTAGAAGAAAAACTGCTACAATTTAAACGTCTTTTAAAAAACCATTTATACTCCTGTAACCCGGTCTGTCACATGCAGGACTGACAAAGAATCATTGGACTTAATACAATTGGTAAGAACTTCAGTGTGCAGCAATATGCCCTTAAGCAAACATATATTGTGCCACTAGCCCTGTTAAAATGGGGTTCTAGAATGTTTTTCCTGCTGGCACAATCCTCAGTCTGAAGCAATCTCTCAAAACCAGAAGGTGTACAGTTCCCATACAGATATGGCGAATAGCAGAAGCCAGGTGGAGACAGCTACCCACTTCAGGTAGAACAGCGTTTGGACAGAAGTGAGACAGCTGAAGGAGTTAAGTCTAAGGGCTTTGGGGAGAGGAACTTTGTTAAGGATGTTTGGGACAACTTCCATGCCACTTGGCTCAAATCACAAACAAGATAAGGCTATCACCAGCTTGTCTATATGATATTCACAGAGCCCCTACTGCTACAGGATGCTGGACACAGCAACAGAGGTGAGAGGAAGTTTATTTCTGGAGTTAGATGTACCAAAAACTTAAACCGACACAGCTCTGTACCCATGTCCCTCAGACAGGGCTGCTCTAGAAAGTCTTCCAGGTACTAAGTAGAACAGAGTACACGATTTCTTAAACCTGCTATGTTTGGTAACTGTTTTTAAACACAGTTACAGCTGTGTTAGCATATTCTGATACCCAGCTCCCACATGTCCAGCATATTTATTGGGAAAGAAACCTAGATGAATGAAGCTGCCTTTCTCCAACACCTTATCTATTGGTGAGCATCAAACACCATGTGGCAAGGCTTGCTTGCTTGTTGCTCAGGGGTCTTTCTGCTGGCCCAAGACAAAGACCAGGGCCTTGAAGTGCAAAGGTTGGTATTTGTATACCAAGAATAAAAGATACCACAACACAAGGGAAAATATTTTATTTACTATTTCTGAAGTTTTCATCATTTCTGTAACATGCACAATTCAAGTGTAAATAACAGAACAGAAAGCACATTACTTCATAGCCTGTTGGCAATCCCGAAGAATTTAAAATTTAAAGTTACATTTATTTATTTATTTATTTATTTATTTATTTATTTATTTACTGTATAAGTACGTGTGTGTGTGGGAGAGGGCTCATGCATGTCATAGAACACGTGTGGAGGTCAGAGGACAACCTGTGGGAGTCGGTCCTCTCCTCCACCATGTGGTTCCTGGGGACTGAACTCAGGTTGTCAGGCTTGGCAGCAAGCACCTGTACCTGCTAAATCATATTTTAAAATCTTAAAAATAAGAATGTATTGCAGACCTTCAAATTTTAATTACTGTATCCATAAGGTTCTCTGAGCAGAAGTTAACTGCATGTCAAGAACCCACAAGCTCGGGAGGACGCTTTGTTGCAGGTGTTCACTAAGTCAGTCTTGGTGAGTACACGCTCAAAGATGCCCCAGTTTTCCCTTCTATAGACCTGCAATAAAGGTCACATGGCTCACGCTGACAGGTCACAAGTGATGGATCTCACACAGCGAGGGGCTGGCTTTGTGGAGGCTGGCCTCCTGCTCCAATCCTCTACTCCTCTGTGAGTCCTGTTCAGTACCAGCAGTCCACCCCAGTGTGGGGCACACATGCCTCAGAACTGCTTCCTAATCCTGAGCATGTCCATTACCAGAGGCTGCCCCACAGCACACAGGGACCTTCCTTTTGTGTACAGGCTTGAACCAGTCTCTTGTCCCGAAGTGGGCCCAGCATATCTGCTCCATGGCCACACTATAGGCCGGCAGCAAGGCACGCTTGTGACACCAAGTCTTGGCAAGTGTGAGGTAGGGTAGGCACAGTGATGTTCAAAGCTTGACACCAGATGAGCAGGCAGTATCCAGGCCCTCCATGCCTGTGTGCACGAGTGGATCTTGACTAGATAAACGCCAGGAAAGCAGATGGTGACACGGCACAGTGACACGGTACAGTCCCATGGTGCAGACAAGTAAGACAGAGAGGGCTTTGGGTGTCGGTTCTTTTTGGATGGTATATGTTTTTGCTTCCAAATGCATATGGCTGTCCAAGGGCTGGACACTGGGCACTGAAGACATTATAGACAGGTGAATGGAACCAGTGCATTTGATTTGTTAATCTAATTCATCACTCAAAAAGAAGTATTTCTCATGAAAAATGTCCTTTAAATATAATAAAATATATTAAAAAAATAAGAAACTTCTCAGGAGGCAGCATCCAGGTCTAATAAAATAACCTTATTAGAAGTAAATCAGGCCCACCGGCTTGTAAACAGTTTGAAATGAACCTGCTGGATTACATCCTGTGCCACCCTGTGCAAACTGCAACAACGTCTTCTAGAGAAAATGAAAACAGAACATCTCGTAAATCTAGAGATTTGATAATTTAAAACTATCAACCTTGAATACCAAGATTACGAACAGAAGGCTCTCCGACAAGGCCATCTTCGTTAGGGTACAATTTTTAACAGCTCTGACTTGTAAAAAAGACATGACGTCATTCCGAGGACATGGATACTATTTGTGAAGCATAGTTCTATGAATCCACAGTTTTGGAAACTGCTGGTGCTCACCTTAACATCATTTACTGAATAGCATGCTCTGCAGCCTGCAAACAGGTGCTATGTTGCTCTCTGTAAAGACAAGTCATGCAGGAGCCTCCTAAAGCCATAGCTCTGGTGACACCCTAGCACCCCGAGGCACGCATCCTCTGGAGGTCTCGGAGTCTACACATCAGCGCTGCAGCCTTTAAGCGGAGTACGGATTTGTTTCATGAATGGACGAGGAAGACTTCTGAATCAGCAACAAATGCACACAGCCACCAGCCCAGTTGTCTCCTTTCGGGATACGGCTCATCTTCCCCTCCATCTATCTGACTTTTCCATCTAGAAAGGGCCACGTTTCCCACCTGTGACTACTGGTCGTGCATATTCTACAAAGTCATCTATGAGGACAGGCCAGGCTCCTAATGGAAAACAAACAGATTTTTAAAGTAAGTTTTATACCAGTATTTTTATATTAAAAATACTCTTTCCCAAATTCTACCATTTAAAGAACCAAAGTAATCCAAAGCTTCACAGCTGCGCCTGATCAAATGACAGGCTGAAGTCACTCTTCTATCCAGAAGTAGGGTGAGTGGTGAGTGTAATGGTCTCGAGACCGCACGCTCACTGACTGAGCCGACACCCGGCCTCTCGGGAGCTGACTTATAGGCGGTTAGAACCTGAGGACCGGGAGCGGATCGCTGTCTCCTTGGAGCCAGGAAGCAGCACTGGCACTTTTCTCTGCTTCTTTAACAGAGGTCCCGCGTCCACCCAGTGCTGAGCCGTAGCTCACAGGCTCCTCTGCTGCAGCACTTAGTTACGACTCCTGCAAACCAGGGTGTGTATGTTCAACTGTCCCTGCTTTCCCACGGAGCCTTCATCAGGTCAGAACTGCTTCCGCAAGTGCTGATCAGAAACATAGAGAGAAAACAGGGCAAGTGCACCTTCTGAACAGCAGAAGCTGGCCTGGACAGGGCAGGCGAGCTTCAGAACAGCGGAAGCTGGGATGGAAGGTTCCAAACGCGTTCTATGTTATCTTGTGAAAAACAAACACAGGCACACGGTGCTCCTATATAAGACTTTAAAAAGCGTCCGTAAAGTGTCCTTCCAGAGACGCTCAGTAAAAGGCCTCCTCCTAGCGTCAGTTTACAAAGGCTCACAGGACGACCGTTTGACCACAGAAAGTGTGGCCCGCTTGAGGTCGACTGTGCTTTGGCATAAGCAGACCTGGAGAGGGGGTCGTTAAATCCAAACGCTCCCGCTCTTCAGCCTCCCAGCATTTCTTTCCTGAGTTCCTGTTCACCTAATTCATTAGCTGGGCTCTGTGCCGAGTGTGGAGGGCAGAGACGAGGGGCGTGGCACGAACTGAGAGCTGTCAGTCACAGGGCAGTGCCCGGTGAGGCAAGAGGAGCCAAGATGTCTTAAGACACCTGGAGGGGAGACCAGCCGCCCGGGACCAGGCCCCTCTCGGGGTTCAGTGCTGCTGCACAGAGGACTATGAACGTCTCTAATGTGGGGCTCTCTGGCACAGGGGAAAACACGTCTAGGTTTATGACAGCATCTCCAGTCACCCTAACCACGCTCTATGTGGATACAGGAGCTGACAAGGAAGGAGTCAGTGCTGTGCTTATCCTGTGGGTGGGTGCAGCCTGGGCCAGTGTCAGCCCTCACTCTGGAGGCCGTCAGCACCCAGAAGAGGGCAAGAGCATCTCTGGTAACCCTGTGAAGTCCTATAACTTCTAGTACCTTCTTCATCGTAGTTAGACAAATCATCTGCAATCATGTTTCCAAAATCTAGCAGAAGGTTCCAAGTATCCCTTGGGATTGATCTTTTGTGATGCTCCTAATGCACAAGAGAAAAACACCCACCAGGTTAAGGCTCAGATCTTAACTCTCAGATAGTCTAGCAGTTGGGCACACTGCATTAGGAAGTGATTTCCTTGATGTGACGAGGAGTACAAGTCCCAAATTATCACGAGTAAGAGTAGGAACAGCCTTTACATCAGCTGGATGTGCTATGTGACACATGTCAAAGAATACTGACGCATTTAAAATCATTTAAATATGAAGACTATACATTCCTGCTTTGGTCAAGCAGAAGGCCAGCCTCTAAATCTCTTTACCTTCCCTAACCCATTCAGAAGTGGTTCAGGACGACATGGAGCCCTGTTTCTATGATTTCCTCACATCTATACCTCTATATATCAAGTATTTCTTGGGTGCGATGAGATTCTTGCCTAAAAATACCTCTGTTTCTCTGTATTCCAGTTACATACAACACACGGAGACCACGCAATGCCTGCACCATGGCAGGCAAGTCCTGAGGCAGAGCGGTCTTTGGGGCTCCACTTGGGGGGGCTCTCCTCTGATCAAGGGAATGAGTACAAAAGCACTCCCGCCCTTGAACTTAGCAGTCTCATGCTTTGACATGTCAGTAATGCATGCAGCATAAACAGCCTCTCAGCTCGCTGTGTGTATGCTATCTTTAATTGCTTTCACATTTATTTGTTTCAGTGCATGTGCACAGGTCAGCGACAACATGTGTGTGTGTGGCTCAGTTCTCTCCATTAGATGGATTCTGGGAATCAAACTCTGGTCATCAGACTTGGTGGCAAATAACCTCACCTGCTGAGCCATCTTGCCAGCCCTTGTGTCTGACTTTATTTTTTTCCAGAAGCCTGTTTATTTATTAACTTGCTTCTTTGCAAACTTCATATAGTATGTTAAAACATCAACTGCTAGATTGCCTGTTGTTTCTGCAGTTGGTTTCCCGCTAACATCCCAATCTAACCTCACTGCTCTGCACGCTGTTCTGTTGGGAGAATGTTCTCATTTTGTCAGTTCTCCAATCAGTGAACACTGTGTCTGTCCAGCATTCTGCTGTCTCCGTGTGGTGGCACCTTCTTACTTCTATACACATGGCTGTTCAGTTCTCTGGAGAATGTCTGTAGTTTGGGTGTAACCCCAAGATGAGAACTTGGAGAAAAGGCCAGTAATTCCAGCTACTCAGTAGGCTAGGCAGGAAGATCCCAGGTTCAAGGCCTGCCCAAACTTAGCGAGACCATGTCTCAAACACAGTGAACTGGAGACGCAGCTCAGTGGCAGGGCTCTAGTCTAGCACATAGGAGGATGTAGGACCCAGCCCAAGTTATCACAAAGAGGAAAGGAGAAACTGGGTACCCTTTATCAAGCACTCAGCAGCCTATGATGCCCAACGTGACTCATGGCGGGATCAGCCCTCGCACAAGCCCTTTCCTAGCCACTAAGCCAGTGCTTGTCCTTCCTGGAGCCCCGCTGCAGCACGTGTGGTCCTTTCTCAGTAGAATGGAATTACTGAGTTTAGGAAGTTCTCAGGGGAGATGGCAGGTTGAGAGCTGCTGAAATTTATAGATTTCTAGAAAAAGTAACTTCTTCAACAGCCTCAGAGTGGCTCCCACCTGTAGCTGGCTCTACTGCTGGGCTGAGACACTTGGCAAGCAGCTGAGCCGTGCAGCCCCTCGCTAGTATCTGACTGCCTCAGTACTAACACCTGAGTCAGAAGACTGCGGTCGGCGAGCACGCTCACCCTTACACTTGCCCGCCTTCCTCTCTCCCTTCCCCTCCCCCTCTGGCTTTTGGAGACAATCTCCCTAGTAGCCCTGGCTGTCCTGGAGCTAACTATGTAGACGAGGCTGGCCTTGAACTCACAGATATCTACCTGCCTTGCCCTCCTGAGTGCTGGGATTAAAGGCGTGTATCCCATGCAGGACCTAAGCATTTTAAATAAAAACTTCCTCTTGATTGTTCACACAAGACAAGAAACAGTCACTTACCAGCAGAAATGTGTTCCAAAGATCTAAAAATTTAAACCTTCCAGACAATACTAACTTCCAATATGCAACAGCCATTTCTAAATCTGTCAGAGAGAAATGGGAGGAGAGGGAGGATGAGGGAGGGAAGGAAAGAGAGAGGAGAGAGTGATTAATAAATCCCGTCTTTTCCCCCTAGGGAATAAGAATATTAACTTGGCAATCTTCCCCAACAGTCACAAGAGGGCCAATCTCTAACAAGTGTGTCTGAAATGACATGTAACTAACTTTATGAATCTGAAGACATTTCTTAGAAAGCACTTGTGTATCATTGGACATGCAAGTGGTTGTCCCCAACTAACCAGTTTTGGAGACTTGCATTCCACGTGTGTCACGACTCACCCAACCTGTTACTGCTAGTGTTTATCATTTATTCAGAAGGTAGGTCACTGGTTTCCAAGTGAGAAGCTGCAAATTAAACAACTAGTCCTCTCTGGCAGACCTGTTTCATGGCTGCATAAGCTACAGTAGAGCTGGCTATCTTAGAACTATCTAATTCACAAACCGGACAGCCTCAGGCCTCTGACTCCTCACTGCACAGCTGGGGTAAATTTGTGCACACAGAGGAAACTATTTCACTATTACTGAGATGTTTAAAAATTTAGGCTGCTTATCAATCAAAGCCAATTTAACAAGGAGACAGTGATTATATCATCTTTTTAAACAGATCTACGCTATCTTAAAGGCATTTCATGGAAGCGAGTGCTGGGCTCCAGGAGGCACTGGAGCGGAATCTCCAGTCAGTTTTCTGGAAGGTCACTTTATTCCCTGTTCATTGTGATTTTTTCTCAGCACTTTTGTTTTTATGCTAGACACAGCAAGTCGATCTCTAAGCCTGACTACATTCAATCATGATGAATACTGCTCACCACAGGCCAAGGACAGCTATGTGGAAATAAGTTCCTAATTACATTTGTGTATGTATGCCAGATAAAGTAATGTGAAAAGCAGATTGACAACTATATTAAGGGAACATTAGTTTAAATGCAAAATACACGATGAAGCATTTTTCAAGACATCCTTCTGAATCTGATTTGATCTGGCTTGAACAGAAATTATTAACGTCAGTGCTCTAATTTGAGACTGCCAGAGCTGATCACTAATGCTGATAAACTAGAGGTAAATGGGTATCATTCCCTATGGCTTGAAGGGTATGCTGCAGGCCTGATCCATCCTAAGCACCCTGGAGTCTCAGTCAGAAAGGAGAGAGTCAGAGAGGCCATGTAATGGCACGTGGAGGACTTGCTAGGCCTTACCTATGGGACCCGCAGTAAGGCTAAGATGATTAGTCTTGTCCTGCTTATAAGTCTACATCCTTATCCCTTAGAAGGACATTACATGAGATCTATATTCAACTCATCTTAATGATGTAAAGCGCTCACACTGGGAAATGGAGAACCTGAGGAGGAAAGAAAAATAAGGTTTTATGGCATACTTTATATCTAGTTAGTCTGGGTCCTAGAAACCCTTCTTACAAAGTACCTCGTCTGAACTGGGTGGTGGTGGCACACGCCTTTAATCCCAGCCTTCCAGAGGCAAAGGCAGGCAAATCTCTGTGAGTTCAAAGCCAGCATCATCTACGAAGTGAGTTCCAGGACAGCAGGGCTGTTACACAGAGAAACCCTGTCTCGAAAAACCAAGTATATGTATATAATAAAGAACCTGTCTAGATACGCTTGAATTACATAAATAAAAAGTAAATGTATTGGCTGGGCAGCGGTGGCGCACGCCTTTAATCCCAGCACTCGGGAGGCAGAGGCAGGTGGGTCTCTGTGAGTTCGAGGCCAGCCTGGTCTACAGAGTGAGCTCCAGGCCAGACAGAGTTACAACAGAGAAACTCTGTCTCAAAAAGCAAAACAACAACAAAAAGTCCATGTACCAATTTCCAACATTTAATATTCCTGTGCAAACAATGCCGCACTATCCAAGCGAGCTCCACCATTTGCAAAATAACTACAAAATCCAAAAATAGAAGAACTTGAGGGTGAGGGGCCACAGTTACTTTGCTATGAGAATGTTTTGGTACTAATTTCTTGCCAAGAACTTCTAAGAAGTCCATTTCTTGATTAAGAACATACTAGAAGGCCAGGTCAGTCAGGATTCACATGTGTGGTGCTCCACCAGACAAAGAAGCATCCTCTGTTCAGAAAAAAATTAGCTACGAAAAATTAGAATGAAACTTAATTTTCTCAAAAATCATTCTCAAAGCCAGCTGATGCCAAGGGGTAGCCAGTATAAAATCACTTAAGTTTCTGTATTAAATCAAAGAATCGAGCTGAGGTGCAGCTCAGTGACTGAGAGCCCAACCTAGTATGCAAGGCTGAGTATGATCCAGGAACAAACACGTGTGTTCATGCATACATGTGTGCACATACACATACATGTCAAAAAAAGTTTAATTCCCCTTTGCTTAGGTTAACTATCTGCTCAGACAGAATAAAAAATGACATCACATAAAAACACAGCAGCAGGGTGCAATGGCAGTGAGATCACTTGAGGCCAGGAGTTTGGGGCCAATATGGGTAACTTAAGAAACCTTTTCTCAAAGCCACCAACACTGTACACATGGTCTTGGCAGGCACAAGGGAAGAAGAGTACTGCTTTCTTGATGCCACACCCCTCAGCCTCATGCGCCTCTTCTAGGAAGTGTAGAACAATGCCTGCTGATCTCTTCTGCTGTGCCAATTTGTCAGCAGACAGACCACGTAAGTCTGCCCTGGAAAGCCGAAATAGACTGCTCTGCTTTTAATGTACAGTCATAAAGTGACTCATTCTTTAGTTCTTTTGAAGGCCTCAACAAAACCTCCTCAGACAATGCACGTCTATTTTATTTGTCCTCTCTAATTTTCTTGGACAGGTTTTATATTTCTTAACACAATTTTAATTCCTCTCAGCAAAAAAACAAACTCAGTAACTTTTAGCTTTCTGATGAATGAACTCAATATTCTCAAAATCAGTAAGACAGTCCTTTGTTTTCAGTAAAGGAAACATTAAATTGGCTCTAGTCTCTAGAGGTCTACTGTCTGAGGCTATGGAGATTTATAACATGGAGGCTAAACATACTAGGCCTGTGTCTTAAAACTTGTAGAGACTCCTTAACCTTATAGTGAACTTCTCTGAAATATCCACAAACAGAAAAAATAAATTTAATTATATTTATTTCTTAATTTTTGCCATGCTGGAGATCGAACCTATGGCCTTATGCATGCTAGCAAGCGCGCTACAGCTGAATTACAATCCTCAGTCTTAATTTTATAGGTTTAAAGTGAGCAGTGATTTTAGATTCTAATTTGTAACCCCTTCAAAACTACTAGGGAGTCACGATTCATACCGAACATGAACACGTGAGCAGAAGGATGCTATGAGAGCAGCTTCCTGCTGTTAAAAAGCCCGAGCGAGGAACATGGGAGTAAAGTCCATCCAGCCCAGGTGTTAGCCGAGACGCCCCAGGCAGCAGGAGGGCTGTCCAGCTGAGTTCGCCTGAAACCTTGATCCAAAGATTAGGAGCTCTAGACAGCGGTCATAATTCAAAGCCACTGAATTTTGAGGTGTCTTGTTATGTGGTGGTAACTAACCCAAACAGCACTAAGAACCAACCTTCCAACCAGCCTGCCTTCCTTCCTATCTGCCTCCCTCCCTATCTATCTATCACCTCTCTATCTATTGTCTGTCTGTCTGTCTATCTATCTATCAATCTATCTATCTATCTATATATCACCTATCTATCACCTATCTATCATCTATCTATCTATCTATCTATCTATCTATCTATCTATCTATCTATCTATCTTCTATTTGAGATAGAGTCTCACTATGTAGCCCTGGCTGGCCTAGAACTTGATATGTAGATCAGGCTGGCCTCAAACTCACAGAGATTGCCTGCTTCTGCCATTTGAGTGCTGAGATTAAAGATGCCACCAGGCCAGGCTGAATCTGCATTTGTTGATGTCCCCAGGGCACCGAAACTGTCATCATGCAGGACACCAAACACAAGTTATCTATAAGGAATTCCCAAGACTGTTCCGTATTTTCAAGTTAATATGGCATTCTAAGACAGAAACTAAACACATGAGAGTTAATGAAATGCTATCTTAAAAATATTCTCATTTCATTCAATAGGAAGAATCTGCTAAGATCACAGACTATCAGTCAATATAAACGACTTCCACATCCTGATCTGCAGGCAGAGGCACAAAGAAGAGGCGCAGGGAGCTGGCTCAGGCTTTGAAACCTCAAGGTCCACCATCAGTGACATACTGCCAGCAAGTCACACCTCCTACTCTTTCTAATTCTCCCAAACAGTTCCACTCCTGTCTTGAAAAAAAAAAGAGCCTGGGGCTGGAGAGATGGCTCAGTGATTAAGAGCTCTGGCTGCTCTTCCAGAGGACTGGGGATCAATTCCAGCACCTACACAGCAGCTCACAACTGTCTGTAGCTCCTGTTCCAGGGGGTCTGACATCCTTATACCGATGCACACAAATAAAATTAAATACATTTAAAAAAATTTATATCCTCTAAGTATAAAAGGAAGGCTGACTTTCATTAAGAGAAGACAAGTCTGGAGACATAGGTCAGTGAGGGCCTATGCTCAATCCTCAGTAAGAAGTGAATACAAACAAAGCTACCCCATGTTGTCAGTGCACGCCACAGACATATCCAGAGGGGTCAAAAGAACAACTCTGCTTCAGAATAGGTGAAAGAACACTGAGAAACGAACAAAACAAAACAACCATTTAACACCCAGGTCAAAGGACTGTGTTTGCTTTTTAAAACGACAACACAACACAAGCTAGAGTCATTTGGGAGGAGGAAATCTCAAACTGGCCTGTGGGAAGGGTTTGGGGCATTTTCTTGATTGATGACTGATGTGGGAGGGCCCAGCTCACTGTGGGCGGTGTCAATCCTGGGTAAACAAACTAAGCCAGCCAGGAGAAGCAAGCCAGGAAGCAGCACTCCTCCGTAGTCTCTGGATCAGTTCCTGCCTCCATGTTCCTGCCTTGACTTCCTGAATGTTGAACTACAAGCAGTAAGATAAAAAAAAAAAACTCTTTCCTTTCCAAGGTGCTTTTTGGTCACGGTGAGAATTTTTTGTCTGCTGGTTGACTTTTGTTTGTTTGCCTTGTTTTTTGAGACAGGGTTTTTTCTCTGTGTAGCCCTGGCTGTCCTAGAACTCACTCTGTAGACCAGGCTGGCCTGGAACTCAGAGATCTGCCTGCCTCTGCCTCCCGAGTGCTGGGACTAAAGGTGCGCACCACCACTGCCGCCCGGCTAGGTCATGGTGTTTTTATCACAGCAACAGAAATGAAACAGGGACAAAATCCAAGAACTAGAAACAAAGGGAAACTATTCCAGAGATCTCAGGAGAAAGAGTTCCTGAGCAAATACATTCAAAGAGATAATAAGTTCAGATGCAAGGGACTCTCCACAGGTGATAACCCTATTCCTGTCAGTCTCTGTGGAGACCAAGATTAATGAAACTGGGCATTTGATAGAAACAATTAACTCAACACTATGTTCCCCTTGGGGGTTAGATCAGGAGCTCATTCCTGAAAGAGCAACTACAAACATGTAATCTACTGATTCTATTGTTACCTCATGCCCTTGAAACCAAGCGCAAAAAGCACATGTAGTCACAATATGGAGACGTTTGGCTGAAATTTGTAGCCATAATCTGCAATCTAAAACCAGAATTAAGAATGTTAGCATGAGATTATTGAGATGGCTCAGCGTGCACAGGTGCTTGCCTCTGACCCACATAAAGGAGAGGAGAAAACTGACTTCACAAAGTTGTCCCCTGACTTCCATGTGGGGGCCACATCATACACATGCACATATACACCCAATAATAAATAAAAGTTGTAGAAAAACTAAGGGTGCTCTCATAAGCCGGTGTAGCTACTATGGCGAGCAGCATGGAGGGTCCTTAAGGAACAAAAACTAGAACTCCCACATGGCCCAGCTGTACCTCTCCTGTGCACACACCCAAAAGAGTCACAAGCAGCTCAAGGCAGAGACTGCTACCCATGCTGATTCCTGCACAATTCACAAAAGCCAAGCTACAGATTCAGCTTAGGCACCCATCAACAGATGAAGAAGAGTAAAGAAAATGTGGAATGCATTCGCAGTATTAAGTTATTAAGAACAAAATCACGTTTTCAGGAAACAGATGGAACTGGGTATCATATCAAGTGAAATAAGCTAGACTCAGAAGCGGGCTAGGTGTGGTGGCACATGCCTTTAATCCCAGCACTCAGGAGGCACAGGCAGAAGCAGGGGGATCTTTGTATGAGGTCAGCCTGGTCTACGTAGAAAGTTCCAGGCCATCCAGAGAAACACAGAGAAACACTGAGTCAAAATACAATAATGAAAACTGAGATGATGGTCCAGTGACTAAAGTGTGGGGGCCAGAGTTTGGATCCCCAGCACCTATGTAAAAACCTGGTGGGGGGCTGGAGAGATGGCTCAGAGGTTAAGACCACTAGCTGCTCTGCCAGAGGACCCAGATTCAACTCCCAGCACCCACCTGGCAGCCCACAGCCATCTGTAACTCCAGTTTCTAGGATGTGATGCCCTCTTCTGGCCTCTGTGGGCATTAGGCATGCACATGGTTCACAGACACACATGTGGGCATAACACTCATACCCACAGAAGGTAAAATAATTTTTTAAAGTAAAAAGTAAAAAAGCTGGGAGGGTATGGCAGCCCACCTGTAATCCCAGCCAAGGGAGATGGAGACCAGGAACCCTGGGAGCAAGCTGGCTAGCCAGAGTAGCTGACACAGTGGACTTCAGGATCAGGGACACCCTGCCTCAATCAGGGATATGGACAGTGATCAAGGCAGACACCCCACCAACCTCAGGTGTCTACACCCAAACACTCGCACACGTGTGTGTGCACATACATACACACACACACACACACACACACACACGAAAGTAAAACTCTTTGGAAAAAAAAGGGGACCAGTGTGGGGGTGGATAAGAAAGGCCCCCTTAGGCTCATATATATTTGAATGCTTAGTCAGCACAGAGTAGAACTGTTTGAAAGGATTAGGAGGATTAGGAGGCGTGGCCTTGTTGGAGGTGGTGTGTGTCAGTGTCAGTGTCATGTCTGCTTGCCTGCTGGTGGTGCTGCCGGTCTCCCTGCCTGATAATGGACTGACCAGTAAAGGGGGCAGGGATACACCAGAAAAGGCAATATTGGGATAAATACGGTAGGTGTATATAATACACTGTATGAAAATTTCACAATGAAACCCATTAGCTAGTATAATCAATATATTCTAATAGAAGAAAAGAAACAACAGCCTGAGGTTCTACTTGTCAAAGAGGTATAGAAATAAAGATCAATCGGTCATTAACTAGAGGTTATTAGGCACAGTATTGAAACTTCCGTTTTTCCCTAGAAAAAGAAAAATCAGGGCTTCTTGGAGAAGTACATGAGCCCAGGTCTGAAGAAGAGAACATTTGGCTGAGTCTTGAGCTATCCTGCAGACAGTGAAGGAGCAGTCAGCATCCCAGTGGTCAAGAGACTGGAGTCAGTCTGAAGAGGGTCTGCTGGCTACAATGGGTGACTCAAGCTTCAAAAACGATCACTAATTGTCATGGGGTAGAACCCTTCAACGCGGCAAATCATGAGTCCACAAAAATACGAAAAACAAACACACCACCCCCAGTTAGATCCTGATCTGGATGTCTGAATGGCAGAGATAGAGAGGGACGCATGTGTATGGGGTGAGGAGGATCCCAGGAAGGTGCATCCTGCCCCAGTTTACTCCTGACACCTGAATGGCACCGTGAGAAAGGCTATTGTCCCGTCCTAATTTTTACTCTGTACCAACACCGCTGGGAAGAGCCCATTCTAATGTCACCAGGCTCTGTGGCCAACGCCTGGGTCTTCAGACATAATGAGGCCCTGGCCTCCTCACTCCACCAGAAGGCTTTGCAGGAGCTTTCCAGGGCATGAACTGATGGCCCTAGGACACCCAGAAGAGCTGTGTCATCTGACTGGCTTTTTTCTCAGTTAAACAAAGGCTGGTCTCTAAAAAGAGGTGGAGGGCTGCAGAGATGAGTCAGCGATTACAGTTTCCAGCACTCACCCGCAGCTAACAACTGTGACTCCAGTTCTAAGAGGACACACACCTTCATCCGACTCCTGGGCACTGCACCAATGTGGTACACAGACGTACATGCAGGCAAAATCACCCAAATGTATAAAATAAAGATAATTAAATCTCAAAAACATAAAAAATAAAAAGAGCAGAATATAGAAAACCTGCCACCTGCCTTTTGGCCCATGAGCTGTGACACACAGTGGGCTTAGCTACGCCTTCCTCCTTGCATACTTAGCCACGAGGACCAAATCCTGCGGCAACAAGGTCCGGATACACCGAACCTCACAAACAAGTTTGCCTCAGTCACTTCTTGTCAAATGCTTCACCTGATCATGCTGCGTGACCTGGAGTGTGGGTGGTGCGGGCCTCACGGCTCATGTGCTTACTGCATCTCCTGCACAAGGGTGGGTGCAGGCTGAGACCGCCATCTGCCCCTGCACTACACCTTAGCCCCGGCATCTTTTGAATAGGGATCAATGCATTAGATTTTTCCCAGCAGCTCTCTGACAGGAAGTGATAGTGTTTTCACCTTCTGAAATTCCAGTGGACCTATTCAGACAAGTTTCTAAATGCAACCCGAAGGCTTCCTGTCTTTGGCTCCTTTAGCATTTATTCTGATCTGACCCCAAGGAGAGGAAAGGTCATTTCACAGGCGGACCAGCCTAGAGGAAAAGGAAGCTTAGCATGGTCCAGGCATCAACAGTGAAACATCAGCACCAGAGAGAGCAAACGAGATGAAGAAAGCAATGCCAGCTGCTCTGACTCTGCGGACCTGTGCCATGCTGGGGTGGGGGGAGACAGGACGAGGCAGGAAGACAGAGGTGAACACGTGCACAGGTGCGAATCTGTGCACAAGCGCGCGGCAGTCAGAACAGGCTCTGAACGTGAGGCCTTGGACCAGGCTTCCACCTGTGTGGTTCACACCCTAATTCCCTATGTAATTCTCAGTCTTTATGGTAGCGCTTCTATTTACCAGACGTACTTGTCTAAATATACCTTCTAATATGCCTGTTAAACTTTATATAAAAGACCGTGTAACTTGTAAGAGATTTCATATAAATATGTAAGGTCTTTCACATACTCCAGGCAAGTAACTACAGGTTGATACAGGTTATTCTTAGGAAGAAATGAGCCAGAGATAAAACAGTAGTCAGATTCAAAACTAAATAAACCCCCAAATAAATCAAAACCTCAAACTGAAATTTTCAGTTAAAAACCTCCCAGATGTGAACATATGTAGTAAAGCACAATTGTCCAGCTCTGAGAGGAGCTGTGATGCGGCTCAGTGTCCGGCAGAGCTGTCTGAGGCCTGGCCGCTGTGATGCGGCTCAGTGTCTAGCAGAGCTGTCTCAGGGCCTGGCTGGCAAAGCCACCATGCAGAGATCAAGTCCCAAACACTCAGACTGTCAACTGACAGTAACAGAGATAACACGAAACACAAACTAGTTCGTATTTTAAATGTAAAATATTTAAATTGAGAGGCCAAGAGACACTATCAATTGTCATTCCCTATTACACGAAGAGTAAGTGGAACAAAGAAACACAGGATCATGGGTGTCTGTGTTAGGATTGCACTAGACTGTTCACTTACACCATGGCTCGGATCCAGCACCGTGCAAACCTGGACTTCATACTCACCTAAACCCTTTTGTCCAGGGTTCTTAGCGAAGGTAAAGGTAAATTGGTAAAAGTCTTTAAACTTCGCCGAGTCCTTAAGCTCTTGCTCCAGTTTGGGAAGAAGAGCTTTCAGTTTCTCTGTGCTGTCACACCTGCAACAGGGAGAAGGGTTTGTTACTAGCACTCTGCCTTTCTACCATTCCCTCTGTTTTAGAGAAACCTCATCTCCCAGGGTCCCTGTGAGAGCAGTTAAGACCCTCTGGTGATGGCCATGGCTGCAGAGCTGTGAGAGCACTGAAGCCACAGTGTCAAAGGAAGGTGTGCTGCCAAATCAGGAAAACCAGACCCGAACCGGGTCCTCTTTAAAGGGCATGGCTTACTCTGCAGCTCTGCCCATAGTGAAGCCAAGTGAGGCGGCTCAGTGACAAGATGGGGAGTCCGTGCCTGTTCACTGACCACAGGACTGGGCCACCCAGTCAGCCTAGGCTACTGCTACCTCTGTGGCGCTATGTGGGAAAGAAGCCTTACTGCTCAAGCATTTAAGGCCTTTTCATTGTTTTGAGCTCGGCTTGAAACAGCCAGGCGCTATAAAAGCCGTTTTGTTTTGTTTTGGGTTTTTTGAGCCAGCATTTGTCTCTGTAGTCCTGGCTGTCCTGGAACTCACTGTGCAGAACAGGCTGGCTTTGAACTCACAGAGATCCATCTGCCTTCCAAGTGCTGGGATTAAAGGCATGCGCCACCTTGCTGAGGCTGTATTGTTGTAAAAAACAAAAAGTCAGTAAGCTTTAAAGACAGTAACTAGCCTGGAGTGTGGCCAGCAAGGTAAACGCCACCCCCCCCCCCCCCCCCCCCCCCCCCCCCGCCCAGCTCTGCTCCCAGCTGTGTAAAATAAAACAATTAAAAAGTCAAAACACCTCAGTAAAAAAAGTAATTGTTCTTTAAGGCATAAATGTGGAGCAGTCAAACAAATCAGTCATTTTTGCTTCACCTGTACAACAGGGAATAGAGTTAGAACTATACTCAACTTAACCACTCATGGGTAAGCCAAACAAAGAAAAACAAAAACTAACTGGAGAAAGTCTAAGAACACCCAGAAAGGGCTATGCGGCACAAATGCGGACTCCTGCTGCTGAACACACACACCAGGCAGCAGGCAGGACAGAGGCGGAGGAGCCCCCCACTGCAGCTCCCTCCCCGCTCCAGTGGGGTCACCCACTGTTTTTATGCCTATCTCTACCACAGCACTCCCTATCTCTGAACTTGATGTAATTGTGAACTCATGCGATTTTGTGCCTGGTCTTTTGTGCCTCCGTTATATGTGTGAGGTTCATCCTGAGGTGTATGCAGATACAGATGATATGTATATGTAGTGTGTGTGTGTGTGTATATACACATATGTGTGTATATGTATATACATACATATATATATACGTATATACATATACACACACACACACACAACACATAATTTATAGAACATACTGATGGTAAGTATGATGGCTGTTTGTAGTTCTCTCAGGTAATGCTGCTAGCATTTCTACACCCATAGAGCCTGAGCACACGTGAACATACGTGCTACCAAGCATGTGTTGCTAGAAGCAGCTCTTGGGTCAGCGCTGCGGTGATAACCGTCTGAGCACCACACACCGTGGCCTCCCCAGGCCTGTCCCACAGTTTGCTGCTGCATCTTACCTCAGCCAACCTGGAGGCCCCACCCCGCTGCACCTTCCGTCCGACTACCACTGCTAACAAGACCTCACTTCCGGCATTCCCACGGCCAGATAAATGCTGAGGAATGCTTGTTCACATCTCTTGCTTACTTTCCCCGAGGCTTCAGTCATTTGTCAAATTTCTTAAGAGGAATAAGCCTCTGTCAGCAGCTTTTTAAAGATACTCTAAGAATGCACAGTGTCTCTCTGCTTTGTGTTTGTAGGATGAGAAGTTATTAACTTATCTTTGGCACAAACTCTCTTTTAAAAAGTCCTTTTATCACGTTTATTTGGTGACATTTAAAAATTTATCCTTTTGTGTGCTCATAAAGTTATTTTCTGCATTTTTTTAAATCAGAGGTTAAACACTTTTAGCATCGAGAACTACAATCCACTTGAAACTGATTATCATATATATATGCTGTAACAAGGATCAAAATTAAACAGACTTGGAAATTATCTTCCTTTTATGATGCTCTACAATAGAGGTTGTTTAAAACTTGGAATTTCTTTTCATTAAAAGTTTGGTAAGTGCTGGGCAGTGGTGGCCCATGCCTTTAATTCCAGCTCTCCGAAGGCAGAGCCACAAGGATCTCTTAAGTTCCAGACCAGCCTGGTCTACAGATGGAGTTCCAGGACAGCCACGGCTACACAGAGAAACCCTGTCTTCAAACCAAACCAAACCAAAAAAAAGTGTTTGGTAAGTGAGGCCGTCCAAGTTTTCCCTTTGAGATTTTAAGTTACAGGTTCTGGTGGTCTGGATGAGAACGGCGCATGCATTTGAATGCGTGGTCCCCAGTTGTTGAGACTGTTTGAGAAGGATTAGGAGGCGTGGCCTAGTTGGAGGAGGTGAGTCACTGGGGGTGGGCTTGAGGTTTCCATTTTCTCTCTGACTCCAACTTGCTGCTCAAGATGTGAGCCCTCAGCTGTGCTGCTAGAGCTTTGCTTTGCCGTCACGGACTCTGACTCTCAACCTAAGCTCTCTTCTGGATGCCGCCATGGCCGTGGTGTTTTACCACAGCCAGGGAAAAGTGAGATGCAGGTTCAGAAGCTTCAGGGTTACACAACTACAATTCCCTTTTCTTTCTAGGCCAGTTTGCAGCCAGTTGTATTTTAAAAATCATTTCAAACAAGCCGTCAAGTTTACAGACATAAATTTGTTTGCTCTGTAGAATTCTATGGTGATGTCTCTAAGCAACAACCTCCCGCTTTTGTTGGCTCATTTTTTCAATTTAATAGTTTCTATTAAATTAGTGCTCTTTTTTTGGTCGTTGCTTGTTTTGTTTCTTGAGATGGGGTCTTACCGACGGGGCTGGCCTCAAACGCAAGAGATCTGCCGACCTCTGGCTCCTTAATGTTGGGATTAAAGGTGTGCACCACCATGCCTGGCTTAAATTACTGCCCACCCCCCCTTTAAATTCTTTCTTTCTACACTGGCAATTTACCTTCCTGCTTTTTGTATTTTCCTCTTGCTGATCCTCCCTCTCTCTCATCTTCAGGTGCTGGGAACTGAACCCAGGGCCTGAGCATGCTAAGTGAGCACTCTGCCACGACTACCCACCTGCCCAGCTCAAATTATCTAATAAGGCTGAATGGGTATTGTGCTGGCCAGTTTTATGTCAATTTGACACAAGCTAGTATCATTGGGAAGGACTTGAAATTGAGAAGACGCCTCCATAAGACTGACCGTAGGTAAGTCTGCGGGGCATTGTCTCCATTTGATAGCTGTGGAAGGGCCCTGCTTACCAATGGCAGTGCTGTCCCCAGGAGGGTGGTGCTGCATGCTATAAAAAAGCAGGCTGAGCAAACCATGGGGAGTGAGCCTTTAAGCAGTACCCCCCAGGCTTCTGCTTCAGCTCCTGCCTGACTTTCCTCAGTGATGGACGGTTACCTGAAGTTAAGGAAACTCTTTCATCCCGGTTGCTTTCGTTCATGGTGTTTTATCACAGAAACCGAGACTCTAAGACAGACACTTTATTAATTGCTCACCTTTTCTTCCTCCTTTAGCCTTTACAAAGCAGAATTCTACAAGTTTTTAATGCCAGCACTTTCTTCACTGTTGTGCTGGCTAGTTTTTATATCAACTTGACATAAGCTAGAGCCATCTGAGAGGAGGGAGCCTCAGCTGAGCAAACGCCTCCATAAGGTCAGGCTGTAGGCAAGCCTGCAGGGCATCTTCTTAATCAGTGATGTTTACAAGTTTTCAGCACTCAGAACAATTGATTCTAAAGCATCGACACTGAAACTAGCTTTAGAGATGTCAGCAAGTGGAACACGTTGGTCTTTGTATCGCCTCACAAAGTAGTTCAGTGAGTTTAACAGTGAAAAGATATTTTTGTCGGGTGTTCTCGTGTATTTCCCTGTCACATCTGTTAAGTGAGCAACATCTTAAGCTGTTGCTTAATGCTATGTAAAATAGAGAAACAAAAACCAAAATGGCATTTTATTGGTATTTAATACAGCAACATAACAAATTATATATTTAGTATAAAATCAGCGGTTAAAAATTTTACCCTGGTACTCAATATTAATTCAAACCTGGAAGAATATTTGTTTTAAAAATCTAAGCTCTACTTTTATTAATTTAAATTATGTGTGTGTGTGTGCACATGTGAGTGCATGCATGTGTGCAGATATCGAGGCCAAATGGGTCAGATCCCCTGGAGCTGGAGTTACAAGCAGCGGCTGTGAGCGCCAGGCATGGGTGCTGGGAACTGAACCGGGGTCCTCTGAAAGAGCACTGTAAGTTCCTAACCGAGGAGCCATCTCCTCAGCCCCACTGGAAGGAATTTAAATTTAAAGAATAAGAATTAAATGTGAGTAAAGATCGTAGATAAGCCTGGAGTTTGAAAGGAAACAAACGCTGATAATACACAAAGAAAACACAGAGGTATGAAATTAGCATTTATAAGTTGTTGAGAAAAAAAGATCAAAGTATTTTTTCCTTCCAAAAAGTGAAACTGAGAATAAGTTACTCACCCCAGCTCTGTCATGCCATCCACAAATTCCTTTTTGCTAAACTCACACTGAGTGGCAGCCCTGAACTTCCACGCTATGACCAAAACACTAATACTGGCAGGGTCCAGGCTCAGATCATCGCAGAACTGCTGAATCCCGTCAATTCCGATTTTGTTTTCATCCTGTGGGTCTGTTGTTAAAATTAAGGGGAAAGTCACACTACGTTGAAACGCAGTCCTAAACAGCTTGCTGGACTCACGCTGCTCTACTACACAGTTCTACTTTAGCTGCACCAATCAATGAACAACCATTCTCTCTTGAGTATCAAACAAATAGGGAGCACTAAAGAGCTAGGTTTCTGGGTTTTAGGGTAAGAAAAAACACTCAAACTCTGTGAAGAGAAGCCATCCTTAAGAATTAACAGCCAGAGTTACATCAGAGAAACCCTGTCTCGAACCCCTCCCCCCCAAAAAAAGACCAGTTAAACTTAAGGGCTGAGCCCACAAATCAGTGAGGAGTGCTTGCACGTGTGCTTGCGGCCGTCCAAACATCAAGCCAAAACTAAAACCACAGCCAAAGCTAAGATTTAACTCTCAGCAGACGAGGCCAGTGAGAGGGCTCGCTCAGCACGTGGGCTCTGGCCCCGGCAGTGCTGCAGAGAAGCAGGGAAGAAGCTTCTACAGCCCTGCCGAAGCAAAAGCGACCAACTTCTTCAAGTCATTTCACCTGCTCGCTCTAATGCCGCGGGACGGTAAGTACTTTTCAAAGTAGTAAGCTTATGCATCCACACTTAACAGCTCAGAAATCACACTCCCTACTCAGACGTCTAGTTTAGAAATAAAGAACTTGGGATCTGTCTATCAAAAAATGAAACAGTAAAATACACTGAAGATACTTCAGCAAGACCTCAAAAACTAGCTCTGTCATTTCTGACAGAGTATCTGTACAACTGTATCATAACATATACATGCAGCCCACTGGTTCAAAGACACAAATAAATCCTGTTAACTCCTTTCCCAATGAAGACTGCACTTCATAGAAAATTTGCCCTGGCTATTTGAGTACTATATACTACATTATTTTTATATATGACGGTAACAATGTGTGTGCCGTGCGTGTGGTACATGTGCTAATGCACACGCCCGTGTGTGCAGGTAGAGGCTAGAGGTCACCCTCAAGTGTGTCCCCTTGATGCTTGTTACTTTTTCATTTTACACGAATGTCTTGCCTGTATGCGTTGTCATGTGCATGAATGTCGCGGCAGGAGCCAGCTAAGGGTGTGTGTTCCTCTGTAACTGGAGTTTCAAAGGGTTGTAAGCCACCATGTAGCTGCTGGGAACCAGACACCTGTCCTCTGAGAGCGGCAGCAGCAAGTGCTCTAACCCGCCGAGCCTTTCTCCAACCCCACCATGAGGCCGAGATCTCTCACTGAATCTGGAGCTCGACGTTTCAGCCACACTCGCTAGTCGGTAAGCCCCTGCCTGAGATCCACCTGCCTCTGCTCTCCTAGGAGTGTAACAGGCTGTGTCTCCGCGCTGCGCTTCCATGTGGGTGCTGGAGATCTGAGCTCAGATCCTCCTGCTTGTGCTCACCGAGCCGGCTCCCCAGCTCTCCTCTAAGTGACGCACTTGTCTTTTGAGATAAAGATCTGCTGTGTATCCCAAGTCGGCCTTGAATTGTAGAAATTCTCTCCTCAGCTTCCCTTGTGCTGCTTCCCAGTGTGCCACTGTGCCCAGCAGCACAGAAAAATTGATGACACAAATAAAACGAATGAAAGCAGACATCTTTCTAACTGTATTATACACAGAGAAAACCCACCATGCTTCTGGGACAAAGGTTCTATTTAAAAAAAAAAACAAAACTGCTGAGGCTGGAGACAGGCCGTCAGCAGCCACACTCAGTGCGAGCGTGGCGGGGCTGGGGCGCTCTCAGCTTTCACAGTTCTGCCGGAGAGAAAGGGATTTTTTTTCTTTTTTAATTTCACTTACTAGCTCTAGTTATTTTTCGAAGATCCAAGTTTGAGTCCTGCCACTCACATGGCGGCTCACAACCATCGGTAACTCCAGTCAGGACATCTGAAGTCCTCTTTTGGCCTCCTCAGGCACCTATCTATCTATAATAAAATAATAAAGGAAAAGGTTCTTGCTACACACACAAAAATGCCACTTTTTTTTATTTAAATTTCTCCTTACAAGTACCTATCATAAAGATAATAAAAAAATTGCTTTTACCCGAGAAACCATCTTGGTAAATTTCATGTATAAGTTCCTTTTTCTTTTGAGACAGGGTATCATTACGTAGCCCTGGTGGGCCTCGAACTCAGAGATCTACCTGCCTCCCTAGAATTGGGATTAGAGGTGTGTCACCATGCCCAAAGTACTGTCATAGTTTGAGAATTACATTTTTTCCAGCCACCCAGTATGCTTCTGAACCACAATTCTTTGGAGCATGCGATTTTCAACTTATTTGCCAAAGGATAAAAAAAAAAAAAAATCTTCAAAAGTAAAAACGTGAGGAAAAGAAGTGGAAAACCATGGAAATTATTCTAATCAGAACTCGCTTAAACAAAAGTATTTTGCTTATCAAAATCTTAGGGTTTTGTTTTGTTTTTGAGACAGGGTCTCACTGTGTAGTCCTGGGAAGCCTGGAATTCACAAAGATCCACCTTTCTCTGTCTCCTGAATGCTGGGATAAAGGCATATGCCACCATGCCAGGCTTTCTTAAAGATTTGGAAAACGTAAAAACTGCTAGAAAACAAAGCCAAAATAAGTTAACATCTGAACAGTCACTGCCTCAATTGCTATGAAACTTTTACCTTTTGATTTAGGTATGTCAATATTCTTCAAAACTAACTTGTTTTTACAGCATAACTGCATTTTCATATGGAAAGCTCCATCCTATGAACCAATTATCATAAAAATAATAGTCCCAAATCTCTTAACACAGAGGTTTCTTTGCTGAGAGCTACCTGTCAAGCTCATCCAGCAATTGAGGTTGTCTCGCTGATGGCACAACTACATGGGGAATTTAGATTAACTGGAGCGACTCATCACCTGGCAGTGTTTGACCACAAATGCTTCTGCCTACACAGAAGAGTTGGGGGGAACTTGTGGTAACAGGTGCCGCATAGCTGAAACAGTAGCCTGCAATGTGCTGGCATTCACTGCACAGGAAGGAAGGGCTGAGCGACTAAGTGAAGACTCCCTCCCTCAACTCCAGCCTTTCTCAAGAGTGTGGCCTCCAGAATTAAACACCCGAAAGAGGGCAGTCTGGAACTCCTTGTCCATCCACGGCACCGTCCATGCTGCTCACTAGAGTGTCTGCTTTGGCTCTGCCGCCAGTTCCCCCTTACCTTTGTACCTGCTATACAGCTGCTCCAGCTTCTTCTGGTCCACAGTGCTCTTCATAGACTCTCGGTGGAACACCTCTGGGTTCTGGAAGAAACTGTCTGTGGCCTCGTCTAGTTTCCACTCATTCTGTGTCAGGAAGTAGATAGCAGTTTTCTCGCTAGCCTGAGTGCATGCCATGAACTGGCGGACCTTGTCCTTCTGAGTTGATTTAAGCTTATGCTTTGGGATGCAGAAAAAAAAAAGTGGGAAAGCCAATGAAGCCACGTTTGTTCACCTCTATTCTTAACAGCCACATTTTAACTGGATTTAGTTTTCTTGTTGGGTGACTGAACTTTCAGAATAATGGGAAACAAAGCCTTGCTTTTCATCAGTTCAAAGACTGCATAGTCTTCTGAAAATGAGACACCATTTATATAGTAACAAATAAACAAAAGTTTAACTTCCAAAACTAATGAAAACCAAACTTTAGAAAATGTATCGCAAGCCAGGGGTGGTGATGCACGTCTGTAATCCCAGAACTTGCGGGCCAGGGGCAGGAGGACTACAAACAAGTTCAAGGCCAGCATCTACACAGAGTTCTAAGTTAGCCAGGGCAATACTGGGAGACCCTGTCTATAAGTAAGTAAATATATAAGCAAGTCAGCCAGCTAAGTATGTTGTTGCATACCTTTAATCCCAATATGGGAGGCAGAGGCAGGTGGATCTCCAGAAGCCAGCCTGGTCTACAGAAAAAGTTCCAGGCCAGCCAGGGCTACATAGTGAGACCCTGTCTTTAAGGAAGAAAAAAGAGAAAAGAAAAACATTCATCTCTCCTCCATTCCCTTTGTATAAAATAATCTCCCCTTAGCACAATGTCTCAGTAATATACAGATGGCACCACAGGGCCCACCTGCAGAGGCACGAGCATCCATTAAGTTCAGGCTCTAATGAGTAGGGAAGAAATGGACAGTTTGGAAGGGCTATTGTTTTAAGGCTTTTCCTAGTTTAAATGCAGAACCATGCCGATGGAAATACACAAATAACTATGAATTACATTGCAGGTAATTACAAAGGTGCCACAAGTAAACACAGAGAGTGCTCATGATGAAACGGAAACGGTAATGCTGTGAGATGAAAAGTAGGGCAGCGGTGTGGGTAGGCGACACGTGATAATCTGCCAAGCGACGGCGCTATAAATAGCCCACAGCGAGACAGGACAGGGTCGTCCACTTCCAGACCAGCGTGGCTACTTCTTAAGGTAACTTGCTAAAAGTAACTCATTTCTAGAAATCCAAACAGAGTCCATAACACAAAGGTTTCCTTATTTATTTGGTAGTACTGGGGATCGAGCCCAGGGCCTCGTGCACACTATGAAAGAGCCATGTTACAGTGTGGTGTATCACCAGTCCTCAGGCCTTTTTTTGTTTTTTTCAAACAAGCTTTATATAATAACACGGGAACAATTTTTACTTAAAAGGATTACACTTAATCTTGTCCAAATAAAGATGAGAATTTATAGCAACACAGAATAAATATTAAATTACAGAAATACATAATGAACAAGATGCAGATTAAAAAATAAAAGGAAAATAGGTAGGAATAGAATTAGAATAAAAGACATGCATACCACGTGCAAGAGTTGAAAATGGGCTGAAAAAGCAGACTCCAAGCCTCCTCGCTGCCATAGCAAAGAAAACTTTAGGAAAATCTCTTGTAATAACATGGAAAAATCTACCAACGGACAGATGTAGTCCCGTGCTCCTGGCCTCAATCCTAAGGGAAATGGTCCGCACAGCCCCGTATGAAATAAGACACCTGCAATGTCTCCTGTAAAGACTCAAATATCAACAACAGTCTGCCTCATGCAAAGTCACACTCATGTCAGAGCACTAGTGCTGACTCAGCAGGAGGGTTGGATGATGCAGTCCATCTACGGCAACATTGAGTGAGCACTGCAGATCCTGGGTGGGGCCTTTTGGGGCCTCACATTGACAAAAATAGTCTTCCTAAGACTCTAAAATGTCACCAGCCTCGTGCTTTTTTTCTCATGAATATGTGGGAGAGGCCTCTAGGGACTCCAGGATTTGTGATATGACAAAAGCCTGCACACAGAAAGATGGAGATCTTTAAAAAAAAAAAAAACCACAAATTTGCAGGTCACCCTTGCAGAGGGGACATGGTAATCCCTGTATCATTGCAATTTTAGTACATGTGCTGCCAAAGCAAGCACAAGAACTTAACTTTTATAGTGCCAGACAGAAATGTATTTTCATAGATGCAAGACAAAAAAAAAGGGTTCACTATTGTAAATTCTTTTTTAAAAGATTTTTGAACATTTTCTTATTTTCACTTGTATGAGAGTTTTGCCTGCTGTATGTCTGTGTACCAGGTGTGTAGTATCCATGGCGGCCAGTAGAGGGTATTGGATACCCCAAGAGTGGAGTTCCAGATGGTTGTGAGCTGCCATGAGAGGGCTGGGAATCAATCCCAGGTCTTCTGGAAGCGCAGCCGATAGCTGAGCCATCTCTCCAGGCCCCACTATTACAAATTCTAAAGTATGTTTATTTTAGAATAAGTGAATATATACTCAGTTAAATTTCTGACATAGTAAACTCTGATGATCACTATTACTTATATAAACAAAAGCGCTCTGCAGTCCCAATTACTAAAAACACATAGGGCTCCTGAGACAAAGGCCCAGACAGTGACTACTGCAGGCTACAGCCAGTCTCTCACACATACTCAGCTTTGCAGAGTAAAAGCCGACAGTCAGACACCATGTACATGCAAATGCAACTTTATACAGGTGCTGGCTTGTTGGCTCTAATCTGCTGTCCCAATACAGGTTCTGGAGGAATATATTCTGCATATTACTCCCTAAAACTGAGCCTTTTGCTAAAAAGAATAGACAAAGACTCCCAGGTATATTCTTGGCTCAGATCAAATTTAATTAAATTAGGGCAGATCTTATATGCTATCATAGTTCTCTGACAACTGATAGAGACAGTATCTTTTTATGAATCTGACAATCTCCTTAAGGGAAGACTGGCAAAGCTAGAAACACTTAAAAAGCATTAAGAGAAAGACAAACTTGTCATGCCCATATGGCCCTCTATTAAGAACAGGCACGGTGTCTTTACTGTGAAATAGCCGTTAGTGCTAGATTTAAAATTCATGGCTATAAAACTAAATTTGGTACATGTATTTAAGAGTGTCATTGTCATAAAAAGGGACGAGACAATGACAAATGCCACATGTTAGTGAATTTAAAAAACACTGTGCCCAGTGAAATAGCCTAGACACAAAGGGCCACATACTACAGAAAATGTTACGTGCTATACGGAATGTGCAGAGTAGGCAAATTTGTAGGTTAGTGGATACCAGGGGCTGAGGGCAGGAGGGATCTGGAGTGCTTATGGACACATGGTTTTCTTTGGAGCTACATAAAGGAGGCGGCTGCACATGCTGGGACCACGCTAATAACTATAAATGTGTACACTAACAATAATTTCAACACAGCAAACAAGAACCTCCAAGACTATCCACACAGAGTTGCACATCGAGAAACTGTAGACATCTGCAAGACAGGATGGTGCCTGGTTCTGAGCTATGTGACTGCGGTGCCACCTCTGTAGGCCTCTCCAGTGCATGACAGCTCAGTTTCACCGAATGCAAAAAGCATGTGCTAGATGCAAGTGTACGCCAGGTGCTCAAAGAGGTTTTGAACTGCTTCTACACTAGTTAAAGAGCAGGCAGAAGTGGAGACAGAAAAAACAGATATCCCTCCAATGAATTATAACTGGCTCATCTGCATAGGAGATCCCACCAATTGCAGACCTCAAGGGAGTACCAAGGTGCTAGTTCAACATGAGCCACAGCAACATCCATGAAGGAAGAGCAAGGAGTTGGCAACACAGCCACATAGTTCGAGGTTAACCTTACAGATTTCACCATAAAAAATCCACGCCTGCAGCCAGTCATGGGGCTCCACCCCTTTTAATCCGAGCACTCAGGAGGCAGAGGACAGATCTCTAGGAGTCTGGGGACAGCCTGGTCTACATAGTGAGTTCTAGGCCAGCCAATGCTACAGTTAGGCCCACCAACACCTGCCCCACCCCCAAAAGGCGCCTGGTAAAGTGGCTCCGTGTGCTCACTTGATACCCCAAATTCAATCTCCAGAACCCATGTAAAGGGAGAAGGAAAGATCTGACCCACAAAGACGTCTTCTGACCTCCTCAGGTCTTCGTGATAGTAAGTATTTTTACAAGATTTATTTCCATTTTATGTATGTAAATGTCTTGTCTGAGTGTCTGGTGCCCATGAAAGCTAGAAGAGAGCATAACATCATCTGCAATTGGAGTCAAAGGCAGTTGTGAGCTGCCATGTGGGTGCTGGGAACCAAGCACCTCTGTGAAAGCAAGTGCTCTTAAGGCTGAGCCATTTCTCCAGCTCCAATAATAAATGTTTTTAGAAACCGATAATCAACAGCTAAGCCTAAAGAGTGTTTGATTTGCATTAATAAACAGCGAGGACTTAGGTTCAATGGAAAGAAATGAGAAGTGGTATAAACTTTCTCAGGAAAAATGGCTCATAAGCTACAAATTTACAGGAAAAATAAGAGCGCTCAAAGTCCACCCACGTAAGCAGATTGAAACCCATGCCAAGGTCTACTCAGGCAAGTGGCTTTCGATAAAGCTTATCACGTCATGGGAACCAAAGTACATTTTCTATGTTTAATTACTTTAGTGTTTAGAGTGAACAGAACTTTTAAATGTAGTTTTTTACATTGATTTTTGTGTGCCTGTGCTACAACGTGTGTTGTATGTGTGTCAGAAAACAACTTATATTGTTGGGGAGATCATACGGATTCTGGGGATTGAACTCGGGTCATCAGGCTTGATGGCTTGGTGGTAAGGTATCCTTACCTGCAAAGTCATCTCACTGGCCCCTAAAATGTACAAAACTTTTGAAATAAAAACTGGGTCCAGTTGACCTCAAGAATTGGCTGCTATTGTTATTAGAACTATTACTGGAAATGACATTTTAAAAAAGATTTATTTTTATTTTGAGATAGGGTCTTATTATGTAGCTTTGCCTAGCCTGGAACTTGTTATGGCTGGCCTTGAACCCAGAGATCTGTCTGCCTCTGACTCCCAGGTGCTGGGATTAAAAGGTGTGTTCCGTAAAAGGTGTGTATGTATATAAATATACATATATTAAGAATATATATAATTATATATATGTAAGGATATATATATATGATACATAAACAAATACATATAGTGTGTGTACATGTGTATGCATTTACCCCATAGGTGCCAGAAGAGAGCATCAGATCCCCTGGAGCTGGAGTTACAAGCAATTGAGCTGTCTGATGCTGATGCTGGGAACTGATCCTCTTGAAGAGGAACAATTGCTCTTAACTGCTGAGCCATTGCTTCAGTCTGGAGTGGTAGATTTTACCTGTGTTAACCATTTTGGTCAATTAAATTGCAACAAAATATTTCACTCTCAGAAAACCGTCTTAAGAAGAGACTAACCATCTCAGTTAGGACAACTTTTTGGGTGCATTCCCTAGCTAACATTTCCAGGGGCGCATCTGCATTGTTTTCAAAATGTTTTAAAACTAAATTTACAGTAGACTACTGCTAAAAGGGCCTGCAGCCTCTGATTGGTGTTTTCACAGTCTCCCACAGAGCTCAACACAGCTCCTCACACACAGTGGCTGGTCAGAATTGTTTCGGCAAGTGCACCTTCTGAACAGCAGAAGCTGGCCTGGACAGGGCAGGCGAGCTTCAGAACAGCGGAAGCTGGGATGGAAGGTTCCAAACGCGTTCTATGTTATCTTGTGAAAAATAAACACAGGCACACGGTGCTCCTATATAAGACTTTAAAAAGCGTCCCTAAAGTGTCCTTCCAGAGACGCTCAGTAAAAGGCCTCCTCCTAGCGTCAGTTTACAAAGGCTCACAGGACGACCGTTCGACCACAGAAAGTGTGGCCCGCTTGAGGTCGACTGTGCTTTGGCATAAGCAGACCTGGAGAGGGTGGTTAAATACAAACGCTCCCGCTCTTCAGCCTCCCAGTATTTCTTTCCCAAGTTCCTGTTCACACACGGAGGTGAGTGGCCGGCTGCGGGGTCGGTTAGCAGCCAGTGAGAAGAGTCTCTGTTTAGAGGTCCACGCCTTCTAGTGTCCCAGCCCCCTTTCCCTCCCCGAGGTTCGATCCTCAGGCCTCTGCTTTCCTCTACAGACTCCTAAGACAAGCAGACATCACTCTAAGGATAGAGACGCAACTTCCTCGGCTCCCATCCGCCCGCAGCCTCTCCGAGCGTGGCTACCCCGAGGTCCAGGCACCGCCAGGCACCCGCCCCGCGGCCCAGGCCTTCGCCCAGCTCTCCTAGGCTAACCCTTGTCTACCTCGGCGTCCCCACGTCCCTCCCGTCTCCAGGATCCCCAGCCTGATCTTGGCTCTGGAAGAGAGCGGGCGACTGGTGATCTCCTCGCCCCGCGCCACCTGCGCGGATCGCAAACCACCCTCGCCCCGCGGAGCCTCGCGCACCACCTCCCGGGACTCTTCCACCTCCTCGGGAAACCTCCCGCGACCGACAGCTCGCCGCGCCCGGCCGGCTCCGCCCCCGTCCGCGTCACGGCCGCGCCCCCGCGGGGCGGCCCCGCCCACAGGGCAGGTGTCACCGTCCCGCCCTCCGGGCCGGTCAGCGGGGGCCGACCCGGAGCCGCTGCCCTCCCGGAGACCCGCCGGCTCCTCACAGCCCACAGGCAGGGCGCTGCCTCTCCAGCCGCGTCCTCCCTCAGCGTCCCGACGGGACACATGGCTATCCTGACGCCGCCACGGAGCGGTGACCTCCGCGCCCCGCTCCGGCCGCACCTGCCAAGCGCAAACCCCGCACCTACCATGCTCCCCAACGCTGCCGAAGCGGCTCCAATTTTCTGCGCAAGCGCACGCCGCACGCCGCGCTCCCTCTGCGCAGGCGCAGTGTACTGACGCTCCCTTTAGCGGTCTGGGAGGCTAGCTCAGTCTTCATTTCTCCTCATGCAGCGCAGACAAGCGTCCTTCAGACCTGTGGCACAGCGCTCTGGACAATCCACGACCTCTCTTTCGTAGTCTGTTGTTATCTTGTGGCTGTTAGGCTACGCACCCACTGGAAGAAGACAGGCCGGCCGGCTCCGAAAACTACAGTTCCCGGCGTGCACCGCGCCACGCGAAGCCCGGCAGAGCTGTCCACCCGCAGCCTGCTTAAAGGGGCCGCCACTAGTTTGCTCTGCACGTCTGTCCGAAGAGCGTGAAGTAAGGAGAGGGCGGTGCCGTCCTCTGTGTCCTGGTCCCGCGGCGGGGAAAGGGATGTGGGCAGGCCCACATCGGCCCTTTTGCTCGATGCGCCAGGGAGCTCCGGATCGGGGACAGTGATGCTGAGGTTGCATGTCCAGAGAGCGGCCTCCTCCATCGGGGTGAGCTCTGCGGGTGTGTGACTCCTGTCCTGAGACCTGCTCCTCCGGGGTCCCTATCCGAGGAGCTCAATCCTGGGGACTCGTACCCGGGAATCCCTCCGGGTTTGTCTCTTCCAAAAGGGAGTCCTTCCCAGGGACCACTGCTGTCCACTTTCCTGCGGAGGGTGGGCTCCTTCCCAGGAAGTTTCCCTTTCCAGTGGCTTCTTTTCCTTGGGGGGGTCCCCCTTCCCAAGGCTTCACAGAGACTCGACGGTTCAGGTTCAGCTCCTTGAGTTTCCCGTTTTGGCTCATCCCTGGAAATTTAAGTCTTCTCTGTGTCCTCTCCTGTGAGATACTGAGGCAGACAGCCTCTTTTTAAAGACATACCTGGAAACGGGCACCCCAAGATTGTCTTTCACAAGGGAAACGCGCTGCCCTGCTACACTTGATTAAGCTTTATACAGCCTGGGAGGTGTCATAGTCAACAAGCAACCAAGATGGATTTCACATTACCCAGGGAGTCTTAATTCTTAATTTAGATGTGGATTTTTTGGGTGTAACCAATCAAGTAAGTTGAAAGTGACGTGGAAGGTGACTGTAGCACAGTGGGTTTAACCTCTGGCTCCAGCCTCTTGCTGCTGCTTTGCAACACCAGGCAGCTCTTGAGGAAGAAGGGTGGGGCGGAGTAGATCCTGGTGGCTTCGTTTTCAGGCTTATCTGAAAGGGCCTCTTTCTTCACAGGTTTTTTTTTTTTTTTTTCCTCCTTGGCTTTCATAACTAAAGAAAGAACAAACACAAGCAGCCTGCTAGCGAGTAGGCTCTGTGTCTCCTTTCTTCGTGGACTTCAGTTGGTACCTCCTGAACAGATAAAGCAGCTATTTGAGCATCCCTTTGGATACCTTGGAGACACTGTGCTTCTTAGGTTACAAGTCAAGTCACTGTTAGCTCTGCCTGTTTCTCTCATCTTTCTTTGGTTCATGACATCTTGTTCCTCTCCTATACTTTTTTTTTTTTTCCGAAGTAGTTTCAAGGATTGGCCAACTAGTGAAATGCTCACCGCCCCCCCCCCAAAAAAAAAAAAGTTTAGCAAGCACTTTAAAGCTTTCTAGTAATCACAAGAATTATCTCTTTGTTTCCTTCCCCTTTCTTGCTCTCTAATTCTTGTAGCAATTAGATATGAAAAATATGATATGCTTCATCTTTGCCAACTACCTGTTGTATTTACGGAAGCATAAGTGCTCTCTTGAAATGTACTTTAGAATTTAAAATAGGCTTTGCTGCTGGTAATGCACGCCTTTAATTCCAGCACTTGGGAGGCAGAGATAGTCAGATCTCTTTGAGTTCAAGGTCAGCTTAGTCCATAGTGAGTTCTAGGACAGTCAGGGCTATATAATGGGACCGTTCAAAAATAAACAAACAAACAAACAAATGAATAAATAAATAAACAGGCTTTAAAACAAAGGGTTTGAATGTAGTGATTCCCTCCCCCCTTGAGATTTTTCTTCCCTGTCTCATCAATCTCTTCCTCTTTAGCCTACTCAAATATTGTAAAGAACTTCTGCTTTGGAAGATGAAGGAGGAGAATCAGAAGTTTGAAAAGGGCGTGCCTTATATAGTATCACAGTGTTTCAAAAATGAAAACGAAGGTTTTTTTTCTTAATAATTTTAAAATTCTTTTGTTTTGTTTTGTTTTTTATGAGACAGGGCCTCACTATGTAGCTCTGGATGTCATGGAACTCACTGTGTAGACCAGACTAACCTCAAACTCATGTAGCTCCACCTGCCTCTGCCTCCTGACTGCTGGGATTAAAGGCTATGATTTGTTCTTTTGAGACACAGTCTTGATACATAGTCCCGGCTGGTCTGGAACTTGCTGTGTATTCCAGGTTGTCCTTAAACCCATGGCTAGTATAATAGGAATGGACCACTATGCCTGGGAAATCACGTGATTCTTATGCTGGAAGTATTGCTGTTACTGTTGTAACATGATATTGACTATCAGAAAGTTTCTTCCTCAACAACAGAAGAGGAAGGAGGAGGAGGAGCAGGAAGATGAGGAGGAAGAAAGAAAGAGAAAGAGAAAGAAAAAAGACAGGCAGGCATGGTGTCATACACCTTTGATTCCAGCACTTGGGAAGCAGAGTCAGGTGGATCTCTGAGTTTGAGGCCAGCCTGGACTACATAGTGAGTAGTAGGACAGCCAGGGCTATGTAGAGAGACCTTGGACCCTGTCCCACAAAAAGAAAAAGAAAAGAAAGTCTCTGTTTCTGTTTAGTGCATTTCATCATTCACATGTAAATAGTAGTAGGCTTAGTTTCTGAGCTCTGTACCTCCTGTTAGTTGTATAAGAGCAACTTAAAACCTCTTTATTTTAAGTTGATTCAGCAGCTAAGAGCACTTCTTGCTCTTCCAGAGGACCTGGGTTCAATTCCCAGCAGCACCCACATGGCAGCTCACAACCATCTGTAACTCCAGTTCCGGCGGATCTGATATTCTCTTCTGACCTTCACAGCCTCCAGGCACACTTACAGTGCACACACACACCTGCAGGCAAAACACTCTCACACATAAAATAATAAAATAAATAAATTTAATAAATAATAAAAGCTCATTTTGGTATGGCTATAGATTTATGTGCAGCTGTAAGACTAATGATAAAAATTAGGTGACATAGACCCTTCGCTTGTTTCCTCCAGGAATGGTGCTTTGCCCTCGGGGCTGTGTATAAGCAAGAGATTATCATCAGGCAAATTTGGGATGTTGTTCCGATTGCCCAGCTGTGTGGCCCCAGGCGAGCACATGTTATGAGCATCCTTGCTCTCGAGTGCTCCAAGCCTGCTGAGCTCTTGGGGACCCCTCCTGCTCCTCTTAGCAGCCACAGCCACCTCCTCCTCACTCATCCAGGGTGTCTCTGTCAGTGTCATTCTGAGGGCATTAGGCGGACTGAACATTGTTTTGCCCTTTGGGGATCTCTTCGATCGGTGCGGAGATCTAGCCGAGCTGTTGGATGCGTCTGTTCAATATTACAGAAATCCAAATTGTCTCCCCATCTTATTATCATGATTGCTTTTTCCCGAAAATATGGTCTTCTTATGTAGCCTGGCTGGCCTGAAACTTTCTATGCAGTCCATCGTGACCTTGAACTGCTCTTCTGCTGTTGGCCCGTGTAGGCACGTGACCTTGAACTCCTGGCTCTTCTGCCTCCAGCGTGACCTTGAACTCCTGGCTCTTCTGCCTTAGCCTCCTGAGGATTGGGATTACAAGTGTATACCATCACACCTGCCACAGGCATGTCTCTTTAGTAATTAAAAATAACAACAAACTAAAAATGTTTACTAATTTACTCAATTAAAAAAAAATACTATAACTTAGGAGTCCATGGGATCTTGTAGACAGATTTGAACTTCGGCCAACAGTGTTGTTTGTATTTTAAGAGTGTCTGGATAATTTCAATATCATATTCATGTTATAAGCATCTGTCATGGGAAATAATGCAGTTTGCACAACCGGGTGCTCACACATTGTCATAAAAAGTCCCTCCCTCCTGCATGAGCTGGAGGGTCCCAGGGCCTGGTTGAGGAAGCAGAAATGAGTGGAAATGGCATTCTCACACACACTGTTCCAAGCAGCTTTCCTGAAGCGTGAGCTCTATAAAATAATCACATTTGGAGATCTTTTGGGGAAAATGAGACACATGCGCAAAGGATCCCAAGTTCCCCGCTCTAGCTCTGGGGAAGCCACAGTGTGCCCTCCTAAAGGAGGGAGTGGCCTCCCTGGGAGCAGGAGAAGGTAGCCACTGCAGGAGGCCTGTGGATAGCAGATCTGCTTTATTGCTATGTAGGAGGAAATGGTCAGTTTGCTTTTGAATTGGTAATCTCTTGGGTAAAGTTGTGTTGATACTGGCACAAAGTAAAGCTCCTGCAGCGACATGTTCTGTCTCCACGCAGTCCCCAGCCAGCCTTGGCAGCATACCTCCTCAGCCTGGCTGAGGTCTTGCTTTCAACCAGCATAGGGTGTTTTCTCGGTGATTTGGATCACTATTCTGACCACAGTGGCTATCCTCTGGTATAACAGTGTTCTTGCTAGTTTTAAGTCAACTTGACACAAGCTAAAGTCATCAACGAGGCGAGAACCTCAATTAAGAAAACGCCTCCATGAGATGGACTGTAGGCAAGCCTGCAGGATATTTTCTTAATTAGTGATGGTTGCGGGAGGGCCCAGCCCATGGTAGGTGGTACCGTCCCTGGGCTGGTGGTCCTGAGTTCTATAAGAAAGCAAGCTGAGCAGGCCCTGATGAGCAAGCCAGTAAGCGGCACCCTTCCGTGGCCTCTGCATCAGCTCCTGACTCAGGTTCCTGCCCTGTTTGAGTTCCTGCCCTGTCTTTCCTCTTGATGACTAGTGATGTTGAAGTGTAAGCCAAATAAACCCTTTCCTCCCCAAGTTGCTTTGGTCATGGCAAAACCTAACCCTAAGAGACAGTGTATTTCTAGAATCAGTGTGTTGAAGCATGTGCATGTAGTAGTCTTCACTAAATGACTGGTCCTCTAGGATTTTAGAATTCTCATGGTTTTTGTTGTTGTTATTGTTTTGATGGTTTTGTTTGTTTGTTTGTTTGTTTTCTAAGACAGTGTTCCTCTGTGTTCCCTGACTGTTCTAGAACTTGCTCTGTAGACCAGGCTGTTCTCTAACTCAGAGATCCAAGTTCTTTTTCTCTTCTTTCTTTCTTTCTTTTTTCTCTTTTTTTTAACTCTGGCTGTCCTGGAACTCACTCTGGAGCTCGAACTCACAGTGATCTGCCTGCCTCTGCCTCCCGAGTTCTGGGATTAAAGGCGTGTGCCATCACGGCCTGGCTGAGATCCAAGTTCTTATGTTTGTTTTTTGTTAGCCTGTCTCCATTGGCTTCCCCTGCCTGGTTTTGTCAGAATGCAGTCCTTATAAATGCAAGCTTTCATTTTTGTTACATTTAGCCTGCTTTGTCTGGAAAATCACTGGGGTTAGCAGTGAACAGATAAAAGTTTTAGGAGGCAGATTCCCAGGGAGCTGGAGTTCTGGTGTGTTTGTGTAGAGGAGGTCTTACAGTCACGACAGTCGGGGAGGCTCTGTTCAGAGCTTAGCTGGGGTATATCAGTGTTCTGCAGTTTCCGTTGAGCTGCAGATCTGTGAAAATACTATATTTTGTTTTTCCTTGTGGGCATAGCTCCTTGTGACAGGGGCTCCGTGTTCAGCCGATTCTGTGGGTAACCACCAGAGTCGCCCTCACTTGACCTCTCTAATCTTTGCTTCTTCTCTGCTCTTTTTCAGCCTCCACGACCGTTCTTTCTCAGTGACGGGTACTGAGCACTGCTGCTGGCTTCTGCAACAGCGCTCTCACCGGTCTTGGGCAGTGGCTTCTCCTCGTCTCGGCTCCAGCTGGCACCAAGACCTTCCTCATGCCCCAAAACGAGACTTCAGAAACCAGGTTCTCCCTGCCGTTTTTGCCAAACACCGATATGTTTGTGTTAGGTCTCCCTTCTGAGGAAAAGAGAATAAGCCTGAATTTCAGTGGTGGAAAAGGTTTGAACATTTGATCCTGTCCTAGAGTTCTAGGCAGACAGACTTTTGTGAGTGTTTTTTAATCCTCCTGTCTCACCTCATTAACTGTGACTGACTTTGGAAAGCTGACAGTACTACTCCAAAAGGATTTGGAAAGCAAGCACAGTGACCACGCTCACAACTCAGCATCTCAGAAGACAGAGGCTTCCCGTGTGACGGGAAGTTGATTTTTTTCTTCTACTCGTGATGTGTGGCTCCTCTTAAATAGAATAGGGTCAGTTTATGAAGCTGTATGTAATTTATTTACTGTTTTACTTGTGTTTTGGGACAAGATGTTATGTAGAGTAGACTGGCCTTGAACTCCCAATCTGATCTTTCTCTTTCCGTCCCCTACATTCTGGGATTACAGGCATATGGCGTTATGCGTGGAGAGGCTATGTTTTAAAACTTTAAAAATTGTCTTTAAAGTCAGGTGAAACTCCTTTACTCTCCACTTGTGGTACTTTAGCATTGAGTATTTGCTTGTCATCTGAATACAGTAAGTTCAGAAGTTGATGTGATGTCCTGTTTGTTTTTCAGCTGAAAATGTGTGTGTAACATGCAAGCTGGATGTAACAGAAGTCTCTGCACCCCGTCCCTCGTCCTCGGACCATGAAGGTACTGGACGAGAGTCTCCTCTGGGTGCTGCTCTCATTCTTCCACGTGATAGCCAGTGCTGCCGAGCACGAGGAGGTGGCAAAGCATGCCATCAAGTTACACCGAGGGAAGGGTGCCACAGCCACTCAGAGGAGGCAGTGGGTCCTGGACAGCTGCCGGAGGCTCACCGGCCTCCTTCGGCAGAAGAACGTGGTTCTGAACAAACTGAAGAATGCGATCAGAGCGGTGGAGAAGGACGCCGGCCTGTCAGACGAGGAGAAGCTGTTCCAGGTGCACACGTTCGAGATCTTCCAGAAAGAGCTGAACGAAAGCGAAAACTCCGTCTTCCAGGCCATCTATGGGCTGCAGAGAGCGCTGCAGGGGGACTACAGAGACGTGGTCAACATGAAGGAGAGCAGCAAGCAGCGGCTGGAGGCCTTGAGGGAGGCTGCCATTAAGGTCAGCCAGCAATCTGGGGTGGAGGCACCTGCCATGCCTAGGGATCTGTGAGGGGTGGGGGGAGGAGTTGGGGGTGGGGTGACACAAAATTAGAAAGGCTGGCTGGAGGGAGTACCTTTCCCGCAGCCTGTTGTGCCGTCATTGCTTCCAGGACCGCCTACCCATGATGTGTTAATCCTAGTGCCCAGTTTGAACTCACTAGGACTGGATTGTACCCTACCTGTAAACCTGTAAACTCAGAAAGTAGCTGGGTGTCCATGTGTTTCTGTGCCTCGTGAGTGGCAGCGCTGCACCTGCACGTTGCTGTGCTCTGCATGTAGTTTCGTGTTAGCAGAGGACCTTCATGGGTGATGAGCCTGTTTGCAGTAGGGTGCACGCTTCCTACCTTGGTGTGTCTCCATGTTGCTTGCCTGCACATTCTGCGAAGCTCAGCACATCTGAGCAGTTTAGCGTGCTTGACTCCCCCTGCTGGGTAGAGTTAGAGTTGCACCCGTACAAATGGCTCATTGACCTAGAAAACTTCTTCGGGTCTAATCCAAATCAGAGCCTTAGTGGATCTGAGGCCAGATCCGGATTTGACCCTTACTAACTCTTCATCCCCTACAAACGAACAGGAAGAGACAGAGTATGTGGAACTTCTTGCCGCAGAAAAACACCAAGTGGAAGCCCTTAAAAATATGCAGCATCAAAACAAGAGTCTGTCCATGCTGGACGAGATCCTCGAAGACGTGAGGAAAGCTGCGGACCGCTTGGAGGAGGAGATAGAGGAGCACGCCTTTGATGATAACAAATCAGTAAGCAGCATCCCAGAGCGGCCCCTCCGCCTGCTGAGCCGCTGTGATGAGCATGGGCCTGGCATCTCAAGGTGCTCACGTGTCTCAGTGAAGCCGAGAGTGAGGATAAGCTAAAACACGTCTTTGCCACGTCGAATTTAATTTGACGTGTCTTCAGAAGTGAGCTAGCTTATTCTGCGTCCTCTTGTGATAGCTTCAGTCGCTCCTGTATGAATGGCTTATCTCCAGCCCCTGCTGTTGCCGTCAGCTTGGGTTGGGCTTCTGGACTCAGGAAGTTTGGGTGGTTGGGTTTTAGTGCATATCTACCAGGGAGTCTGTTAAATCTGCAAAAGACAGGCTTTTGGCAGAAACGGAATTCAGGCCGCTCGTCTGTCATATGTTGAGAGCATAAGGGAAAATTCATACCGATGCCAAGAATTGAGGGTCTTGGGTGGACCTATAAAAGGCCGTGGAGTAAAAGCAAGTCACAGTAGAAGCAGAAGTGTGTGGGGATAATAGAAAAGGGGAAATTAGTTCATTAATTCTGGGATCGGGGAAGAGCTCCTAATTATTTCTAGAGCTATAAATGTCTGATATAATATGCTGTAAATCAAATAGATATTTGTAAGTATCATAAGCTTTAAATTCCCTAGTTGAAAATGCCCTAAATCTGGGTCTGTTTGTTTTGTTTATTGGAAGCACTGGGTGTTGGACCCAGGGCTGTGCACATCGCTAGAAAAGTGCAGGACCTCTGCACACACCCAGTTTTCTTTTCACTTTCATTTTGAGATGAGATCTTCCCAAGTTGCCTATGCTACCCTTGAATTGACTCGAGTCCAGGTAGGTGTTGAACTTGGGATCCTTGTGCCTTACCCTGGTAATCTGGGATTACAGACCCTGGCACCAGACTTAGCTGTTACTGATCCTTTTGTCACAGGATCCTAAAACATTTCTGTTTGCCTTTTGAAATGTTAATGTGAAAGCATTTAATCCTAGCTGTATAATGTCGATCATCCTGGCAGGTCAAAGGCGTCAACTTCGAGGCAGTTCTGAGAGTGGAGGAGGAAGAGGCCAGCTCCAAGCAGAACATCACAAGGCGGGAAGCGGAGGACGGCCTGGGCCTCAGCATGCTTATCGACTCCCAGAACAACCAGTACATCCTGACCAAGCCCAGAGACTCAACTATCCCTCGCGCAGACCACCACTTCATAAAGGTAAGTGGTGGCCACCAGCTCGGGGCTGGCCGGCGGGGTTGAGCTGTGTCTCCTGCCTCAGACTGGATGCCAGCCTTGCTGTCTGTCTGGGGCTCCACTGGAACACTCACATCTGTTCTTAGAAAAACCTCTGTTTTATTTTGTTGAGACGGGCTCTCACTCTGACGCCTGGGCCGGCCTGGAACTCACTATGTGGTGCAGTTTGGCCTTGAGTTCTCAGCAATCCTCCTGTCGTAGCCTCCCAAGTGCTGGGCTTACAGGCGTACAGCACCACATTTGAGTTTTAAACAGCCTCTCTTGACAGACAGAGAAGACAGGATGCCCAAGGGCTCCTCCCAGGTGCTGTTCACGTCAGGTGCTGTTGCCCATGTTATGACTAGAGTTGGCCCGGAAGGCTGGTTCTGCAGAGTGACGTCATCAGTGCCCTCCACGAAGGGCCGGGCTCCTCCGTACAGTTCTCTTCCCCTCCATTTGTGACCTACAGATAATTTCTATGAAATATCGGAGACTGTGTAATAACCCGTTCCAAGTCTCACTCACTTGGGGGTCTCAGCACCAGGCTGGGCCTCACCGTATCAGTTATTAAGTGGGAGAAACCCAGTGGTGATGGTAGCGTGAATTAGCATACGCTCTCAGTGCTGCAGGACCAGAACACTGTTGGAATTCAAGTGCTCAGGAGCCCTAGACTGCCTTTAGAGAGCCTGAGCAAGCATAGGAGTCCTATCAGAATTGAACTTCCTCTCTTAGGGCACAGTTTAAGGTTCTCGCCTTCCATGTGAGACATGGGAGCAGTGAGGACCCTTCTCCTTCCTCTTACGCTCATCACTTGCTCTGTATTCTCATGAGATGAGATGAAATGGGGACCTCCGTCCCATTCTACCCTCCTGTCGACCAGTCTGTGTTTATTGCCTGTCTTTCTGTGCTAGGACATCGTGACCATAGGAATGCTATCCTTACCTTGTGGCTGGCTGTGTACAACAATAGGATTGCCTACGATGTTTGGGTATATAATTTGTGGTGTGCTTCTGGGGCCATCAGGACTAAACAGTATTAAGGTAAGAACAATTCTAACTGTTGTAGTGTCTAACAAGACGCGAAAGAATCATGAATGAAAACAAAAACAGATCTGATCTTGAGTCCGGGAAGATACCAGTCAAAGATGCCCTTGATACACACTTTAATGCATAGGGACATTGGGTTTCTTGATTCAGGGTAGCTTGGTGACAAGCTATCTGTCTCTTTAAATCATATTAATATTAAAAATAGCATTTCTGGTGATATGACGGCCTGGATTATCCAGACCACCATTCAGACAGTGAATCAACTGGAATGTTGGTCTTAGTGTAATTCCACACAGCTCCTGCGGTTACAGGTAGCTGACTGAAGCCCCAGTCTCAAGAGATAGCAGGCATCTGTGAAACAGTTTGTTCCCTGTCACAAGGAAGTAAACACACTTCCAGCAGGAAAGAAGGGTTCCTGAGCATTTTTTAGTACAGTGGGAAGAGAATACTCAGAGTAGGTGCTGTGAGTTCATCACGGAGGGAATGATCCAGGAGGAGGCAGGATCAGCCTCAGAATCCTCCTCATCCCCCTGAGACCCCAGAGGGATGGAAGGAAGCAGTGTGCAGCCTGTAGGATGCTCTCGTCCACAGTTCTTGAACCAGGTCAGAAGCGCGCAGTGATTCCGCAGCCTGAAGTCCGACAACCACACTAGACTGGTCCTAGCAGCAATGGTCTCTGACCAGGGAAAGGGCTGTCTGCCTGGCCTGCTCAGGCTGCCTTGGGTCTTCCAGGAAGAAATTAACCTGATAGGGAGGCAGCTGTGCATCCCATGAGGGTCTCAAGGGCTCAGCAGCACAGTGAGCTGTGCTCCGGATTCAGATTCTGAACAGATGATTCCACCGACTTAGAACAGTATGATGAGATTTAGGTGAAAAGCCCCTCTCCCATCTGGAGGGCCGCGGCCCAAGCGGGAGCAGAGATAGCTCACTATTAAGTAAAAGCTTATTAAGTAAAAAAACTATTAAGCTATTAAGTAAAAATGGTTGAGCCACGGACCCTGGGTACTCGAGTTCACCGATAAGTGAGCCGAACCACAGAAGGTAATGATCGTGAGTGAAGGCCCAGGAGCATCCGGGCTAACGAGGGGCGCGGTTAGGAGAGCCAAAGCGGCGGTCTTCCTGATAGACTTTCACTACGACATGAGGAATGGACGTTTAGTGCATCATTTTGGCATCACAGCTATGGTCTGACCAAGGAGAGGGAAGAGAAAGGAAAATAGAAGTAAGAGTAAGGAAGCATACAAACGAGACGATGGCCAGGGAATAACATCTGGCGTGACAGACAGTGGGACAAACTCCCGTAGCGGAGGACAGACTTGGTGGTGGCACCCAAGCAGAAGCATTCCGAGCAGGAGACGTGGTAAAGACAGAGCGGTGAGCAGGGTTGAAAGGGAAAGGTACAAACAGAAGCAGCACAGACATGCTGGCAACATAGTCAGCCCCTGCTGGGTTCAGGACGGCACAGGCCTAGGAACCCCTGCACCAGCCGTGAGCGTTTTAAAAATTAAGGCTTAACTATATCGTCTTGTTTCTTTTCACTGAATATGACAGTGTTAAAAACAAATGACAAATGAGTATATACACTATCACAGTCTCTGGGATGGGCTGCAGAGATGGCTCAGCGGTCAGCAGCACTGGCTGCTCTTCCAGAGGATTCATTTCTTTTTTAAAAACATGCTTTTTTAGGGGGCTGGGGGGCTAGGGAACACTCCTCTATACATCAGCACGAGTTATTTTGGTAAGGTATACTAAGTGAATGAAACACTGGATAATATGCTCTCTTGTTTTTCAGTCTATTGTACAGGTGGAGACGTTAGGAGAATTTGGGGTCTTCTTTACCCTTTTTCTTGTCGGCTTAGAGTTTTCTCCAGAAAAACTGAGAAAGGTAAGACCTAACCTCTGCTGTTGCCTGGGAGCGGTGTGGTTCATTCACTTTTTTTTTTGAGATAGGATCTTGCTGTATAGACCAGGCTGGCCTCGAACTCACAGAGTGGACTTGGCTATCAAGTGGGGTTTTTGGTTTGTTTGTTTTTTTTTGCTTTTTTTTTTCAAACTAGACTATGACATTTTAGATTGAGACTATTCTTTAGAAAACAAACTTGAAGAAGTCAAAACTTAATAAATAGAATGAATTTTCATATAGCTTTCTATGGATTTCTCTAAGAAACTGAAACTGAGGATAAGATGCGATGGAGACTGAATATTCAGTGTGTTTGTGTAGACGAGAACTCCTAAGATGGGAAGTGAGTTAGGGATTCTTTTTCTTTTACCTCAAAGATGAGAAAACGACTTCTTAAAGATGAAAGGTATCGGGGGTAAAATGCACACGACGGGAAGCTGGGCACGAGGGTCATGTCCCAGTTCTGCCTGGACTCTGCCTGGTTAGTCTGCCATAACTGACAGCCTCCATCCCAGTGAAAGACGTTGTCTCTAAGAGGTGGCAGTACAAGGAACAGCACCAGAGTTGGTCCTCTGGTCAGTGCACCTGCGCGCACGCACACACACACACACACACACACAGCCTCCCCTCCCCCAGGTTGCACATCTGTATGTATACAAATTTCTCAACAAAGGAGTTTTAACTCTTTATGGTAACAAGTGTAAGAAATGTCGGAGGTACGTATGGTGGCACACGCCTTTAATCCCAGCACTCAGGAGGCGGGAGCAGGTGGATCTCTGTGAGCTCAAGACCAGCCTGCTCTACATTGTAAGTTCCAGGCCAGTTAGGACTACACAGTGAGATCCTGTCTCAAAAAAACAACAAAAACAAGACAAAACAGGACTGGTGGGGGCTGGTGAGAGGGTGCAGCATATAAAAGGTGTCTGCCTCCAAGCCTGGCCACCAGAGTTTGATCTCTGGGACCGACATTGTGGAAGGAGAAAACCAGCTCCTGCAAGTTGTCCTCTGACCTGCATAGGCAGATCAATCAATAAATGTTAAAAGAATGTTGTAAATAATCTGAATAGCTAATGGCTAAACAGTAACCCCACTGCCTGATGGGATGTTATGTAGCCACTAAAACACTAACGGATAGAAACAAGGGAAACCGGTGTATGTGCACCTCCAGCTGGCTATCTGCTATTTTTTTTAACTTCCTTTTTAAAGTCTCCTTTGCTCCCAAGAGTGATCTCTGGTTTCTGACGTCCGTCCTCACGTTGTGGCTCTGCAGTTGCGTTGCCAAGGGTGCGGCTTATACTGTCGCAGTACCTGGTTCGGAATGCAGACATTGGTTTTGATTCAGCAAACCACAGTGTTAACTCCTTCATCTTACCTGTCTTGTCACACAGTCAGGAAGGACGGAGGCTTCAGGGCAGCCTGAAGTTAGGAGAGCGAACACTTCACGGCAGTGGGCCTCTTCCACGTGGGCAGCTTATGTTTGATAGAAAGCATCTAATAGTGTTTTCCAAAATAGTCATAAATTCTGGACGTCCTCTCTCGGGACTCTGAATCCTCACGAAGGCTCATTAGAAGCAGCCAACGTCACTGGAATCGGGACGAGCTTCCCAGTGTGGAGGACTCGGCCTTCCTACCTGAGTGCCCGTCCCTGCTGACTGTTTAGTCTGGTTCTCGGACCTCCCAGGCCCGTCCTCACCATCCTGCTTTAAGCTGACTTAAATCAACCGAGTCTTTCCATGAGATTCCCCACCCCCTCACCCCCCTACCCCCTCCACCCCGCCCTCCACATCCTGGGAGAGTGCTGGGGAAGGTTGACTCTGCAAGGACCCCAGAGCCCTTCCGATGTGGAAACTCCAGTTGTAGAGTCTGTTACCTGTCTGAGTACATGGCCAGTGATTGACATAAGCAATCTTAAACTCCAGGCCCTTTGAGGGTTAGTTGCCAACCTTGCTCACAGGAGTAACCGTCCCAAATTCATAAGCTGAACAGCTCAGTTGCCTCCTAAGTGGCTGCGTGAGGTGCGCCCAGAGTACTCCTACTGGCCATGGCAGGAATGTCAAGAAGTGAGTTAACTCTAGAGGGCATTGTGACTGCCAAGCACGGGAAGGAGAGAAAGGCATCTGAACCTCTGGACCAGCCTCTGTGGGGGCTGGACATCCCCCCCATGAGTCTGTCTGAGCAACACAGCATAGGAGACTAAGCAGACCTCGGAGCCAGTCATCCTTCATTCATTGGCCTCTGTGATGCTCAGATGATCTAACCTGGGCTTGTGGTCGGAAACCCTCAGGGGCTCTCTTATTACCGAATCAGCCCAGCAAGTTGGTGCTGTGCACTGTGGGAGGTCAGGTGACCGCTCACTTGACGGCAGTCAGAAATCTCAGCCACCAGCTTAGGAGCACTTCCCAATTTCAGAAGAATGACATTGTTACCCCAAGAGAATGGGGATGGGAAAGATCGAAGCTGCAGAGCAGCAGAGGGAGGGCTGCGTGAGGCTGGCTCTGTATAACGTCTCCTGTGCCCCGCCTTACTGCTCCGCATGCGCCCGAACCCCGGGCCCCCACCCACTTCCAGTAGGTGGTCTAGGTGTGGGGCTGATGGCTATTAACTGTTGGCTGTGATTGAGAGAATGAGACAGGAGAAAAATGAGCAAGTGTTTAGGACAAAACAGGATCAGTTTCATGTTCTTAATATGGAATGCTTAGGTTCTGTACACAGTGCCTGTCGTCACCTCTCTTCTGCTGCGTTGAAAGCAGCGTTAAAATTCTAGAGTTGGAGTTTTAAAATATGTTTGGCGCTGTGCTACATATATGCTGAGCTTAATATCTGACAAGAGAGCCACAGAACCTGGGCTTACCTCCAGGCTCTGCTACTCAGTGCTCATGTGACAAGTTCACAAGTGACTTCCACGTCTCCGCGGTCTCCATATAAAAATGGAAAGATGTGGTCTGCACTTCCAGGATGCGTTCTGAAGATTTGGGTTTTTTTTTTTTTTTATGTCTATACACACACCAGGAGGGGACAGAGAAGTCACATGTACATTGTGGGCTCTGCATCCCCAGATTCAGCCAGCTGCAGAAGGAATATATTTAGAAACAGATATTGCTGTACTGAATACATAACCAACTTGTTTTTGTCATTAAGTCCCTAATTAATACAATATAAGCATTTGCATATCATTTATGTTGTACTGAGTCTTTTAAGTCATCTAGAGATAATTGAAAGTCTACAGGAGGGCTTGCATAAATACGACACATTTTATAGGAAGATTTGAGCAGGGTCGGAGAGATGGCTCAGTGGTTAAGAGGCACTGGCTGCTCTTTCAGAGGACCGGGTTCAGTCCACGGCACCTACATGGCGTCTAACAGCCTTTTATAACTCATTCTCAACGGATCTGGCATGCTCTTCTGGGCTCCATGGGCACCAGGCATGAATATGGTACACTGACATACGTGCAGACAAAACACTCACACACATAAAAATAAATACACAAAATTTTAAAATAATGGATTTGAGTATCGGAGGATTTCAGGATCTGGTATTTGGCGGGGGGCGGGAGGGTGGGCTATAACCAGTCTCCAGGAATACTGTGAGATGATGACCGTGCATAGCGTATGTGCTGTGTCTAAGTGTGCTTCAGCCTGGGGTGTGTGCTTATTATGCCTGGGTGCATAGGCTCTGAGTTCCTTCCTGAAAGTTCTCCACTCTGTGGCTCTAGTTCGGAGATGGACTGTTGTCCCTGGGCAGTGTATGAACGCATATGTTCTTTTCAAGGTGTGGAGGATATCCTTGCAAGGACCTTGTTACATGACACTCCTGATGATCGCTTTTGGCTTGTGGTGGGGGCACCTTCTGCGGATCAGACCCACGCAGAGTGTCTTCATCTCCACCTGCCTGTCCTTGTCAAGCACACCCCTGGTGTCCAGGTTCCTGGTGGGCAGCGCCCGGGGTGATAAAGAAGGTAGGTAAGCAGCATGTTTTAAGTGTGTGTAGTTAACGTTCATGTGCAACTCGCCTGGATTCATCACGAGAGGCCCGTGAGGAGAAACTGTAAGTCCTCCTTGTAGGAGTGTCCAGCTGCTCGGGCACATGTTCCAACTTCAGGGAACTAGCCCGTGGCCCAGTGCCTCCGTGTTCCCACTCTCCTGCTGCGTTGAAAGAAGCACCCATCATGAGCTCGTGTACCCAGCATCGTTAGAGAGCTAGAAGGAGATTAGACCGAGGTCAGAAGACCATACTGCACAGCGTACGGAGGCTGTGAAGGTGGTAGCTCGGCGAAGGGGCCGGTGTTACTGTTGGTTTGTTCAGTTATGGCAGTGCCTGGAGCTGACATGGTGAATTTCTCTGAAAAAACCAGAGTGCTTTAGCAATGAAAGAGCTACCAGCTCCTGTACCTGGCTTGTTCTGCTGTGCGTGAACTGTTGCCGTCTGAGTCACTGTTTGGTGTGGTGAGACCAGAGCAGCGTGGAAGTCACAAGTGGCCTTATCACCCGGCTCTGCATCTTTGGTGGCGTTCCACATCTTCACACGCGCTGGTTCGCAAGGCGACATTGTTTACTTCTTACTGTGTGAAAGTAAAGCACAAGGCCAAAAGTCAGAGTAGCGTCACATTGATACCTTTAAAACATCAGGAATAGAAGAGAAAATGTGAAAAGAAAGCCAAGAAGACATGGCTAACTCCTCCAGCGAGGTTGAGACTGTTTGCCGGGCACAGAGAGCTGTGTGGAAGAGCGTGTGGAGCTGGCCCTGGGCCCCCTGAACTCTAATCTGGGGGCTGGAGCTCTGGAGTGCCACTGAGACTGTCCCAGAACACTTGTGGCATGACCTGAGAGTAGGGGGCTTCACACTGGTGAGAGAGGCTCACACAGCTGCCATCTCTGTCAGACCTGAGGGGCCATGGGGACACGGATGTAACACTTCCCTGGGTGACTCGCCTTGCTGTCACTAATGCAGGGCCACGGCTGTGGTGATCCAGCAGAGAGGCTGAATATCCCCATGGATGATACCGGGCTGGGGGAGATCCAAGACTAGGGGACCTAGGCCGAGAAAGAGGGACTGGGGATGAAGTAGGAAGCAGCTTCTGACTGATGGCCCGCACACGGAGATATCTGTGAAAACACACTGGTCAGCTCAGTGTCCATGACTCCCTCCTTCACAGGAATCTTCACTAGCCCAGAATAGGCTTGATCACATGACTGAAAGCATGAATGAAGGTGTCCCATCTGCGAATTGGATCAGATACAAAAGTATAGAACAGACAAAAAAACGGGGAAGAGCTTTTAAATACCTGCAGACACGATGGGAGCTCAGTGTCTGAATAGGGAAATGGCTAGGTTTCCCAGAACCAGAGAAAGACGTGAAGCTTAGCTTTGACATATATCTCTAGACCCAAGTGGCAAAAATGAAGTTTGCCCTGGATATGTCAAATTGCAGAAGCAGTGTTTCCGGTCCGAGGACATATCAGCCAGCGCTCATCAGAAGAGACAGGTGGTAGCGGTACCTTCCCTGTACCATTAGGTCATGTCAGAAGGTGGAGGACTGTGCCTGCCTCGGAGAACAGTCATAGATACAGAAATGCGACAGAGGGACGGGGCTGGCGAAGGGTTTGCTAACATCCTCACTCCCCACACTACAGGACAGCAACAGCAGAAGGTCCAGAGCCAGAATGAGGAGCATGGGTTTACAGAACTGGACTGCTGAGGACTGTTCGGAAAGGAGGCTGGTTTTATTCTGTTTTTTAAGGTTACACACCACAACTGTAGGAAAGGTCAAAGGACATGCTGCTATTGGTGTATGTGGAAAGGAGGCCGACACACTGAGGGTGTGGACTCTGGCAAGAAATTTATAAACGATGTATTAGGAAGGTGGTGTACCTGCACTGTCAGGAGATGTAATTGGGGAGGAGTGGTCAATGTCTGAGAATGTAGCTCAGTTAGTAGCGTGCTTGCCTCGCATGCACAAGGCCTTGGGTTCAATCCCCAGGGCTGCATAAAGCAGGCATAGTGGATTGGGCCTGTAATCCCAGCACTTGGGAGGAAGAGGCAGGGGGATCAGAAGCTCAGGGTCATTTTCAGTCACAGAGGCCAGCCTGGGCTAAAGATGGTGGGGTTTTTTGTTTTTGTATGTTTTTTTTTTTTTTTTTGAAGTTTTAATGTATAGTGGTAATAAAATGTACAAGAGATTTAGGAATACATTTCTCAAAAGGTGTGTGTTACCCTTGAGGGAAAAAAAACAAAACAACTCATACTAATGCAGTATTCCTGAGGATGTAATCAGGGAATCCGTCTGTGTTCATGGACAAAAAGGCCTCATCTGCAAGAAGTTATTTTCCCCTGAGTCTATGAGCCCGCGGCTGTTCTGATCTGGCAGTGTTTTCATGGGAGCTGACAAAGGATCTCAGATTCACTAGAGGCCAAGAGGCCTTGTGGGTTTGAGTGAGGAGGGCTCAAGATAGCGCAGTGGTTACTAGCGGTTGCTGTTCTTGCCGAGGACTGGGATTTGGTTCTGGGCACCCAGATGGCTGCTCACAACCCTCTCCATAACTTCAGTGCCTGGGAATCCACTGCCCCCTTCTGGCTCGCTAGGGTACTACATGCACGTGGTGCAAACACGGGTACACAAGCAAACCACTCGCACACATAAAATAAACATAAATGAATTTTATAAATATCGAATGGGGAGCCCTCCAGATAATAGGACTTCCTGAAGCTGTGACAAGGTGCAGTGTCATGCCACGAGCATGGGCGGAGCAGAGAGGCACAGTCCAGACGTTTAGCTCATTATCGTCAAGGAAGAAACATGATGACACGCAGGCAGGACTGGGGCTGAAGAGGTAGCTGAGGAATTCTACATCTAGTTCAGCAGGAAGAGAAAAGAGTGAGCTTCAAGGTCTGGCTTGAGCTTCTGAAACCCCAAAGCCTTCCCCCAGTGACACACTTCTCCAATAAGGCCACACCTCCTCCAGCAAGACCGCCCCTGCTAATGGCGCCACTCCCTATGGGCCAATGGGGGCCATTTTCATCCAAACCATACAGACAGGATTATTCCCAATGGCGGGGAAAAAAAAGCCTAACAACCTAAACATTCGGTAACAGAACAGATAATGCCGTCGGCATATTCTTTGGAATACTGTGAAACCAATCCAAGCTAACCTCAAAATCAGAGGAGAAAGAGAGAGGCAGAACATGTCTGTGTTGATACAGTGTAAAGTCTGAAAACACGGACTGCCTAAAGAGGCCTCTGAATGATAACCACCAAGGGTGTGGTGTTGGCTCTGCAGGGAGGGAGGGCTCGTGACTGCATAGAAGCTGACAGCAGACGCCATGCACACCATGTGGTGCTCTCTCCCCTTCTCCAGCCGTGGGGTTTTGCAGTGGGGTTTTGCAATTGCTCGTAAGAACAGAAGGTGACTGCTATTGTAGTTCCTGTTTTACCGCTGTGGTTAGGAAGAGTCCCTTCCTGGGGAAGGGGGTGGGGGTGGGGATTTGCTCTCCAAGTATGCAGAATGTGGGAACCATAATGGGAAAGGGCTGAGTCTGGCTTGTTAGGGAGCTGGGGGTAAGGGCAAAGAGATCACATTTCCATTACCCAGCACGTCTTGTTTGCCGCAGCATCTTTTGATAATGGCGTTTTGCTATAATTATATCAATAGCAAGCCATAGAAATAAAGTATTTTGTTGATTTTTTTTTAATAAGGAAAAAGGTTTTCTGTCAGGGTGTACTTTTGTAGTTCCTGCAACCTGGGAGACTGAGGCAGGAGGATTGCTTGAGTCTAAGAGCCAGTCTGGGCAACATAGTGAAACCTGCCCCACCCCACCCCCCATCTCAAACAAAGCTAATGAAAAATTTCTCTGAGAGCAAGCATTGCTTTTAAAGATGACAGAGCTTTGTAAGTTTGTTTTGAGATGGGCCTTGATATGTCACTCAGGACGGCCCAAACTGTTGTGCCCGCCACAGGGTCCTTCTGCTTCAGCCCTTCTGTAGCGCCCCGCCTACTGCCCACAGAGATTTTGCACTGTTTCTATTTAATTGAATTATTTTGAAAATATGTCAAGTCCTGTGATTTTTATTTTACTTTTTTTGCTTTTAATTTTATTATCGTACACGTACAAGACGAGTGCACGCCGTGGCGGGCTGGCGGGGCTCAGACGACGGCTGGGTGCAGTCAGTTCTCTCTCCACCTCGCCATGGGGTCTGGAGATTAGATGCAGGTTGGCGGGCATGCGTGGTGAACGCCTCTGCCCACCGGACAGTCACAGCCGCCCGCCCGGGGCCGGGGTTTGACTGAGGTACTCCGAGTGGCTGAGCCTTTGTCCTGACTGCCCGTGTCATCAGCAGGAGACATCGACTACAGCTCCGTACTGCTCGGCATGCTGGTGATGCAGGACGTGCAGCTGGGGCTGTTCATCGCCGTCATGCCCACACTCATCCAGGCGGGAGCAAGCGCGTCCTCCAGGTCAGTGTTCCGGACGCCACGTCTACTTGTCTAGCTCAGAGCCCCGCGTTCATACAGACGCTGCGCCACACCTTTCCCCGCACGGCGCCCACACTCCTGTAGCGTATGTCTCTGAGCATTGGCTGGTGACACCCAGCCGGCCCTGGCTTTGTTGTGTACCAGCTCCCGGCCTGAAGCATCCTCACTGCTCCCCACGGTGACTATGGAGCAGGGCAGTAGCAACCTGTTCTAAGGCAAAGCAGAGGCTCAGATGAGTCGTATATGCACGTGCTGAGGATGGGCTCTGGGAAGCGCTGAGTACGTGTGTCTTCGCACACGCGTGTCGTGATGGACGCCACTGCCACTGTCACTACCATACCCACTCATCCCTCTTTCATTCATTCCCAAAATAGCCCATACCATAGTCTCACTTCTTGGTCCACACGGGGAAGTCAACTGGGAAGAGCCAACCTGGCCCAAGAGCCTCTGCTTACAGTCAGGGTGGCCTCCAGGAGTGCAGCCAGGATACACGCAAAGCTGGAAAGCATAGGAGCCCTACAGAATGAAGGGTAGACTGCGTCCGGGAGACCAGAAGCTTGAGCTTGTCTTGAGTGGAATGCTGTACTTTACCGTACAAACACTGTGCCTATCTCCTGGAGACATTTGGAACCCTTTCTATAGTTTTGTTCCCTGCCTTTTTTTTTTTTTTTTTTTGAGACAGAGTTTCTCTGTGTAGCTCTGGCTGTCCTGGCACTCACTCTGTAGACCAGGCTGGCCTCGAGACCTAGAGATCTGCCTGCCTCTGCCTCCCGAGTGCTGGGATTAAAGGCTCACGCCATCCGGCCTGACAATAGTTTTATCATATATCATCCACAGAGATAAAAAGCTGTCAGTTGAAACTGTCTCCCCCCCCCACGTGCGTATGTGTATGCATATGTGTAGGGTGTGTGTGTGAGTGCAGTGTACTTGCATATGGGGAGGGGTGTGCATGCCAGAGGAAGACGGGTGTCCCGCTTATTACTCTGTCTTTTTCCCTTGAGACAAGATCTCTCTCTCCCTGACTCTGGAGCTAAGCTGGCACCCAGCAAGCTCCAGCCATCCTTCCATTTCTGACTCTCCTAGCAATGGAGTTCTGAGCATATACATGGCCACACCCAGACCTTTTTTGGTGGTTGTTTTTGAGACAGGGTCTAACCACGTAGCTTTGGCTAGGCTAGTCTGGAATTCGCTATGTACACCAGGCTGGCCTCGGATTCACAGAGACATGCTTGCCTCTGCCTCCTGAGTGCTAGGATTGACAGTATGCACCACCACACCCTCCCCCTTTCAATGGGTGCTAGTTATTTTAGCTCAGGTCTTTATGCTTGTGGAGCAAATGCTCTGACCCAGTGAGCGTCTCCCCAGCCCTAGTGGGAACTCTTTACAGCCTTGAAACCTTATTTACCCCAAAGCATAGACCTCAAAACAGCCCACATTTGAGTCATATGATTTAATATTCTAACTTAATGTAATATAGAGGTCTTCTTTCAGCATTTAAAAAGAAAATTATGTATGATTTAGGTCATTTATTTTGTAACATAATAAAGAAAATATTTTAAGATAATTTATAACGTCTAAAGAACTATATTTAGAGGTGAAATGACCTCTCTCTCTTTTCCAGTGTTGTCATGGAAGTACTGCGGATACTGTTTTTGATTGGACAGATTCTCTTTTCGCTGGCGGCTGTCTTTCTGTTATGTCTCATCATAAAGACTTACCTCATAGGACCGTATTACCGAAAGCTGCACATGGAAAGCAAAGGGAACAAAGAAATCCTCATCCTTGGAGTCTCCGCTTTCATCTTCCTAATGCTGACGGTACTTCTCGAGTATCCTTGTTGTTTATGTGCCCCTGGTGCAGTCTGTCTCACTGAGGCTTGGGGTTGCTTCTCACTTGAGAAGCAGTTAGAACATCAGAAGTAAGAGTGTTTATTTTATCCTACCACAGCCGAACCTATTTGATCATTCCCAAGGACTTTGTGAAAATATGGTTTGTGAGTGTTGCATTTTTAAAAACAAATATGTGTTCATGAACTGACTTACGCTTCACATAGCTTTGCATTCAAGATGGCAGGCAGATCAAGTTTAGAACCACTTTTCATTCTTTTTGGTGAGGATGGGCCAGTTAACAGTATGACTTCTGTTGCCATGAAGAAAAAGCTTTCTGTTTTGTTGTGTTTTGAGACAGGGTTTCTCTGTGGTAACTCTGGCTGTCCTGAAGCTCACTCTGTAGACCAGGCTGGCCTTGAACTCACAGAGATCCACCTGCCTCAAAAAAATAAAAAGAAATAATAATGAAAAATAAGAACAAAATGAACAAAACGAAAAGCAGGTTTGTGTTAGAAAGTAGACTTCTCATAAGAGAGTGGGGTCACGACCCAGAGACAGTCCGAGTGGTGGCGGCTGCATCGCCACACACTTGCACTGTACCGGTCAGCTGCTGTGCAGCCCAACACTTATCCCAGGAAGGCGAAGGTGTGCGTTCTCCCGGAAGCTCATGAATGTTCATAGCGCTCCGAATTATCATGGCCAAATCCAGCCCAGTTGTCCTTCAAGGTAAATGGTAAGAAACCACCACATCCTGGGGCTGGGGAGATAGCTCAGTTGTTGAAGTGTTTGCCTTGAAAGCACAGGGGCCTGAATTTGAATCCCTAGCACCCACGTAGAAAGCCAGGCTGTGACAAGTGCCTGTAACCCCTGAGCTAAGGTGCCACGGGGCAGAGACAGAGGCGTCCCTGGAGCTTGTTTACCATGCAGTCTAGCTGAACAGGTAAGCTTGAACTTCAGTGACACACCAAATCTCCAAAAATAAATAAAGAAGTAAGTGAATAATAAAAGAGAGGGAATGTGATTGAATAAACACTGATGCTGACCTCTGACCTCCATACGTGCCCACGCACACACGTTAACATACACGCACTAAATAAATAAATAGAAGCTACAGTGTGGTGTATCCGTGTCAGCGGATGCTCCCTACTAAAACTGCTAGTCCACACAGAAGCTCAGGTGTATCCCAGAGAGTCGTGCAGACTGAAGGAGCTGTTCCTCAAAGGCCGCGTATTGCCGAATGAATAACTCGTATAGCACGTATAAAACAGCAATTCCAGAAACTGAGGAAGTGAGTACTAAATTAGGAAAGGCTGGCAGGTATCCTGGCCGAGCCACCGAGTTAGATGGGACGCTGCCCTCGAGAACCCAAGTGTTCCTCTTTAAACCGTGTCTGTCTCAAGATTAAAGGTTTCAGTTTTTTAAAAAATACATTAACCAATTATTTCTTTATGCACGTATCGTTTTATGACCTTGGGGAAGTACAAGATTTGCTTCTGCTCACGATGCTGTAACTATTTCAAGAGCGTTACTCATTTAAAATCTTATCCTGCTTTATCTACTCCAGAGTGTTTTCTCTTTGAAAGCGACCTCCAGCAAGGCTGTCTTGTCTGTGTGGGTGATGTTGAGGTCCCCAGGGGTTTACCAGTAGAGTGACGTCATCGGCACCTGTTCTTCTCTGCTCTCTTGTGTTTGTTGAGCGCCCCCTGTCAGGCACATTGCTGCGCTTTGTTGTGTCCTGAGGTTTTGCCACTGGATTTCATTTCTAAGGCGGTAGAATTGCTGGGCTGCGGGACGCACATCTGGCTGGCTTCCTTCACTAGCACTTGTGCTGACCGCCTTTACTCTCAGCCTTTCTGTTCAGTGTGTTTGACATACATGTGCAGTGGATCCTAATTCCCATTCCCTTGGGGCTGCTGGAGTCAGATGCCCTTTTAAGTGATGCAGACACCTGGACCTACTCTGGGACGCGCCTGTTAAAGAGGCCTGGCTGTTTTGCTATGGGATTGGTAGTTTCCTTACTCAGTTGTAGGAGTTTAACAATGTTTTCGGCAAGTTTTTGTCTCATTAAGAAAACGGCAGCTGTGGCATTTACTGCGTGATTTGGTGGTTCCCAGAACGCTCACGGTGCTGTGCTGTTACTGCCTCTGATCAGTTGTGGAACTCCATCACCCTCCTCTCTCCACCCTTCCTCTGGGGACCCCTGGCTGGAATATTATTCCGTAGCTGTGGACTTGCTGCTTCTTAGCATGTTTGTGTCAGTGGTCACCCACCACGTGGCCATCAGTGACTGGCTTTTCACAGCCTCATGCTTCAGGTCACACGTAAACTGTCACAGCACTTCTGTCCGCATGGTCGCACAGTTCCGCCCATATGTTCTTGCTAATGTCTCCCTGGCCACGACTGGCTCTTAATGGTGATTTTTAATAAACTAAGGTTCTTAGTTTCAATGTAATCCAGTAAGCGAGTGTTTTCTTCATGGTCGACACTATTGTAGCTGTTTGCTGCTTTGGGGTCACGAAGATTCTCTGTGTTTCCTTCTGCAAGTGGCATTGCTCCACTTCCCTCATGCGGGGCCACAGTCCACCCGGGATCCAGGTAGGATCACACCCAGGTGTGAGTTCAGCCTTTGGTGTGAGGTGAGGGTTTGTTTCCCACATGTACTTCTGAATGTCACATGTATAAAAGGATTGGAGCATGGCTTTATAGTGTAATCTGGTCAGAATGCAAGCAGTTGTGCTGTGCATTTATATGTACCTATGTTGAGGTTTACTCTTGTACCTGTTGTATGTGCCATTATATGTACATGTGTGCGTTCATAAATATGTGTGTATGGATTGTGTCTGTGTATACTGTGTGTGCGTGCGTGTGTGTGTGATCTAGCAGGTTGATGTGTGTGCATGTATATTTGCTAATGTGTAGGGGGTGCTTATGCATGGCTGGGATATTATTCTGTTTTCCTACGGCTTTGCCTCTTAATCTGTGCCTACTGTTTTGTAGCCTGACACCCAGTAGCATCCTGGATTCATTTTGGTTCTGTGTCATAGTTTTACTTGTGATTTTCTTTTTCAATTTCCTCTTAAGTTTTCAGGCTCACCCTTCCGTTTCTCATGCACACAGACGTCTCATCCCAAGCCTGTTGTCGGCTTGAGGGAGTATTGAACCTTCCCAGTGCAGAGTGTCTGCATCCTCACTGGCGGGTCTTCTCGGTGCCTCAGTGGCATCTTGCATTGGGCACAGAGGTCCTGCCATTTTGCGGCTTCTGTGTCTTGATCTTGATGATTTTTTGATGTCATTGTAAGTGGTGCTTCTTTTTACAAATGATTTAAACTTGCCTGTTGCTGCTATTTTCTGTAGTTCTTGAACATCTTTGCAGTTGTTTTATTGGTGATGTTTCAGAAGCCAGTTTTGTGCTCTATGCTTAACAGAGCAAGAGTTAAAGAACTGGTCCATGACCTGTTCTGTCTGACCTGGCTCACTTGTTTCTCATCCTCCCTGGATTGATGGACGCTTTCTCTGGTACCCTGTCATTGTAGTTGCTTGCTGGTGGTGTCTGTCTTCTCTCTGAGGTTTGAGGTCAGTAAGAGTATGGCTCTTTTCTAATGCAGGTAAAGAAAATGTATTACACATATTCAAAATAAAGGCTGGAAAATATCTTCATTTAAAAATACCACAGTGGTCTGCATAAGCAATTCTTTAAAATTTTTTCTCTCTCCAAGTATGATTAGCTCAACCAATGTTAGACTTTTGTGTGTAGTCTCTCAGGCCACTCACGGGCCCCTACTGGGGCCTCACATAGGAACCTGTGTCTCTGGGGCCGTGCTGGGGTACTGGCTACTTTTGCTGTCCGCCGTGGTTCTCCTGCTGGCTTGAGGAGTGTCCAGCTGTGAGCATTCTCGGACAGCAGGTGTCAGAGTGGGCAGCACCGTGTGCTCCTGTATGAAGCCAATCCGCTCCCCCTCAGGTCACAGAGCTGCTGGACGTCTCTATGGAGCTGGGCTGCTTCCTGGCTGGAGCACTGGTCTCTTCCCAAGGACACATGGTCACCGAGGAGATCATGGCGTACATCGAGCCCATCCGAGACTTCCTGGCCATCATCTTCTTCGCATCCATAGGTACTCCCCTCGGTGCTGTAGCTCTTTTGATGGATATGTGAGATTCATCTGTTATGTCTGTGTCTAAATATGATTTTCTAGAGTCTGGGGAAAGTCTTATTTTTAAAAGAGGGAAAATGAGGGGGAAAAAAACCAGGTAAGAATCGGCTGATTGTCAGGTTTCATCAGTGCCAAGGTGAGAATGTATGTAGCCATTTAAGGTGACCTCCGCAGGGCCCAAGTGTCTTCCTCAGGTCCCAGTGCTGCGGTTCCCCAGGATACCATGATACTCTGGGAAATCAGTGGTTTCTGATCTTGGAAGCTGGGACTAGAGGAGAGATCCTAATGCATCCTGGCTCTCCCCTCTCCGCTTTGTGGTTGGATTCCCATGTGCTGTGTCGCGGCCTGCAGACTGAGTGCAGTCCCTGGAAGAGAGGAAATGGAAAGCTGGTCCTGAGGTTTATATAGAAATACAAAAGACCGTGCGTAGCTCTGTCGCCTTGAAGGAGACGCACACAGTGGGGAGGCCCGGCACCTATGAGGGCTGAAATGAGACTGTTTGCCAGCTGCTTCAGTGTTCTCAAACACAAGACATAGCCAAGCGCAGGGTGACCACACAGAGGATGACCCGTGTCTGTACGTCTGCACACCGGCTTCACCCTGTGATGCCCACTGAGCGTGCCAACAGCCTGCTAGTTCTGACTCCCTGTCCCTTTGATCCGACATGATTTGATGGTCCACCTTCATTGAGGCAAGTTCCAAGTCTTACCTGACCCATTTCTGTATTCCCCCAGCTCACCTGGCTAATATGTGCTGCCCTCCATAACTTGCCATCTGGGGTCATTGAGTATCCATATGTTTGTTTGTTTGTTCATTGTTTGAGACAGGGCCTCTTTATAGAGCCCTGGTTGTCCTGGAACTTGACATGTAGACAGGCTGGCCTCGAACTCACACAGATCCTGCCTGCCTCTGCCTCTTGAGTGCTGGGATTAAAGCACCACACACAGCGACTATCTAAATTTTGGAGTAGCTCTTGCTTGCTTTTTTTTACGATTTGCTCTATCTTTAATTGTGTGTCTGAGCCTGTGTGGGGATCTGCGTGCAAGTGCAGGTGCTCTTCAGGCCAGAGATGTCAGATAACTCTGGAGCTGGGATTGGTCGTGAGCCACCCAGGGTAGGTGCTGGTAACCAAACTCGGGTCCTCTGCAAGAGCAGAACATGCCCCTCACCCTGAGCCGTCTCTCCAGCCCCAGAGGAGGTCTTGTTCAACCCAGAGTTCTGCCAGTATGTTACCTGAACAGAAACATCTGCTTCATGGTCTGTAAATCAGGATCCGGCTTATGCAGAGAGGTCTGACTTTAGCCACGGCTTTGGTTCTTTATGCTGAGTAATCTAGGGAATTCAACTTCTGAAGAAACTTGCACGTGGCCAGCCATTTCACCTCAGACACCGGGCCATCCTTCTGTTCAGGGTTCTAATCGCATGCATGCCGTCCGCCCCACTCAGAAGACACTTCAGCCTCGAGGAGAGTGAGGCAGTCCAAGGACAACCACCAGACAGCAACAGGACGCTCACAGGGACGTGTGCCTGTGTGCATCTGGGAGAGACTGCACTTGAAGGGCCCGAGGAACAAGGAGCAGCTTGTGACCCGCAGTGAGGCCGTGTGTGTGTCGAAGGAAGACACCAAGGCTGTTGTTAGGAGGCCAGAGGTTTCGTGACCCAGGGTCAGGTGGGCAGCAAGCGCGGTACAGAGGTAGCACCAGATTTTGTAGCCGCTGTTCCAACCAGTTACGTGTGCTGCAGCGCAGTCTGTTCCTTGTGTTGTAAATGAGGTTTCACTGGGGCATAGCCACGCTCGCTCATTTCAGTTATACCGGTGGCCACTTTCGTGCTGATACTAGCTTTGGATGTCATTACTAAAGACCCCACACCAGGCCCCTTAAACAGTAGATAGCGCTCTCGTGCCCCAACGTTTCTAAAGAACGCGTTCGCGGACTCCCTGCTCCCAGGCACAGTCCTCAGATGGGGCTCACCCCTACGTCATTACACCTTGGTTGCCTCCTACAGATCCTGACTCAGATAGTCTTCTATGGAGAAATCTTGGCCTGAATTTGTAGAGCACAGTCAAGTTCATGGCGTGCTGTGATGGCAGAGTTTGGCCAAGGTCCCCGTGGTGTTGTCTGTACCCCTGGAGAGGGCAGGCTGCTGACTGGCACGCCCACCAGCCCCGTCTGGTTCTATGAACAGTGTAAACGGTTGGTCTGGTTTTGGGTATTCACCCGTCCTGAGCAAAAGAGGTTTCTTACTGGGATTGAGAAGATTCTGTGGGGTGGGGCCTAGCAGTTGTTTGTTACACACCTAGTGAGCTTTGGCCTGGGAGCATCATCTGTGGCCTGGGCATAAGGACAGGAGGTGGACCATGCACTTGGCATATTCTGCCCACCTCTCAAATCCATACTTGAGGATGAAGAAGCAAGCACACTGAGACCAAGAGACTACGCGGGGCCCAATGGCAGAGCCTGTGCAGTTTGCCGTACCCTGTGTCAGCAGGTGACGCTCAGCACGAGAGTGGATAACCACAGCTGTGCAACTGACAATGCCTTTGCACCCCTGACACTGACGCTTGAGGCAGAGTTGTCAAAATGTAGTTTCCTGTCTCACTTCTGTCTGTGTTCTCACCAGTGGCTTTAGGGAATTCCGTTCCCCAGATGTTCCTTCACATGCATCTGGGCCAGGAGGAGATGCTGTGTACAGAGCAGGAGGGCTCTGGCAGGCTTAGGAATCCTGAAGAGTTCTCACCTACAGCGCAGGTGCAGGAACTCCCTTTATGGGTGGGCTAAGCAAATGCGATCATGCTAGGAGAGCCGTCATAACTAGGGTAGAGCGCACAGTGTTTCCTGGAAGGAGGGGGGGGGCTCCAAGAAGCCTGGGAATGGGAGCGGCCAGACCAGTGCCCAGCACAGGGTGCTCCATGGGAGAGGTGTGGGTCAGTCAGTGGTTTTCCACAGCTCACCTGACCTCCTGTCCTTGGGCAAAGAGAGGTCTTCTTGGCTGGCCTGCAGGCAGGGATCCCAGAGGACAGAATGCCCGCGTGCCCCAGTGTGTGGGTTGTGCCTGTCCCACGTGGGCTTGGCCTGGGGAGTCCCCACCAGCTGCAGTTGTTTTGGGACTGGATGAGCAACACCATGAGCCACGCACTGCTTCTGAACTCAGCTGTACCTGTGTGGGTGGGCTATGATACCAGAACATCTCAACTATGACATTGCCCAGAAGTCTGCATGGCTAGTAGTATAGGTCTTCTGTGTCCAGGGCTGGACAGCCTGTAGGACTCATAACCAGCTGGCAACCGAGGAGACTCCAGGGCCTGCCATGGGCCTAGCGGGGCATGAGGACCATTCTGGAACATGGCGAGAAGAGATAGTGGGTCCACTGATAACTTAGGGTAGCAGTCTGATCTCTAGGCAAAAGTTTTGAGAATGGGTCCCTAAAAGGGAAGCTACAAGATGGAGCTAGGTTGAGGGAGGGCCCCAAAAGGGCCTGGGATTCACGGCTGGAGAGGCTGGAGGGCCAGGTGGGTCCACACCAGAGTCCAAACCACACTGGGGAAGTATACCCATGTCTCAGGAAAGAAGAAACTGTCTAGGAAAGAGAGGGAGTATTCTTACATTTTTGTGTTCGTGAATAAAACAGACACAGATGGTCTGCAAGAGCCAGGGCTGTGGGGTCTATCGAGTTGTGTTTTTTTAAAAAATAATTTATTTTATGTGTGTTGGTGTGAGGGTGTCAGATCCCCTGGAACTGGAGTTACAGACAGTTGTGAGTGGGTGCTGGGAATTGAACCCAGATACTCTGGAAAAGCAGCCAATGCTCTTAACTGCTGAGCCAACTCTCCAGCCCCTTTTGAGTGGTCTTGACTCCAGGGCCAAAAACCTCTGATAAGGAAGGTCTCCAGATACTTGCGTTTTCCTGAGAAGATGGCAAAGCTTTTAGTGGACGGAGACACTCTTACCTGCAGCCTCCTGTCTCTCTACACCTGCCCCTCTCTGGAGGAACATGGACAGTGAGAAACGCCTAGGGCAAGGCATTCCCCGTGGTTTCTCGCTCCTGTGAGCCAAGTGAAAATCGACAAAGACTGCATGTGGATGTGGAACAGGTCCCGGCCCTCCCCGTGGCTGCTGTGCTCACACAAGCTGTGTGTGCCTTGGTCCAAAGTCTTCAAGGGAAACTGGGTCCTGTGCCTGCTCTGGGATTTTGCTGCATTCTCTGCAGGAGCAGTCTGATGGAAGATGATTGCTGTGTCTCCCTCTCACCCTAGAACAGAGAGAGGGTTTTGCCAAAGCATTCGGAAGGACTTGGACTTTAGTTTAATTGTTGTACAAGAGTGAGTTTAACTAGTGTGATAGAAGTGTAGATTTGTAGTCGAGAGCCGGAGCCTGTTCTGAGGTCTCTTGTCTCCCACAGGGCTCCACGTGTTCCCCACCTTTGTGATTTATGAGTTGACTGTGCTGGTGTTCCTCACCCTGTCCGTGGTCGTCATGAAGGTACGAGACTTTCCCTCAGCACTCAGCTGGCGGCGTCCACACCGCTCAGTTACACAGTACACAGCAGAGCTCCTCCCGTTGGCCCCCATTTCCAGCCAGCACAGTAAATCCTGCAAAGCCCCACTGACACTATGTCTCCGAGGATCCTTGTGTGGTGACACTCCTGATCTACCCCTTGGCAGACCCAAGAAGGCAGGTCTGAGCCAGTGGTTTGGATGTTAGGACGGTGTGCTGTTTCAGAATTGAAGTGTTGAGAATTACCAGAGCCGGACTGGGGAGCATCTTTCTGGATTACGGGCTTGTCCTGGATGAGTCTGAGGAACTACCAGTGCCTCCTTCCTGATGGAGGTGTGTGTCACGCATGCAAAATCCAGTGGGCACTTCAAGTGTCCGTCCTCGCCACAAATCACTGTTACCTGTGTTGATGCCTGAGTCACAGTGTGCCTGCCTGCTTAGCAGTATCTGGCAAGTTGCTAACACTGAGCTGCCTGCCAGTTCCCAGCTCCTCGCCAGAGAACCTCTCACGTATGGAATGAATCTCCATCTTGAACACTTAATATTTAATGTTATTGATTCGATTTGCTGGGGGGAAGGCTTATTTTCTGTCAACGAATTCAAACCTTTTATTTCACCCTCTCGTTCTATATGGATTTAAGACAGTAGCTCTTTATTCGGTGCCTTCTGGGTACCTGACGTGCTACCGTGGGCGCTTTCCTACTCGACGGTAACCACTGATGTTCTCCGTCTAGGCTCTGTTTTATAAGGGTTCTTTTTTCTGGCCTTTGGTCACCAACAGTGATGTGATTACCATTCTTGCAGTTCGTATTGGCAGTGCTGGTCTTGTCTCTCATCCTGCCGAGAAGTAGCCAGTACATCAAGTGGATCGTTTCAGCAGGGCTGGCACAGGTCAGCGAGTTCTCCTTCGTCCTGGGGAGTCGAGCACGGAGAGCAGGCATCATCTCCAGAGAGGTGAGAGTCTGTAGTCTGACAGAAGTGACAGCCCTGTGGAGCACGCTGAATGCTTCAGTGCAAGCATTTCTGGCAAAGAGTGACCTCCCCGCAGCCCCCGACTCCCACCGTGCCCGACGTGGTAGTCCAGGCCCACCAGGCCTCAGGGACATAAGCATGCTCTCAGTGGGCACTGAGCTGGTCTGGAAGGAAGCCTCTGATGGGAGTCACGGAAGCTGGTACTAGCTGCTTCCTTCTTATACGAGGTGTTGAAGTTCCTAGGTGAAAAAAGCTAGTCAGTCCTGCCGTTGTCTTTTTCACGTGATCTTAGCCAAAAGACCAAGAAGCAATGCCGGTATTTTTTACAATAATTATAATTAACAGGCTGATATTTCCTGTGAGGAGAGGTAAAAGGTGGACTGTTATCCTGAACCTACAAGTGAAGCTCCCACTGAGGCACAGGGACACCTCCAGCGCACTTACAGTTCAGTGGGCATCTCTGTGCGAGAAGTGTGAGGAAGGGTTAGTGTAGAGGACAGTAGAAACACAGATGAGGTCTTTCTAGTGAGGGAATGAGGCATCACGGACCCGGATGCAGAGCTGCATCGTGGGAACAGCAGGGATCCAGTTTGAGTCCCTCTGGCTTGTGTGGGTCTCTGCAGGTTCACCTTTAGGCTAGCAGATAAACCAGGCTGCCACCCTGGAATTTATCAGAACTTCCCATGGCTTTCCATCAGCGGTCAGACCCCAGTTCTTCCCGCTGCAAATGTCCTCTCGCCTGTGTAGCACTTGGCCTTTAAAGATGGGTAAGCTTCTGGCTGACAGCATACCTCCTGACATTCAGTGAGACAGCATGTGCTGTTCTGGATAAGGTTCTGGCCGACAGCATACCTCCTGACACTTAGTGGGACAGCATGTGCTGTTCTGGATAAGGTTCCGGCTGACAGTGTACCTCCTGACACTCAGTGAGACAGCATGTGCTGTTCTGGATAAGGTTCCGGCTGACAGTGTACCTCCTGACACTTAGTGAGACTACACTGTCAGCATGTGTGGTTCAGTGTGCTCTCTGAAACTGCAGAACTTCCTGATGCTCGGTGAGCCGGGTGGGCGGGAGGCGCTGCCTTCTGAGGCTCCTGTGACTGTGCCCATTTGCTGTTGCAGGTGTACCTCCTTATACTAAGTGTGACCACACTGAGCCTCTTACTTGCCCCAGTACTGTGGAAAGCAGCCATTACAAAGTGTGTGCCAAGACCAGAGCGGAGGTCGAGTCTCTGAGGACACCAGACAACGACAGGCCGTGGGTAAGGGTCCTTCTCGGCGGTGCGAGTCCTGAGGCGGCCTGTTGGTCATGGCCCCTCCCGCTGGCCTCCATCAGAGACAGAGGCAGTGTCCCTGTGTTTGCTTGCATTCCCAGAAACGCTCCTGCCATGTTTGGGAGTTTTCCAGAGTAATTTATTTGCAGTCCGTTGATTATGTACAGTTTCACACTGCATTTTACAATCACGTTAACTATTTTGCCTGGATGTGCCTTTTTTAATGAAAATTATTAACTTCCTCTTGTTAATTCATCAGCTCATGATTTTTTTGGTAAAGAAGAAAAATTAGGAAGCCTTTTTATTTATTGTATAATTATAATCTGTTGGTCAAATATTTGTTATTAAACATAACAGTGAGACGAGATTTTATTTTTATTTTTGAATTTGGAAGCTTACTTTTGGTCTTTAAAGCCTCAATGTGCTTTTGCCTCTTGTAACTATTTTAAATAAAACATTTTCATGTTGATTTTTATTAGTTTTACTTTTAAAAAAATATTTGATTTTGAATCATAAGAATATGCATTCCTAAATAAAGATAATTTATGACCAGGGCATAATTATTTGAAACTTACTGAGAATCTCATTTTTTCAGCTAGATTTTTGTGTTGGATAAGTTATTACACAAAATCTAGCCAATATTCTTTTTTAATTTTAGGTTTATTTATATGTATGAGTGTTTGCTGCACATATGTATGCATGTATGAATGTATGTACATATGAATGTATGTATGTATGCATGTATGAATGCATGTGCATATGAATGTATGTATGCATGTATGCATGCATGCATGTGTATATGCATGTATGTATGATTGCATGAATGTATGTATGTATACATGTATGTATGTATGTACCACATTTGTTCCTGTGCCTGAGGAGGTCAGAAGAAGGGGGTTAGATGCCTTGAAACTAGAGTTCTGGATGATTGGGAGCCACTTTGTGAGTGCTGGGAACCAAACCTGGGTCCTCTACAAGAGCAACAAGTGCTCTTAACTACCGAGCCCTCTCTCCAGCGCCTACCCACATTTTTTCAAGGCTCATTCATATATCATCATATAGTTCTTAAAGACCAAATGAATGCGTGTTAAAATTCATGAGTCCTAACTTTGGGATTTAAATGGTGTATTTTAGTTATCGGGTACCCTTGAAATGAAGACCTGGCCCTTGCCAGGGCTCCCCTGAGGGGCATGGTCAGTCACTCCGAGGTGCTGGACACAGGCCTGTGGTGGGGAATCTGTTGGGAGCTGGAATTTACTCTTTAGTTTTACACACTGGGAAGCACAAGGTCACGGGGGAGAAAGGCTCTGTCCCTCTGCCTCTGGGACGGTGCCCTGGCGCTGCACGCTGCCCAGGATCTCAAGTAGAGAAGAGCAGAGGCAGAGCCCACTCCCAGGAGGTTGTTGTATCTTAGTTAATCCACCCGAGGGGGGTTCTCCCTGACTTAAACTTGCCTGGGCTCTCACTCCCTACAGTGTTGCATTAGGGATTAAGCTTCTAATACCTGAACTTTGGATGCATAAACACACACACATAGTAGGTACTTTCGATTTTCAATTGTGTATATTTTCTTTGTTAGTTGATGGGTACAATTATATATGTGTATACTGTGCAGCATAGCTCTTACTTAAGACCAGAATTTTCCTGTAAATACGGGTTTCAAGAGCAGGACAAATTGACCCTCGTCCTCCAAGGTAGAGGGACAGAATACGAGGTGTGGCTGTGTATTACGTGTGCACATTATGGGTTAGGGTAATGTCAACTAAACCACTGAAGTCTGCCGTGTCTTCTCTGAGTGGAGAGCAATCCAAGCATGGGCTCTTATAAAACGGCACTGCTCTTCTTCCTGAGTAGCAGTGGACTGCTGCTTCCACACCCCTTGCCCCATGCACTTGGGATGTGCTCAGAGCTAAGTGGCCAAGACGTCCCAGCACAACTGCTGACTGGAGGTGACTCCTGCTCTGCCTGCGGTGTACCCTCGCCTCTCACTATCCAGAGCCTCTAAGGCGTCTGCGGTGGGTTTCCTTCCCTTTTCCAGTTCATTTCCTCACGCCCTGTGGATGCTGGGAAGGGGGCTCGGGAATTTTGTTGGACTGAATGGAGCATGCTGTGGGGGGTGGTACCACTCCAGTGTGACATCAGCACCCCTCTGCAGATGAAATGATTACGGCAGCCACAGAGTGACAGGACAGCAGCTTAGGGCGACCTCATCTGTCTTGGGACCGAGGATCTGGCAGCACGAGTCTCAGGGGAAGCCCTGTGCCTGCCTTCAGAGGGTGCTGCCCGAGCTCCGTTGACCACCGTGCCATCGGTCCCTGCCTTGCTGGCCCTCCAGGCCGGAGCCCAGGCCTCGCACCTTCTCCCACTTCTTTGTCTTCATCTCTCCACTCACACGCTCAACTGACAGAACGCTCTTTTTACCTCATGATCACCACCCTTTGGCCCAGGGCCGCCACGTCCGTCCCAGCCTCACTGTCTATGTGCTGTACAGGGCGGCACTGCAGTGTGAGGGGGAGCTGGCTGAGCAGTCTTGGGAGAACACCATTGATCTGACCAACTGATCAGGGCAAATGGAAGGTTTGGTCTGAGGCCCATCTCAGGGAGCCGGACTTCTGTGTCTGAGCATATGAAGAGAGCAGGGGGAGGGAATGGCCCTCCATAATACCCAAGCAGACACTCGGGAGTGCCAGCGGTCCCAGAAGCCCCTGGGACTAGCACAAGCCTCGGCTCTGCACTACCACAACCGATCTGTACACCCTGTCTGCTTGTTTTTGCTAATTTTCTTTTTTCTTTGTGATGCTGTGGATTAGACCCAGAACCTCCTGTATGCTAGGTGGTGCTCGCCACTGAGCTACAGCTACAGATACAGGGCAGCAATTCTGAGTTGGTCAGGCTGCTGAATTTCCTCACTGGCCAGTGTCTCTTCTCTAATATTTCTGCTTCTGTGACTTGCCTGCTGTCTAAAGGCCTCTCTGAGTGTGTCTCCATCAGAACCCCTCATTGCTACATGCCCTTCTGTCTCCCCTCAGCTCAACCCCAGGTTAGCATCTGGGAAGGCAAGAGGCAGAGGAGAGGACCAGCTGCCCACATTGGGCAGGAATGCTACACGGCAGGCCAGGGAAGGCCAGCTGCTAGGGAGCAGTAGGCAGCGGTCCACACCAAGGCCATCTTCCTGTACCCTTTTTCATCCTGCCTGGGATTTGTGGATGCCACTGAGGATGTCCACGGTAGGGGAAACATGCCCTGAGTGTTTGACTTGCACCCTAAAGGTCTGGATGTGATCCTGGCAGACTTGTTTGTGGAGTGTGCGGAGCATGGACCAGAGGATGAGCCTGGTAATCTGTCAGTCATCAGTATGAAGGTGTGTATCTACACTCAACTTTTACACTTGACTAGAATGTTTTGTGGCATCCAAAGATTGCTTGGAGAGACTGACTGGGAAGGGCGGTGTCAGGGGGCCTAGAATAGAGAACTCAAGGATGTCAGTTCCACTGCCCGGAGGCTGAGAGCTTGGCCATCAGCTGCTGGGCATCAGTACTTCAGAATAGGATGCGTTCCTGGAGCTTTTGCTGTGGTCAAAGGCTGCTCCTCCAGTTACAGGTGTGGAGGCAGACGCATCCAAGAGCGCCTGCGTCCCCAGGAAGGTGGTGGTGGGAGATGGAAGAATGTCTGGCTCTCTCTAGCCTTCCCAATCCCGCACTAACTTGGCGTAGTCTCCATGCTGCGCACTGGTCAAGACAGGGCTGGGTGAATCTGGAGTCAAGTCAGTTCTTCCTGTCACCCGCTTAGCCAAGTCTCGAGTCGCTGAAGGGCTGGAGATGGCTCGCTACTCGTCTTGAAGTTGGTTCTAGAAAAGCCAAGGCTCCTGGAACACTTGGAGACTCAGTTAAGAAGACGAAGGGGAACGGAAAGCCTGGGGGGACTGCCTTTAAGACGGAGTGTAGGGGGAAGAAGATGGCCCCGTCCCTGTTATATGGATGGGGGAGTAAGAATACTGCTTTACACAGGAAGAAGTGGAGGCGAAAGACAGATCATTCACTGAAGGGGTTTGTGCTGTGATAACTACCGTCGCAGAGAAGCAAGGCGGTGGGCACTGGGTGCCCCAGCCGAACACAGCGTCTAATTTTAAATCCCTCTCTCCCGATGGGGTTGAGCCTGTATTGGGAACCCATTTTTCCCAAAAACTTTATTCTCGAAAGGTAGATTTTAGGCACATTACAAAGTGAAGAGTGAAGATTGAGAAGAAAACTTGCCCAGAGCATGGTGGACAGACTCAAACTGGAGGCTCACGGGCAGGGGCGGGTTTCTGCAACCGGCAGGCAACCGAGCCAGCTCCCAGCAGGAACACTGGCTGTGTCTCAGCTGATGCTCACTAGCATCGGGAAGGACCCAACTTACTCTGAGCCTGCGAGATTATCAGTTTTCACCCTTGTGCTTATTTTGGCCAGGTAACTATTGGTCTGTTTGACCCAAAAAGTGGAACCTGAGTTTCAGGGTTGAATGCTTAATTGCCTTCATTCTTGAAAGATTTCCAAACAGAAAGCTTTGGGTAGGCTCCCCTCCCCCACAGAGCAGCACGTTGGTCTGGGGGCTCACCTGAGCTCCTTACGCCCCTTCACAGCTCCCATGATACAGAAACGAGTGCATGATGTAAGAACGTCATGATTTTGCTTGATATTTTCCTGCGGCGGTTTTTATCTGTGAGACTGAATAAACATGACCTTGACTTTGCTGCCCATTATAGGTATCAAGTAGAACAGTGATTTCTATTTTCAACTTTTCAAGCATGCATTTGACCCAATTATCAGGTCCGAAATACATTCATGTTTGCTGGTTAGGATAGAATCTAATTTTGAGATAACATCTTGCAATTACTTCCCCTTAGTGCCAGTGTGCTTTTCACCTATAATTTCTCTGACCCAGCCATCATTTAGACTAAACAGACACACACACATACACACACACACACACACACACACACAGTTTCACCACACGATCCAGAAGTTATCCTTTCCGGCACTCACCCACAGCACGTGGTGGTTTAGAGCAGATTTCGGATTCTCATACTTGTGAAAACTCAGCCCCAAATCCTTCAGTGCATCGACAATCTGTCAATCTGTGGTGCATCCACAGAGTGGGACATGCAACGCTAAAAAAAGAAAGGAAAGAAGGAAGGAAGAAAGGAAGGAAGGAAGGAAGGAAGGAAGGAAGGAAGGAAGGAAAAAAAAGGAAAAGGGAAGAAAAGGGTGATCAAGTTGGGAAAATGCTTAAATGATGTTAAGTGAGTGAGAAAACCAATTCAAACATGCTGTGTATTGTGCGTATTATCTCACTTTAACTGTATGACATTCTGAAAAAGAGAAAGCTACTGGGACAGTAAAAAGGTCAGTGGTCGTGGGGCCAAGGGCAATGGTGCGGGGTGGGGTGGGCAGGCGGGTTGACAGAACACAGGACTTTCAGGGCGGTGAGCGGTTTTAATGAAGCTATTAAGTATGACGTCGAGGTGGTTTTGCGCTAGTGTGCGTTTGCCCAAACTCAAGTAGTGTGTAATAACAGGAGCAGGAGCTGCTGGGCGTGGTGTGCCTTTCCGTTTCTTTTTCTTCTCTTCTAACACTGCTTTGGCAGTCTCCCGCCCACCGCGCTGGTGCGGGTGCATGGTGGGTGTGTGACAGTGAGTGCGTGGCACTCCGCGGTGCTCACGCAGAGGTCAGAGGACAACATCCAGGGTCTGCCTTGCTGTTCCTGATGCGCTCCCTCTTTATGCTCGAGGGTGGCTTGCTGGTGAGCTTCTGGGTGCTTTTCCTGCCTTCACCACCATCTCACTGCTGGAGAGCCAGGACTACAGACACAGGTCCCGCATCTGACTTTGGGTTCTGGGGATTGAATGCGTGTAGCCAGGCTTGTGCAGGTGACGTTTTTACTCACTAAGCCGTATTGCCAGCCTGTTTTTCTTGTCTTAATGTACTGTTTAGGACTTCCCAATGAGTGCTGTATCGAAATGAAACGTTAGCCCAGTTACTTTGTAAACTTCAAAGTATATAGAGGTTGAATCATAAAATACTCACAAAAATACTCACGTTCTTAGCAATTATTATCATGTTGTATGTGAATTTATTTGAAAATAAATTGTCAGTATCATGATGCTGTACCTGATTTGTCACCACGCTTATGAGAATAATGTTACCCTATGAAAATAACATTGTTAAGCCAGGCTGTGGTGGTGCACACCTTTAATCCCAGCAATAGGGAGGCAGAGGCAGGTGGATCTCTGTGAGTTCAAGGCCAGCCTGGTCTACAGAGTGAGTTCCAGGACAGCCAGAGTTACAACAGAGAAACCCTGTTTCGAAAAAAAAAAATGTTATACCTAACAATTTGTCCTTTATAATTTTAAAAAAGTTGTATTGAAATATAATTAGATATATAATTGGTATAATGATTAAACTCACTCATTTAATGCGTAAATTGGGTTTTATTATATTTTTAACTTCCAAAAGCTTTAATACAAACATGCTTAATAAAGCTTATGATTTTGCTTATTTTGTTTTGAGACAAGATATCTCTCTGTAGCCCTGGCTGTCCTGGAACTCACTATGTAGACCAAGCTGGCCTTGAACTCAGAGACCTGCCTGCTTCTGACTCTTGGGTGGGGACTAAAGGCATGCACTATCATGCCCAGCCACAGCTTATCATTTTAAGTGTACAATTTATTAATTAATTTACACCGTTTCATAAACATCACTATCACCTGTTCCTAAAGCACTGTCATCATTGCAAACAGAAACTCGGCAATGACAAGGAAAGTCTACACATTTCTTGCTACTAACAGTGCTAGTAGTTATTCTGAATTTACCTCTTCTAGGAGACTCACACAGTGTTTATCCTTTTGTGTCTGGTTTATTTTACAGTATAATTTTCCCAAGTTCCATCTATATTCTAGCTTGTGTCAGAATCACATCCCTTTCGACTGAATCACGGTCTATTGTGTGCATTTATCCCATTTTCTTTATACCATTTGTCAATGACGGAATCTTTCTACCTCTTGGCTGTTATAACTGATGCTTCCAGGAATATTTACATAAAACATCAAGACCCACCACATATGTGTGTGCTCTGTTACTCTAAGGTGTTACATCCTATGTTGGGATACCTTTGCATATTCAGGATAAACTTCAAGTGGTCATTATTTGATGAAAGACGTGAATCTACATACTTCAAATCTACATACTCAAGGATAAGCATATAGCATAAAGTCAAAGACCTACACCGATACACAAACTTAAAAGACAAAAGCAAATAGTAGTTAAATCATCAAGAGAGAAGTGGTTTATCCCTTACTGCTAACCCTCATAGGTGTCTCATCAGAAACACAGAGACCAGAAGACAGTAGGGTGGACATTTCAAGTTCTGAAAGAAACAAGAAACCTTGCCAATCAACAATTCTATACGGGGCAAAGCTGCTCTTGAAAGGTAAGGGCCTTGGGAGCTGGAGAGCTAGCTCATTGGTTAAGAGCGCTTGTTGCTTTTCCAGAGAACTGGATAGCCACCAGATGGCTCACAATTGTCTCTAACGACAGCTCCAGGGGAGTCCAGCCCCTCTTCTGATCTCTATAGGTACCCGCACACATGTACATAGGCATTAATAATTACACATAAAATTTAAAAAATAAGGTAGATGATAGGACATTCTCCGGATTAAAAATAAAAATGCTGAGGAACTTTGTAGCTTGTTTGTTTTGTTTTGTTTTTGTTTTATTTTTTGAGACAGGATTTCTCTGAGTAGCCCTGACTGCCCTGGAACTCAGAGATCCGCCTGTCCCTGACCCCGAGTGCTGGAATTAAAAGTGTGTCCAACTACTGCCCAGAGTGGCTTGGTCTTTTTAATTAAAAAATGTTGTTTGTATGGGTGTTTTGCCTGCATGCATGTTTATGTACCACACGCATGCCTTGTGTCCACGATGGTCAGAGAGGGTGTTGAATTCCATGAAACTGGAGTTATAGATGGTTGTGAGCCACCACGTGGGTGCTGGGAATTGAACCCAGGCCCTCTGAAGGAGCAGTGCTCTCAACCACTGAGCCATCTCTCCAGCCTCGTGTGGTTTGATTTTTAACTCTATTTTTTTTCTTTTGAGATGGATAGTCTGAAGCCCAAGCCTGTCTGGAACTCACTTTGTAGCCCAGGCCTGTCTGGAACTCACTTTGTAGCCCAGGCTGGCCTTGAACCCATGGCACTCCTCCTTCCTCAAGCACCCAAATGTGAGAATTTCTGGTGTGGACCGCCATGCCTGACTTCTACTCTTTTTCTAATAGAATGTAAAAGAGAAATGCACAAAGTAAATATGAATTTGTTTGTGGGCAAAAATGTATAAAGTGTGTAAGTGATTAAGCTCAACTAAAACACAGACTGGCAGGACGATACAAGTCAGGTCGCACTACTGCCTGTAAAAGACTTTCTGTGGCTCCATGAGCACACGGCGGCAGAAAACGAGGGGCAGGGGCAGAGCAGTGCAGACAATAAGCTAGAGAGTGAGAGTGGCTTTACCAACGTCAAGAAAGACAGACTTCATGTCAAAACATGTCACAGAAGACCAAGACAGAGTGTAAAAGGCTCAGTTGGTGAAAGAGCTGATTCACCTAGATGACACAGCAATCATAAATATGTATGCACTAGACACCGCAGCTCCCCAGTAGAGCAAACAGAGCAGAATGGAAGGCACACAACTGAAGAATAACAGTCCGAGTCTTCAGTGCTTACTTCAATATTGAAAACAACAACTAGACTGAAAAATGAAGAACTAGAGCACTGGATTCAACAGGCTGGGTACCAATCGCACCACACAGTGGCTGTACGAACAACACTGTTCTTAAACCACAGGAAACATCCTCTTGTTAACATTTCCTACGCTTTGTGCTATAAATGGCACCGATTGGCCAGCGAGCTCCAGAGGCCTGCCTGTCTCTTCCAGACCCGCAGCACAGGTTACAAACGTGTGCCACCATGTATAGCTTTCTATAGAGATGCTGGGGATCTGAGCTCAGGCTGTCACGATTCTGCAGCAAGCACTTACTGTGCTGTCTTCTCGGGCTCCTGTGATGTATATTTTGACTTTCAATATGACTGGCTTAGGAAATGCCTAAGGTATCACTGAAGCACTCCTCTGGGATGTCTAAGCCATTTCCAGAGACCTGAGAGCTTTGACCTAGTCAGTGGATTAATCCCTCAGTGGACTCGTTATATGATGGCATTATTGAGAATGGGTGGAAAATGGCAGGTGGTCACTGGAGACGTGTCCTTTGGGTTACTCGCATCTTGACTTCCCATATTGTGAAAAAAAAAACAACCACTCATCCCAGATAGAGAACCAAGCACAGAGAGAAATAAGGTTACCACTGTAGTCCAGCTTGGTAAGCCAGTGAGTTTTATTGGGGTTACCTATGCACATATGAGTAAGGAGTTACTTACAGGAGCAGAAATGACCCTATAGGGGGCATAGAGGTCTTTGTGCGTCTTAGGGGAACCTGGAATGTTAAACACAAAGGATTGTTCCTTCAAGGAAAGGAAGGCAAATCCTGTCTCCAGACAGCTGGAGTGGACGTGCTTTCTAGCCTGGTGACCTTTGCATAATGCCAAAGACTTTCAGGCACCAGACCCCCCCTCCAGACCCTTCTTGTAAACTTGTTTTTCTCTGTCGATCCGTGGTACTCATATTTATGAAAGGCGTTACATACCATCATTCTATAGAACCTGTCTTTATGGAAGGTGTTACATGTACTTTACAAAGAGTTTTGACGTAGTCGCATCTGATCCGTATTTAGCTGACTTTGTTCCTCAGATTTAGGTATGCTTTGCTGTGCACATGGGATTGAGTTAATCACCACAAGACTAGTTTTCACCAGATTGTGCCATGTTTAAATATGCCTAAAATATTGGAGTCAGACTCGGCTACTGAGCCATGTCACCTCAACTGCCTTCTTGCCTCCTGGGACTCATCTCCCTGCTGCCTGTGTAAACTGCAGAGATAGCACATGACCCAAAGACAGTGGCATCGCCAAAGCCCACCCCAGAGGCAACTCATGAAACTGAAAACCTGGAACTCATTGCACAACTTGCAGGCATCTCAACGGGTTGAGATGTGTGTTGTCCAGGTAGCTCAGTTGGTCCTAGTCTTTTCCAGACAGCTGGGCTTAGCTGAGGCTGTCTCTCAGCAGTCCTTGCTGCTTACGTAAGCTTGCGGAGGGAGGATCCTAGTGTACCTGGTTTCAGGGACTTCCTGAAGCTCTGGAGTTATTTACTTCCTGATTTTTGTTTGTTTGTTTGTTTGTTTTTAATTTTGAGATAGGGTATCTCTGTGTAGCCCAGGCTCTCTTGGAACTCACTCTGTAGAACAGGCTGGCCTCAAACTCACAGATATCCACCTGCCTCTGCCTCCTGAGCGCTGGGATTAAAGGCGTGCGCCACCACTGCCTGGCCTGACTTTTAAGGTTCATTTCTTTATGTGTATAGTGTTTTGCCCACATTATGTATGTGTACTATGTGCATGCCTGGAGTCCAGAAGAGGGTGCAGATCCCCTGGACCTGGAATTGCAGGTGGTTATAAGCCGCCCTGTGGGTGCTAGGAAACGAAGCCCAGTCCTCTGCAAGAATAGCAAGTGCTTTTAACTGCCATGTCTCCAGCCTCCCTTCAGAACATAAGGCTCTTCCCTGCCAGGTGGATATGCTATACCACAATCCTGTTTTGCTGTCTGCTTCCCATGGAGCGAAGAACAGCTCTCCTCTTCTACATTCTTCCATCATGAGATTCTGTACCAGTGCTTGCGGCCTAATGACCATGAACCGAAACTTCTGAAGCCATGTGCCAAAATAAATCTTTCCTTACTAAGTTGATTCTGCCTGGCATTTTGCCACAGTGAAGACATCAGTGATGGATACACATATTGTAGAGTAGGTCTGATTTAGAGCCCATTTATTAAAGTGTTTCCTGGTTACTCGTCATCCAAGAAACAGGCCTATTACAAATTGCAAGCAAAAACCTGGAAATTAATCCATCTTAAGACACTGTCCCCAAACTACTCATCTCATGGCTCTCTGGCGCCACTGTTCAGCCTGGCCACATCTGACTGCCCTTTACCCTCACCGCTGGTTTCTAATTCCTGTCAGTTTGGCTTCCAGAATGCTTCGAGGACCTTCTGCATCCTCCAGAGCGTCAACTGCTCTCCCAAACGATTGCATGCTGGAGGCTGTTGGCATGCAGAGTCATTCCTTGTAGTTAAGAAATCTACCCTTGCTAAACACACATGTCGAGCAGGTGCCACTTCCCATTGGAGAGTGGTGCTTTTCTTTGGTTTTCCTGTTATCTGGGGTGGGGGGTAAGGGGCTGGAGAATTGGAGGACGCCTGGCCCTTTGAAGGCTTCCATGCATGATTTCAAGTCTGACATGCAGAACCAATGTGAATTAAATACCTGGCAGCTTAAGAAGGCGGGGCATAGCTGAAGTGGTAGGAGCAGGTGTTGTCAGCATAAAGGTGGTTAATTGTAAAGCCATGCAAAATAGGGGTGTCCAGTAATGATATGTTGCATATTACTGAGTGAGGCCTTTGGTCTATGCTCCTCAAAGCTCTTCACAGATGTTAATTAGCTCAACACTTGTACAGCTCTGACCTCTATATTACTAATCAGCTGGCTGGGGTCATTCTGCATTACGCAGATACACATCATCGGGCAAGGAGAAGGTTCTCCAGTGCTAGTAATCACAGCCCTTACATGCCCAAAGTTTATGGGATGGACTGGCAGATCCAGAGGCTTACAGTTCTATTTTCTGAGAGCCAAGGGCCTATTGCTCCAGGCTTTAGAAGCCAGAGACTTACAGCTCCAGATACTGAGTTGGAGGCTTAGATTATTCTGGGCTTTAGCCACCAGCAGCCCACTTCACAGCTACTGATGTCTTTAGCTTCCACCAGCAGCCAGCAATGGGCAGTGTCCGCTACTGCTATAGCTCTGCATGGGTGTTGGGTGCTGGAAACCTCAGCACCTATGGGACTGTTGCTGCAGCTTTCAATCCTAGAGTAATCCTAGACCGTTACCCCTTGAGGCTTGGCAGCTCCCTGGATCTCTTCAGTGACTGGTACCCAGCAGTTTCTCTGCTCTTGTCTCTTCATAGCTCTCTTCAGTCCTGGCTGTTTGCCGTCTCATTCCCCACCACCTCTGTGTGCCGCTCTTGCCCCGTTCACTCTGGAACTCTTCTGATTCCCCCTTGTCGCTGCTGTCACTGCCCTGCCGGTGTTTCTGTCATTTCTTTACATTACCAGTTTAGCTTGTAAAAATAAAAAAACGTGTAAGATCACTTGAGAGAATCTTTTATTAGACAAAGACTCTTCCCGACTCACTGAAAAAGTAAGCCAAATAGCTTGTTTATATAGTCAGAAATGGGGCGTGAAAAGGATGTTTGCACCAATCGCAGCCCTTCTGCGGGGCCACTAGAGGAAATGCTCTCCCCGTACCCCGCAACCCCCCGCGTCCTAGGTGAAAATGGTTACTAGAGCTTACCAAGGTTACTTATTGGTAGCAAAAAGTCTGGCGCACGGTATTTGCAGCAGCCGTGCCTTGGATACTGCCTTCTGGAACCGTTGTTCTGCTTTAGCAATAAGTAGCTGTGGTTGCAGTGCTGCTTCCTCAAAGCATCCGAGGAGTTCAAAACAAGAGGGCAGCCATGGGGACAGCCCAGCCGGATGCTAAAGGGCTGCCTGGCTGCATTCTGAGCCAAGGCAGCTAGGCATCTGAGAAGAATGCCCGTTTGGGAGTCAAAATGGCCTGGCCCCAACATCATAGCTTATTTAAAGGAAGTGTCAATCTTTAAAGGGTGCTTACACCGACACCCTGTCACTCCCATGAACAGTCCTCTGATAGCGTTTAATGAATGAGATAAGAAATGAAAAGGAAAAGAACATGACTGCTCCTAGGTATGGTGGAGGGGAAAGTTTACTGTAGATAAAATGGTGAACATAGTTAGAGGCAGAGGCATCTGGGGGAGCTCAAGGTGGACATGACCAGACTGAGCTGCTGGGCCATGTGAGGAGAAGGGGAGGGGAGAGGAGAGACAGGGGAAAGAGGGGAACCTGGAGTGATGGCCAAGAGACCAGGAGGCAGAGAGAGAGAGAGAGAGAGAGAGAGAGAGAGAGAGAGAGAGAGAGAGAGAGAGGGAGAGAGAAACCAAAATGGCTGGAATTATACAGGGAAGGGCAGCCCTGCCCCCTGGGCTGGAGAGTTCAGGATAGGGGGTGGGATGTGTAAGCCAGGAGGACCCTGTAACAGGTAAAGGCGAGGGATGCTGGGAGAATCTGGCAGCCACATACATGTTGATATGTGAAACAGGAATCTCAGCCAGCAGTGTGTGAGTCTGAGACCTAACATTTACTAGCACTCTGCATCTGAGCCATTTGGACTGATGGGGAGGCTCTGCTTATTCTCCTCCCAGGCTCTTCAGCTTGAGTCCGAAAGCAGTGGTCTCCAAGGTGGACTGTCTCTCGGCTCAGGGTCTACCAGACCGCTCCTGGGATGAAGCAGATGCATTCTGAGGTGAAGGGAGCAAGCACAGTTGTCTTCCAGGCTGCTCCCTGCCCTGAATCACTGACAACCCAAGTTGAGGCCCTGCGGCTGTGCAGGTCAGCAGGTGAGCAGTGGCTGGCTCTCCATGTCTCTGCAGCGTCCAGTATGTGTGTGCATCCCAACTGTCTTTACTTCGTTGTGTAGATAGATGTACAAGACTCCTCTCCCTGGACTGCACGAGTACTTTAAAGCACTCCCACAACTGACCTTTCCCCTCAAGTGCGCATAGCTGGACACACACACACACACACACACACACACACACGCGCGCACACGCGCACACGCGCACACACGCACTCACGCCTGCTCTTTTCTGTGTGCGGACATTAAACACAACCATACACAACGTACGCACAGAAGGTTCTCTTTTGCATATGTGGTCAGGCATGCACACACGACTCATCCTCCACGCATCCACGCGTGCACACAGCCAGACTGTGCAGACGCACAGGTGCGCACACATGTGGCCCTTCTACAGGTACATGCAGGCACGGCACACGCCACAGCCCTTTCTCCCCTGGCGCGCGCACACACACGCACTCGCAAAGAGGCAGACACGTGGCCCTCTGCTCCCCGCGCATGCACACAGATGCGCATACAGTTGGCCCTCGGTGTACACACACGGAGGCGCGCGCACACACGTGGCCCCTCTCCATGCGCACGTCTAGGCGCGCGCGCAGCGCTCTCCAGTGCGGGCGGTCTCCGGCCGAGTCCCCCGGCGCGCACGCGCGCGCAGGCCCCTCCCTACCCCAGGGCGGGCTGCAGGGACGAGAGGCGCGGGAGATGAGCGGCGGGAGGAGGAGGAGGAGGAGGAGGGCGCCGAAGGCGCGAAAAGGCGCGCAGGCGCGCTGCGCGGAGCGGGCCCGCCGCCGCCCACGTCACCGCGCCGCGCGCACGTCACGCCGGCCCGACGCTCGGCCCAGGGTGAGCCCGCGTCCCGGCGCCGCTGGCTCAGGGCAGGGACCGCCAGGGCCCGATCTCCGGGCCGGCGCCCCCGCGCCCCCGTCGTCCGCCCCGCGCGCCCCGCCGGCCAGCCAGGTGTGGCGGGGGCGCCGGCCGGCCGCGGCGGGAGGGCGCGGGCTGGGCGCGCGGCCCCGTTCCCGCCCCAGCCCGGTTCCCGCGTCCGGCCGCATCCCGCCCGCCGCCCGGCCTCGGCCCGGAGTCGGCCTCGACGCGGCGCGGCGTGGGCGGCGGGCAGGGACCCGGCCACCCTCGGCCTTCTCCGCGCCGGCGCGCGGGGCGGGCGGCCGGGCCTAGTGACAGGTGGGGCGGGCGGGCGGGCGGGAGCCCACCTGTCAGAGTGGTCGGCGGCCCCGCGGGGTCTGGGCGGCGAGGGCCCGCCGGGCCCGGGCGGAGCGGCGCGGAGCCGTGTGCCCAGCCGGGGGCCTGTGCCGAGGTGGGGCCTGCGGCCGGGCGGGCCCGCGTGCCAGGTGGGGTGAGCCCGAGGCTGCGCCCCGCTCTGCCGAGGCGCGGGGGTCTGGCCCCGCCGCCCGTGGGAGCCGCCGGTGCCCGCAGGGAGCATTTCCATTTGGAGAGGTGACTTAAAATCCCCGTGCGGGACCTGCTTGGCTGGCTCTCCAGTCGGGATTGTGCAAGAAAGGCCCCTGCAGCCTGGAGGCCTGCCTCGTGCTGGTGGGGAGATGTTTCCTTTGAAACGCGGTGTGTGCTAGACGTTCTTTCTCATTCCCACTCATTACTGGTCTCCTTCCTTTTTAGCAGATAAGTCCGGTTTCTTCTGTGGAGGGTACGCAGATACAGCCTTGATTTCCTGGATCTGGTAACATGGCAAAAGATGTAAGTATGATTGCTGCGTGCTGCAGACATGTTAGCATAGTGCTCGCTGCAGTCAGTCTTCTCCCTTCCTTTCAGAGTGGCCATGTGTGCATGGCCGCGGTTTATCCTCAGGCGTTTTACACGCAGAAGCTGGGATGGAGAGTCAGTAAGTGGGTGCCTCCCCTCTGCATCTGACGCCTCACACGTCGCTGGATGTGGTTGGATGATGCTGTCTTGATTTTTTTTTCTTCTTAATCTATCTAGACTGTTTAAATAAAAAATTTGAACGCACCTCTCAGTTAAAATGAATGTGTGACGGACGGGATGTTATTTGCTAGCGAGTTTCCCTACAGGAGAACTGTCACTGTGGAACTTACTCTGTACTTGTTTTATGTAGTATCGATGTAGGGCCATGATTCAGCTTTGATGGATTGAATATCAACTACTTGTTGGGGCACATTTTTCGCAGAAAGATGACATTTGGTGATTAATGAAACACGGCGGAAATGCTGGTTGGTTTAGCTTGGTACTTATCATGAAGCTGCTGAATATTTTGGATTATTTTTTGAAACAGGTGTGGAGAGTTAGGCTTGTAGGCTGCAGAACATAGTCTGTATTGTTGGTCACCCACGTTTGCAAGAGCGCTTAACACCTTCCAACACTAATCTTGTCCTTTTCAGAGTCACGCAGCATTCGCTGTTCTGTGAATGGTAGCAGGCAGACTGCATCGGCTAGAGTTGTGCCCAGGTGTAGTGAAGGGGTGTCCGTGGTTGGGGCCGGGGTACCGAGCTGAGTCGTGTCTACTGACCTCGCGCTCTTAAGAACTCCGCCATACTGAATGACCCACACAGGTCAGACGGTGCCCCCTGTCATCGAGCATTGGGCCTGCTCCTGGGAGTCATGTCATACCCTGGGAGACCTTGTGTGGGTCACTTGAAATCACAACCATGTGTGGTGCTGGCTTGATCTTGCTACGTCCAGTTGCTTGCCGGTGCCCCGACTCTCCTCCTTCTGTGTGCCCTAATGGGAGACATACTGCTCAGCACATGCCCACAAAGTAGCTAGGTTTGGTAAATGGTTTGTAAATGGAGAGCTGGCCCCATGCCTTTGTGAGGCCTCCTTTCTGGCATGGCGTAGTTCAGTGAGTCGGCATGCTCCTGACTTTTCGGAGGTGGTGCACTGTGAAGACAAGGGGTCAGGATCTCCCATCACACTGAGAGTGTGAGCCCAGCTGGTTTGGGGTTGCCCTCTGTGGTGTGGCTAGGCCAGTGGGACCGGGAAGCAGGGTGCTGCAGCTGAGTCCTGCCACACGTGTACACAAGCTACAAGTGCCTGGACAGAGGTGAAGTGGCCCTCCCTGTTTCCAGGCTGGGAGTAGAGACGTGGACAGTCAAGGGCTGGGCCTTTCTTGTAGCCAATGCTTTTAATAGGATGTGATATTTGAGTTTCAGAAAGGGACACTGTTGAAGTTTTCTAAGCACTTGATGGTTAGGGTGAAATTAGCTGTAAAGGATAACCTGTGAACCTTGGGCTCTGAAGGCCATGATGCCGGTGAGACTAGAGGGGTAAAAGTCAAGCTCTGTGTCATAGAAGAAGCTCAGGCTTCAGGAGACAGAAACAGCTTAGGGATTTTCTGGCCAGGCAGACCAGCAGGTGAATCAGGTTGCCTGTAAACTGCAGGCTCTGGAGCAGTGCAAGCAGTTATCAGTGAACAGGAAGGGGATGGCAGGAGCTGGTTGTGCTGACCTGTCAAAGGATTTCTTCCATGAAGGACAAGAAAGATGATCTGGCAGGAGAAGGAGACACCATGGTGGAAGGGGTGGTGAGCACCTGCGGGTACTCTGGGACAGCTAAGCATGTAGATGAGCCACCATGACCCCGCTGTAGGGCTGGAGAGGCCTTGGATGAGGGGGTATGTCCTAGAACGTAAATGCCTTCTCCCCAGGGCTAATGCTTGCTGCCTAGGTGGTTGTAAATTCGCCCATGTTGTCAATGAGGGTTAACCATCACAAGTCCATCCCTTGTCAACTTGACACCAGACACAACATCTTAAATCTTAAAGTTCCATCCCTGGTCCTCAGAAGCTCATTTCCGAAGGCAAAATGCTTTTAGTTCATTGGTCTGAACCTCCAAAATCTGAATATTTCTAACATGTTCAAAAACCCTAAATCCCAGGCTGTTGAGATGACTCACTTGCTAGACCTGACTACTTGAATTTGGTTCCTGGGACTGCATGGTATGAGAGCTGACTCCTGTGAATTGTCCTCTGATCACTGTGTCCTCTGTATATTCCCCTCCCATTTAAATAGAAATCAGTGTAATAAGGGCGGGGGCTGGGGAGGTGGCTCAAATGTTAAGACATGAATTGCTCTTTCAGAGGCCCCAATTCCCAGAATCTACATCAGGTGACTCTCAACTGCCTGAAACTCCAGCTCCAGGGGATTGGACACCCCTGGCCTCTATGGGCACCTGCACTCTCATGCAGATACACACATACTTATAAGTAAAGTCTTACAACAGATTTTAAGCCCCAGATCCAGTCTTCCAAGACTGAATAGCAGAGACCGGAGCAATGCACGACCACAATTCAGTAGGGCAAACACCAAACCTTGCACTATGTCTGTTATCTTGGGCTTGTAATGAGTCCGCTGGTCCCGATATACCCCATATCTTGAGGTCTCCATTGTAACCTGGTAGACTTTACCTTCCCAGCTTCATGCAGTGGCCTCTCCGCCTCTTTGCAAGGACTCCAGCCCTGCCCCTCTTATATTTCACATGCCTGCACAAACCATCCTGAGGATAGTGCCAAGTTCTGCCGCCAGCTTGAGATGGATGGGCCTCCGACCACGTACGACTGTAGTGGCCTCTTTTGTCAGCTAAACTTGGGAAAACACTTTCCCGGGTGGTGGTTCTCATTGATGGCATTCAGTTCAAGCTCTTTCTCTCAAATGAGTTTTCATTTTCTATTTAAAAAAGAAAAAAACAAAACAAAAAAAAAACAAAAAGCAGCTATTACTGTGTGGGTGAGTGTGTTTGTGTGTGTTTGTGTGTGCCTGAGTGCACACGTGCCATCTCATGTGCATAGATACCAGGACAGCTTTGTGGAGCTGTTTCTCTCCTCACTCACCTCTTTATGTGGGTTCTAGGGGGGGAGCTGAATGAGGTTGCCAGGCTTGCTCGCACCCGCTGAGCCGTCTTGCCGTCTGGAGTTGGCATTTTTACCAGCTGGACCTTTCTGTGAGCGAGTCTTGCCCAAGGATACTTTTCTTACGTCTCAGTGCAGCAAGAGATTTCCCCTCAGTTACAGATGCTTTGCCTGCATCTTCCTAGTCTGCGGCCCTCAGCTCTTCCACAGTTCCTTCGCCTTGTGCTCCTTCTCCACATCTGACGAAGAGCAGTAAGCAGTAACCATGCTGCAGCCTGGATACCATGCTGTTGTGAAATCTCCAGACAATCTAGCCAATTAAATTTAGCTTCACTCAGATTTTAAGGACACGGGCAGAATACAGCCAGATTGTTCGCCAGAATGTGACACCAGGGGGCTCTAGCCAGTTCCCAGTAGAGCCCTTGTTCCCCTCCAACACTTGATGGTCCTGGCCTTCAGTGTCCACATCCCCACTGACATTCTGGTCTCCTTGGATGCCCACCAGAATGGCTAGTAAGTCGTGCTTACAGCAGTCCAGGTCCAAACCTCACATTCTCCCTGCAAACCAGTTCCACAGGCCTCCAGATCACGGATGAGGTTTATCACGGCAATGGCCTGTCCTCAGAACCAGTGTGACAAAAGCAACTCCAGCAAGTTGGAGTTTGGCCTGTAGTTTGAAGGTTCCGTCAGGGTGGTGGGTGCGTGCCAGAGGATGCCCACAGTTGGAAAGAGATGAATGTGGGCGTCAGCTGCTTGCCTGCTTTATTCCTCTTTATTTCGTGTGAGGCCCCAATCCGTAGGATGCTGCTGCTCACATTCAGGTGGGTCCTCAAGTGAAATCTCCCTGAATACACTCACAGACACCCAGAGGATTACCTCCTAGGGTGTTCTAAATCCAGCTAGCCGATGATGAAGATGAGCCATCACAGACATCCTGCAGAGAAATTTCTTCGTTCTAGGATTAATTTCATCCAACTAGCAAACCTTGTTTTTGTCATTTTAGTAGTTGTTTATTTGAGATGCTGTAGAATTAGAGGCAGTTGCTACTGAAGAGGTGACTTAACATGGGAAATACACTAGAGTTAGTTCAGACCAGTGGTACCTGCCACGGCCTTTATCCATGGACTGAAAGCTGCTTTTTTGAGAGCTTCAGTTTCCTGCATGCGCTGTCCCTAGGGTATCCAGTGCTGGTTCTGTGGATGGATGGCGAGCAAAGGACACTTGGACACTGAAGCCTCCTTGATTGCAAGTGTTCCAGGCCCTTCATAACGAAGAGAGCTGGTGTTGGTATGATAGGGCCACGATTCGGCTGCTCAAGCCCAGAGTGCAGGTTGTTCAGGAGGCCCTGCTGGCTTTAGCGCTCAGGGAAGGAGGAGGCTGGGATCTGGAAGTGGAACAGCACCTGGCCCTCTTGATGTAACATGTACATTGCTGGGGGTTCTGTGGCTTCCAGGATCAGGCTTCTCAAATGGTTAAAAGTCCATTGTGACTCTGAAGATAAATCCTAGGAGGAGTGATTGTGATCTGCATGCATACCTAAGTACACACAGTGTCTTTGAGATGCCAGATTTGTTCTAGAAAGATGATGCTGGTCTCTGTGTGTCACCAGGCTGTTGGAGAGCACCCACTTTAGCTTTCGCTCCCCAGCGTAGACTTCAGTAACAGTACTTAGCTTGGTATGTGAGATAATTGTACCTTGTAAGATTTTATAAATGAATGATCTGAGCATGGTGGGGTACATCTTTAATTCTAGCACCTGGAAGACAGAGGCAGGCAGATCTCTTGTGAGTTCAAGGCCAGCCTGTTCTACATAGTGAGTTCCAGGTCATGTAGGGCTACTTAGAGGGAACTCTTGTCTCAAAAAAAAAAAAACAGAATTCCTCATTCTTTTTCTTGATCTCCCTCTTGTTTTGGCATCTGTTTATAAGTGTAAGGAGAACATACTTTGAATTTAAATCGTTAAAAAAAATTACTGCTGTGTGAGTGTGTGGGTGCATACACATACATAGCATGTCAAACTTGTGGAGACCAGAGGGTGACTTTCAGAAAGCTGTTCTCTCCGTCCAGCCCTGTGAGTCCTAGAGGTTGAACTCAGGCGCTAGCCGTGGTGGCAAGCACCTTTACTCAGGGAGCTATCTCGTCAGCCCATACCTTGAATTTCACATCAGGTACTGATGATTTATAGGAGGGTTTTTTCCTTTTTTTAACAGCACTGGAGGTTGAACCTACTGCTCTGCCTACACCAGTTTCTGTCACTGAACTACATTGCCAGTCTAAGTTACCCTTCCTTCCTGTCCTTGAGTTTATTCTGTAGTCTGTCTCTGGCCATCTGGCCTTGAACTCAAAATCCTTCTGTTTCAGCCTTCTAAGTACTGGGATTATAGGCTGAAGTTGTTCTTTAGCATGACCAAGATTTTCTGAGGCTGGATCTGGAGAGATAGCTTGGTGCTTAAAAGCACTTGCTGTTCTTTCAGAGGACCCAAATTCAATACCCAGCACCCACATGGTGGCTGACAAACATCTGTAACTCCAGTTCTTGGGGATCTGATGCTCTCTTCTGGTCCCTAAAGGCACCAGGCATGCGTGTGGTACACATGCATACGTGCAGGCAAATCACTCTCACACACATACACACACACACAAATAAATAAATCTCTTTTCCCTCCCCTCCCCTTCCCTTCCTTTATACAAGGTCTCTATGAAGCCTTGGCTGTCCTGGAACTCACTGTGTAGACCAGAGTGGCCTCAAACTCAGATCCTCCTGCCTCTGCCTCCCAAGTGCTGGGTTTAAAGGTGTGTACCACTATGCCCAGCACAAAAATAAATCTTTTTTTTTAAGGTTCTCTAAGGCCCAGGTTCACTCTAGTGGTTGCATATGATGGAGGATGGTGACCTACCCAACCATTTCAGCTGCTATACCACTCTTGAGTCCTCAGAGCCTTACTTGTAGACTATTGTTTGAGGCCATAGGTTCAGCCTTAGTGTTGGGGGAGCAGTTTGTGTTTCGTTTGGTTGGGTGTTGAAACTGGGCCTCATGCATACTGAGTGTGTGCTCTAACTCTGAGCAGCTCTCAGCCCCTGTGATTTGAATTAAGATATCTTAGGCTACCTCAGTTGTTTTAACCCAAACAATAACGTACATGGAAGAAGACAAAAAGGGAGAAACCGGGGGTTATTCTGTAGCCTCTGCATATGTTTTTGTTGCTGAGTTTGGGGCCAGCTTTGAAGTCACACCTCTCTCTGGCCTGGTATGGTTTTGGGTTAGTCCAGTTACTGAAGATGATTATTGCTTTAGAACATCTTTCTGCAATCTTGCCATTCTTACTCCAATCACTTGTTTGAAAGAATGTGGCCTATAAGACAAACATTTGCCTTACATCACATAGGTTCTGCGTATCGGTGCTTGTACATTGACTCCATGCGTTTGTGGTACTCATGTATATCTTCATGTGCATTCTCAGCCTACTTAGAAGGCAGGTGTGGGGCTAAACTCCTGAGTTCTGCGTCTCTAGGATACTGAGGTCAGTGCTATCAGTTTATTTGGTGGGTGCTGCTTTTATTTTAGTGCTTGCCTGGTTTAGGAAAGTGCAGGGACCAAGGCAGCTGTTGTAGTTGGGCAAGAAAATGAAGTTCAGTGCTGTAGGGCAGCCACTTCCTGCTCAGTGAAGCCCCACCTGCCCCAGCTATCCTGTGGTAGTTGCTCTCTGGGCTGGCCATCCACGGTTGCTTCCTTTTCCCTTTCCAGAGCTGCCCTGTGACAGTAGGAAGTGGGGCAGCAAACCTGGGCAGTTAGCACCTGGCAGCTCTCCCAGGTAGTTGTGCATTTGGGTCTGTTGTATAACGAAGTATCATTTGGTGACTTCTGGCAGAAAGGCAGGAATTAGGTGCCTGCAGGAAATTGGTTGGATTGGGGCTGCAGCGAATTCTCTGCTTCTCTAGGAAAGCCAAACCTGTAGTCACACCACTCTGAATGCACATAATCTTGTTAAGAAGAGCTACGGCTGGGACAAAGCCCGGAACCCAGCTATACACAGGCAACAGAATTGAAGGGGATTTGGGGCATTGGGCTTGGTGGGCCTGTGGGAGGAAGAAGATGAGGCCAGTGCTGTTCTGTAGGGGAGCATTCACAGTGCTGAAGGGGCTGTGTCCTGCCACAGAAGCTGACCAGGGTCTGTGCTGGGAGGAGTGCCTCTTTATGTTTGTATTTTTATGAACATGTATGCACATGTGTGTAGAGGCCAGGGGTCAGCCTTGGGTGTTTGCCAGGTGGCATCCACCTTGATGGTGGATGGTGGTTTTTGAGATGAGGTCTCATTGGCTTGGAGTTTACTCCAGTTTACCGTTTAAAGCACCTGTCTCTGTTTCCTCAATCCTGAGATTATGCATTTGTCTTTTTTTGTGGGTTCTGGGGATTGAACTCAGGTCCTCATGCCTTTGTGGCAAGTACTACTTGATGAGTGGTTTTTCCAACCTCCTCTAATGACTTAAAAGACATTCATAGATACACAGAAATAGAGAGATTGTGCTGATGGCCCATATCCCTGTTGTTCTTTCTTGGAATAGCCATCAAGTAGCTGTATGCTCTGGGATAACTTTAAAATACCCAAGGCATGATGGCTCAAGCGTGGCTGGGTGTGGCTTAGTGGCATACGTACCTGCCTAGCATGTATAAGTCCTGAGTTTCATCTCCTTCCCCCAAAAGACCCAAAACAAAACCTGGCTAATAATAACCCAAGGGAATTAGAAGCCATTTGTTATCACTTGGCAGCTCTGGGACTCCCCATGGTTTCCCAGGTTTGACATTTGAATAGGTGTACATCTAGATCATTTTCCCCAACCGCCTGTGCTTTGGAGGCATCCCTGTTGAGTCTACCCTCTCTAGGCTGTTTGTTTTTCCTGCACTAGAACCTTTCCTCTAAGGTGGTAGGGTTGAGAAGGCACTGAATAAGGTTTTGAGGCATGGGCATATAATGAGGCCCAGCCATAGGCCTCTGCATCCCTGACCCAGGTCTGGATCCAAGGATGTGAATAGCTCTTGTTCATTAGATGGCCCATGGTCATCTGACAAGGAGGCAACACAGAACCATCTGCTGCAGCGTGCCTTGGTTTAACAAGTCTTTGTGGGTGTCCTTGTAGGATGAGGCGGCTTGGATTCTTGGAGTAGTTCATCATGGTAGGGCCTGTTGAATTCCTTCAATGGTGATGAGGAGGGTAGGTTGTCTGCATTTTCCTATCAGACGTCTGCCTTTGATCGGTGATGGTTCTTGTCTGTAACGGCTGACTGTTGTTTGGACCAAGTTTGTCTTTTTAACCTTCTGACCTCCAGGGAGTCCTTGAATGTAGGCTGACTCCATGTGATTAGCTCTCTTTAGAAGTTACTGTTGTCTTCGCTGGTTTTGTTGCTTGTAAAGGTATTCTGTCTAGTTTCTCTAGTATTTTGGTAAAAATACCTTACCTGAGTAAAATGTTCTGTGAAAGGCACGGATACAGCTCTGAACCTTGAAAGGCTTGAAACAGCTCTGTGTGTGTGTGTGTGTGTGTGTGTGTGTGTGTGTGTGTGTGTATACACATACCTCGTACCACACCTGTGTGGAGGCCAGTGGTTGACACTGGCTATCCCTTTCTATCACTACCTTTTTTTTTTTGCAGACAGAATCTCACTATATAGCCCTGGAACACACTCTGTAGACCAGGCTAGCCTTGAGCTCATGGAGATCAACCTGTGCCTGCTTCTTGAATGCTGGGTTAAAGGCCTGAGACCGTATCTGGCTTACTACCTTATTTCTTGAGAGTCTTTCACTTAAACTGGAGCTTACTAATTGGCTAGAGACTTGGCTGGCCATTAAGATCCTAGAGTCCTCTTCTCTACCTCTCACTGCTAGGATTATGGGTATGTACTACCATGCTTGACTTTTTATGTGGGTTCTGGGAATTCAAACTCAAGTCATCAGATTTACATGACAAACATTTTGTCTACTGAGCCATCTCCCCAACTTGTGAAAGCTATTTGATCACCTGAACATGTCACCATTTAGCTGTTTTCTGTTTTTTCCTGTGACTATGACTTTTTCCTCCATATACTAAGTATGGAACCCAGAGCTTCATACACAGTAGAGAAACACTGCTGTTGAGCTGTGCTACAGTCCTGTGAAGAACTTTCAATGTCTCTTGTAGGTCTGCTGTATACTGGTGTCTGTTCTTTTGGATATTTACTTTGGGTGGGCCATGACACAGATGTCCACTCATGAGCCTCTGCACCTGGCCCCTCCTCCATATTTGTAAGGATCAGGCCTACATGTTGTCTAGCCTCCTGGCAGGTATACCCACATGGTTGGGTGTATGTCGATAACACTGTGGTTTGTTTGCATTTCCTGGTGGCTGAACGTGTGAGAACCCATCTTTCGCTGGAGGCTGTCAGGTTAGCCTCTCCTAGGTGCCTACCCACATGTCCTTTTAGATGGAGAAGTTGGAATGGTCATGTCTGACATGGTCTGGGATCAGAGCTCTCTGTATGGCTTTCTTTGTCCATTTCTTTTTGAGATCATCTCTCCCAGGTTGCCCATGCTGACCTTGAACTTCTGACCTCAAATCATCTTCCCACTTCTGGAATAGCTAGGATTTCAGGTGTATGCTGCTGTGCCTGGCTTCTCTATTTTTAATGGTTCTTTTGTGGTGCTGGGGATTGAACTTAGTGCTGTTGCCTGTGTTGGGCAAGGGTTTGCATGCCTCTTTGATGAGAAAGTTTTATTTTATCAATCTTCTGCCATTTTCAAATACTGTTTCTGCCTTTCTCCCCTTGAAGCAGATTGTGTATTTATTGGGCATTTTGCAGAGGGCATGACTTTTCACTTTGAAGCAGCTGGTCAGGGTTCTGGTAGCAGACTCTTGTGTCCTGGGGTCTTAGCTTCTTCATATAGTTTTCAGGTGTCTGTAAGCTCTAGCCTGGGGAGTCCCTACTCAGGACAGTCTTTGAAGCTTGGGGCCTCAGTTCCATTTGGGTCTTCCTCCAGGTTGGGGCGCCCTCTTGGCTCTCTCCCTGCCAGTCTCTTCAGCAGCTGCCTTGTCCTCACTCTGCTGTTGCAATTTGGCCTTGCTCTACCCTGCACTTCCACTCGCTGTTCTCCACGGAGAGTGCGTTTGTGACGTTTTTAGATGAACCTAGAGTCTGCTCCAGATACGGTGGTCGAGGCCTGCTGCTGGCATTACCCTGAGGAAGACCTAAAGGCTCAGAAACCTGAGCCATGCTTACCCGGAATCTGCAACATCCCTTCCCTCTGTTGTTTTGGAGCCTAGAAGGTTGGTCTGAGCTGAAGGAAGAGGTGGGCTGTTTGGGTGACCTGAGCCTCTTGAAGGACTCACTAGTTCCTGGTGGGGCTCTGTCCCTCAGACTGGGAGGACACCCTCTGTTCCTTCTAAGGCATTGGGTCAGGCAGCTTCTCAGAATGAAGGAGTACAGCATGGATGGACAGACAGACAGCTAGACAAACAGAAACATGGAGATGGTGAGCTTAGAGCTCTGCCAGATTTGGTGTTCAGAAGCCACTTGGTAGGTCAGCCATGCTGCAGACACAGATGGCCTCCAGAGGTGACAGTGGCTCCCAGGAGGCTGGCTTCCCAGGAAGGGGCTGTGCTAGGCTCTTTATGCAGGTGCCTCAGGGCCGCACAATTCCAGACAGCCTGGCCTGTTGTGCAGCTTGAGAGGGTCAGAATCCTGAAGTACAGTTTCAGAATCTACACTGTTAATTGCTGTTGGAGGGAATGTCAGGTTAACAGTGTGTAAAGAAGAGGATTATGGGACTTTCCCTGAGGGGAATGATGACCACCAGTGTTGTGTTTCTAGTTGTTGGAGTCTAGGTGCTCTGGATGGAAGTGCTCTGAACAGCACATCTGATCAAAACTGGAGATGCAGCTTTGTGTACCCTTGGAGAAGCTGACTGGCCACCACAGCAGTCATAGGACACATGCGGATGCTGGAAGGTGGTGGGCATGTTGACACCATGAGTAGAGATTGGCATGTAGCCACCAGGCCCAACCTTGCCAGGGCTCAGCTCTCCGCAAGCTCTGAAGTTTATATGTATATTTTATAACCATTGAGGTCAGTGACCCACCTTTCTAGGTATGGTGTTACTTCCGACCTCCCTCATTCAAGAGAGGTGTGCCCACAAATCAAGGCATGCACATCCAGTCCTCGTACAGCTGTGGGATGTGTGGCCTGGCACCTGTGTGGAAGGGGCTAATGTTAGCAGGTCTGTCCTGATAACCGAGGGAAAGTAACCTCTCAGCTGCCAGACAAGGAGAATCTGTTTGCTGTCATGGGCTATGTGGTTGACGGGGACATGGTTGCTGGGTGTGTGCTACAGGTTCCCTGACAGGCCTTCTAGAGGCCTTCTTTTCGGGTGTTCTTGACCTGGCTTCTGGACCCCTGGGCCACCCACACACTTTGCTGCTGATGAGATTGTGTTTATGACACAATGCGGTTTTTAACATCTGCATGTTACTTATTTGTTCATTTGTCGTCTGTGCTCCCAAAGATGGCAAGAGGCCTCTGCCTGCCTCACTGTCTCAGTGTGTTTTCCTGGTTGTAGAAGGGATTTAGTGTGTGTGTGTGTGTGTGTGTGTGTGTGTGTGTGTGTGTGTTCTGTCTGTATGCATGCCTGCATGCCCGAAGAGAGCATCAGATCCCATTATAGATGGTTGTAAGCCACCATGAGGTTGCTGGGAATTGAACTCAGGATCTCTGGAAGAGCAACCAGTACTCTTAACCGATGAGCCATCTCTCTCTAGCCTGAGGGGATTTAATTCTTAACTCTTGTTGGGTTTCGGCTGGTGGAACAAGAAACTGCTGAGATAACAGTGGATTTTATGAGGGCTTGTATTAGTGACCTCGTGTCTATGTACTTAGGATGAAAATGAGAGAACGCAGGGCTTGGGAGGCTTGGAGAATATCAGAACAGGAAAATTAGGAAAAGATGCTTCAGCAAAGGGTTCCAGCAGAATGTCTCCCTTGCAGGTCCTCACTGCCTGGCCTTCATGGTAGGGATGCTGTCTCGTGTACCCAACTTCATTGTCAACATTGTTCCTCCCCAGAGGTCAGTGTTGAGGCTGCCAGGCAGTCCCCACACCCACCAGGGAGGTGTCCTGCAGAGAAGAGAGATGGGCAGTGGAGAAATAATCAGTCATAGACTGGGAAGTACTCAGGGAAGGTCATGCAAGACAGTCCTGGGATCGTGCCTAGGGAGAGCCACCTTGAATGAGCCCGAGGGTGCAGCTGGGAGGGGCAGCACTGTGAGGCACCTGCCTGGCCTGGCTGCATCTGTCCCACTTACTAGTGCTTTGGGCCTGCATCTGATATGCATAGCTGCTGGCTATGATGGCGGTCACGGCTGCGTTTACAAGAGAGTGGTGAACACTCTGGGCCGTCATGTTTGTGTTGGCCATTGGCAAGCACCGGTAAGATTACTAGGTGAACAGAATGGTGTGCAGGTCTCCTGCTGCTGCTTCTTACAGTACAGTCCTGCCTAGAGCAAGACAGAAGAGACTCCTGGAAGGTGGCTGGGCTCTGTAGCTTAAAGGTATTGCAGGAGAGCAAAGTCCAGTGCATGTACCCCAGCGGACTAATGGAAAATGGGAGAGGGTGTGGGTCATGTGGCTACTCGAGTCAGTTGCTACCCTTGGATATGCTGCTGTCATGATTGCCACTGGCCAGCTGGGACTTAATAGCCTTGGATGTGCCTGGTGTGACTGGATATACTGTGACCTGTAGAGTAGGTGGTTGGTGCTCATGGGTGACATTGCTATTCTTTGCTACAGTGGCCTCTGGCCTCCACTCAGTGCTTTGCTCTGGGCCTAGTTAGGGAGGGGAGAGGAGCAGCAGCAGATCTTCTGTGCCGCCCTCCTCCCTAGACCAGGAATGACAAGCAAAGAAGGGTATGGCTCACAGAGCAGCCACTCCTGCTGTTGTGGCGCTGTGTGGCAGTGTCACAGGCCACGTGATGAAGTTGAATCTGCATCAGTGATTCTCCATTCCAGGGAAGGCTAAGGATGTTTTCTGCTCTCTGTGGGTTCTTGTTGTCCTTACCATTGGTCAACTCATCTGGCTCTACCATCCTTCGTAATTACCTCCAGGCAAGGGAGGTGCAGCTGCAGTGTGTGTACATGTGTAAGAATTGCTATGCATTCTGGCCATAGAGTCCTAGAGCTGTGGTGGTCCAGTGTCCTCCCTGTGTAAAGCCAGACTTGGACAGGTCTCTTCAGAATATGCTCAGTGGCTACTGTTAGTCACATAGTGCTGTGCGAGAAGCGTCCTGAGCACTGAGTAGCTTAAGGTGACAGTGTACAGACACTTACGGTCCTGCTGCCTTTGTGGATCAGGGTTGTGCAGTGGGTGGTGTGGCTGGGGACTTCTATCTTGGGGTTGAATTCTTTACAGATTTGGCGCTATCTGGAGTTGCCTGCCTCTGACAGAAATCTCTACTCACCACAGGCTGCTCAAGCATTCTTGTGACCAGGGCTGCCAACTTCCCAGAGAGAGTTGAGAGGGCAGAGAACATTCTGACTGCAAATGTTGTACTTACATTTCAGCTGCTTGCATGTAGAGTTCAGTTAGTCAGGCTAGGAGGCTGGGAGGCATCTGTCTTGGTCCATTTGAGCTGCTGTAATGAAGATAAAGTGAAATCTCCTTACAGTATGGGTGGCTGCAAGTCCACGATCAAGGCACATTTGGAGCTCAGCAATGGTGTGTGGCCAACCTTGGGGGTTTTGTGTGTGTGTGTGTGTGTGTGTTTGTGTGTGTTTGTTTTTTGTTTTAAGTAAATTGAAGGTAGATTTATTGAGAAGGAACTTCCAAGGGTGGGAGGCTCCAAGGGGGGTGGTATTCTTCTGATTCCTTTTTGCTGTGTTCCCACATGGTGGAAGGGCGGGCAGCTTTCTGGGGTCCATCACAAGGGCTCTATCCCCTGACCTCATGGTTTCCAAAGTGTCCTACCTCTTCACTTGAAGGCTGCATTCAACCTGTGAATGTGGGAGGCAGACATTTAGACTGTAGCAGATCCTTCTAGAACAGTGGTTCTCAACTTTCCTGATGCTGAACCCTTCAATACAGTTAGTTCCTCATGTTGTGTGAACCCCGACCATAAAATTATTTTTGTTGTTATCTAATAACTATAATTTGCTACTGTTATGAATCATAATGTAAATATCTGGTATGCAGATGGTATGATATGCAGATAGGCCACCCTGTGAAGGGGTTGTTTGACACCCCTATCCTCACCCCAAAGGGGTCACAAGTCACAGGCTGAGAACCACTGTTCAAGGAGGTTGTCGTCCACTGCACACTGGTCTGGGTATTGATTTAGGGGTAGCAAGCGCTCTGGCCCCGTGAGGTCTCTGCAAGAAGGCTGCTGGCTTCCAGTGTAAGCTGGATAAAGACTACTTGTTGATCTTTAGATCTCTGAGGAGAACCCTCAGTGGTTTTGTTTTCTAGTTTCCTTTATGGAAAGGAAAGCTTGCTTACATTTCCTTTGTGATGTTGACACCCATATGTTATGAAATATCAGACACTGGGGCAACCTGTGGTGGGCCTCAGGTGGCCCTAGGGACCTTCCGCTGGGTCTTTCGGGTCAGATTTTCTCTACTGATTTCAGGCCCCTACTTGAAAAGGGGCCGAAGATAAAGCTGTGTGTTTACTGCTGGCTCTGGAAATAGATCTTTCAGAAGCATTGTCATGAAATCATACCCAGAAGCCAGCAGTTCTCAACTGAGGGCAATTTTGCAATCTAGAGATACTTTTGTTTGTCATACGGGGAGGTATGACTGTGTGTAGTGAGGACGTGTCAGGGATGTGGCTGAACACACTGCAGTGAAGGATGACCTCTTCCTGGCAGTGATCCAGGGACCCTGGGGATACGAAGTGCATCAGGTGTTCAGCCAGACTCTGGGCTAGATGGTCAGCGAATCAGTAGGCTGAGTCTCAGGTTTCCAGAGCAAGCCAGACCTTATGGCAGTTTTCTGAGCATAGTGACAAACACTAGGCATCAGTAAGGGATTGACTTGGAATTTGGGGGAATACAGTTCTCGTTTGCAGACACGACCGGAATGGTGGTGACACTCGTGTTTGGCAGTCCTCTGTGGCTTTATGTCTTTCAATTTGCTGTGTCTTGGTCTAATGCTTCCTGATTACTTTTGAGCTTGATGGTACCAAATTGAGCCTTGTGGGTAAAGTCTGCCCCTTCGCTGCATATCTGAGCTTACTAGGGCCTACTGCAGGAAGAATGGGCTGAGTTGAAGCTCCCTGCTGGGGCCAGGTAGATGGCTGAACAGACATCTGAGTCATTGAGATACCTGCCGGCAGCGAGGCAGCATCCAGAGTTGGGATGCTGGGTTCATATCAGAGTGAGTGTGACCTGAGAGGCTGGAGGAGCACAGCTGAGGAACTTCCTAGGTAGCCTGACCTGCCCGCTGCGTACACCTCAGGGAGTAATCTTTACTGTGGTGGATGTAAAACTGGTTTCTGTGAGTGAGTAACACACAAACATGGCACAGTGCTATACCCCTGCACTGGCTTATGTTTTAGAGGCTGTGTTCCTGGGCTGTGTTCTTGTGTGGTGGCCTTAGGTTCCACTGAGGTAGTCTCTTTAATGGGCAAGGAAAGAGATGCTTCTGCCCATACTGTCCACATCTGTCACCATAATCCACACCAGCATGAGGGTCAGACACAGCCAGTGGTGACACATGGGGACAGAGACAGGAGCAGTGTGTGTTGTGTTGTGTGTAGTGGCTGTACCAGGAGCTCCATCCTCTCCTAAGCTCATGGAGCTGAGGGAGTCCGGGAAAGGAACACTGCTCTGAGCTATAATTGCTAAAACTGTCACTTAGGATCACTAGACCTATTCCAGTCTCCAAGCTGTATCTACCTGGCCCAACCTGGTACTCAGCATGTCTTACTGGCCCTGGGGGCTTGGCCTTTGCCTTTTAGAAATTCTTTTCCTCCTGGCCTTAATCCCTTTGCTTCATTGGCCTCCTGGCCTGGCCCACCTGGTGTTGGCCCTGGCCTGCCTCTCCTTAGCCAGTAATGCTTTCAACTTCAGAACGATCTTCCTGGAGCTCCCCAGCCAGTGTCACCTTGTTGTCCTGGCTTACCTGCCTGGCTGTACCCACCTGGCCTTACCTTCTGCCACCCCCACCTGACCCTAACTTCTGTAGCCTCGACCTCTTAGAGTTTGCCGTGGTTTTATTCATTGACTTTAACTGCCTTAGCCTGTCCACTGGACTGTTCTTTCCTGGCTCTTTCCTTGTGGGCCTTGCAGACAAGGACTCATTCTCTGCCATCCTGCTGTGACTCCTTCACCCTTACAAGTGGATTCTAACCCACTGGCCTTCCCGTGCCCCTTGGGCTAGGGAGACCACATCTACTTGTATCTACTCAGTTTCTAATCTCTTGGCCTTTGTTGGCTTTCCCAACCTGGTCCTTCCAATTTGGTCATCCTACCTAACATAGTTTTTAAATGTTTGCCTTTTCATTTTGGTGGCTGGGTTTGGAGCCTGGGACCCTGAGCGTGCCTGGAAGCAGCTACTCTAGCACTAGCCTAGCACTCTAGCCGAGGCCTTGTTCCTCATCAGCCTACGTTGGGTTCTTCCCTACCTGGCTTACTTCGCATAGTTTTACCCACTGGGCTCATGTGGTCACCAAGTCTTACCCCTGTTAAGTTCTTGCATTGCATTCCTCTGAATCTCTTGGTTTTATCAGGCTCCGCCTACTGGGTTTACCCATTTGATCTCAGTGTCTTAGATTTTCCTGGTGTTATCTTAATTCCTAGCTTTAAACTTAGGCTTTACATACCTGAATTTACTCCTAACTTTACAAACTTGGCTTTAACTAAGGCAAACCTGGTGCCCTTACCTACCTGGTCTTATTTGAATCCTGCCTTACCCGTTTTTAACATCCTGGTGCTCCCATCTGGCCATTGTGCTGTGTACACCTGGCCATCTCACCTGGCCTTTTCAGACACAGGTAATTTTACCTCAGTTGTGTTGGATTCCTGGTCCAGCTGCATGTGGCCCTGTCATGTCCCCAGGAGTTAATGGCCGCTCACTTTCCTGCTCTGTTGGAAACTGGGGTCCTGCTGCTGGGCTTCTCTTGGCCTGGCCTTAGCCTGTTGTGTGTCATGTGTCGTCCCGTCCCCTGTGTCCGTGTAGTCCCCCCCCCCCCAACTTCTGTCTGCCATTAGCCTTTTGTGGAAGAGTATCTGGATGGACATCCAGTCAGCTCCCTTCTGCTGTCCTCTGCCTCAGGCCAGTGCCCATGTACTGACCTTGGTGTAGATGTAGCTTCCCCCTGGGAGGGACCTAGCCATGATGTCCTTCCAGGTTTGGCCTTTTGTTTGGTGAAGGTGGGAATAAACATTTTCCACAGTTTCTGGAGAGGGGTGAGAGTGGCAGTCTGGTACGATTCCTTCCTGATGTGTTTGGGCTGACTTTATCAGGTATGTGTTCTCTCATGTATCACCTGGTGACCATTTCCCTCAGCCATCAAAGTCCTGGCTTCTTACGACTGGATTTACAGGTCATACTATTCCCAGCCGTGGTGGCCACTGGGAGCAGTGTAGCAGTGGGGCCCTCCTGTTGCTGAGCCATTCTGCACAGCAATGACAACTCTGCCTGTATGCTTAGTTTAGGCCCGGTGTGTTTAACAACTTTGGCTGTGCGGCTCTTGAGATGTTGTATTTACTGTTGTTGTTGTTACTCTCTGCAGGCCAGTCTAATTGAAGCCAACGGAGAACTAAAGGTCTTTATAGACCAGAATCTTAGTCCTGGGAAAGGTAAGGGAGCCTGTTCTGGAACTGTAAGTCTGCTGATGACTGTGTGCTATGTCGATCGATGCCTTGCTGACTGCAAGGTCCACTGCAGCGCTTTGAGATGGCAGGAAGTATGAAGAGGGAACTAGGCATGTGTGTGTTCTCTCTGCCCAAAGGTGGGTGCCTTGCCCCCTTGCCCGCTGTGCTGCTGCGTGAGTTCGAGTCTTCTCAGGCTTATGCTTGTGTTTCAGTGACTCCTACAGGGCGCCGTGTTTTCTTAGGGAGCCTTGTTGACAGGAGTTGTGTGTGCCAGATGGGAGGCTGAGTCCTACCTCATCAAGACCCCATAGTGTGTTTTTAGGTTTGGTCTCTGTAACAGCAATACGTGGCTGCCAGTATCCTGATTGGTTGGTGGCTTCCTTAGAGGACCCTGGGTTGTGTTGTCTCTGTGTTGCTTTGCTGCTGTGTCCAGTCCCTGCAGCACTACATCCCCAAGTGCAAGCTGTTCTAGAAAACACTGTGGCCTTGCAGTGTTGTTGCACTGCTAAAACCAAACTGGTGGGCAGGTCCTGGTGTCCCTAGAAACATTTTCATTTAGGTCAGGCCAGGGACCTGTGTAGGAACCAGAACCATTTCGCGTTTTGTTGAGGAGTTCTGTATTTCTGGTTTCTCTTAATTGGTTGCATATTAAAATTAGCTATTTTCTTAATGATGAAGCCCAGGAAGGTGACTCCTGCCTGCCGAAGAGACTCTGAGGTCCTTATTTGGCTTTCTCTTAGGTTTGCCCATCACTTTGTCCTCTCTGGTTTTCCTTTGTGACTTCTTCAGCACCCACCCCCAGCATCCATCTTTGGTGTTCCTCACAGTGAGACGCTGGACCCTCAGTCATGAGGGCTGTGCAGGGCTCGTGTGTCTACCAAGACTGGTTACTTGTTTGGTAGGGATGGGACAGTTTCTGGTGCAGGTGTGGGGGCTTTTGTCTTCATGCTTGGCAGCATTCTCCTGTGCTTGCAAGAAATGCAGTGTCAATCACAGAACAGTAGGATCTGAGGAGTTGGGGCACAGTGTTCTCCATTCAGGTGATGGAGCTGAAGTAATGGAGGAGGTGAGCAACCTCTTCTGGGACTGATGCTTCCTCTTCTAGTGTTCGCTGTGAACTCTGCTGTGATCTGTCGGCCCAGTAACCTGCGGCTCCCTGCTTTTCCATGCTTTCTGCACATGTTTGATTAGATGCACACACGTCTGACCTGTAGAGACAGTTAGGGCATGCATATGATGTGTATTTGTGTCTGCACATCACGGTCAGGTTGTTCACTATTTTCCCTTCCTTTTACTCCTGGCTTTTGTTGTCAGCCAGACAGGTTCTGTACTTGTATTAGCTCTGGGGCAAGTGGGTGCTGCTCACAGGATTAGCTGGTACCCTTTGGACCAGGACTCTGCCTAGTACTTAGGGGCATGTCACCTCAGGAGCAGTGGCTTGAACTTACTGTTGTTCATGCTGCGTATTGATGCTGCTCTGGAGTTCTGATGGAAAGTGCACAGTGATGTCCCCCTTCACTCCTAAGCTGCTTCCCTCCCACAAAAGTGAGCATTGCTGTTAGTTTCTGGTAACTGTTGTAGAGAATTTGCCTAGGTGGAACTGTCTGTTACTCAGGTATGCAGTCCTTGCTCCTGACAGGTGTTCCGGGCAGTGGAAATGGAGGGTTCCGAGAGGCCTGGACGGACGTGCTTGCCTCGAGGTAGTGCATGAGGCTCAGGAGCCCAGGTCCTTCCTAGTACGTGTGAATTCTTGCCCTGTGCTGACTGGGCACTACCCCTCTTTAACAAAGGCTTGGCTTTCTGTTCCTTTGCTGATGGGACAGCAGTGGTGTTTCCAGAGTTGCATCTAAGCAAGGGAGCTGAAATAACTGTCTTCACTAGTGAATGTCTTTGCCTCTGTTTTTCATCCTAAGAGTGCTGAGCCTCTAAACTGCTCACTGACTTTTCTTAGTTGTTGATGTAAAAACCTATAGTACCATTTGTGTCATTACATCGGAAACCCCCATCTGTTTTGGTGTGTGTGTATGCGTGCACACATTAGGACTGAAGCAGTCACTGTGCACTGTACCGTGCCCTGGCCTTGGAAGAACAGCGGTGCCTATGCATCCAGAGAGCAGGACCCCAACTCTAACTTGCACCTTGTGGCCGGAACAATCACAGGATTTTACACTGGAGGCATCTCTTGAGTCAGATCTTGAAAAAAATGAACAGGAGCTGACCAGGAAGCAAGGAGAAGCTGGAGGCAGGACTCTCTCTGCATCCTGCCACATGTTTTCTTATCTGGCTCCTAGGACTGGTTAGTCACGGTCTCCTCGGGGCCCTAAGGCCAGGTGCATTCCAGTTTACCAGGGGAAGTCCATGTACAGGGTTCTGTGCATGGGTAACGTGGTTGACAGGGGTGTGGCCTATGGCAGAAGGGTCCTTCCCTGCTGAGGAAGACCAGTGGAATGGGGTTCTGCTTTGCAGTTGTTTTGGTGCTGCTGAGCCTTGGTGACTAATCTGCTGGGCTCTTGTCTTAAACCCATTGATTCACATCCTGGCCTCCTCAGTCACCCATGTCATCTTCTCTCCCCCGCTTTTTTCTGATGCTGCAGAGGGGCTTTTTCAGCCTCACCGTACCTGTCAGTACCCTCCAGAGAAACAGTGGTGAAAATCTTCTGCATGCAAATAGAGAGTTTTGGTTATAGGGCGGCAGGCCCACAGGCTGCCTGGCAGGTAGAACTTTATACCAGCGTTGAGACCATCTGTTTTACTTAAAGGTGTGAGTCTCTGCAGAGGCCTCTAGTCTGGTGTGCTGGAGACTAGTGGGCAATTTGGCTTCAACAGATGCTTGAGCCTGACCTTTGTAGTCTTTGAGACTCAGAGCTCCTTTCCCTCAGAAAAAGACATCAAACCCAAAGCAGTTTGCATTTCTGATCTCTGAAGCAGACCCTTGGGCAATTTCAGGAGTGAGTGTGACGGGAGACTTCTGGCATAGCTGTCTTGACTACTTCTGACTTGCTGCAGCATGGTGTTTGGTGGACTGTCATCCGTGATGTCACTGTGTGGGCTCACTGCTCCTGGATACTGACTTGACTTTGGGCTGTGGGCCCAAGGCCCAGCACTTCCTTCCAGCCAGTGCATTGTGGGTTCTAGCATGTGGTGGTATTGGGCTTTCAGATGTCTCTGCTACCTGTGTCCAGTGCTCTTGCCTCTGTGGCTCTGAATTGCCTGCAGGGTTTTGCTCTGAGGACATTTCTGTCAGAAGCTCCTTCCTGGCCACCCACTCTGCCCCAGGGTTACTGCCATTGAACTTCCTAACCTGTCTAATGCTTTCCATCTCTCAATTCTTCCCCAGGGGAAACTACTACATGGCAGTTACTCTGGCCTAGTAACTGAGTGCTCCCTGGAGAGCTACCAACCTGCTCAAGCATGCATGTGAAGTATCCACATGTGCTAAGCCTAATGTGTATGCTGGGAACATCTTTGTGATGGCAGTCACTGTCTCTACTGTTTCAGTGTCTGGGCACTTGGCCCATTTACCACAGTTTCTGAGAATCGTGTAATGTCATTTACTGACTTTCATTATTACCATTTATCTAGCACTCTCTCTTGTTTGGGCATTAGTCTGACCCCTTATACCAGACAGTTCTAAGGTACCAAAATCCAGAGTCATTATAGTATGGAGTGGCTGTCACCCGCTCCTTGCCTACTGTAGTTACTGCAGTGTGGAGCGGCCTGGCTTCCTGCCTGCTCTAGGGTACTGTTGTTGTTGGGCTGGTTTTTCTCTGGGTGCTCCAGATGTGGCCTCTGTCTGCTGCGCCTCATCCTCACCTCGCCATCGAGGATCACATCTGCTCCCATAGTGTGTCTACATTTCCTCTCTGCTTCAGGGTCGTCTTCGGCCTCAGAACGAGAGAGGAAATTTTAATGATAGTTTGTGCCAGAGCCTAGTGCGGTCTGTATATTCTTAGACATGTGTTAGTTCCATGGTAAACTGCACCCTTTTGGTATTTACAGGAAGATCTCCCCAAGTGGAGGGGCATGAGATTGGATGAACCTCTTTTTACAGCTACCCCACTGGGATCAGGAGAGGCCTCAAACCTTGTTTTGTTTTGTTTTCTTGTCCTTCCCCCCCCCCCCATTTTAGCACCAAAGTGACATTTTTTGCAGCTGTGAGCCTTGTCTGAGGCAAGGTTGATCTTTGGTGAAGTGCTGCTTCAGAAGCCAGATTGTGCGGAGTCACCTGAAGGGGATGGTGCCCCCATTCTATGTGCCTAAGTGATATGTAGCATGTGGGTGATTATGAGTGATTATGGAGGGTCCTGATGCTAACAGGCAGCTTGTGGACTGTCACATCACCGTCAGCTACAGCAGACATTGGCTCAGAGCCCACTTTCCTCAGCCTGAGAGGTGGGGTAGGTGAGTAGGAGACCTGTATGTGGGAATGGTGTCTCTGCAGACTCGGAAGGAAGAAGGCTGTGTTATAGATGTTCATGCACCCACCAGCAGCCCAGTGTGTAATTGGAGGCACAGTCTTATACATCGCCAGCAGTCTGTGGTCGTCAGCAGATCAGCAAAGTGCTTCTAGCACAGTGGGTGAATGACTCCCAGTAGGCTTTGAAGGAGACACATGTGGCCAAGAGGTGCAGCACAGGACAAGCCATAGCCCGGGATGCCCCTATATGCAAGAGGGCCCTTTAGAAAACTTACGGGTGAGGGTGGGGAGTTGGCTTAGCAGTTAAGAACTGCTTTTCCAGAAGCCCCTGTTGCTCTTCCTAGCACCCACACAACAGCTCCCAACGATCTGTAAGGCAGTTCCAGGGACTTGGTCACCTTCTTCTGGCCTTTTCACACATGTGCACAGGCAGGCAGGCAAGCAAAACACCTGTATACTTAAAGTTTAAAAAATGGAAAAGAAACTAAAGGTTTAGAGGGATGGGACAGCGAGATCCCTGCACACCGCTAACAAACATGCACACCACCCTCTTGCGCACATTAGGAAGGCCATCACGCTCCCTGGGCAAACCCGCCACTCTACTGTGGGCTCTTTTCAAGGGAGGTAGGGTCACTTGTGAGGAGATACCTGCCCACTGTAGTGTTGACACAAGGTACAGAAACAGCTGTCTGTTGGTGGCTGAATGGATAAAGAAACTTGGGGGGGAGGGTTAGATGCTCTTAAAAAGTTGAGATTTGCCATTTGCCACAGTGGAGGTGAGCAGGGGAGATGGATATTAAGACAGTCTGGAAACAAAATTACCATGTGGTTTCACTTAAATTGAATTAAAAATAAAAATAAAACATGCAGAGAGAGCATAGCCGTTTGTGGGGCTGGAGTAGAGGGAGAGGAAATGAGGGCGTCGGCAGGGGCGGCAGGGTCCCCACTGCTGGCCTGCAGTACAGAGGCCTCTAGGCATTGAATACTTGGTGTGAAATTTCTGCTGAGATGTTAGCTGCTCTTGCCCTTCAAGCAATAGCCAGTAGAGCCATGGGGAGTGATGGCTGTGTTGATCCTCGTTGTTGTGGTAACCTTCTACCACTTGAGCATGCCTCATGACATCACATGTGACTAAAAACACAAATTAGCAGGTGGTAGAAAGCTCACCTAGAGCTAAGGCCCTGACTCACGTCCCTGGTATTAGTTTATATGTGTGAGTGTTTGCCTGTGTATGTGTGTGTACAACCCATGCCTGGTACCCCTCGAGGCCACAAGAAGCCTTGGATCCCCTGGAATTATAGACAGTTGTGAACCACTTTGTGGGTTCTGAGAACCAAATCCAGTTCTCTCAAGAGCAGCAAGTGCTCTCAACCACTGAGTCACCTGCCTAGCCCCTAGTTTGGTTTTTTATTTTTGTTTTTAAGACTTTTATTTTCAATCCTATGTGTGCACATGGCTATGTGTGTGGGTGTGTGCACAAGAGTCGCTACCTGAGGAACTTCCACGCTGATTTCCCGTGGTGGCTGTCAGCCTGCAGTCTCACCAGAAGTGCATTGCTTCCGCAACCCTCCAGCATTTGCTACTTGATTTCCTGACAATAGCCAGTCTGGCGGTCAGATGGAATCTCTGTGTAGTTTTGATTTTCACTTTCCTGGCAAGGGTATTGAACAGATGTTGTTGTTATAATAGTATTCCTTGGCTGTTTGTACTTTTTGAAAACTCTGTTCTAACTGGTTGGTCTGTGGGTCTGTTGTTACTGTGGCTCTGTACCTCAATCAGGTGTTCCCATCCCCCCACACTGCTCTTTCTCCTTAGGGTTACTTTGGCTATTTGGGGTTTCTTATGCCTCCTAATTTTAGGACTTTTTCTAGTTCTATAAAGATTGTTTGGTATTTTAATGGGGGCTGCATAGAACCCATACATTTCTTCGGTAATAGGGACATTTCCTTACAATCATGTTCATATGGGCTTCAAATGGAGTTACTATAAAGTGCTTGCTTGGCGCGTGTGCGGCTCTGGTTCAGTCGCTAGCACATGCACTAGAAGGAGGGACACCAAACAAAAACTTGAGAAAGCTATCACTTCTCAGCGTTTGGCTAAGGTTGAGTGGAGGCAGCCTCAGTCTTCGGCGTTCAGCGCTCAGCATCTGCACATAGTGAGGTGCGGTGGCCAACCACAGAATATGAGTGTAATTCTTAGCGTCTTTCTGACTGGCCTGTAGCAATGGACACTACCCATACAGCTATATATAAAGTCTTTATAATAGAGTATTTTATATTTAGACACTTTGTCTTAGTGAGTTAGCTTCAGGCTATGTTCTGATTACGTTCTTACAGCTGAAAAGTCTCCCTTCCTCAGGGATTCTGAGTCAGTCTTGTGTTAGGAAAGTGTGTTAGGTTATTTTGCCACATTAAAGCAAAAAAAATGGCCAGGCCATTTTATCCCCAAGACAGGGGTGGGGACAGGAGTTGGGCTGTTCGTGCTCAGACTGGAGCAGCCACTGGGAGGTGCTGTGGCAGGCCCAGTACCTGCTGTGGAACAAGCCCTGGTGGTCCCTAGGCTCAGTGTCTTCCTTAGCCAATGCCCCAGCGAGGGAGCTAGAGGGCTCAGGACCAAATTTGGGGGTGGGACATTGGTGACCTAGCCATAGCTCTGCAGTGGAAGTTGGGTTTTTGATAGAAACACCATCTTCCTGGAACTGCCCTTTTTAACTTTAGCTCTGAGAAGCAGTTTGACCCTTAAACTCTGCCCTTGTATTCCAGGTGTGGTGTCTCTTGTAGCTGTCCACCCATCTACAGTGAACACACTTGGAAAGCAGCTCTTGCCAAAAACCTTTGGACAGTCCAATGTCAATATCACACAGCAAGTGGTAAGTTGTAAGATGCATGAACGTCAGGTCCTATGGAATGGGCTGGATGCAGGTGGTATTGCTGAGGCCACACAGTGTTCTGAATGGTGGAGGTTGCTTGTAGGACTGACTTTCCTCTCTCGGGTGCATTCTGGTTCCTCAAAGTGCACTGCTTTCTGTTGTACACATACAGTACTGAATCTTACTGTCTTCAATGACTCTGGCAAGGGTGTTGCTGAGTGAAGTTGCCCCTATGTTGGGGAGTATTTGCTCCTATGCACACATCAGTAACCTTGTGGATGTAGGTGAACTGACCAAGGCTTGAACAGGCTCTCTGCTCCATGGCGTCTGTTGCCAGAGCTCTGACCTTAGAGAGTTTCCTCTGTGTTACAGCAAGCTCTGTGGCCTTTCTTTGTAGCCACTGTCTCCTGGCTGTGAAGGGGTGGAGGAAGGGTGTGGCCGTGTGGTATGGCCAGAGGAAGGGGCCAGCACCATGCCCTTCCTTCATTGAGTAATGCATCAAAGATGAGGAGCTCCCATAAAGCCTTGCAGCTTTCCTTCAGTGTGATTTGGCCTCCAGGTCAGTGGAGTGGGCTTACCTGTAGCTGGAGCTCCAGTTGGGACTGTTAGCACAAGTACCCAATAGTGGACAGATTCCTGTCTTTCATTCAGGGACCTTCTCGTGGCTCTGGGTTTATCCCTAGCCTCTAGATGATCTGGCTTCTCCTGGGAAGCCTGGGCCTTAGTGACATACATGCCTCTGTCTTTGTCCATATGCTGCTTTTTCTCACAGTGTCTTACACCCACCAGCCTCCTGTCTTCTGAGGAGGGCCCAGCACCCTCCCTCCTTGGAATAAGAGGCTTGGTGAAATCCCTCGAGTAATCGTGACCTTAGGACTCTGTAGCTTAACATTTTTTTAAAATATACTTATGCACCTGTCCTGTTCATGTGTATGAGGTGAGCGCATGTGTCGAGGTCAGAGGACAACTTGTAGGAGTTGGTTCTCTTCCCACCATGTGGATTCTGGAGACGGCTCCTCATCAGGCTTCCAGTGCCTGTGTCAGCTGAGCTGTTTCCACAGATGTGTCTCGTCCCCAGAGAGAGTTCTAGACTGGGCTTCTGTTGGGGCAGCTCCACAGTGTAGTTGCATATGGGCGTTCTGATCCTCCCGTGCCTTGGCTGTACTTGGGACGTGCAGTATTCACACTCACTGGTATCCCTTCATGGATCTGAGCATTGGGATTTTTCTGTTTGTAATTTTCTTTTACATTTCAAGTTTTCCTGTCAGTGTTTTACTGCATTGTTTATGTGTACCACATGTATGACTAGTGCCCGTGGAGTTTGGAAGAGGGCATCAGATTGCCTGGAGCGTGTGAGCCACCATGTGAGTGCTGAGAATCAAACCTGAGTCCTCGCAAGAGTAACAAGAGCTCTCAACCGCTGCGTCATCTTCCAGTCCTTCGTTGTTGCTGTGTTGTTCTGTTTGAGATAAGGTCTCATTGTATACCACAGCTGGCTTATGGTACCAGACTGGATTCACAGTCCTGCATCTCCTTCTGCCTCATCCTCCTGAGTGCCAGGATTTAGGGTGTCTGCCACCATGCCTGGCAAGCACTGGGGCTTTAAGTGTCATGGCTGTGGGGAGAACTCTGGTCTCTAAAGGGTCTGGCAACCCTGTGGTGTGGAGGTGGGCTCTCCTGGGGCAACGAGAAAATGTTCTTTCTACCTACCGTAAGCCCTGCATTGAGAGTTTGAACAAGTTGTCTTTGCAAAGCTTGTGCCCCAGTGAGTGGGGAAAAAGCTAGTATGAGGTGATCTAAACTTTATAGATCTGAAAGTCAACATCTGATCTGAATTGAACTTTGTGGGAGGAGTGTAATGGTTGCTGCTTTATACTTTGCAAATATAATAGGTTGGGGCTTACATGCTGCAAGTGGGGTTATTTTGTTTTGGAGGTGCTAGGGGTGAAGCTAGGACCTCATGCATATTAGGCACGCAGTAGATTGCTGAGCTGCATCCTCAGCCTGCATGTTCCAAGTCACCCTTAAACTCTTAAGAGTGGCCCTGGGAAGTGGATGTCTTAGAACAGCTTTTGGTCTGGGTGTTGAGTGTGGCTTGGTGACAGAATGCTTGCCTAGCATGTGGGAGGCCTTGTGTTCTACCCTTAGCAAGGCAAAGCAGGATCAGCAGGACCCCTGGATTTGCTTGAAAGCTAGGGAGGGGCTCTGGGTGAGGTGGATCCCCAGCCCTGGATTCAATGCCAGCTTCACTTGCATTTCCCAGTTGTGTGTGTTCAGTTCTCAGCATAATGCCTCAGTAACAGAGTAACAGAGTCATGTGGCTTGCTGGAGCTTGGGGCCCAGAAGACTGGGTTTGAACCAAGTCTTGGTCCCAATAGTGGAAACCATGGAAGAGATTCTGCTTGTGACCTGGCCTCCTGTCTTTGCTTCTCCCTGTGAAGCAGGGATTGTCCTGAGGGCTAGCAACCAGAGCACCTTTGCAGGAGAAGTGGCTGCAGTGTCCCTCCATGCTGCACGTGCATGTACACATGTATGCAGGTGGTAGAACATGTGCCCACTCAGGGTACTGCACTCCTTGCTCTCTGTGTCAGGGCAGGGATAGAACGGGACCTACTTCCTGCCAGCATGGCTGTGCTTCCCAAGGCTTTGTCTGCCATCTCTGGGTCTGGCCATGCCAGCCGGGAGTTGGTACTTTACAACCTGGTTTTCTTCTGTCTCCTTTAAGGCCTGGGCAGTTGGCTTTCCTACTGCCTTTTCCTCTTTCCCTCCCACTTGCTGACATTTCCTTGGTCTGGTTTCCATTTTCTTTCTTGCCTCCGTGGCCTCCCTCTGCTGCAGTTGAACTTTGTTTCTGCCGATCCTGTTCCCAGCAGCGTGTGCACATGGAGGGTGGAGCCTGTCAGAGAGCTGTGGGTGCACAGGGTTGGACACTTCTCAGGCACTCTGTGCTCACGTAAAGGTGAGGCGTATACATATGGAGGCTGGGCCATGTGCGTGCCAAGGGTAGAAAGCTCCTCTGTGCACAGCTTGCTCTCTCTGTTGTCAGATCCACAGAGATGTGTGTACTGAGGGCTGGGAGCTCACTGTATGCTGTACCTGAGACGGGCACAGGGCCTTTGGGTAGCTTGTGTTGATGTGTCCTGGTGGAACGTAGGTCTCAGTGACAAGCGAGGCGTCCTGTGGGGGAACCACCTGACCCTTCTCAAGAAGTCTGTGAGGCGTTGAAGCTAGGAGTAAGTTTCCTACAGACCCAGTCATTGGTGACTTCTTTGTGGGCAGGGGTCAGTCAGCCACAAGGGCCCCGACTCACAGCGGCCAGGTGCAGGCTACTCTCTTGAGTCGTGCTGTGCATCGTCTTCCCAGGGCTTGTTCTTCTTCCTGCTGCAGAATAGAGAGCCCAGACTAAGATCACAGCCACCAGCTCTAGGACCATCTGCACAACTCTCGTACTGGTGTGGGATGTGTGAGCGTGACTGGCAAGCACTACCTCTGCCAAGCATGAAGCTCTGTTGTTACTGTTCTTGTCCACTGTGAGGATGGGGAGGGGCCCTATTCTCAGAGAGTGAGCCAAGATGCACTTCCCTTCCTGTGTGCTCAGTATTTCTAGTAGTGTGACCCAGTGCTCCAAAGTGTACTCACCCTCACTGGGCAAAGGAGGGGTACTGGTGATCCAGGCATCTCACTCAGTCCCTGTGGGGCATCTCCATAGACGTTGATCACTGAGTCAGTTTGTAGCTTGATATACCAGAGGCCTTTTTGACTTAGAGTTAATGTGTGTAGCAAGATTTTTTTCACATATTGAAACATTAGTTGTCTATACAGGGCACTGACTGTCTCCAGAACATGTTTGTGTGCTAACCTAGGAAACCAAAACAGATATCAGAGGTATTATAAAGTCCTCAGTGGGGTGCTGTAAGAGTGTTTGGCACATTAGCCCTGTGGCAGAACTGGTGACCTTGACAAACCCCCCCCCACCACCACCACCAAGAGCCATCACCTGGGGCAGATGGACTGTTTGCTGTGTGCTCCCAAGAGCCACTGTCCCTTTCTTATCTTGCTGCTCTTTGAATCCTGGGGTCCCCTAGAAGCTTCAGATAAGTGTCCCAGGAAGGATGGCCAAGCACCAGTCCAACCTGGACAGTGGATGGTACCACTTCGGAGCTGGAGGAGGGACTCGTTGTTTGTCCCGGGTTTACACTTGTTTTGACAGGTGTTTGCTTTCATACTTTAGGACGGTTTTATCCTTGTCTGTCTCGTTAGGAGGAAGTAAGTCAGAAATGTGTTAATGTTCTGCCATAAACCTAGCTGTCAATAATTGCCTGCTCTACTCAGTGCTCTTTGACATGGAGACCTGCCTCGTCCTCTCCAACCTCTAGCACCCTGGCCTGCTCTGTCTTCAGGCTTGCCCACCTGGCTGAGGCTTCTGATGTTTCTGTGAATTGTAAAGTTGTCTGAGCTGCGTGGGAATAGTGCCATGTGCAGGCAGCTGTCGTGATGTGGCCACGACTTTGGATGTTGCTGCCACAGGGCATTTCTTCTCCGCTGTCCTCTCACTGTGGCTGATGGTGCTGCAGTGGCTGCATCTGTGAGCAGATGACAGAAATGGCAGGACCATGTGTGGACTTGTCTGATTGTTCTGAATTCTTTTTTGACTATAGGTGATTGGCACGCCTCAGAGACCTGCGGCATCAAACACTATTGTGGTAGGAAGCCCACACACTCCCAACACTCACTTTGTGTCCCAGAACCAGCCGTCTGACTCCTCACCTTGGTCTGCTGGGTGAGCACCCCCACCCTAGGATGGCAACTGCCTAGAGTGTCCCTCTGTCCTCCGGCCGTGTGTCACATGATCTGTAGTGGAGGTCCTGAGCACACAGTTCAGAGCTCCCATCTCACCCTTGTCTGGACCAGACAGTAAGGTGCAAGCCAGCTTATGCCAGAGACTGTTCTGGGGGGATATGGAGCTCTGGGCCACAAAGAGGAAAACACTGGGCTTTGCTATGACACAGCCACTATGAAGCGTTCACTGTCCAGGCCAGGCGTAAGTGCAGATTCTACCTGCTGTCACAGGGTTTGGCCTCTACTTGTCCTGTGGATGGGCCCTCCTGGGCTGCACTGCCACTGAGATAGTAGCAGATGTGGAAATGAAGTGGTTTTTCCTTAAAGGTCACTGGTGTGTATTTCCTTAAAAACACACTGCTGTGAAACCATGTCTATTGGCTGACTTAAAATCATCTGTGCCCAAAACTGTCCAGAAGGAACTTCGTGACTCTGTTCCTGATGTGATTTCACGAGGGTGACACATTGGTGTGCTCTCCTGACCCGAAGCTCGCATCATGGCTTCCACTTGTTGTCACATGCCCATCAATCTAAGCATTTGCCGTATGTCATGGTAGCCTGCTGAAATTAGCCCTGAAAAACCCTAAATTTACACTAAAATGTACCGTGATCTGATGCCAGCAGACGTCTTTAGAACAGTGGTGCCTAGTGTGTGGTCCGGATCAGCCATGCTGATTTCTGCCCTTCGGATGTCTGTCCATCTTCCCTGACATTTAAAGGCACAGGTGTGTGAACTGGCCTCATATATGTTCTTTTTCTGACCTAAGAAACACTGATACTTGCCGATGTCTTTGATATATTAGGGTGGAGTCCCTGCTGCCTATGGTGGGCTGTGGGGAAAGTGGGCCTCTGGGGGCTCCACAGCCTTAGCCCTTTTCTCTCAAAGTGTCGGATTGGAGTCTGGCTCCCGTGGCTACTAATGATGTCTATCTTCCTGATGTTTGAAAGGAAGCGGAACCGGAAAGGTGAGAAGAATGGCAAGGGCCTGCGGCATTTCTCCATGAAGGTGTGTGAGAAGGTGCAGAGGAAAGGGACCACCTCCTACAACGAGGTGGCTGATGAGCTGGTGGCGGAGTTCAGTGCTGCCGACAACCACATCCTCCCAAATGAATCGGTAAGTGTTCCAGTAGCACATGGGGCTCAGGGCTCAGCCTTTCAAGTTGAAGCAGTGACAGATGCTAGGAAATTACTGGTTCTGTGTAAGAAGTGAACCAGGTGTTCATTTCCAAGCCACTGGGTCACTAAAATTTTGCTTTGTCTTCTAGGCTTATGACCAGAAGAACATCCGGCGGCGTGTCTACGATGCCTTAAATGTGCTGATGGCCATGAACATCATCTCCAAGGAGAAGAAGGAGATCAAGTGGATTGGCCTGCCCACCAACTCAGCTCAGGAGTGCCAGAACTTAGAGGTGCACTGCCTAAAGCAGGCGTCCATTGTCCTTGGTCACTTGGGAAGGCCACACCAGGTGGCTGCAGTGTGGTGGGGGTCCCTCTGCTTTATTAGTTCCTGTTGCCAGGTAGCTTTTACATGTGGCTGCAGATACATTTCTCCCATCTCAACCAGTCCTGCAGGGTCTTGACTTGGGGCAGGGAGCTTAAGTCCCAATCCTTGTTCGTGGTATTTTTGGGTTGTTTCTGTTTTGCTTTTGGTTTGTTTGTTTTTTCAAGAAAGGGGTTCTCTGTTGTAACTCTGGCTGTCCTGGAACTCTGTAGACAGACTGGCCTCGAACTCACAGATTCGCCTGCCTCTGCCTCCAGAGAGTGCTGGGATTAAGGATGTACACTACTACCACATGCTCCTTTGTTTGTTTTTTAAGTATATGCAGCCAACTGAGAAAAGAAAGGATCGAATATAATGTTGAAGTTGCAGGAACACTGGCCTTCAACCAGAGCTTCTGCTGTATGCATACTTGTCAGTCTCACTGTGGCTGATGTTCTTGGTGAACTAATGCCTATGGGCCTGGAAGATGGGGTTTGTCAGTTATCATGCTGATGGGCACCCGTCCTCACTGTTCTGTCTGCAGGTAGAGAGGCAGCGGAGGCTGGAGAGGATCAAGCAGAAGCAGTCACAGCTCCAGGAGCTCATCCTGCAGGTAGCTGCCCATATGAGCACCTCTGCCTTCTCCCTGGAAGCAGGCTGTTGCCCATCCAGCCCTTGTTCTCAGAGCGTCTGACTGTGAGCAGTGTGTGTGGGGGCATAAGCATTTTTTGGCACAAATGCAGGGGTCTTTAAGCCTGCAGAGGGCACCAGACTTCTCTTTCAGAGCCCTGGGGACCCAGTGAAGATAATATGTGCAGGGCTCATGGCAGGGCCAGCTGTTCTGACTGAGGTGTACCAGAACCTTCCAGGAGGCATAGTGATGGTATGAGTCATGTGGGTGACTGGCCACTAGCCTAGGATAATCATAGCTAGCCAGGGTACCTAGTGGTCAGAATTGGAGACCCCACCATGACCCTAGCCGCTCACAAGGCTATATTAATTGCCAAAAATATATTGTGACCAATCAAGGAGTGGCGTTCAGGACCTAGTGCTTGGTGACATGCTCTTCCCTGTGTGGTCAGCCTGCGATGGCATGGCAGGGCCGGTTCAGGGTACCAAGAAGATCTGGGAAATCAGGGATCCTTTTGCTTCAGATGGGAAAAGGAAGCTGGGTACGTAGTGGGCCAAGCTGCTCCCCATTTCCTGTCCTCACTTTCCGTGTTGGAGTTTTTCCCGTCCATGGCCTGAATTGCCACATGGAGTTCAGCGACTCCTACTATGTAGCTGCACATCTTTGGGTCAGCACCTCCACCGTAGGGGGAGGGGCGGGGTTGGCAGGTTTAGATCAGAGCCTGTGCACATGTTGTCACTTCAGGCACTGGACCACTGGCTCAGGATTCTTCCCTGCAGGGAGCAGTCCTTCACACTCTACAGGAGAACTGTACCCTCAGGACTGCGTGTCCCAGCAGGGCACTCCTCCCTAGGTGTGGCCAGTGTAGTCAGTGTCAGTGTGTCTACTTTCCTGTGCTCCTTGTCCCCTCTGGGCTGTCAGCACATGTCAGGACTGCTATAGGCTGATCTCTCAACATCCAGGCTCCCGCTGTCTGCAGGAAGGACAGGGATCCTGTTACTGGTATTGACATCTACTCGGGGGGGTCCTGTTCGTCTTTTTCAGCAAATTGCCTTCAAGAACTTGGTGCAGAGAAACCGCCAAGCCGAGCAGCAGGCCCGCAGGCCACCTCCTCCCAACTCTGTCATCCACTTGCCCTTCATCATTGTCAACACCAGCAGGAAGACTGTCATTGACTGCAGCATCTCCAATGACAAGTTCGTCCCCAATGGGTCCTTCAAGTGTAGCCCCTCCTCAGGGAAGAGATTCTGAGAAATGTTGTTATCAAGACTCAGTCTTAAGGCTGTTTAGTAACAGCATCTGTGGTCTCTGGTGTCTTTATAATCCAGCACATGAACATGTGCCTTGCACGGACAGCCCTGTGTCCTCAGCCCAGTGATGTGCAGACAGCCCTGTGTCCTCAGCCCAGCTCTGTGTCCCGGCACAGTGCCATGCCCAGAGCAAGACAACAGTTTGCAGAATTATGCAATGGCTTGTCCTTCATTCCTAGTTTAAACTGTTTTGGAGAAATTCAGTTTACAGGATCCAGGATGGAGGGTGGGGGTAAGACCCACCCACAAAAGCCCCATAATTCTCATAGTACCTTTCCCCCACAGATTTGAGTATCTGTTTAACTTTGATAACACATTTGAAATCCATGATGATATTGAGGTGCTCAAGCGCATGGGCATGGCATGCGGGCTGGAATCGGGGAACTGCTCTGCTGAAGACCTCAAGGTGGCAAGAAGTTTGGTACCAAAAGCTCTAGAACCATACGTGACAGGTCAGTTGTGTCCTGTGAATGGCTAAGCTATGTAGGTGCATCCCTAGTACCTGCGTGTCTCCTGAGGTCGGGCTGAACTAGGTTCCCTTGATAAAATGCCTAGTGGATGTATAGCTGTTGGTTCTGTGAGTGGCGCTTGTGTTTTTTCATGATGAAGGTGTTCTGGGGTGAGGATGCATCTTTTGAGTCAGGGTAGGAGGTGATGGGCTTCTTGCAGTCCTAAGGCCGTCAGTTGGTCCAAAACTCAGCAAGAACAGCCTTCGCCCATTGGCGTCCAGCAGGCAAGACAGCCTAGGGCAGGGCTGTGAGCTACTTGGGCTTTAGCTCTGGCTCTAGGATCTATTTTAGTGACTTTGCTGAGTCTGCAGATCATGGGCGATGTGATGGCCTAGTGGTGATAACTCATAGAAGATCTTGTTCAGTAGTCAAAAATGCATGTGTGTTTGCTCTCTGAGACTGTCAGGGACTCCTTGTGTCCCAGGAACTCATATTAGCTTCTGTCCTGTCTAAGGCATGAGGACATTAGCTCCTCAGCTCCTCTTTGCCGTCCTGCAGCAGACGCAGTCCTGATAGCTGGCCTGGGTCTGCCTTACTACCCTGCTCCTGGAGAGCTCTGCAGGGTCCTGTGCATCATGCAGTTAGTCCTCGTGTCTGCTCTCTGGGCTAGTGACACGCAGACTAGAGGCATGAGGGGACACTTACTGAGCTTGTCTTGCCTGCCTGGGAACCAACCACCCCTGGTTCTTACCACAGAGGGCAGGGGAGAGCAGGCAGGGCGATGCGGGATCTCCACAGATGTCCCTGAGCCATAGCTGATCTTTCTCACATGGGTCTCTCGGGAGTTTTTTGTTTGTTTGAGATGGGGTCTTACTATCAGTTCTGCATGACCTGGAACTCAGATTTGCCTCCCAAGTGCTGGGGCTCAAGGTGGGTGCCACCTCGCCTGGTTTCCCTGTTTTATTTATGTTTGTTTCTCCTTTTTCAGAAATGGCTCAGGGATCCATTGGTGGAGTATTCGTCACGACAACGGGTTCTACATCCAACGGCACAAGGCTTTCTGCCAGGTGACAACGGCGGGGGGTGGGAGGTGGGCGTCCCTCCTGTGATTCGCACGCTGGGCTGGGCTGGCCTTGGGCAAGGGCATTGCTTCCCTGTAGAGTGAGCCACCCCACCCCAAGTATTGCATAGTAAGGTGGGGGCAGACCGACCAATGTCGCGCTGCCCTTGGCAGGGGAGTGACAAGAATATGTTTTTGTTTGTTTGCTCTTTGTGGAGTTGATTCTCCCACCTTTACATGGGTTCCAAGGATCTCCAGGCTTGTGTGGCAAGTGCTTTAAAATGTCTATTATTGTGTGTAGGATGAGTGTGAGTGCACACGTGCCATGGCACGTCTGTGGAGGTCAGAGGGCAACTTTAGGAGCTGGTTTGCTCCTTCCATTGTGGGACCCTGGAACCAGTCAGGCCATCGGGTTTGCGTGTAAAGCTGTTACCTACTGTTGCTTCGTGCTGGCCCTTTTTCTTAAGACAGTTTCACTATGTAGCCAGGCCTGGCCTTGACCTTACTGTCCTCTTGCCTCAGTCTCCCTGGGGCTAGAATTACAAGTCTCCATACACCTGGGTCAAAACTTACTGGTTATTTTTTTTTCTTTTTAGAAAGTATATTATTTAATATTTATGCATGCATGTAATGCATTTTGATCAGTTCTACTCCTTGTTCCCTCCCCTCCAGTTTTCCCTGTCACTTTGCCCTCCTGATTTTTCGTCCTTGAGCATGTGATCACTCGCTGTCTCTTGCTCTCCCTCTCCCTCTGTCACGCACACTAAATGTATTTAGTGTTGCCAGTGTGTGCGTGGTGTGGCCGTCTACTAGAGCATCCCTGAACAGACGGTCGGCTCTTCCTCCTCCCGCGCTCTCCATTGCAGTAGCTCAATGGGTGTGTGTGTGCACGCATGTGTACACGGAGGGTGGCCCTCATTGCTTTGTTTTTACAACAGTGTCTCTCACTGAACCCAGAGTTCACTGATGGACTAAACTGGTTGAGCGAGTTCCAGAGATCTGCCTGTCTCTGTGGCCTGGCCTCCTAGTTCTAGGGTTCGGGCACATACTTTCAAGTATATCGTTTAAATGTGTGATGTATGAGTATTTAGTCTGCATGTATGTTTGTGTGCCACACATGTGCCAGGTATCTGTGGAGGCCATAAGAAGGTGTTGGGTCCCCTGGAACTGAGTTACAGACTTGTGAGGTGTCATATCAGTGCTGGAAACTGAACCCAGGTCCTCTGCAAGAGCAGCCAGTGCTCTTAACCTCTATGCTACCAGCCTATCCTCACCAAGCCTGACTTTTACGTGGGTGCTAGTAGTAATCTGAATGCAGATCCTCTGGGTACATGACACTTTAATGACTAAGCCTTCTCCCCAGCTCAGCACTTTGCATTTTATTGCATCTTATTTTCTGTGTTAGTGAAGGACCTTTGTTATTTAAATAAACAAATCAGCATCAATTGGTCTAGCAATTTCAGAAGGTGAGTGGTATACTTTAGAGATAGGCTTAAGATGACCTTTGCGGTGAATGTGAACAATTAAATAATGGGCACTGCCTACTGTTGATAGATACAGCTTAGGTCAAGCTGTATTGGTAAGATAAATTTACTATTTTAGAGTTGTTTTAAGTTAATAGTTGTGCATATTGCTGGGATTAGCTGAGGCTATAGTGTAAGTGAACGCCCTCACGGTTTTTTTTAATTTTTTTAATTTTATGTGTGTTGGTGTGAGGGTGTCAGATCCCCTGGAACTGGAGTTACAGATACTTGTGAGCTGCCCTGTGGGTACTGGGAATTGATCTCAGGACCTCTGGAAGAACAGCCAGTGCTCTTAACCACTGAGCCAACTCACCAGCCCAAATATTTGCTTTTTTGTTTTGTGTTTTTTGTTTTTTTGAGACAGGGTTTCTCTGTTGTAACTCTGGTTGTACTGGAACTCACTCTAGACCAGGCTGGCCTCGAACTCAGATCTGCCTGGCTGTGCCTTCTGAGTGCTGGGATTAACGGTGTGTGCCACCACCGCCCGGCTCACCCTCATGTCATTCCAGGGGTTGGTGAGGTGGAAGTGTGAGTGATCTGCTTACCCGTGAGTGTTGGAAACAGCTTGTGAGGCCTCTTATGATGTGGTTTGCCAGCTCTCAGAAATCAGCTTTCTCTTTTGTCCTGAAGTTTGAGCTTAATGTGCTAAACAAGGGTTGGTTATTTTTGAGAGAACAGTGTATTTTAGAATATTTTTTCTTCAGTTTTGTGTGTTGTGTGTGTGTGTGTGTGTGTGTGTGTGTGTGTGGAGGTCAGAGGACAACTTTATGGAGTCCTCGCCTTCCAACTTTATGTGGGACCAAGGAGTTTGCCAGGTTTGTGAAGCAAGTGCCTACCCATTGAACCCTCTGGCTGATCACAGTTGCTTCTTTTTATGGACTAAACTTTCCTGGCTTTGCACTTTTCACAATGAGAGAAGGCCATCGCTGTGTCATGAGGAATGCCAACATCAGTATTGTTTTTAGCACAGTGTACAGGTGGCTTGCGGTTACTGGACAGCCGATAGAACAGCCGTAGGTATCTGACTGTGTTCTTCACAATTTCAGCCGAGCTTGCTGCAGCAGATTTCCTAGATAGAGTCACCCCATCAGAAAGACAGTAGCTGCTAGTGTTTAGTGCACAGTGCCCACAAGTACCAGTAAAAGAAAGCACTGTCATGCACGATTGCGGCTTTCATTGACAAGTTCTGAATGTTGAATGCATCACCATTAGCCTGTGCTAAATATTTGGTGATGCTGCCTGGTGAGCCAGGGTTTGATCCTTGTTGCTGTGGTGTGTGGGTGTGTGTGGGGGGGAATTGGGGATTGAACCCTGGTGCTTTAGAAAGGCAGAGAGGGAGAGGGGGAGAAAGAGATACATAGATAGATAGATAGATAGATAGATAGATAGATAGATAGATAGATAGATTAGGGTTTGAACCCTGGTGCCTTACAAAGGCAGTGTTCCTTGTTTGGAGTTTCGTGCCTGACCCATTCTTTCTCCTGGCCCACTACCTCTGTCTGAGTCTCAGGGGTCCCATGTGAGTCTGGTGACCAGAAACTTTGCTGTCAGCCCCCCTGGCTTTGCATGTTACCTGTTTAAAAGGATGGCCTGGGGAATACCCTGAGCAGAGTGAAGCTCGTTGTAGGTCAGGGTTCTAGTATTTCAAATGGTGAAAGTTTCCTTTTCTGCTGTGTAATTTAAAAAAAACACCCCTTAGGGTCATGTCCATCCTTTCTTGGGGTGGACAGAGTGGGCTCTCCCCACTGATTAGCTGTCTTTGCAGTGATTTGAGCAATGGTGCGGATGGGATGCTGGCCACGAGTTCCAATGGCTCTCAGTACAGCGGCTCCAGGGTGGAGACCCCTGTTTCCTATGTCGGGGAGGATGACGATGACGACGACGACGACTTCAATGAGAACGACGAGGAGGATTGACCGCTCACCCTGTAGACCCCTCCCCTGCAGATTCAGCTTCAGGAAAAATGTCTGAAGAAGAGAAGCTCCACAGCGGGGTTTCTGTTCTTTTTGGCCTACTCCCAAGAAGATGCCCATGAGTTACGGAGTTAGCTGTGTACCTCCAGTAAGGATTGTGCCGCGGTCTGAGCCGCACCGTGGATGTGTTTGAAGCCAGCGTGCTGATGCAGAGCCTGTATTTACTTCCTAGAGTTTTGTGTTTCTCTCTCTCTTTCTCCTTTCAAGTTTGAAGTTTATTTTGCCCCTCAACAGTTGTTGCTGGCTTTGCTGAGGGAACTGCACTGCATCCCCACTGGTAAAATAGTAAGATGCGACCCTACCCGCCTCGGGCGCCCAGCACCAGCTGGCAGATAGCCAGGCTTTAGGGTGAATTTCCTTTCCATTTGCTAAATCATGCAGTGTCCAAAGAACCAAGCTGATAGCAAAGCTCTACTTTTTAAACATTAAGCGCCATACGTCTTATTACGACTTCCTTTCTCTTAAATTATATTGACTGTTGTAATTCCATCAAGTCTGTACACTTTCTCTATCACAGCAACAACTTGCAAAGTAGTTTTTGTTTGTTTGTTTTTGTTTTGTTTGGAAGTTTACTGCCACGCTGGTGCAGCTATGGAAATTATCTAGAAAGTTTGCTTATGGTAAATTTGCCTGATTTCTTACAGGCTGCGTTTGGAGACTTTTTATTATATAGTTGTTTACATACTTATAAGTCTATCATTTAAAGACGTGTACTGAGACAGATGTATCTGTTTCATAAGCATCTTCCTGTAATCTATTATAAAGTTGGAATTAAACATAGAGAATGTTTTAACAGTTTTTTAACTCAAAATTTGTCATCAATCATTTTTAATAGTTCTTTTTTTATAAAAAGAAAAAGGAATTTAAGGACAGGCAATAGTCTCTTAAAATTTATTCACAAAAACTCGTTAACTGCACAGTTGCTCTTAGCTGCCTGTTCTAAAATGATAGTCTTTTTATTGAAACACAAATAAACTTTTCTGTAATATTTTATGGAATATAAAGAGACTTTAATTGTTTGACTTGTTTAACTCGGCACTGTTAGTTTTTATTAATAAAACGCGCATGGGCATTTTAAATAAGCTCTGTGTTTCTGTAACTCAGGACTGCACTCTAAAATTACTCTGAATTGTCGTAAGTGGAAGGGCTGGATGCCAGCCCAGTAGCAGGGTCCTGGTGTTTCACGCCTCAGTCCCCCACTGTCGGGCAGGAAGTAGGAAGCAGAGTCGTGAGCACCTTTCCTGTGCGCACAGTGCAGGAGTTCTTTGACTTGTTCCTCGATCCTGAAAGTTGAGGCACACTTTGTAGGTTTGATTTCAGAAGACTTGTAAGGCTGTGGGCATTCTGGAAAGTTGAGTGGGTACACCAGTAGTCTCTTCGTGCCTTGACAACTGCACTGGAAGAATCTGCCAGACACAACTACTTCAGGACTGTGAGCTAGGTAAGACAAGAGAGGTACTGACACTGGAGCTGTACCATGGCTTCAGACCCTTCCCCGGGCTGATGAGATTGCCAGGGATTTACAGGTTGGCATCTTTCCTCCATCCCTCCCCTCCATTTTTCTGATTGCCTTTGGGAAAGTGACTGGGCATGCCCGGGGAGTCTCAGAACAGACTCAGAAAGGCCTTCGGGCGGCAGCTTGGTCACATAGTCTGCAGCTGTCAGAACACACACAGCAACAGGCCATTGCAATTTCACTGACCTGTCTCCAGCGGGAAGAGAAGCGTGTTCCACTTACAGGAAAAGGTCAATCAGCAGATAGTGTCCCTGAGAATAATGACACCTGTCCTGCATAACACGTTAAACCATCCTCTCTGAGATGCTCAAAGAACTCTGGGAAGTGATTTGTGATCAATGGAAGCAGCAATAAAGAGAAAACTTGAATCAGAAAGAAATCTTGAACAGAAATGGACTGGAATAAAAATTCACTAGATGGTGTTAGAAGTAGAACTGGCAGACTTGAAAATGTAATTCCTGAGTCTGGGGATCAGGAGGAAAGGTGTTAATCTAAGGGACTCACTTGCATGCATTTCTCAGTAACATCCAGAGATATGTCATCTGGGGCCATGAGCAATAGGCCGATATGATCCTGTCGTGTTGGCAGGATGCCTCAGCCCATAAAGCATTTGCTGTGTGTCTTCAGGTCGCTCTTGTCATGACCATGGCAACTCCTTATAAAGGAAAACATTTCATTGGGACTGACTTACAGTTGAGAGTTCATTATGTCTGGAAGCATGGCTGCAGGCAGGACTGGAGAGGAAGCCAAGAGTTCTAAATCTGAACTGGCAGGCAGCAGGAAGAGTTTGAGACACTAGATCTGGCTTGACCTTCAGAAACCTCAAACCCCTCCCCCAGTGACACACTTCCTCCAGCAAGGCCACGCCTCCTAATAGTGAACCAATGGAGGCCGTTTTCGTTCAAACCAGCACACTGGCAACCTGAGTTCAATCCCTGAAATCCATGTAGGGAACTGACTCCACAGAGGTGTCCTCTGACCACATGTGTGCTGCCCCCCCAATCACATGCACATATTCAATAATAAGTCTTTAAGACTAAGAACTGATTTTTCATTTTCGTATCCTAGACTACAGAGTAAGAGCCTGCTTCAATGAGAATTCTCTCCTAAAAAAAGGGCTATGTGAGATCGTTTCAAAATCAAAGCTGAGGAAATTCGTCACTGAACCTGTAGTCAGTGCCCATGGAATCCATCAGGTAAGGTGAAGGATACTGAGCACTGGCCGGAAACCAGAATGAAGGATGCAAACCTCTATAAATGTAAACACAGGAACAGCAGCAAAAAAAAAAAGTTAGTAGTATTATTAGCAGCTTTGCTGACTCAACATTTTATTTTCTTCATACTTTAAGAGACTAATGAATTTAGCTGGGCAGTGGTGTCACACGACTGTCAGGAGGCAGAGGCCAGCCTGGTCTACAGAGTGAGTTCCAGGACAGCCAGAGTTACAACAGAGAAACCCTGTCTCCAAAAACCAAAACAAACCAAAAAAGAGCCTGAGACTCACTAATGAATTGAGTAGAACAGCCCCTGTGCACAGTGTGGTAAGCTAACACCAGCAGCCTAACCTACGTGGTCATCTGATACGGAAAAAGCATTTACAGACTGCAATACCCTTTTTGATGGCCAGCAAATGAAGAATGGAAAGAAACCGACATAAGGTCGTGAACAGCCACTGAGCAGGATGCTCTGGGTAAGATATTGATCAGAACAGAATAAGGGACCATCGTTATTTCTGTTCAACATTGTACTGGAAATTCGAGCCAGAGAAGTTAGGTAAGAAAAAAATGAAAAACGCATTTGGCAGGAAGAAATAGAACGATCTCCGTTTGTAGATATCTTACGTATCAGGAGTTTAAGAGTAGTGAGGGTGCAGGATGCAAAGCACATCTCTTTGTGTTGTTATCAGGGTTCTCAAGAGGAACAGAGCCCATAGAATGAGCATATTGCAGAAAAGGGTTTGCTAGGTTGATTTACATGATGTGGACTGGGTAGTCCCCAACAGTGGCTACCTGTGTGTGTTGGAGGGCCGAGAACCCCAGTATCTGCTTAGTTTACAGCCTGGTACTGGAGGCCTGGAGGATTCCTGGAGAGCTGCTGTTGTTCGGCCCATGTCGAATGGCCGAGGAAGTTGGGTCCTGCTGTCAGAGCTGCCAGCAGCAGGGTAGATATGCTGAGAAAGGGGAGAATGCAGAGAATGTGGAGCTGTTTTTGCCTTGGACCTCTGGGCTGTCACAGAAGGTGCTGCTCACTGTGGGGAAGGATCTTCTCCATTCAGTTAATCGTTCTTAGAAATGTGCTCAGAGCTGTCCGGAACTGTGTCTCTTAGTTGAGCCCAGATACATTCAAATTAATAAGCAAGATTAGCTATCACAAAATGCAACCAAAATCTCAGAGAGCAACACAAATGTAGATTATTGTGGCTTGGCTTCAGAGATTCAACAGAGTTCTTGGTTCCATTGATCCTGGGGCCCTGGTTAAGCAGAGCATCATGGCGGGCATGGTGTGAGCAGGAGGAAGCTGCTTAACCTCATAGCGGACAGGAAGTTAGCACATGGTTGAGACTGGGGATCAGGTGTAACCTTCAGAGGTGCTCTCGGTGACCCACTCCCAGCAAGGTGGCGTCTCCTAAACCTATCACTTCCTCAAATAGTCTCCACAGCTGCGTCTGCACTTAGTGCTCAAACCTGAGGACACTTCACATTCAAACAAGGGGCAAAATGACAGAAAAGCTGAAAAGGAAATGAAAATTAGCATCATAAAGAATAAAATTATTCATAATTAGCTGAGGAGATGAAAGACCTGCTGAAATCTACAAAACATGGCTGAGAGAAATTTAAGAACAGTGAAAACACGTTCCTGTCATTAGAAGGTAGCGCAGAGACCCCCGCCCAAGCCCTAGTAACAGTTTTGCAGAATAAAAAAACTACCCCAAACCCAGGTCGCTGAGTCTCCAAAACTTGGATATGAATAAAATTTGAGTCTTCAAGACCACAGTGATCAAACACTGTTGTGGGCAGGAAGCCAAATGGACTCCCGGGCTAGCAACGCAGGGCAAACCTCCCATCCGGTCACCGTTTCTGGACAGTGATGGGAGACTGTCCAGGAAGGGAAGCACGGAATTGTCAGCAAATGTTTTGGGGATGACTGAGCACCTACATGCAGATGAATGGAGCTGGGATGACATAATGCCATATGAAAAGCTAAAATGGGGCTAGAGAGTTTGGCTAGAGGTTGGCTCGGAGGTTTAAAGCACTGGCTGCTCTTGCAGAGGACCGGAGTGTGAGTCCCAGCACCCACATGGTAAATCACAACTATTTATACAGCCATCTGTCTGGAACTACGGTTCCAGGGGATCTCGTGACTTTGACTTGTGCATGATACACAGACATGCATGCAGGCAAAACGCTCACACATAAAGTAAAATAGTAAAAAAAAAATTAAAAGCTAAGATGGGTCCAAGACCTAAATCTATGCAATTGGAAACAAAACAAAACAAAGCAAAACAAAACAAGGCAAACCTTTATGGTGTTGGGTTTGGCAATAACTGACACCAAGGGCATCAAATGAAAGCTAGTGCTGTGAGCCTCAGAGGGGGCATTTTTAATTGAACATGGAGAGACACTGTCAAGAGAAAATGCTAGCCCGTGTGTATTTGTTACTTTTCTCATCACTGTGATAAAATACCTGGCAAGATCAACTTAAAGAAAGGGCTAATGTTTGCTTGTAGTTTGAAGTGCCTTCCATTGTTGTGGGGAAGGCATGGCTCCAGGAACAGGACACAGCTGGCCCCGTCATCTGTGATCAGAAGGCAGGGACAGGAATGCTGGTGCTGTTTGCTTTCTCCTTTTCTTCAGGCCTGGGTGCCAGTCCATGGGATGGTGTCACTCATCGAGGGGGAATCTTATCTGTTCAGTTAAGCCTTTCTGGAAACATCCTTATAGGGACCCAAAAAGGGTTTCTATAGTGAATCTAAATCTAGTCAAGTTGACAATGAGATTAATCATCACACCACGGAATGAAAGATGTTTACGAACCCTGGTAGAAAACTGATAGGTAGGCTGTAGAACAGCAGCAAGCAGAAGAGCCCGGTGAAAAATGGGCAGGGCTCTGGTTAGGCGCCTCTCCGTGAAGGTTGGTGTTTGAGAGCGTGAGAAGTGCTCAACAGCAACAAGCACTGAGAAATGGAAGTGAGAACTGCAAAGACAGGCCACGTCTCCCCCAGGACAAAGACTGTGAAAGCAGACAATCGAGAAAGTGGCAAGTCGCTGTGGCTTGGATCTCTGATGGCTCTAGAAGCTTTTGTGTTTTATGTGTTGTGACTGTGTTGTAGTTGTTTCAAGACAGGGTCTCCCATATCCTATGTTGGCCTTGAACTTGCCATTTACCTGAAGAGGAACATAAACTGTTCTTTCTGCCTTCAACTCCCAAGTTCTAGGGTTACAGGCATGTGCCAACTCACCCGGTTTGTATATGCTGGGCTCTAACCAGGGCTTTATGCAAGCTAGGTGGATGTTGCCAAGTGAGCCCGGATTGCAGTCCAAGGCCCGAGTGTTCTTATTTGGCACTTTGGGAGGTTGTGGGGTTTTAAGAGTTGGAGCCTAGTGGAAACTCTTTGGGCCATTTGGGGGACCTGCCCTTAAGAGGGATCCTGGAATCTGAGCCTTTTTTTTTTCTTCTGCCTCCTTGCCGTGCTATAAGCAGATTTGTTCACTGTGCCCGCCCATGATATGCTGCCCCTACAAGACACCTGTTAGGTATAGATTAACCTGGTCAACTGGAAGTCCTCAACTCTGAGCCAAAATGACTTTGTTCTTTACTAAGTGGCTTATCTCAGGCATAGAAGCAGAAAGTTTGCTATAGAAACAGAAAGTTGAACACACACAGGCATGTTGGTTAGGATGTGAGAAACTGAATTTCTGCTGGCGGGGATGAGAAATGGAGTCACCTCAGTGGAAAGCAGGAGAGCTATCCCTCAAAGAATTAAAAACAAGAATTTGGCAAATGTGCATAGCCTTGAAGGAAGGTCTTGGAGGTAAAGTTGCACACTCAAGATCACAGCACCATTGGTCACCAGTGACTAAAAGGTAGGAATACCCTAAGTGCCCACTGTTTTCTGAAAGGATTTTATGTGGTCTGCACCACAGTACACGTTTAGTCTTGACTGAGAAGGGAAGTCTGACACGTTAATGAAATCTGAGTGAGTCTCAACATCAGTCAGTCAGAAAAAACACTGTTTGGTTCTTCATGTGAGGCGCTCAAAGTTAGATTCCTAGAGACAGGTGGCATGGTTGTTATTAGGGGTAGGTAGGTGCTGCTTGATGGGCACAGTGTCAGTGTGGGGGTATGGGGAACGCTGCAGATAGACGGAGACGATGGTATGCAGCTGTGTGAGCGAGCAGATGTCCCTGGCGGACCTCAAGCTGGCAAGCTGGCAAATCTTATACTAGGGGGGAGGGGAGGACTGCCAGACAAGAAAGTCAGTGTGCTGGACAGTTTTATGTCAGCCTGACACAAGCTAGTCTTCTGAGAGGAGGGAGCCCCAGGTGAGAAAATGCCTCCATAAGATTGGTCTGCAGAACATTTTCTTAATCAGCGATTGATGGGGGAGGGCCCAGCCCATTGTGGGTGGTGCCAATCCTGGTTTCATGGTCCTGGGTTCTATAAGAAAGCAGGCTAAGAAAGCCATGAGGAGCAAGCTGGGAAGCAGCACCCTCCATGACTCATGCATCAGCTCCTGCTCCAGGTCCCTGCCGTGTTTGAGTTCCTCCTGCCCCGACTCCCTTCAGTGATGGACCACAGTGTGGAAGTGCAAGCCAGATAAGCCTTTTCCTCCACAAGTTGCCTTGGTCATGGTGTTTCATCCCAGCCGTGGTGACCCTAACTGAGCAAGTGGGTACCAGAAGTGGGGTATTGCTGTGGCAGACCTGACCATGCTGTTTTGGGAAGGGTTAGGGGAGGATTTTGAAACTGTGGGCTAGGAAAGCCCTTGAGTGTTGAGAGCTCAGTGAGCTGTTCTGCAGGAGCTTGGGAGATAAGAATGTTGAGGACACCGCAGATGGTGGAGGTCCGGCCTGTGAGGTTTCAGGGGAAAGCAAAGACTACTAGGACTTTTGAGTTAAGAATCTGTGGTTTCTAGCTGGGCAGTGGTGGTACACGCCTTTCATCGCAGCACTTGGGAGGCAGAGGCAGGTGGATCTCTGAGTTCGAGGCTAGTCTTATCTACAGAACAAGTTCCAGTAGAGTCAGGACTACACAGAAGTCCTGTCTAAGAAAGGAAGGAAGGGGAGAAAGAGAGAGAGGGGGGAAAGAAAGAGAAAGAAAAAGGAAGGAAGGGAGAAAGGAAGGAAGAAGAGAAAGGAAGAAAGGAAGTGAGAAAGAGAAAGAAAGGAATGAAGAAACAGAATGTGTGGTTCTGGTCAGCTAGGGCTGTAGAATCAGCTGTGATTAACAAGAGACCAAAACCAATAAAGCAAAACCTGTGCTTTCCTGGAACAATTGATGCTGGTCAGCTGGAGCTGAGAAATTAGCGGTGACTAAAAAGCATTGCTGAGGTGAACTATTCCGGGAAGTGTTTCCTGAGAGTCAGCACACAGAAGCCGTGTTCCAGAGGTGGCCAGGGTTGTACCTTGTGCTGGCAGCTGAACTTTGCAGTGTAAGAGTCACCCAGGTGGTGCTAGTTTTGAAGGATGAGGGATCATGGAGAGCAGCTGAGGCTTGGCACTGTGAGAGGCCAGGAGAGGCCATTGGAGAAGGTGTGGCCTCTGTAGTAGTTGAAGCCCCGGAATTGAAGGGGTTGTAGAGAGACACTGAGGCCTGGTGCCGTGAAGAAAGACCAGGAGAGGCTGATGGTGAAAGTGCAGCCCAGTTGCAGAAAGGGACCCCAGCATTTTAGAGATGTCAGTACCATGGGTTGACCATCAAGAACAGCAGCAGTGGTGGAGGGGAGCCAGCTGGAGTCTGGAGGACAGCTGTGTGTGCTGCAGAGGGCAGAGCTGGAGGAGTGACCCAAGCCCTTTGGAGGAGCCCAGAAGACCGTGAGTGAATCTCAGACATCGGACATTGTGTTATTTTCACTGTTGGGAGTCTGGTTTTGCCTCGATCTGATTGTGACCGTGCCTGGTTCCTCCCTCTTGGAGTAAGAAAGTATTTCACTTAGTTTTGATTTTCAGGTGCCCAGTTTCCACAGTTGAGAGATTTTGAACTTTCGAAAGAGTGTTTGGATTTTTAAAGAGACTGAGTATTTTATTTTATTATTAACAACTTTTTAATAACTTATTTAATTTTATCTTATGTGCATGGGTATGAGGGTGTCTGATCCCATGGAACTAGAGTTACAGACAGTTGTGAGCTGCCCTGTGAGTGCTGAGAATTGAACCCAGGTCCTCTGGAAGATCAGCATGTACTCTTAACTGCTGAGAGAGACCCGAGAGACCAGATATTTTAAAGGAACCTAACTTGTAATGTGTCTGAATTTGTAAAGACTGCAGGACTTTTGAAGTTATTTATGCTTTTAACGTGAGACCTTGCAGATGAATAAGAAAGGAAAGGTTGTGGCTTAACAGCGATGTGTTCGTGTTCATGTGTCAAGCTGACAAGGGGTCAATTGTCTTCTGAGAGGAGGCAACCCCAGTTGAGAAAATGTCTCTATAAGATCGGGCTGTAGGCAGGCCTGTAGCATTTTCTTAATTAGTGATTGATGGGGGAGGCCCATCCTATTGTAGGTGGTTCCATCCCTGGGCTGAGGTCCTGGGTTCTTTAAGCAAGCAGGCTGAGCAAGCTGTGGTGAGCAAGCCAGTAAGCAGCACTCCTCCATGGCCTCTGCTCAGCTCCTGCCTCCAGGTCCCTGCCCTGCTTGAGTTCCTGTTTCTTCCTTTGATGATGAGCAGTGATTAGGAAGTGCGAGCCACATAAACCCCTTCCTCCCCAGGTTGGTCACAGTTTTTCATCACAGCAATAATAACCCTGACTAAATCAGAGGGAGCGATGGTCAAATCTATGGTTGCTTTGGAAAACAGCTGGTCATTTGCTAATGGAGGTGAAAATGACCCTTTCCTCCAACTCTTGAGTTATTTTAAAATATTCTACAGGGTGTGGAACATGAAAAGGGTACACTGAGTGGTCTGTGTAGACACGTGTCTAAGTCTTACACTCCAGGAAGAAGTCCTGCACCTGGTCGCACTGTGTGTGTGTGTGCATGTGTGTGTGAGTGTGTGTGTGTGTGTGTGAGTGTGTGTGTGTGAGTGTGTGTGTGTGAGTGTGTGTGAGTGTATGCGCATGCACAATCCTGAGCCGTGTTCTGTCTCAGATGGGAAAGGACAGACTCTTTTGCTCCTTTGCTGAATTGGAAGAAGGCAATGTAAACTGTGAGCATCTTCAAGGAAAGGGCCTGAGACCTGGGAGACTGAGAGACAGGAGGTGGCAGCAGGGTAGGTCTGTGGGCCAAGTGGCAGGCTTATGTGGAGCTGTCTGAGCATCCCTGCACCTTAATCCACCTCCGAGAGGCCTGACCCCAGGGGCCGAGCTGCCAGGGACACTGAATTGTGACTGAAGCCATAGAAGGGTTTTAGAGAAACTAGTGCTTGGATCTTAGTAAAATTTTCTCCTGGGTCTGGAAAGCATGTCTGCTTCACACAGAATAACTTTAATATAGTTTGTTTTCATGGCATAGGGATTGCCGTCTCAGAAGCACAGATTGGGAATGTGTCATGATTATGGACCCATAGTTCTTATTGAAGTACGGGAAAGACAAAGATCACAGGACGGTGATGCCCACAGACGGGTCACTCTGCGGTCTCCTTGGTGACAGCAGGACTCTGGGTCCCTGTGTTAACCCCACGGCTATGACTGGATTGCAAACATGCAAGGATGATGCTCAGGGAGTGCTGGACAGGGACAATTCCTGGCATCAGCAGGTGGGCCATGGTGTCAGCTCTGGACCATGTTTGAGCTGGCTGTGCATCCTGGCCATCGGAGGATGTACAGTCGAGAGAGTGTGGCCTGCGGGCAGCTGGAAATGTGAACAGCTATTCCTGCTTCTTACTTCTGTATTGTAAGTTTGAACTCCACTTTCCCTTCATATGGGTCATGGTAGTTGTCAAAGGTCACATGGTCTGCCAGGATCTTGCACACAATGAGGACTTCTGTGTTCTTGGGGACGTTGAGAAGCTTTGCCGCCACCAGAGGGTTGCTGTAATGGGGCTGGAGAGAGAGCACAGGGAGATGAGCTGCTTGGAAAAGCCCCGAACCAACCGGAGAAGGGAGGAGTAGGCATAAAGGGCTCTCTGTGAGTCTGTCTTGGGGTAAGGTCTGCTTGGCTCAAAGGAGCCCTTGGATCACAGAGAGGCTGGCTTCTGCCCACGGAGCAGCTAGGAGTCCTGACTTGAGGGGCTACAGATGGCAAACAGGAACACTTTGGAGGGATTCCCAGATGCCAGGACCCTGCACTATAAGGGAATCGGGTTGACATTCATGTTTTTGTTTCTCCTTTAAAGGGAGTGCGTTTCTAGGTGAATGCAAGAAGCGTTCAGGACTGGCTAAGTCATGCCTTTCTTTCATTCATTTTCTTTGTTTGTTTCTTGTTTGTTTTTCCAAGAAGCCCAGATTGGCCTTGAACTTGCTGCGTAGCCAAAATGACCTTGAGTTCCCCATCCTCTTGGCTCCGCCTCTCACGAGCTGGGATTACATGTGTGTACCACATGGCTCAGCCTTTGCCTTGTTTTTATAGAAAATGGCTTCCCTGTTGTTAAGTCTGAGGTAATCCAGCAAGTGCACTGGGGCAGAGTGAGGCAGACCTACCTGTGCTTTCTTGCCGTAGTAGGGGAAATAGTGGAGACTAAAGGTGCCATTGGGTGGGTAGTACTCAACCTGCAAGGGCTCAGTGTCCTTCTGGGGGTGTTGGGGCTCATCCTGAGAAGGAAAGGTCACAGCTGAGTTGGGGAGGCACTGGGCACATGTTCACTTTGTAAAAGTACACATGTGAGTTGTGTGTGTACTTTGCGGTACACACGAGTACCAACGCCAGTGATCACGTCGAAACTTTGCGTGTTAGGGCAGTAGAGTTAGACTTGCATCTGGTCAGCTTGCATAGTCTGGACTGCGAGCCTTACAAGGACGTAATTGCTCAAAATACCCAACCTCAGCCACTTCCCACCCCACTTAGCCCATCTTAGAGTCTCGGTGGAGTGATGGGACTGGGGGAGAAAGCTAACGAGTCTGAGAGCTCATTTACCAAAGCCAGTTCAGGTCTCTGCAGCTTTCTGGATTAAGTGTAAACACACGCTCCTGCGATCTCTGCTTTGCTGCCATCGTCAGACCTGCCCAGTGGATGGCTTACACTCATCTAGGAGCAGTGGCCTCTCAAATCTCAGGTCAGCTTGTGTGGGGCCAAAATAATTTTAAAAAGTAAAGAACAAGCAGTGTCTGAAGCCCTAGTGGCAGAGCTCTGAGGGCACAGATGTTCCTTGGATCGCTCACAGACCCAAGAGTGGACCCTCAGCTACTTGGAAGACATTTAGTGAAGGTAAGTTTATTATTTGATGTTGTACTTAGTCATTTTGTAAGAAGGTTTCTCTGAGATTGATGCCACCTAAGTAGACATACTAATCCCATTAAACAACTGTGCGGTTGGTGAGCTAGACTGTGGTTTGTATATAAAAAGGGCACACAGTGTGGTGTCCGAACAGTGGGTCACCCGAATCGATGCCAGGCTTTGTGCAACGTAACTAGGGGGGAGCCATAGCTGCAGGATTATAGCCCCGTGTTGTCACTCCTGGTGACGGCTCACGAGGTAACAGGGTAACAGGGTAACAGGGTTACAGGTGGCACATGCCCAGGGTTAACTTGAGCCCCCGCCCCCAGCTGTGCTCACCTGGAAGGCGCAGTCCACTCTGGGGGCTGTGTTGTTGCTGGGAAGGAACTTGACAATCTAGAAGAGAGGCTTCGATGTGCTCCTCATGGGCAGGGGGATACTTACACATGCTCCCGAGCTGTTGCCCCATGGTGCCACGGTGTAGGAGGGCAGTTGGCCCTAGTCACTGGCACCATGTTCAGATCTGCTGTGGTGATGAGTAGCAGCCTTCCTTGCTGCAGAACAGGCCCACCTGATGCTCTCAGTGGGCTCTGCACGTTTCCACATTCCTTCCCTAAACTTCTTTGGCTCCAGTTGTTGTCTCCTGAGCTCTGAGCAGGACCTATCTGCCTTTGGCAGGAGTGTCAGCTGCCGCATGGGCCAGTGGAACTCTCATCATAGCCTGACAGCTCTAGGGAGATCGTCCCAGCCTTAGGGCTTCCTGGTGGTTCTGCGCACAAGTGTCTGCCTGTCTAGGGCCTTGTAAGATGGAAATGGGCAGTGTGACTGATCGGCTCTCTCCTGCCACTTGGTCTCTAGAACAGTGGCCCTGAGCCCCCATTGCCTGATGCCTCTCACTCGACTGGACTTTTGCCTCTTGCTTACAGTGTCTCTGTTCTTAGGGCATCGTGCAACTTGCTGCTGCTTGGCTTCAGATCCCAGCAAAGCCTCAGGGATTCCTATTGGACCGACCCTGGGAGACCCCTGTTTCTGGTGCCGAAGGAGACCATGTAGGAAGGTCCCAGTGTCTCCCAGTCCTAATCCACAACTCGAGGCCCCTGCTATCTCTGTGTCTTATTTGCACAATATTTCTAGCTATAGAGCTGGCAAGATGCTGTCTGAATAGGGAGTTCTAGATTTGTGTTTAAGAGCTGAACAGGGCGAGTGCCTGGGCAGTCAGGGCGGGATGTGATAAAGGCCCCAGGCCCCATCGTTGAGTGTGAGGAGGAGCTCCTTACCGCTCAGAGCTGTCTCCAAAGTGGGGCCCTTGATACTCACTCTGTTCATTTTAATAATGAAGCAGGGCTTTCCGTCCTCAAAGCCAAAGCTGGGGTCCAGCAGGCCTGAACAGTTTTGCAGCATGTCTGCAGTGAACTTGCAGGAGAACTTGGTGTGGTTTGGAGCCGCAAAGGTCTCCTGGAAGAAGTACTTTTCAGAGGTGCAGTTGATGCTGTCCTGCTGGGCTGCCGGAGTATAGCCTGCGGAACACACCCGCTCAGCGGCCGGCCCCCACTGCCCACGGAGGAGTCCGAGACCCCAGCGATTCTCTTCAGACATAGACACAGAGCTGAATTCACGTTCACCCACCTTCTAAGAAGCTGTGGAGGGTGTGCGTGAGGCCAGCCCAGGAGATCTTCTCAGAGACGTTGTAGGAGATCTGCAGCCCTCTTTCCCCGTACACATCAGGTCTCAAGGTTACCCCTGGAGGGAAAGCACACCCCCTCGATCGGTTTCTCCAAGTGCTCACTTTTATCTGAGCCTGTGGCCCCGAGGTTGTCCAGTCTTGTACAAGCCCGGAGTACAGCTGCACCTGAGGTGGACCAGGTCCTCACATCTTGGGCGGGAGCTGCAGGTTCCCTCTCGCCAAGGAAGCTTGGCAGTAACATTATACAGAAAGGTCTATGACTCTAAGCACACAGGCCTGGGGCCCTGCCCTCTGTAGGGTGCAGCACCTTGGGCACGAAGGCCTGCCCTCTCCCCGAGACTCTGGCTGCCCAGGCCAGTGACGCATGCTCCATAGGAGACTGTGAGCCTGAGGATGGGTCATGAGCAGCACAGTGCAGTGGATGCTAACCTCCGGGGAGGGCTCCACATGGCCTGCAGTGGGTCTCCTGGGTAAAGGGATATGAACACACTTCAAGTTTTTCACTTGAGAGCTGGTGCACACCTTTAAGCCCATTGCTCCAGAGGTAGAAGCAGGCAGATCTCTGAGTTTGAGGCCAGCCTGGTCTACATAGAGTTCCAGGACAACCAGGGCTACACAGAGAGATCTATCTCAAAGGGGAAAAAAGGTTTTTCACTTGGAGGCTGAAGAGATGGCTCAGTGGTCAAGAGCACTGGCTGCTCTTCCGAAGGACCCAGGCAGGTTAGATTCCCAGTACCAACACGGCAACTCACAACCACCTGTAATTCAAGTTCCAGGGCACCCGACGCCCTCTTCTGGCATCTGCAGGCACTAGGAACACGTGAGGTGCACAGGTACACATGCAGGCAAGATACCCATGCACATAAAGCAAACAAAACAAAACGAGAAGACAAAAATGGAAAATTATTTTTCCACTAGTGCTGCAAGCTGCTCAGCAGGGGAAGATACTTGCCGCCAAACCCACTGACCTGAGCGTGACCCGGAACCACATAGTGGAGAGAGAGAATCGACTCCTGGGGGGTTGCCTTCTGTCTGCGTGTGCACTGTGGCATGCTCACACGCACACTCGCACAAATACGTGAACCAATGTAAAAAGCATGTCAGTGATTCTGGTTAAATGCGATAGCATTTTAAACAAGGTGTATGTAAAAAAAAAAAAACCCAAAACAAAAACAAAAAAACAAAGCGTGGAAAAGGGAAGTCAAGGCGAGAGACCTCACTGAGTCGCTTGAGTCTGCTGCGCGCCCGCTGAGCGCTGTCTCTTCTGCTGACAGATGGGAGGTGAGGGTGCGAGTTCGTGATGCAGACTCAGGCAAAGGGGCCGGAGCCACCCGCCCTTCCACCTTTTTCCAGTGCTGGTGCACTCTTGCCCGCACCTCTTGAAGTCACTCATTCCTTCCACGCACACATGGCCTTTGGTGGGAACAACCCGCAGTGTGCTCAGCCTGGCTCCCCCATGCTGCGCAGCCAGGTCTTGGTTGTTGCTATGGCCGTTGCTATGGCTGTTGCTATGGCTGTTGCTATGGCCGTTGCTATGGAAGCAGCTGCACAAGGGCTTGTTTTTCACATTTGTAGCCCCACATGGATGGGACCTCATCTCTCCTCCCATGCGTCCCAGGGACTAATGGCACGGGGGTGTTTCCACCCCAGGTCCTTCTCCTAGGACCCCCAGGCCCATTCCCTCCCAGCCATCTCTGTGTCCTTCTGATACTCCCCTGCCTGAGTGCAAGGCTTCTTGGCTCTGTGACCCTAACCCCCAACACTAAAGCCAAAGTCAGCCTTTGCAGTTTAGGGTCATTGTCCCTCTCAGGAAGCTGTGGGGGCCGTGCCCTGGGTGTGGGGAGGAGGGGACTCCATGTTGTGCTCTGCCATATATCACCTTAGAGCATGGAGAAGATGCCCTCCTGATGCTTACCCGGTGACTTTAACTGGTCCTGGTAGTCCGGGGTGTAGGGGTCAATGGTCTGCATCAGCACGTAGATGCACAAGGCAAAGAGCCCTGTCATGACCACATAGAAAGCCGCGTAGTAGAGGCTGATCCACACTGTGGAGAGAGAGTCGGAAGTAGCCACCTCAGCGGTGGCAACACGCAAAACACAGACATGCCTTTCTCCATCTCCAGCTCAGCACTGCTGGTGCCAGGCGCACTCTCACGATGCTGCACCATCAGCCCCTGCGCTGAGTTCCAGAACTTCCTTATCCAAGTGGGATCCCCGCACCCTTTCCATCCCTCGTCCTCAGTCCCTGGCCTGGACGCTCCCCTGGCATGTTAGGCAACTCTGTGTGCTCGGTGAACTGATCCGGACCCCAGAGCCTGCCCTCCTACACCCTGGAGTTCTACTGTTTCCCACGTGACAGGAAGGGAACGGCAGAGAAAGACAGCTATGGCCAAGGTGACCCCAGAGCATGGCTGGCTGGCCAGGCCACGGCTGAGCACATCTCAGGTTGTACTCTGAAGACCTGAGGGTGCTTGCCCTGTGTCCTGCAGAAAAAAGACAGCGGGCACGCTGGGCAGGCCCAGCTCCTGTGGCTCCCAGCGCTGTTGCCTCAAGCATCGGTGGAAGGAGGTGCAGAAGAGCCATGCTGGACGGCAGACGTTCCAGTCCCCATGTGAGTCTGGCTCCGTGGGCTCACACAGACCTCCTGGATGATCAAGCCAGATCCTAAGGGAGACCACCCCACTCTGGTGCCTGGCCTTGGGCGTCTGTGAAGTTCCCAGTCATGGTCTGGATGATTTCTAGGCATGGGTACCACTGCTGAGAGCCACGCTGTTGGAAAGTTCTGTGCCTGCCCTTGACTTTTGTCTTTCTGGAAAGGTCTCTAAAAACATGGGACACGTCCTCCGAGTGCGCGATGTGGGTGTGGCTTTCTCCAGCAAGTCTTCCTCCAGTGACCCAGGAAGTGACAGAAGGGCAGGACCTAGCCCATGGGGGTGAGGGATAGTGGGGTTATGGCGGGGGGGGGGCAGCTGCGGGATGGTGGAGGGGTCTCAGGGGGAGGCCAGCTGCGGGATGAGAGGTGGGGGGGTCACAGGGGGAGGCCAGCTGCGGGATGATGGGGGGGTCACAGGGGGAGGCCAGCTGTGGGATGGTGTATTTTTTTTTCTGACAAGGCCTTCCTGAAAGGCCACACAACAGTGCCTGTCTCAGAGCTGTGGTTGTATGGAGACCTTGTACTCTACTTAGGTTTGGATGTTGTGACGGCTGATGGCCTGACCCTGTGCTTATAGGATTGTCAAGGCTGTACACACAGCTAGCTTCATGGTCTACAGAAGTAGATGCCCAAGCATGTTCAGAAAGGGCCAGCAGAGGGAGGCTTCCTGTGGCAGGACTAACACGGTACTACACTTCTCACCTGCTACGGTTTCTGTCTAACTCATCTGTCTTCCTGGGACCAGAGCTCCCACAGGCAGGCATCCAAGCTTCCTGGGTCCTGAGCTCCCACAGGCAGGCATCTAAGCTTCCTGGGACCAGAGCTCCCACAGGCAGGCATCTAAGCTTCCTGGGTCCTGAGCTCCCACAGGCAGGCATCTGAACTTCCTGGGACCAGAGCTCCCACAAGCAGGCATCTAAGCTTCCTGGGACCAGAGCTCCCGCAGGCAGGAATCTTAGCTTCCTGGGTCCTGAGCTCCCACAGACAGGCATCTAAGCTTCCTGGGACTGGAGGACTGGAGCTCCCACAGGCAGGAATCCCAGCTTCGCTTGCTGCTTGTCCATTGATCACACGATGGAATCTGCCTCAACCAAGCTGGCTTATCGGATCATGGGTATGAGCTGGAGCTCCACATCTCCAAGTGCAGACGTAGGATCCCAGCTTTGCCACCATCAGGGTTGGTTCCCGATGTGGGCAATGCCATGTAGTCTCATAGTTTGAGAGCTACTGGTAAGAGTTCCATGTCACACAGAGAAAGAGTGTGCCCCAAGTCACTGAGACCTGTGCTGTTCTCTAGCCGATGGTCTCCAGCCCCTCTTTCCTCTGAGGACTGCTGGCTTCCTCCCCTGAGAGTGACTTGCCTATTCCTTTGTTTCTGTCATTTCTGTCTTTGTTTCTAAATTATGCTTTCTTCAGCTCCTGAGACCGTCATCCCCAGACACCAAGGCCAAACACTTGAGTTGAGCTGCAAAACCATTCCAGAAAGTTCTGGGTGGCGTTGCAGTCGTCCGGGAGGCTTGCAGGAGGCCTGGCAGCTGGAATGGCCTACCATTCAAGGTTCCCAAGGGGAGAGCTGGCAGCACCGTATCTGCCCAGGACCCCATCTGCGGTCTCTTCCTCAGTGACCCTCTTCCTGGGCTAGTTTCTGTACAAGTTCTGCTTCTGTGCTTCCCACTGGTGTCTCAAGTCTTCCCCAGTTCCTCTCCGAGGAACTGATTGTATTTTCCCTAAGTCCCCAGAGACTCAGGGGTTGCTGTCTGCTCCTGGGGGGGGTCTCAGTCATGAGGAGGGTGTGCCACATCTCCTTCTACATGAGCAGTGTATATTTTCCATGCAGTAGCATGTCCAACCTGGGCTGAGGCTAGCGGAGCTGTCCCAGAGATGAGTCATCGGGTGTCACCCTCTGAGTCTACTCTTATCTCAGTTCCCAAGCCCCTGAGATGGGTAGGCAGAGGATAGGCTTATATCCTGTAGTCCGTAGTTTGTGTGCAGACCTGGAGGACTGTGAACTATATCCCCATATGGCTGCTGTGGGAACCCAAGGGAGCAGGGCCTGGGGCCTGTCCTCTACGGGGAAGGGTGGCACCCAGCCTGTCTTCCCGGCGATGTAACCCTGCGAAGTTCTCCCTGCACTCCCCTAAGCTCTGTCACTCCAGTGCCATGGGTCCTGGGGAACATGATATCTACTCTTCGGGGTCTCAGGAGTACTTCCTGTTTGAAGAAGGCTTGCTCTGTGAGGGGATGTCCTGAACAGGTGCGTGGACTCAGTGAGGACATTTCTGCTCTTACAGTGGCCCCAGAAGGAAGAGCCCCTGAAGGTCACCACAGGGCAGCCAGGAGAAAGGAATCCTGCCTAGCCTACCTGGTCCACGCTTAAGAATGACAGCTACACAGGGCTGTCAGATACAGCTGGAGACCAGGGAGGTCTCCAGATACGCCCAGAATGTTGGAGTCATGGCGACTCTCACAATAGAACAAGTTCACCCAAATAAATCCCTGCCTCCCAAATTATCTGAACTACCATCAAGAAACTTGCTATAACTTAAAAAAAAACATTAGTTTCAGAATGTTGTTAAAATTATGGATGAAAAGTTGGGGCCAGTCCCAGACCTGCCTGGCAGGTGCTCTGGAGTCTGAGCCTCAGGGCTATCTGGGGATCCTGGCTTTCTGCTGAGCGGTGCCTGGTCTACAGCGTGTCCCCAGGTGTCCCAGCAGGGCCCAGGTCCTGCTGGCTGCTAGCCCTCTGCCCCACACCATGGCCCACACCTACCCCAGCGGGCCGGGGTGCGGCCCAGCATCTGCCCGGTGTCCGGGTTCCAACAGTACTGCCGGAATTCAGCCATACGCTGGCTGCATGACTTCTTCTCCTGCAGGGCTGCCATGGCCTCTTCCACTCGCCTGGGCTGGGCCCAGGAAGCCTCCTCGGGGCTTATAGTCTCCTCTGCAGGAGGCCAAAGGCATCAGAGCCAGCTATCAGTCCCCACTATCGCCTCTGCAAACACAGGAGAGGGCTGGGGCTTTCCTGCTATCTGCCCTCTGCTGTCTCAGAAGTCAGTTGGCCCTTGAGATGCCCTTGTCCTGATGGCGACTGGAGGGAAGTGTTCTGGTCTGAACAGCTTTCCAGGTTGTGTCTCACCTCTCCTTCAGGAGGGAAGACAAACTGGCAGGTCCCAGGCCAAGTGTTACCGGCCTGGGCTCATCCTCCCTGCCCCTTGGGTCCCTGAGACCTTGACCTGCTTCCTTGAGAGTCCTCATCAGGATGGTCGAGAGAGTGCCTGGATGTGTCTGCAGCTGAGTGGCCTCACAGACTTTTCCTTCTCAGAGTTTTCACCTGCTGATGGTGGCGGTGGGGGCAGAGTCACAGTAAAGGACATCAGCGAACAAAGCTGGAGATGCTGTCAGGGAGGGACCCTGTCTCCCAGGCTCTGCCATGAGGGTAGTGTTCTCCCGCCCTTTGCTGGGCAGTGGGCTAGAGCACCTTTAAGATTCATTGTGTCTGCAGAGGGATTCCCACTCGGGGTGGGGGGCTCCCGCTCACGGGGTCTCCCGCTCACAGGGTCTGGAGGTGCTTCTGGGCAGAGAGTTTGTGCTGTGGCAGCTTCTCGCTGATGAGGTTCTAATGTTGGGAGCTACTGGAGGAAACTCTGCGCTTCTCATATCCTGGTGGGCTTGCTGACAGTTGGAGGCGCTGCGAAGGTCCAGCTCAAGGGTGTAAGTAGATAACACGTGAGGGCTAACCATGCTGGGTGTCTATAGAGTACCCACCTGGTACTCTATACCTGTCTCTCTGCCCCTCCCTGTGTGCCACATGGGAAGAGTGCCCTAGATGCTCTGAGTGTGCAACCAGCTCAGACTGGCCAGGTTCTACCTCCTAAAGGAGGGGAGGAAATGCTAAGGAGGGGAGATGTGCTCTGCACCTTCTCAAGGGTACCCGAGGAAAAGCCTGGCCTGGCCCCGGCATATTCTCTCTGGCACAGCCCACTTATGATGTTAGGATTTTAAAAGCAAGTGCATGAGAGTGACTGAGATCGTCCGGGGTCTGTGTGTAGGGACCCACTGTGCCTGTCACCTGGGACCCATCTTATGTTGTCCAAAGGGTGCCGATGGACCCGGATCTAGATGTGCTGGGACAGGAGACTGTCTGTAGGCCTGGAGCCAGATGTGTGGGGACCAGAAGACACCCGTGGGCCCAGAGCTGGCATGTGTAGCCCCAAGCCTGGAGGCTGGCGAACAGGGACCTGGAGGCATCTGAGTGCCACAGTCACCATCTGTTAGTGAGCACGGAGACGCTCCGCAGGCGAACGATGTGAGTTATTCTGAACCTTTTTGAGTCCTGTCTTCCATCTTTGAGCTCCATCTTCTGGAAGCATAAATATGGGCTGACGTGTCTGTGGGAGGAGGGGTTGAGACCTTGGTAGAGGGCAGTTTTTCCAATATTTGCTCTGAGCCAGCAAAAGGAGCCTGAGACTTTACCCACCCGGCAGTTGGTAAACTCCCCTTTCCTCCACACGTGGTTTTAGAGGCCAGAATAAAATGTCAGGGGGACACGGCCCTGCTTCGGCTCCCCGTTTTTAATCGTATTATATTTGTAAATTTATATTCAATCAGTCAGTCCTCTGCTGGCAAATCCCAAGACCCCAAGAGAAATTAGCACGTGTGTACGATGGTTTCTAAAAGCGAGAGTGGCATAGGCAGACGCTTACTGCCTTCTTTTGATTGCCTTCTACCCTCCTGTGAGTCAAAATTACTGAGAACTCAGCTTTTTTAATTAAAAAAACTAAAACTCAAAAATTTATTATTAGTGTCAGTGTATGAGTGTTTATAATGTGTGTGTGCGCGCGCGTGCGTGTTTGTGCACGTGCGTGCATGTGTGTGCACGTGCGTGCATGTGTGTGCGCGTGCAGTTTTGTGGAGTCGGTTCCCTCATTCCACCTCTGCATCTCAACAAATGGTGCTGAAGCAGTTAGGCCTTCATTAGGGGAAAAAAAAAGCCTCAACTAAGTCTCACACCCTTTACAAAAATGAACTCAAAGTGGATCACGGACTCAGATGTAAAGCTGAAAGTCTGACCTTGAGGAAAAGATGGGGGAGAAAGTCTTTGAACCCAGGACTCTGCAAAGAGCCCTTAGACTCACCACCAAGAAAGCAACCCATAGATTGCTTCAACCTGTAGATTGAAGAACTTCTGCCTGCGAATGCCCAGGTATAACTGGAAAGACACGCTGCTACCTGGAGGAGACATTTGGAAACCACCCATTCGACAAGGGCCAGGCACATGGCAGATGCCAGGGATTCTTCAGATTCAGAGATAAAACACCAACAGTCCCGCAGCTAGAATACGGTAGAAAGATACTAGAAAATGTCACCCCAAAGTGGAGGCTTGGCAGACACTCTGGCCTACAGGAAAGCGCTCTGTGCGGTTAACCCCCGGGAAAGGCAAATAAAGCCTCAAAGAGCAAGGGCAGGATTTCATTTTCAGGAGAATGGGTGGAGCACTCAGGAAGTGTTGATGTTTCCTAACATATTCAGAAGACGGGGGTCTACTTGGGAAGGGGTTCAGGGGGAGAGGAGGGGAGACCAGAGCAATAGGGGATGGATGTGTTCACAGTATGCTACGCATGTATGAAAATGTCACAGTGAAACTCACTGTTTTGTACAATTAGCATATCTTAATAAAAACATTGCCAGAGCAGAATGACCAAACAGGCAGCTCTAGTCCTGGAAGGGTTGTGTTGTTTGGCTCCACGGCGTTGGTGACGCTGAAAGAGACACACGTACCTGAAAACCGTTCTGTCGGTTTTTTAGAGCAAACACATAGCTACCCAGAGTTATACTCTTGGACATTTATCCCAGAGAAGTAGAAATTTACGCACAAAACTACAGTAATGTTTATAGTAGCTTTGTTTGTAACAGCCCAAACTTGGAAAGAAACCAAATATCCTTCTCTGGATGACTGGTTAGACCGGTGGTTCTCAACCTTCCCGATGCTGTGACCCTTTAATACAGTCCCTCATGTTGTGGTGACCCCCAACCATAAAATTATTTTTGTTGCTACTTCATTGTTGTAGAAGTTTCTTTTTAGTTGTGTTTAAAATATTGCTTTGTGCACTGTTGGGTGAGGGGCTGCCCTAGGTCTTGGTGTTCTGTACTGTCTGCAGGTGTTGGATTTCTATGGAGGTTGTTTAATTGCTAATGATCTGCACATGCTATCAGTAGAACACCTGAGGGGTTCTAAAGAACAGGAACACCTGAACTCAGATGCTTGTGGTCCTAAGGTCAATCCAGAGCTGGCCATGACAGTGGTTCCTTCTGCTGAGGTCTGGCAGAGTTTGCACCTACGACATGATTCCTTGTCTTCTTGGTGAGCCACCACAGCAGCGAACTACACATTTCATAACTGTAATTGTGCTACGGTTATGAATTGTCATGTAAATATCTGATCTGCAGATGGTCTTAGGTGACCCCTGTGACAGGGTCCTTTGATTCCCACAGGGGTCACAGCCCGCAGGTTGAGACCGTGGGGCATCTACGCGGAATATGAAACAATGTTCAGCCGCAAGAAGGATGGAGCTGTGTCACCTGCCGTCCACTTCTAGAGAATTCCCTGAGGGAGAAACCTAGTCCACCAAAGGGCCCGTGCTCACACAGCACGCTTCCAGTGGTACGGAACAAGCACAGAGAGCAGGTCTGTGAGCCCCTGGGGCTTTGTCCTGGTGCCATGGGCATCCTGTGCCTATTGCATCTAGGTCTATTATCTGCTGAGTTGCTGCGCTGAAATTTAGGGAGCTATTCCTGCTGAGGGATCCCTCTCCCCACTCTCTCCTCTCGCTCCCCCAAAGTATATGCTTTGTATATATATATATATATATATATATATATATATATATATATATATATATATATGTATGCTTTGTATTATATGTATCTATGCTTTGCCATTGTCCCCAAAGCTGCACTGAACAAGGCTATCCAGGAATGAGTTTGGGAGACACTCCACTCGGCCCTGCTGTCTGAATAGTCCAGGTCAGGAAACTAATTTTAGCTTATTTCAGTGGCCAAATTCTCCTCAGCCCCTTCCACAAGGGACCTTCCTGGTGTGAAGGCAGTCTGGACTTCTTCAGCCCAAACCTGCTCATGGTCTGACCGGCTTCCATGTCAGTCATCTGGGAGCCTCTCAGAGGTGCAGATGTGAGCTCTGCCAGGCCCTCTGAGGCAGGTGGGATGCGGATTTCAGTGCTCTGGGAGGCTCTGCTGAGAAGGCCCCACATGGAGAACCATATCCCCTTCGGTCCTGATTGGTGCAAGAGTCAGTCATGGTCCGTCCAAGGTCACCACCTGCTAAGTGGCAGGGCTGGGACTAGCACAGGTCACCTGGGGACAGTGACATGCTGTTTACCTCACACATTTACTTGCCAATCTTCCTGTCACAAGCCCTTGCGGGGGGGGGGGTGGGGACTGGGGAAAGAGTTGGGGGTTGGCATTCATCAGAAGGCTCTCTCTTCACTTCCTCAGTCACAACAGAAGACCCTGTCCCCACCTGAAGCACCCCCTGCCCTTCAGAGAGGGGGGGTGGGCTGAACACTCATTTAGCCTCCTGACTTGGGCTTTGGTTCATCTGTATCACTTCCCTTTTCCTTCCTGTACGTGCTCTCTCCCCGTGGCAACTCCTCAAGCTGTCAGGAGCATCTGCAGACATGGCAGATGTGGTTCCCAGGAGATGGTGACATGCCCAGGTGTGTCTGGGTGTGACCGTGTCTGAGCTGGGTCCTGAGTGTGCCCCAGCTGTGTCTCTGCTGTTTCAGTCTTAGGTGTGCCCACCTGAATCCAGCTGTGTTCAAGATGCATCCCAGGCTTGTGTCTCATGAGTCTTCTGGCTTGGCAGGGGAATCCACGTGATGGCCTGTGGGTCTCCTGCAACCTCTCTGTGTCCTCTAACCATCCTGTAGCAATTTTTCAAGGAGACTTGGTCACCTGGTAAGTGCCCATGGTCTCACCTACTGACAGGGAAGCTGGTCACTGTGGGATTTCCCCTCTCGATTCCTGTTATCAGGAGGCTTCTTGCCTGTTACTTTCTTTTTATTTAAAAAAAACAAAAAAAACAAACAATTTATTTTGTTTTATGTGCATTGGTGTGAGGGCGTCAGATCTGCTGGAGCTGAAGATGTAGACAGTTGTGAGCTGCCATGTGGGTGCTGGGAATTGAACCTGGGTCCTCTAGAAGAGCAGCCAGTGCTCTTAACTGCTGAGCCGTCTCTCTGACCCCTGCCTATCACTTTCTTATTGATAAAAATGAAATACGGTGTGGAAAACAACCGTCTTTACAAGAGGTTTTCTCCTGGTTATCCTGGGGATACCCTTTATCGCCAGACTGACATCCCAAGAGGACATAGACACCTGCCAAGGCCAGGGAAGGATAGATGTGCTCCCAAGGGGCTTCTGGGAGCCTGTGGTGTGCCCTTCCCTTGGGAGCACGAAAGCAGTACACAGAGGGAAAGAGCCAAGCTAAACTCTAATCCTATTTGGAGCAGCTTAGAGGATTGTCTTTTTCTGGCACCTGCTGGTCACCCCTAAGGTGTCCTTAGTGACCCCAGGGCTGGGATTTAGCTAGATGCTTGTCAGCCCTAGTCTCCCCAGGCTTCTCAGTGGGTTCCTAAGCACCCTGGCCACGGCTGCATGCCTCCCTTGTCCCACAAGGGCAGAAACAGGCCACAGGCCAAGGGCAGAGGGTCAGGCCTGCTTTGGCTGCAGGCGCCCCAGCTTATGGCTCCTAACACTTGAAGTGGACACAGGGCAGCACCAGGATGGACTTTGGGTCCTTGGAGACTGTGGTGGCCAACTCTGCCTTCATTGCTGCCCGTGGTAGCTTTGATGGAAGCAGTGCCCCCTCCTCCCGGGACAAGAAGTACCTGGCCAAGCTCCGGTTACCCCCGCTGTCCAAGTGTGAGGGTCTCCGTGGCAACCTCAGCCTGGAGTTTGACAACTTGTGCTCAGAGCAGCCCATTGGCAAGAGGCTCTTCCAACAATTTCTGAAGACAGATGAGAGGCACGTGCCGGCCCTGGAGCTCTGGAAGGACATCGAAGACTATGACACGGCCGATGATGACCTGCGGCCGCAGAAGGCACAGGCCATCCTGGCTGAGTACCTGGACCCACAGAGCACCCTCTTCTGCAACTTTCTGGACCAGGGCATGGTGGCGAGGGTGAAGGAAGGGCCAACCGGGAGCCAGGATGGCCTCTTCCAGCCTCTGCTTCAGGCCACACTGGATCACCTGAGCCAGGCCCCCTTCCAGGAGTACCTGGACAGCCTGTACTTCCTGAGGTTCCTCCAGTGGAAGTGGCTGGAAGCCCAGCCCATAGGCGAAGACTGGTTTCTGGACTTCAGGGTCCTGGGGAAAGGGGGCTTCGGGGAGGTGTCTGCCTGCCAAATGAAGGCAACTGGAAAGATGTACGCCTGCAAGAAGCTCAACAAGAAGCGGCTGAAGAAGAGGAAGGGGTACCAGGTAGGGAGCCCAGCAAGTAGAAGGGTGCTCTTGACTAGAGGGATGGTGGATCGGTAGAATGTAGGCCACCCACCGCCACACGCAGGCCTTAGTGATCATGCGCCATTTGACCCTCCTGTCTCAGGCAGCCCCTGGCAGGCCGTAGTCCATCCGCACCATGCTTAGGAGCAGTTCACGGGGAGAGCCAGCTGTAGGAAGCTGCTGTCTGTGGCATGCATCTGACTATCTGGAAACCGTTCCTCAGTTCTGGCTCCTATTGTGGCCACGTACGGGAGGAAGCAAGGCGGGACTTTCGACAGCTGAACATCACAGGAGGCAGGACCCATCTGTGATGCTGGGGTGCAGGGCCATCTTTCCTGAGTACAGGTTTCCAGGGGACGAGAATGAGCCAGGGCTAGGCAGGCTGCCGGCATTTTGTCTCCTCTTTTGTTATTGTCGATGTCTGGTTAAGGTAGGATCAGCAAAAGCGGCTTATTGTCCAAGGGCCACAGCCCTGCTGAACGGTACAGACGAGGCCGTGAAACTCTCAGGGATGGACATCAGCCGCCAGCAGGTCCCTGCGCCTTTAGTGAAAAGTCCAACATTAGGTGCAGACAGCAAGTAGACTCAGGCAAATCCAGGCCCCAGGGGCCGTGGGCCTGCACCTCACTGTGGTCTAATGTTAACCTTTAAAACACGGCTTTATGCTCAGGTGTGGTTGCATACACCTCAATCCTAGCACCCAGAAGGCAGAGGCAGGAGGATCTCTGAGTTCAATGGTCTACATAGAGAGTTCCAGAAGAGCCAGGGCTATAAGGGAAACCCTGTCTCAAAATAACAGACAACTCTAGTTTTTACGGAACTAAATCACATTCTAGGCCCTTATATCTACCTGCAACCCAGTACAACCCTGAGTCTTTTCTGACTTCAGTGTCCTGGTGGGACATGCTTGGAATGAATCAGCTGGGCCTGCTGTCCTCAGCCCTTCCATAGATACTTCCAGATGTTCAGTATGAAGACAAGCAATAAAGTGCGGCTCCTGGAAGACTGGGCTGTGTCGGGAGTTAGCGGGACACAGCTGAGGACTGGGTGGGGGGGTGAGCACGTGTGGGGCGAGGGCGGGCAGGGGAGTGATGGAGCCCTGCCAACGGGTTCCAAGGCTATAGCCTGCATCAACGCATGCCAGACTCCCAGCACATCGCAAGCCTGCTCCGCGTGTACCCAGCACGCGGGCTGCTCTCCACGGTGTGTTTCTGAGGATTGAAGCTCACAACTTTGCTTCCAGGGTGCCATGGTGGAGAAGAGGATTTTGGCCAAAGTACACAGCAGGTTCATTGTGTCTCTGGCCTATGCATTTGAGACCAAGACTGACCTCTGTCTGGTAATGACCATCATGAATGGAGGCGACATAAGGTAAAGCTGTCCAGACCTGGGACTGGTTTCAAGTAGAGATCCAGTCCATGTCTGCTGGGACCCAGGACTTAGGCTGTGTCTGTCATTGCACATCCTTGGGCATCCCCACAAATGTTGGGGACCAGTGACAGAGGGCATGTGGTGCTGTGGATGGCTGTGCTGGCGTACCTTGGGTTGAGAGGACTAGGGAATTACAGTGAATGATTGTAATCATCATCAGTGCCCATCAGCGTCCCTGCAGTAGGGATAGAGAGACTAGACTCAAAGCCCAGCTTGCCTATTGCCTATGGTAGGAGGGCCAAGGAGGGTCGTCACAATCCTGAAGATGCTCTGAGCTTGTTCCTGGATCCTTGGGGAAGTCGGGCCACTGGCTTTCACTAGCTGGGAGGTTTCAACACTCTTTACCCCAGGGTTTTGTAACTGGAGACAAATATTAATGGCCGAGTCAGGTCAGGAGGATGAGGCGGAGAGGCCCTGGGGTAACCGGCACACAAGGTTAACGTGATGAGATCCCAGAGCGTGACGGTGAGACCTGGAGTGTCTCGGGAATGTAGGACACCGCTAAAGGGAGATATGACGTGCAAATACCTTTATTTACATGACCACTCAAGCTGAGCCTTCTGCCTTTTCTTCCAATGAATAATAGGAGGTGTAGACAATGAGGCCGTGAGGTCCCGAGGAAGGGGAGGAGGGCTGCAGGAAACCCATCAAGGTGTGCTGGAGCAAGGAGTGCTGGGTGACTCTTTCCAGCATTGCGGGTTATTCTGCCCCTCCCCTCAGCAGCAGCTGATTCTCTTCCAAGGCACCCTCCCTGCAGCTCAGGTCATCCCCTCCTTCCAGCTATGAGCCTTGCTTCCCTGCAGAGTGTTGAGGTGGCAGGTGTAAGAAAGAATGCAAAAAAGGATGAACTGCAGGGGCCTGTGGAGAGGGAGGAAGTGTCAAACCCACCCAGGGGGTCAAGGTCTGGTGGAGCAGACCACAGCTGGACTTCCAGATTAGGGGGCTGCTGTGTTTTAAGGAACTGGGGCTGAGCTCGTCTCCTTGGTCTGTCCCTGCAGTTGCCTCCTGGCACTGGCTTTGGGGTCAGGACGGGGGCGGTGTTAGGTAGCAAGCTTACATGGCCTCTGACACACTGTCTTGGGTAAGGTGTGCAGCTTCGGAGGCCTCCCGTTGCTGCCTTGGGTTCTCCAGGAGGACACTGGTACCTGGTCCCAAGGTGACCACACTATGCTGATCCACGTGGGCCCTAAGACCCTGGCTCTCTGTTTCTGCATTTCACTGCCCTTCAGCCCTGGCTGTTCTGTCTGCAGGTACCACATCTACAATGTGGACGAGGAGAACCCTGGCTTCCCAGAACCACGAGCCGTCTACTACACAGCTCAGATCATCAGCGGCCTGGAGCACCTGCATCAGAGATGCATTGTCTACCGCGACCTCAAGCCAGAGAACGTGCTGCTGGACAATGACGGTGAGCCCCCGGAGCAGGTGGGGGCCTAGCAGCTTTAGGGGCCCAAGGCGTCGTTTCTTCGGCCTCTTTGAAAGTTGCTGCAGAGGGGCCTAGTGGGCGTTAGAGTGTAAAGGTCACTGGTGTAAGCCGTGTGGTATGTGCATGCATGCATGCATGTATACATGTATGCATGTTTGTGTGTGAGAGGTGTTACATGTCTGAGTGTAAGTTGTGTGTGGTGTGCCTCCTACGTGTATGACACACCTTTGTTGGGGTGTGGATATGTGTGTAGTGTGTGGTGCGACTGGGTGACTGGCTATGGTATGAATGTACATAGAACGTGTAGTGTGTTTGCTGTTGAGCAGGGGAGAACTGCTGAGCCCTGGGCTCACCTGGCACCTCTGTCCTGTGGAATGTGTGTGACCTGAGCCTGTGTTGAATTTCAGGCAATGTCCGAATTTCTGACCTTGGACTGGCTGTGGAGTTGAAGGAAGGACAGAATAAGACCAAGGGCTATGCAGGGACCCCAGGTATGACCTGGGCACTGGGGGAGGGGGGTGGAGAAGCTTTGCATCCAAGAAGAGGCCGTGGTCAATCTTGGTCCCAGAGCCAAAGGCAGCAGGGTCCCCAAGACCTACGGTGGTGACAGAGAGGGGCGTGGAGCATGGCGACTCCTTATCCCTAGAGCAAACAGTGGCAATCAGGTTTTGCCTGGCAGCTCAAGAGCCATTTGTTCCCTGCAGGGACAGCCCCTACCCTGCCTTAACAATCTTACCCTCTGTGGCAAAGCTGCCCCTTGGTGCCTTGCTGGGCAGAGAGAGCACAGGACTTGCCTACTCCCTGGGCATTGACAGAATGATTTTGTCCAGGGTGTCTTATAGAAGAGCTGGAGCCTTGGGGTTACTGTATGGGTCACATCAGGGGCACTGGGGACAGAAACGTTCCTCAGCCAGCTCTTTCTATTCTTTCTAGTAAAACCCTGGAAGGTATCCACCACGTGCAGGGGTGCACATGTGTGCCTCTGTGTGTACATACATACCTGTGCATCCCCCCACATGTTTGCTCACTATGTCTTGTAGGTGTGACTGCATGCACACGCGGATGTCTTTATGTGTAAGCACATACATGGATGTGCACGAACCTGTATGTGTATGTGCATCTGTCCACATCTGTGCGTATCTGTTTGTGCATGTATGTAGGCATACAACTCCCTCTGTGTGCATACGTGCAAGTATGTATGTGTGTGTCTTTACACATGTGTCTTTGTGCATGTACATGTCTGTATGCACCTGTATTCATGCATATTTCATGCCTGCATTTGTGGACATGTGAGTGTATTCATGTGTGAATGTATATAGGCATCTCTGTGTGCAGGTTCAATACACGTATATGTGTGCATTTGAGCATGCATTTCTGTATGTATACATGTTTTGTGTACACGCACACTTGCACATATATGTGTGGTGATTATAGACCTATCTATGTCTAAGTGCACACACACCTGTGGCCATGTGTGTTTTACTTCCCACATCACTGATCTTCCTTCATCGTCCTCAGAGGAAAGGAGAGAGGCAGCACATGCAGAGGAGAGTCAGGGGGAGGATGTGCACGGTCCAGGTCCAGGCTTAGTGGCTACCTGACCTGAGGTGGTGTGCTTAGTCCATCAGAGCCTTTGGCTCTGACATAAGCACATAGGCTTACGTGGCTGTTAAGTGCTCCCTGTAACCCTGGCACTTACATGCAGTAGACACACCTGCATTTAAGTCCTTCCTGTCTCCCCGTTCTGGATTGTCCTGTATTCAGGTTGATTTCTGACGGGATTCTTAGATGTCTTCCTTCTTCCCTGGGCAGCCTGGCTTCAGACAGAACCTCAGTTGGGATGCAAACAGAATGGAGATAGGATCTTGCTTTGTGTTTCAAGGTCCACACGCCTCAGGCACTGTCCAAGACTGTCCCTGATGCCATGGTGTGTAAAGGGACAAGAGCTTTCCCCTCTGTCCTGGGGTAGGACAAATCCATATGGACCCTCAGGAGGCATGGTGCTTGTCTAGCTTGGCTCTCAGTAGCTGGGAGGTGCTGGGGCTCTGTGCAGGCACAGGTGAACCTCTGAGAACAGGATTCTGGAAGCAGCTTGGCTCGGATGACTTGGTGGGGATAGCCTGTGAAGAAACGCACCTGCTTTTGTGAGCCAAGCCAGACTTCACTTGGATCTCTTCAGTCTGCTGCAAGTCCTGATGCACTGAAGCAAGATTTGAAGAACTTCCAAACCAGAAATTGGCCCTGCTCTGGACTGTGTGAGGCCCAGCTGGCCACAAGAGGGCGCCATTGCCCGCCCAATCACCACCTACCCAGCTCGCACTGACTCTCAGGTGGAGGCAGTGGCATCTCTACCCACCATGTGAATCCCTTGGTTGGAATCCCAATATAGGCTCTGGAAATGCTGTGTTAGGGTGCAAACTAGAAGCTGATATCCCAGGAACCAATGAGCACTGTTCTAGACAGTTCTTCCCCTTCTCAGTCTCCCATCAGGCCACAGATGCAGGCTGTGCACTTCTGTCTTCTGCTTCCTGTCCTGTGGGGATGAGTCCATCTCAGAAGAGGCAGAAGTACTCTTGCTCCCATCCAATAATTTATGCGTGCCAGGGTGCCGGGGTGCCGGCTCTGCAGCAGCAATATTATTTGCAAAACCCCAAAACGTGAATGCAAAGGGTGACATAGTCAGGTTTAGCTTGGCACAGAGGGTGTGGCTGTAGTAGTTAGCCACTGTGTGGGCTCAGCAAGGAAGAGAGGGGGCATTTTCACAGGCAGAAGCCCTGCCAGACCTCATCAGAAGGAACCACCATCATGGCCAGCACCGTACTCAATCGTGGAACCCCAAGCTCTGAACTCAGGTGCTTTTATTCTCTCAGAACTCCTCAGGTGGTCTACTGATAGCACGTGCAGACCATTAGCAATCAAACATCCCCCACGTAAATCCAACACCTGCAGACAATACAAAACGTCAAGACCTAGGCAGATCCTCACCCAGCAGTGCACAAAACAATTACAAACCTAACTAAGAAGCTTCCCCAGCATGTGGCATTGGGTGAACACTGGTGACCGGTGACCTCTCGAAGTGGAGACGTGGTGTGCGTGGCTCTGGAAAGGGCTAGTTAACAACTCACCTTCCAGAGGGCTGCCATCTAGGAGCCCAGGGACGATTCCATAGCCTCTTATGTGGGGTTGAGAATCCACCAGGATGAGTGGGAGGAGACGGTCGAGACACTGTGTTGTAGACCCTGGGCATTAATGTGTGTGGTGTGTGGCCGGGGTCGAGACTTTCACGCAAACAGCCAAGTAGTGACCAGACAACTAGGAGAACTAGCAAGGACGTGTTTGTCCAGAGCAGCGGTTCTCAACCTGTGGGTCACGACCCCTTTGGGGGTTGAATGACCCTTTCACAGGGGTCGCCTAAGACCATCTGCATATTAGATATTTATGTTACGATTCATAACGGTAGCAACATTACAGCTATGAAGTAGCAACAAAAATAGTTTTATGGTTGGGGGTTACCGCAGCAGGAGGAGCTGTGTTAAAGGGTCACAGCATCAGGAAGGTTGAGGACCGCTGGTTTAGAAGGCTCCACCGTGGCTGTGCACACCGATGCTGTCCTGTGCAGCTGGACTTGTGGTACTGTCTCCCCATGCCTGTGTTGTCCTGAGCAGGTCCCTTCCTTGTTGTTAGGCTGCTTACGCCTTCCTTCTCCTTGTTGAAGGGTGTTAAGTGTGGCCTGCCTGTGACAGGGCGTTCAGCTGGAGCTTCATCAGCTGGAGCGTTCATCGTAGGTTCTAGCGCAAGGTCCATGTTGCTGAGGACAAAGCGTCCGAGGAAGGCCCGGGACTCTGGTCTCAGAGTGTTCCTTGGGCATCGGCTGCGGCTCCCTGGTCACGAGCCCACTCTGGATTAAGGGCACAGAGCTCACTTCATGTCCTTATAAGGGGAGAGGGGTCAGAAGGTCACAGCAGGGCTGGGCTACATCTGTGTGCCCCGTGAGTCACACGTACACTGTCCTGCTTGCATTGGCCTGAGCCTGAGCGGGAATGGAAGGAAAGGGAGCTTCATATCATGCACGAGGATCAAGATTCCAGACCCTGGCAATTCTGCCCTCAGGAATCTTTGGCAACGATGGAAACTGTTTTTGGTTGTTGCAACTATGGCCATCCCGTGGGTAACAGCCTGGTTATGTTCAGTGTCCTGCAGTAACAACAAAGAGGTTTCTGTCCTCCGAATCACTGTCGGCGAGACTCGCCCTCGGGGTATCACCAGAGCTCCAGCTGTTTGGCAATCACGGGGCAGGGGCCACGCTGTGGGAAAGCAGCTGCATCTAAGAACCCACATGTGTTGATGGTGGCAGGTTTCATGGCCCCTGAGCTCCTACGGGGTGAAGAATACGACTTCTCTGTGGACTACTTTGCCCTGGGGGTCACACTGTATGAGATGATCGCAGCCAGAGGTCCCTTCCGAGCCCGAGGAGAGAAGGTAGGTGCTTCCTGGCAGGAAATCCCGAAGGGGCCCATTCTGGGGCAGACAGAGGTGGTGGGTTGTACTGAGGACTGTGTGAGTGGTGCAGGTTCTGGGGTCCTGTATCTGGGTGATGTTCTTTCCGAGGACTGCCTGTTCTTGAGACCTGTAGGTGGAGCTGTTGAGGGATTCTCAATCTGTCCTTTCACACCAAGCCAGGAGGTGGCAGAGCAAGCAGGCACCAGCTGAGACTGTCCACTCCGGTAGACAGCTTGTTCTGCCTATACCGCCGGAGAGACGGTGGAGGTGTTGGCTTCGCAATGGGGATCTCTGGGGAGTGAGGCACGCTGTGGACATCATACACTTGTGTCAGGGGCTGTGTTTGGGGGACTACAACAAAGCTGACCAGAAGTTAGGAGAGCTCTCCACCTTCGTTTCTCTCAGATGGTTGAGTGAGATCTCTGCCCAGCTGAGGTCCCACAGCGACTTTCAGTTCTGTGCAGTGGACCAGTTGTGTAAACACGTAAATAAGTCAAGTTGTTTTTTGTTTTTTTTTTTAAGACAGGGTTTCTCTGTTGTTACTCTGGCTGTCCTGGAACTCACTCTGTAGACCAGGCTGGCCTCGAACTCACACAGGTCCATCTGCCTCTGCCTCCTGAGTGCTGGGATTAAAGGTGTGCACCACCACCTGGCAGCCAGCACCACTCTTTAGACACCCTTGGTGACTGGGGCTTCACTTTGGGACTTTGTTTCTTCGTCCTGAGATCTGAGCCCTTCAATGCCAGGCTAGCGGGAGGGGCCCAGCAGAGCACTCCAGCCGCCTCTAGCCCAGCGAGGGCGAGCGGGCTTGAGGCTCGGCCGGGGCTCACGTGAAGTGGGACGTTTGCCCTCCATGCAGGTAGAAAACAAGGAACTTAAGCAGCGGATCATCTCAGAGCCCGTCAAGTACCCAGACAGGTTCAGCCAGGCCAGCAAGGACTTCTGTGAGGGACTGTTGGAGAAGGAGCCGGAGAAGCGCCTGGGCTTCCGGGATGGGACCTGCGACGCACTGAGGGCAAACATCCTCTTCAAAGACATCAGCTGGAGGCAGCTGGAAGCCGGTATGGCCAATACCGTAGCCTGAGAGGGCTTAGGGAATGGTGCTGCATGGCCCTTAATGGCCCACCTTATCCATGGGGTCAGCCGCGAACGGAGTGGAGGATTGTGGGGCCCCAGCCAGCATCCTTCTGCCCACTTGGTCCTCTGCTCATCGGCAGCCCCGGCCTGGCACTGGGGTCAGGCAGGTCACTCAGGCGGAAATGTGAGTACTGAGCCCGTACTGACGCTCTGGGCCTGCCTCGTGGTTTTTCCCTCCCTCCCTCATATTCCAGAGGGTCAAGGATTCAAGTGAGGCAAGGTTTGTCTGCCTGTGATAGGTCCGCAGTCACAGGATACCGTGTGTGCCGCATGTGTACACGTGTCTGTGTATCCACGTGTGTATAGCTGCTTGAGTTTGAGCCCATGTTTGCACACATGTTGTGTGCATATGTTCTTGCCTGTGCTAGTCCATTCACTCATCTAATGTCTGTGTGTCTGTGAACCCTGTGCGTGTCTGTACACGTGGATTTTTAGGGGTGAATATAAGACACAGCCTTGCCATCCAGAAATATGAGGCGGGGCAGAGCCAGGTAGCATTTTCAACATAACTGTGATCAACTACAGGATGAGCTAGGAACATAGAGAGGAGGAAGATATTTTCCCAAGGTGGACTGTGATTGGCAGACCTGTCACAATGAGGTGCTGAGGAAAGGGAGGTGCTGGCTCAGGAGGTCTAAGGACCGCCTTCTGAGGGGCGAAGGAGGTTTGAGTCAGGGGAAGAAGTCACTCTTGGGAGCCAGCAGCCAGCCTGGACCAACACAGGCCCCTCGGGAAGCTGGAATTGGCGGCTTAAGTACAGCAGGGTTGCAGGGTAGGGCCAAAATGTTCAGAGGAAGCCAGGGCTGGAGTTGAGTGACACTCGGCTGCGCAAGACCAACAGCACTCTGCATCTCGTAGTCTCTGCCGAGAACTGAGGCTAGCTGGGGAGGGAGGACTCGGAGTTCAGTCTGACATCTGCCGCTGGGGTGTCTACCTGGACGGGCAAGAGCTCCACTGGGGCTGCGGGAAAGGTTGCCACGTGAGGGACTAAGGGTCCTGGTGTAAAGGGCTTCAAGATGCTTGGTTCATGAGGAGACTCTGGTGGGCGGGGTGTCTGGGGAAGGTGCAGACGGCAGGTGCTAGAATTTCTTTTAAAGGCTTCATAGCTGGTATAGTGAATCAGATCTGTAACTCTATCCCTGGGCAGGGAGACTGAGGCAGGGGGATTATGATTTTATGATTTCAGGCCAGCCTGGAACACGCATGCGCGCGCGCACACACACACACACACACACACACACACACACACACACACACACACACCACACCTTTCTAACCAGATCTGGGCTCTTCCACTCTGTCCACCATCCAGTCTGTGAGTGCTGAGCTTGCAGGCCAGGGTCGCTTAGAGAAGCTGACTTTTCTGTCGGCAGTAGGAAGAGCAGAAGGTCTTCTGTGTGTCTGTGGGACCCTTTGGTGCTGCAGTGTCCTTACCATGGGTATCTCTGGTCTGTTTCCCGTTTCTCCACAGGGATGCTGATCCCTCCATTCATCCCTGACTCTAGGACTGTCTATGCCAAGAACATTCAGGATGTGGGTGCCTTTTCCACAGTCAAGGGCGTGGTATTTGACAAAGGGGACACAGAGTTCTTCCAAGAATTTGCCTCTGGCAACTGCTCCATTCCCTGGCAGGAGGAGATGATCGAGACCGGTGTCTTCGGGGACCTGAACGTGTGGCGCCCAGACGGTCAGATGCCAGATGACATGAAGGGAGTCACCGTGGAGGAGGCAGCCCCGAAGTCCAAGTCAGGAATGTGTCTCATCTCCTAGCCAAGCATCCGAGGAGAGCGCGGAGCTGGCTGTAAAAAGAGAGGGAAGTGTATAGAGCTCATGGGAAGAATGCGACCCCAATGTCACATTCCACCCAGGTCACCATGCAGCTGTGTCTCCTTGTGGAGTGAGCAAGACTTTCGGTCCAGACCCTGCAGACATGGCAGTCCACCTCTTTGCCCTGTTTCGTTCTAAAGAGACAAACAAGGCCATAGGTTGGATAATGGGGTGTAAATGCTCAAAGAACCTCTGTGTACAGAAGTGTGGTCAGGCCAGGAGCTTGCATGTCAGAAACCTACGTCCAGCATGGGTCTCCTGGTTCTTGGAGACCTGCTTGCTCCTGGTCAGTTCAGGTGCAGGTTCTCATGTACCCCAAAGTGGGCTTTACTCTTACCTACCTCTCTGCCTGGCTCCTGCCTCCCCAGCTGCCTTTACTGGTCACCACTTGCTTTCACGGACCCCAACTTGGGGATATTGATTCTTTAGGGAGTAGAGAGGACGGATCAGCCCAGCTGAGAGTCACCGTGTCTTTTCAAGAAGTGGACACAGCGACCACAGGCAGCTATGGCCTCTGTCCTCAGCCACCACCACATGTGGAATATACCCAGCCAGAGTCATGCCCATGTGGTGGGGGGACCACGTCGTTACATGCTAATGCCACGTGTGGTAGATGTCTGAGCAAAGGCATGCCATGGTGTGGTGTATGACCGAGTCCGCCCACAGCCATTCTCCCTGCAGTGGATGTCTGTTCTCACGCCATCTTTGTGCCACCAGCCCCTCCTTGTTTGTGGGGGAAGGTGACCTACACATCATAAACTCAATAGTTTTAGAAGAACGCTGGCTGAAGCCAACACTGGAATACAACGCTGGACCGGTGTCCCCAAAGTTTGTATGGGGTAAAGCATTTGTCAAGAGCATGTTATCAATAAACCCCAGGCCAGCTGCATTGTGGAGAATTCCAGATGTTGCTATAGAGGTGCCTTGTACACATGATGTCCTGGGGAGTAATTGTTGGAGTCTAAAGAAGTCCCCATCAGGATTCTGCTCTTCTTGGAGAACCTGACACTGTAGAATCATGGGGTGCTCTGGAAGGGCCTTGGGGAGGTGTCTACGACTCCTGAACCATGGTCTGGGACCCCTGGGGACCCAGTAGTCCTGTAGTGCTGAGTGGTGTAGATAAGACAAATCTTCCTCCATCCCGTCTCCCCTCCCCCCATTCTCTAGAACACCATGCTGGATCACGCACTGGACACTTATTTTATTTCACTATGGTCTGGAGCTCACTTTAATATGTTCTGGGTTAAAGACCCCAGCAGTTTGGCTTTGCTGGTGCTTTGCTGGTGCAGAGGAGTCTGCAAAGGGTGGGTTTTAGAGCCACAGCCAGTTTTGGGGAGGCTTGGTCCTTGTTACACCAGCCATCATCCCTGTCTGGCCTCCGTGAACTTGTGGAGCTCATGGTGGGGCCTGAGGGTGCATAGGCTCAGCACCAGGTTCCCCTGCACCCTGCACTGTAGACAAGAGAGCGAGACACTCAGTCCAGTTTGAATTTCAGACAAATAGTGAACATTTTCCTACTGTAAGTATGTCTCAGTATTTGGGACATACTTACACTAAAACTATTCACCATTTGTCTGAAATTCAGATTTAATTGGATTCTCTATAGGCCTTTTAAAAATCTAAATCTGGCCAGCCTATCACAGACCTGTCGAGAAGCAGGGGTGAATTTGGGAGCGGTGCTGCTTTGCTTTTCCCTGTCTCCTAGGGTCTAATCGGGGAGATCTTTTCTCACTCTGGCCCAGTCACATGCATGCGTGCCACGCACAGAGACACACCCTAAGGCTCAGTCAGTGAGCAGACATCCAGATGTCCTGTCCTTGTTTGTACAAGCAGGACGCTGCTAGCCTCACCAGAGAGGTGGTGCTGAATGGGCTGAGCTCTGTGCTCTCTGGGAGAATGTCTTGGAGATTCTAGCCAACTTCTCGTCCTAGGGGTTTCTTTGACCATTTTAGGGGACAGTAACCTTTCGGCCCGACCAAGAGTTGTCACTACTCAACCCTGGAGTTATAGACTTCTCGGTCCTAGATCTCAGGTCTTGCCTGGACACTGACCACAGGGAGCTGCAACTTGCCCACTTTGAATCTGTCAGTTGGCTGGCCACCTTGGTTATAGTCTTCCAGGAAGACAGCTAGCCGAGGACGATCACCAACTGGAGGAGGTCATGGACACCGCCACAGAGGCCCATGCTAAAGACTTGCATAAAAAGCACCCTTTTATCCTCAACAGGAAGAGCCATCCCCAGGACTGGCAACCCACCTGGAAGCCCTTTGTGATGTAGGTTGTCTTGCACCCTGGCCAACAGCATGCGGTGAAGGGCTTCACCTCTGCCCACCCAGAAATACAACTCTGGCAAGATTCATTTCTGAAGTGAGTCTAGTAATTCTTCACCCCCAGGAGGAGCCTTGTAAAGGAGGCCCCTTAGTCTAGACAGAGAGGACTCTGGGAGCTGGAGGCCATCTTGTAGAAGGCAGGACCACGCTATGTGCGGTGAGACCACGTCAGCTTTTGCAGTGTTGTGTTCACACTGGGTTGGACTTTAGTCTAAGAATTACCAAGGGTGATTAAATTCTCCAACATGCCCTGAAACCCTTCCCAGCTCCAAAGCTACGTCAGAGTGGTCTGGGAGGCTAAGCATTCAAGTCTCTGGCTGTGATTTGAAGAGGGTTGTGACTGTCCGAAGGTCTGTGTTTGGGAAGTGGCACCTCCCGTGAGGTAATGTGAGTAGTCATGAGGCTGTAAGATGCAAAGCCTAGGAGCTGGTTTTTGGGGGAGTGCTTTAAAAAGGTTTACCTCATTCTGTGGGATTCTGTCTGGTCTGTAAGAGAGTGAGTTCCTCTACAGGAGTGAGCCTGACCTCTAAGCCCCCTGGTTTCCTGTCTGTCCATTTTCTCTTTCACTGTTGTGTGTTCTCTCAGCTGAGTCCATTGTGCTGAGGCCATAGCCAGAGGCCAAACAAATGGAGTCACTCATCTTGGGCTTCCAGTCTTCAAAACTGTGGGGCAAACCTCTTCACAAATTACCCTGTGCTATTTTGTTATAGCAATGGAAAGTGAACTGTCAACTTTAGAATTTCAAATCCATACAAAGCCGACTTCTGGCTCCAGACAAGATGTGTATACACACACTGTGGCGGTTTGAATAGACATGGCCTCCATCGACTCATATATTTGAAGGCTTGGTCATTAAGGGAGTGACGCCACTTGACAGAAATTAGGAGGTGTGGCCTTGTTGGAGGAAGTATGTCACTGGGGGTGGGCTTTGGAGTTTCAAATGCTCAAGCCAGGCCCAGTGTCTCTCTCTTCCTGCTGCCTGTGGATCCAGATGTAGAAATCCCAGCTGTTTCCCCAGCACCACATCTGCCTGTGTGCCGCCATTTTATCCACCAGGATGACAATGGACTAAACTGCCAGCAAGCCTCAGATGCCTTCCTTTGTAAGAGTTGCTGGAGTCATGATGTCTCTTCACAGCAACAGAACAGTGCCTAAGACGGAAGTCGATACCAGGAATAGGGTAGTTCTGTGACAGCCTGACCACGCTGCCTGTTGGTGGAATCTGGACTTTGGACTAGAGAAGCAGTCAAGTGCTTTTGGGGCTTAGCGGCCGCCCTAGTTAGAACACGGAAGACAGCGGTGCTGATGTAGATACGACAGCCCTGCTCAGGAGGTTTCCGAGTGGAATGTTATTAGCATGTAGCCTAGAGATCGTTTCTGTGATATTTTGGCTAAGCACATGGCTGTCTTTGTCCTTCTCTAAAAAGTCTGCCTGAGGCGAAATTGAAGAGTTTTGGATGAATGGCATTGGCAGAGGAGATTTCAAAACAGCCTGGTATTGACCCGGTTATCAGCGTCACCTGCGTGTTAGTTGTTAACGGCCAGTCTTATGCAGATTTATAACGAAAAGGAGGAAGCTGAGCAAGGAAAAATACAAATGTACAGTTTGAGGGGAAAAGGGACCTCGGGGACTGCAGCGGCGCTACGTCCTGTGGTCGGGGGGACAAATCCTTAAAACCCTGATACTGACTGAAACGGTGACTTCAGGGAAAGACCCAGACAGCTATGCTTCCAACTCAGGAAAAGGCATTTTTAAAAAGCTCGAGAAGTGAAGGAAATGGTCAACAACAGAACTGACATAGACGTAATTGAAAGAGGGCCGGGTTCCAGCCCCAGCAAGCAGCAGAACTTGGCAGCTTCAGCCAAGGTGTTCTGGCTTTAGAGTCAAGGACACAAGAAAGATGTTGCGAATCTCCCTCCAAGGCTGGGGAAAGCTGCAGAGGCCAGGCATGTGTCAGAGATGTCCCTGCATGGAAGCCCGGAGAGGCTGTTGCATAAAGCGGTCAAGGTGAAGCCTTGTCTGGGAGACTCCAAGATGCTGGAGATACCAGAGCCATGGACTGCCTGCTGAGGGACGCTGCTGACAGGGATGGAGCCAGCCCAGGAGAGAGAAGTGCACTGCAGGCAGCAAAGCGGGAAGGACGTGGAGACCTGAAGAGCTCTTTGACATCAGACATGGAGACGCAGAGTTGGGAAGGTGCCCAGCTGGTTTCAGTCCTCTTTGGTCCAGTATTTCCTCTCTAGGCCCCCTTTCCCCATCTTTGGAATGGGAATGTATATCCTGTGCATTGTGTGTTGGAAGTGTGCGATCTGCTTTTTGGTTTTGACTTTAAGGGGATTACAGTTAAGAGACTGCCGTGAGTCTCAGAAGAGACTTGAGACTCTGATAGACTTTCAAAGTTGGACTGAATGCTGTTTGACATTATGATATGGCTTCAAACGTGTGGGGGCCAGGGAATGGAGTATGATGGATTGAATAGGAACGGCCCCCACAGGCCATATTTGAATGCTTGGTCATTAGGGAGTGATGCTACCTGACAGGGATTAGGAGGTGTGGCCTTGGAGGAAGTGTGTCACTGGGGGTGGGCCTTGAGGTTTCAAATGCTCAAGCCAGTCCCAGTGTCCCTGTCTTCCTGCTGCATGAAGATCTGGACGTAGAGCTCTCAGCTCCTACTCCAGCACCATGTCTGCCTGCGTGCCATCATGTTATCCACCGTGCTGATAATGGACAGAACCTCAGAAACTGTAAGCAAGCCTCTGTTAAATGCTCCCCTTTAAGAGAGAGGCTATGGTCATGGTGCCTCTTTATAGCAATGGAGCACTGACAAAGACACACACTTTCACACTTCTTCAACTAAGTGCAGCTAAACCCCTGAGTGGAATGAATGAGGATAGTTGGCAGGCTCTGGAGATGGGGAAGGGTGGGGAAATAATGAAGTTTTTAAAGGATGACATGGCAGCCATGTTCTGGTTTCTATTGCCCAGGGGACCAGCAACTCTCAGAGGACAACCATTTAGCCATAAAACAGTATGGATCACTGCATCCAGCATGGCTAGTATGGCCTTGTAGTCGCGCTTGGCAGAGAGAGAGGGGGAACTTACTGTCCGGCTCAGCAGGGGTAGGAGCTGGATGTCCAAACTCTGTTAGGTGAGGGCTGATTGCCCAACCTGCCCTGCGATGAGATCTCCAGCCCTCATCAGCATGCTGTCAGATTCTGGTGGTGAGCTGGGACCTACAACACCACCTTATGGTGATGGGGAGTCCCTGCCTCAAGGCTGCCACAGGAGACAAAGGTTTGGGTAGACTAGACTTTCGCCCCCACAAACGGAATGGCTTTCCTGGCCCCTGCCCTGTTTGTGTAAGTGTAGTCTGCATGAGGAGGAGGAGTAAGAAACCTTCATTCCCAGGCAGGATAGCATTGCAGAGGCAGGGAGAGCCTGAGCCCCACTTCCCAGCCTTGTCACCGAGTCCTCTGAGCACCTCTCCCTACCAGAGAGGGGAGCACCCACCCCAGCACGCTAGAGGAAGGCCACTTTCATGGAAGACTTTAGAGAGACGCAGTCTCTCAGTGGCAACGTGTCTGGGAAACATGGAAGTCACGCACGCACCATCTCAAGAATCCTCGAAGCCATAATCAGAGTGAGAAACAACAAACAGCCCAACGTCAAAACGACACACGGATTGTCTGACAAGGGGTTGAAGAAGTCATCCTAATGATGCTTTGAGGACCAGCTGTGAAATGTTTGGGACAGAATCATAGGCAACCTCGGCGAGGAGACGAGGCTTCTCAAAGCGAGAGATATAAACATGACTAATGCAGTCTCAGGCCAAGGGAGGGCCTGGTCTGGGGGCTTGTGGGTAGGCTGTATGCAGGGTGTCTGGGGTGAAGTGCAGGAGACAGGTTTTGTTCTGTTCCAGAAGGTGATACTACTTCCTGTTCCTGTGGCCTCTGGAGCCTTCAGGTGAGCGCCAGATGTGTCGACCCACAGATGTCGGGTACCTGCGTGTCTCTCCTCAGGCTCCCAGGGTAGGGAAACACTTTACAAGGTGGAGAATAAAGCAGAACTTGCTGCCAACCCAAGATGGGTGGGGCACGAAGGTTGGAGGTATCCCCTGGAGACCACGAAGGGGACTGACTCTCTGGCTCTCGGGGTGGGGGGTCTTCGCACAGAGTCGAGTGGAGAAAGACTTGCTGAACTCATCACCAGGGCAACCATCCTGCGCTAATCTCCACTCTCCACCAGCACTGCTTACCAAACGTGTCACAAAGCAGTACCTAGCCCCGACCCAGGGTGAACAGAGTCAAAGCCCACTTGTGTGGCTGATCCTATGGGATCTGGATGGTGTCAAGGTAACACGCCAGTGTCCTAGAGTGCCACGTGGAGAAGAGAAAGCAGGGAAGGAGGTTTGTGGTGGGCAGAAGCTGAGACCAGATTTACTAGTGGTTGTGACAGAAAGCCCGCTTCTCAGGAAAGAACTGAGAGGCCTGTCAGCAGGTCTCCGACAGCCAGCACGTAAAAGTTATGGTCAGGTTCTAGAAACATCTATGCTTCCCCACGACTGACTGAATTGGTCTTGACACATGCAGTTTTAAAAACCCCACTGTGATGCTTTGAATGAGAATGGCTCCATGGATTCATGGATTCATCTGGATGCTTGGTTTTCAGTTGGTGGAACCGTTTGAGAAGGATTAGGAGGCGTGGCCTTGTTGGAGGAGGTGTGTTATTGGGGGTGGGCTTTGAGGTTTCGAAAGCCCACACCATTCCCAGTTAGCTCTCTCATCTCCCCACCTCATGCTTGTGGATCAGATGTGAGCTCTCAGCTGCTCCTCAGGCAGCAGGCTTGCCTGTTGCCGAGCTGTGCTTCGTGGCAATAATACTGTAAGTCTCTGAACTGTGAGCCCCAACTTAAATGTTTTCTTTTGTAGGTCGCCTTGGTCAGAATGTTTTGTCCTGGCAATGGAAAAGTTACTAAGACACCACTAGACATCACTGAGAAATGATTCTAAGGTAGATTGTGGTTTGGAAAGGGCTGGGTCAGAGCCGGAAGCCATGCAAGCTGATTGGACACCCATCCCTCAGTGCATGCAAGTGAGCCCAGATCTCCAAGGCTTCCAGGACATGTTTCTCCGTCAGCTTCCATCCACTGAAGTCACCCAGAAAGGGAAGAGGCTGCCCGCTTGTTCCACAGGAAGCTGGACTGAAGTGGACTTCGGTTATTTTTTAGTTGTGATCCGGCACTGAACTTTCCTGCTGTTAGCCTGTCACAGTCCTCATTTGGCCCAGAACAAATCCCTATAACGCAGAAGCATCACACAGCCATTACTGGTTCTGTCTCTGTGCTCTCTTTCCCAGTCATCCCGTCTGTGACACACTGACACACATTCCCATCTGTATGCGCTGTAAGTCCAACCCCTCACCCCTCAGTACAGGTGTGGCTTCATACAACCTCGTGTCTCATAAGTAGAAATGAGGACTACTGCACCCTCATTAACCATTGCAGTGTCTTCCTGGTGGGAAGGTCATGGGGGGAGGGATGGTAAGTGACCCTTTTCAAAGCTCATCGTCCCCATGCCAAGTCCCACTTTGGGTTCCGCTCTGGACCTTAGTCACCTGGCCTTAGGTTCCTTCAGCATTCCTGGGAAGGCAAGGCAGCTGGAAATGGCCCTTCCAGACATCATCTTTGCAACTTCTGTATTTGTCTCCCTTTGAGCCGGATGGTTTTGCTAGATATGCAGCCATTTGATTGACAGCGCTGAAAATGTTCAGCACTATGAATGTGTAACTTTCGACACTGTCTTTTTTTACACGCATTCAGTGTTAGTTGCTCCCACGAGTAGATCTGTTTATATTCAGCTGATCAAATACCTGAGGCTAACAGAAACTGAACAGAGCTCTTCACCGTGGATGTCCGCAAACCGCCAAGCTGTCACTGCAGATGACAGGGCCTCACACTGCTACGGCCACAGGCTTCATTCGAGGCCGGACGGCTGTACTTGTGTACGCACGGCCTTGGAAACATAGGGACAGGACCTTGCCTTTCGCCACCCTCGTCCCTTCACCTTGAAGCAGCTGTCACTGGCTGGGTCGCATCAGGTTTGGAAGGCTAGCTACAAAGTCCGTCTGTCAGCAGGACTCTGTAGACAGTAAGGTCTGAAAAGCAGGCAGCCTGTCCCTGTGGGATCTCGGCCTTTGCCAAGGAAGGGTGGAGGAGAAGAAGGCGGGGCCTAAGTGCCCAGGATGATATCCAGCCTCTGCATGGCCAGTCCCCACCAAAAGGAGCTTGGGGGTGAGGTTGGGTTCCTGTCCCAAGAGCCAAATGTGGGTATTTTAGCACTTCAATATTCTGCATGGGACCGTTACATTGTGGTAGTCTGCTGATTTTTCTTGTTGCTATCCTTTGTGGGTCTGTCGGATGCAGACTGTCCTGGACATGAGCTCTGTTAAGACAAGTCTCCGAGGAACCCTGGCCACTGTACTACTGCCCCCTCCCTTCCTGTCACATGGGGTCTGTCTGGTTTGTTCATGGCAGGTACCAGGTACCTCCACCAGGGACCAGGTGACACACAGACACAGAGGAAGGCTGGGAAGGGGACAACTTGAAAATGTGATGTTAAAAATAAATGCAGTTATCCAGACATTCAGTTTGGAATTTGATCTGATGTTTTAAAAACCATCTGTAAAGCCCTGGCCGCATAGCGATGTTTTTCTAAGATTATCGGGTCATTTCCAGATTGAGTGGGCTAGGGTCCTAACCGGATTCCCGGCACTGGGTATGAGCAGAACTGGCACCCACTGTCCCCCCACTGCCCAAGCCTGCCCTCCTCAGCAGGTTAATATTTGATGTGCTCTGGGCACCCAGGTCTGGTGAGTAGCTGGGTCTTGTTTCCGGGCTTGCCAGTGGCCGTGTTCTCTCCTTTCAGCCATGGGGTAGGCCTGCTGCACACAGTACTTCGTAGACTTCTTGGCTAAACCAGGAGACACTGCACAAGCTGGTGGTGGCTAAGAAAGACCCCATTCAGCGGAAAGGATGGGGATGGGGTGTCACGCATCCCGTGGGAACGCGAGTCACTAGAGACTCGCTCGTGGCTTTCCTGTTCAGTTACCAGCGAACATGCATGATACACGCGATCATGTATCATGGCTGAAAAAGTCCTTCCGGCAGAACTCTGAAAAGTCATTAATTTTAAATATCCGTGTCTCCGAGGATGTCTCATTCCTGAGATCACTTCCCACCTGTCTGTGCAGGAGGCTGGCACCCTGTCTCCCTGGGGTTGGGTCTACATTATTCATCTCCAGCTTCGTTTCACCGGCTATTTAGTTTCAGGAGGCTTTGTGCGTGTCAGCCCCACCCACCCCGTCCCTCAGCACCCAGCCAGCAGGTGACAGGGCTCAGGCTGTGGTTGGGGGAGGTGACTTGTAGCCGATGCTGAGAGCAGGTGAAGCCTGCGTCATTGTCTCCTCCGATCGGCGCGGGCCTTAGCCGGCAGACTGATGTGAGCCTCCAATCACTCCAGGGCCAGGTAGAGGAAGTTCACTCAGGTAGAGTGTCCTTACCCGGCAGAGGCTAACCCCAAGTCTGAGGAAGTCTAACGGGTCATCCTTCAGCACATCATCGAGTATCTCCTGATCCACCTAAGAGAGGAAACAGAGCGAGTGTACCTCCAGTAGATCTATACCAACCTAGGACCAATACCTGTCATCTTCTGTCACCACCCCACTGCCCTGTTTCCGCCCCCGAAAGATCAACCATGAGTCTCAGCGCTCTGGGATTCCTGATCTCTCGGGCCACCTCCATCCTCTCCATGTGGCCAGTGGCGCTCCCTGTACCCCACGAGAGCAGGCTGCTCGTCCTGTGCCTGGTGGCCAGCTGGACTAGTGCAGAGCGCACATTACTGTGAGGTCCATGGCTCGAGGCTTGCGGCAGAGGGACAGCAGAAGCTCTCAGAAAGTCTTTTGCCTCTTGCTTCCTCCAAAGCCTAAACCCAGAGCAACAGTGAAAAGAGGGAAGGTAAGGATTCATAGGCAGCAACAGCCCGTTGGGAAACCAGGAAGGATGCTCCTGGAGGCGAGGGCAGAGGCTGGGGACAGGACAAGGGAGGCTCGGCCAGCTGCCGGAGGAGTGGAGGGGTGAGTGATCACATGAAGGGCCTGATCTCGGGGAGGATATCAGGAAGCACATGTCCATTGCGCCGGATGCACCTCTGCCTAGCTGCTGCTTGCCGCTGAGACACAGATCTGTCCAGACCTGGAACTGAAGGAAGTCTTAGAGGGTGAGCAGTGGGAGTGTGCGCATTCTGGTTTACACGGGTCCGTGTGGGAGATCCACGGGGCGACAGTCAGACTGAAGTTTGTCTGCCGGTGCCAAACCCCAAGCCCCACCCTCTTCACATGCTGGGCAGGTCCCAGGTCAGTGGGGGAATCCTCTTCCTAGAAGACCCTGCAGCACAGGACAAAGGCAAGAGGAGACCCCTGGGAAGTGTCGCCATGGTCCGGAGCCTGAGGCCCTGCATGGTATGCGACACATCTCTGCCTCGTGGACTCTCCCTGCTCAGCTCGTCTTTGGGCCAACACAAGCCTGGTGTTGAGTCCTTGTTTCTGCCCCAGTCCTTCCACCAGAGAGCAGGAACTGTGGGTCTGACTGCTTATGGCGTCCAACTTGCCTCCAGAAACCATTTATTTACTCTACCTTCTGCTGGCACCAGCACCCATGTGTCCAACCAAAAGACGTATTACCCACTGAGCTCCTGACCACCCCACGGCTGGGTGGCATGTGCGGGACTCCCTGAATGAACTGCTGTGTTGTGTCTGCTCTGTTGTAAGCATAGCTAAGTTCCTGAGGGCGGTCAGTGTGGCTTCTCTCTGCCACTCCCCGCTCTGTTGTCTGTGGACAAAATCGATACATATCTATTGGGTGACTGAGTCAAAGCTGAATTAAAAATTAATACTCAAATCCAGGTGGTGGAGGCGCACGCCTTTAATCCTGACACTCGGGAGGCAGAGGCAGGCAGGTCTCTGTGAATTCGAGGCCAGCCTGGTCTACAGAGTGAGTTCCAGGATGGCCAGAGTTGCAACAGGGAAACCCCGTCTCAAAAAACAAACAAGCAAACAAGCAAACAAACAAAGCAATAATCAAGTGAGTACATGCTTTCCCGTTCAGAAGATGGCGTTAAGTTGTGGAAATCAGACCTACCTGGTTTATATATTGGTTCTTCCACTGACCAACCACCAACACTTTGGTTTTTCCATCTGTAAAAGGCCCACAGCATCGGTAAGGATTAACAGGCAGTGTGTGAAATCTGTAGTCACAACGTGTGGCACGTAATAGGTGCTCAACCAGGGTTAGGCCTGTTTTTGACTCCATGGTCCCGAGAGCCTGCAGAAGGCACGGGTTGCCTTTAGTGAAAGCGTTTGGATGTGGGGAGCCGTCAGGAGGCTCGTCCTTGAGGGGACATCAGAGCCCGAGGTCTCAGAAAGGACGTCAATGCAGGAAATCTGAGGCTGTGGTAAGTGCTTTGCTCCAAACAGGAAGGAATCTGGGGCTGGTGAGGAAGTGTGTGCCTCTGCCGTAACTGCTTAGTTACCTCCCAAATGTCAAAGCAATTTACAGGTCTCTCTGATTATCTTCAGACTGGCAGAAGACAGATTTCTTCATCTCTCATGATTGCTTGCTGGGAAATCTAAATTAGATTACATTTTAAAAATACCCAGATTCCAGACTATTGCTCCCTGCGGAGTTAGCCTGCTACCGCAGGGCTGGGCTGCGGGCATCAGTATGGCAGAAGAGCTGCTGCCTGCAGCGTGTGCGTTCTTCCTCTTCATATATAGAAGGGCGTGGTCTAAAATAACTAGTGTGATAAACACACAAACAATGGCACAGCCATTCACCAGCACATCTTGTGTACTTTATACCAGGCCCAAAGGTCAAGGCCCTTCTCAAGGGCGTCTGGAGTACGCCTTCCAGAGACGTCTGAAAAGACGTCCTTGGGGCTACGGTGGCGTCCCTCGGTCCAGTCACACTGGCATCTGAAACAACAGCCATCAACATCCACAATATTACAAACAGGTTTTTAAACTGTCCCTTCATTTTCCAGGTAGTTGTGTGGGATTAGATCCTCTCCACATATTCCAGCCCACCAAGTCCACCCCTCAGGAGAAGCGAGAGCACATGTCCGTCCACACGATGGGAGCCATTCTGGAGGCACTGCTCTGAAGAGCCTGACCCTGCCGACCGCCTCAGTGTCCCCTGATTGAATGGATGAGCATATCACTGCAGAGCGACACAGTCCAACAGGAGGCAGTAACTGTACTTGTGAGTTTCAGCTCATGGCTGGGAGGAGGAGACCCCAGCGAGGAAGCACACACATTAACCACTTCATTGTAGAAGTGGTTAAAACACTGTGCCATGCCGGATCACCAGGGAGAACCGTGGGCACCCAGGAAGGGGCTGAGACGGGGGCTTCAAAAGAGAGAAGGGGAAAACTGGGGTCTTAGGGTACAAACTTGGGCTCTGGCAGTCCCAGAAAGCGTAGTTTGGCTCTGGTCTCCAGTGCAGCAACGAAAGAAAACAAGCCATGTGAAAAGCAGAAAAAGAGTTATTCAATGTGGTCAGAGCAGGAAGAGGGACAAATGACTACATCCAGTGACCTCAGGTCTGGCTTCTGGCTTCCAATATGAGGTTTAGGGTTAGAGAGAGGGAAGAGGTACGAATCACTGAGCAGCCCCGGTCCGTGTGTTGACCCAGTGTTGTCTCAGCTCTGGTCTGTCAAATTGTCAGAACGGCAGGAAGTCTCTTCCTGAGAGGGAAGTTCCTTCTCTTTCTGGCATCGGGGCCTCACCCCCTCCCTTCCCTCAACTCCAGAGTCTCAGGGAAATTTCAGTTCTTTAGGGTCCATTGAATTAATACTCTGATAGCATGAGAATTTTTAAAAAGAATATCTTCTCTCCTACCAAGACAGCTACGATGGGTGTGCTCCCCGTTATGACTGTGCTGGTGATTTTTGTGGGTGTGCATGTCAAAATCTATGACAGGCAGCAGGAGATATGGCTCAGCAGGTAAAGGTGCTTGCCATCAACTTGGTGATCTGAGTTCAAAGCCCTGGATGGTGGAAAGAGAAGATCAGGCTCCCACAAGGCATCTCACGACTGCCACACTTGTGACATGACCCATGAACCAGCATGCACGCACAATTGCCTACATAGATGCGTGCGCACGCACATAAATAAATGTACTTTTAGGAAATCTATTAATTTTCCACTTCAAAAAAAGTACAGTTTGTTGTATGTCAATCATCTCTCCCCAAAGGAAGCTTTTAGAAGCTCTCAGACACATACCTCAGTGCAGTCTACCAGAGGACGCCTAAGACCTAGTAAGGAACCCAGCCTCTGGCCTGTGCCAGCCGTCTCCGACCTAGTTATACCAAGCCGTGTTGCTGGTGTGTATAGACTGCAGCCCATTTTGTAGACTACCTGGCATGTCTCCCACTTCCTGGAGTTTGGGCCAAAGCAGCCAGGCATCTGGTGCCACAGACTCCTGGGCAAGCTCGTGTGCAGTGCCTGGTTCCCGCAGCTGCGTGTAGCACCTGCCTGTGCCCTGCCCTCTGTGGCTGAGCTGGACACATGCCCGGTGTCTCTTCAGAGGCCATCTGCCTCCATATCTGCACCCCCACAGGCTCTGGGCTCCTTCAGAGCCAAGTAGGGGCAGCTCTTTGCTTGCAGTGACCAGCTCCTAGCCAGGTCTGAGCTGTCAGCGCTCAGAACCGGACACCCACCTTGCCTGCCTGCTGCTGCCACCTCTATTTCCCCCAGGGTAGGGCTCTCACTGCCAGCCCCCTCGAGTGGCTTAGTTTCCATGGGGCCTTGGAGAGTTAACGAGGTCATGGCATGGGTTGCAGATGAAGGAAGGCTGGGCTGCCGGGGTCCCCTTCAACTCCTTCACACTTACCAGGGAGAATTCCTCTCTTCCTTCCAAGGCCTTGGCTGGCTCTGTGGAAAGGCACACAGAAGAACTGCTCTCGGTCTGGAGGGGAGGCACTTAGGGCCCAGCTGCCCCAGAGCAAAGTGAGCCTCCTCCCTCCTTGTCCTGTGAACAATAGTTGATCTGGGAAGTGGCTCTGTAGGAGTTCCTGAACTGTTCTTATTTTAAGTTGTTTTCAGGGACCGGAAATCACTCTACACTGAGCTATGCCTCAAAAACCAACCAACCAAACGACCAAGCAACAAATAACAAACAAAACCCACAGAAACCTTCCAAAGAGCAGGAGTGGTATGTGGATGCAGAGCTGCCACAGAGCCCTTTGTACCCTTATACAAATACCAGGCAAGGTTTCTCTCAGTAGCCCAGGCTAGCCCCAAACTCATGCAAACCTTCCTTCCTTAACCCTTGGAGGACTGGGATTACATGTGTGAGCCGCCATTTGCAGCTTAATTCATGGTGTTTGTATTTACAGCCATACTCGATGGCATTTACATACTGGCCCCAGCAAGCAGGATCTGCACTGGCTGCAGAGCTCTTGTTATTGGTTATGTTCTGGGCTCCATGTTTCTGGGAGCTGCATACCAGCCTCGGTGCCGAGGTGGTCATTTCCCAGCCTCGGCATCCCTGGTGGTTACGTACCGGCCTCAGTTCCCCGAAAGTCACACGATGGTTGCAGCAGTCCTCAAAGTCACGCGCTGGCGTGGTGTGGCTCTGACCTAGCCACGTCTCATCATCCCTGTACCCCTACCCTGCTCGGCCGCTGTCTCAGCTCACTGGATCATGACCTCCTAACGCAGGTCTTGGCTCCTGCAGTGGCCTCGCAGTGGCCTAAACACGCCCCAAAGCTCCTTATGTCCCTTAGGAAAGGGTCAGAGCCTTTTAGTTTACTATATGCTATGTTCTGCATCGTGGGTGTGCTGATCTTCTCCAAACTGGCAATGCCTGAGTGTGGGAGGCACGACTTACCTTGATGCACCAGCATCTTTATCTGCTTCGCTCCCTGATATGTCCCCAGTCTCCGGAACAGTGTTTAGAACAGCAGTTCTCAACCTGTGGGTCACGACCTCTTTGGGGTCAAATGACCCTTTCACAGGGGTCGCCTAAGACCATCTGCATATCAGATATTTACATTATGATTCACGACAGTAGCAAAATCACAGTTATGAAGTAGCAATGAAAATAATTGTATGGTTGGGGGTCACCACAGCATGAGGGACTGTATTGAAGAGTCGCAGCATCAGGAAGTTTGAGGACCACTGAGCTAGACCAAGGTGGAGGCTCAGGCTGTGCAGAGAGGCCAGAGACTGCCCCACACTCACCGTGGTCACACGGGGTGCCTCTCTCCCCATATTCTCTCTCTGCTATCTATGGCTCCTTCACTTTAGGTACCGCGTGGTTTCCCTGGAGGGAAACCTTCCCTAGTGATGGACACTCAGTTTGGGACCATCTGTGTGGCTGTCACAGCCTGTGAAGAGCATTTGCGGGCACCCATTTGTGCCAATATGAAAGGCTGTCTCAGTGGGTGCCCAGGAGGACAGCAGGGTTCTCGGCAGAGGCTGCACTCCCCTGGGTGATTCTGCCAACATCAGAAGTGTAGATCACAGCTCTTCCAGAGATCTCCTAATTCTTGGGCTACCCATAAAGCCTCCTGGCTTGTGGGAATACCATCAGTTTGCCTCATGTTGTTCCCCGAGCGGTTGTAAGGAGCAATTCAGCCCTCACTGTAGATGTAGGCTCCTAAGTCCTCTACGCTGTTCCAGCAAGCAGAGTTCCTCATGGTGTCTGCTTCGGCCCTGCCTCGGCTTCTTTCAATGATTGTGATCCCACACACAGACAAAGAAACCTCTTCCATCCCAAAATGCTTTTGGTCATGGCGTCTTTGTGGAAACCCAACTAAGGAATGCCCCGTGTACTCATTGGTGTCTCTGCAGCTCCCCTTCTTCCCACAGCCTTACTCAGCCTTCCCAAAGTGACCTAATTGTCCTCAGCTGTGTTTTGCTAAGGACGCCCCACTAAGTGCCTCTCTTGGCAGGAGCGGCTGATCCCCATCACACTCTCTCCTGCCCCCCTTCCTTCCCTTCTGTATCTATGTTTTGCAGTTTTGGGGATCAAGCCTGTGGCCTCACGCATACCATACATGGCATGTAAGCACTACTGAACTATGTAAGTGCTCTACTGGGCACCACTGGGCTCCATACCCCTGGCTCTCAAAATATTTTTCACAATACATTAATAGCCTTTAAGAGATTTTCTTTCCCTGCTGCTGCTAAGTGTGCAGTCTTCAGCTTGACACAAGATAGAGTGATCTGGGAAGAAGAGCCTCACCTGAGAGAACGCGCCCATCCTGTCACCTGTGTGCAAGTCTGCAAAGCATTCCTTAGTTAACGATTGATGTGGGCGGGCCCAATGCACTGGGGGAGGAGCCACCCCTGCGCAGGTGGTCCTGCGTGGTGAGTGACCCACGAGGAGCAAGCCAGAGAGAACAGTCCCTCCGTGGTCTCTGCATTAGTTCCTGCCTCGGCTTCTTTCAATGGTGAACTGTGACCCGACATGTAAGCCGAAGAAACGCCTCCTTCCCAAGCTGCTTTTGGTCATGGCGTCTTTGTTGAAGCAGTTAGAAACCTAACTAAGATATGTCCTGTCTACCCACTCAGAACTTTAGTGCTGTGGATCTAAAAGCTGGAGTGGGGTGGGGTAGCAGGAGCACCCCTAGAGCTCCACAGCCCCTGGTGCTATGTGGGGGCACCCACACAACAGAACCCGAGTTCCCACGCTGTACTGTGGGTCCACCAGCACCTCTATGGAGAAAACGTTTCCATCCGTCACCCGTGTGCACATCTGCGGAGCATTTTCTTAATTAATGATTGACGTGGGAGGGCCCAACTCCCTGGGGGCCTAAAGCAGCCAGGAGCTGGTCCTCTCCAGCACCAGAGTCGTGTTGAATCCCCGGTCTGCATCTGCTGAGTTTCTCTGCTTCCCTCCTGCTGGGCCACCCAGTTCTTGGTCCGTGGCCACCCCTGATGGAGGACTGGGCTCAGGCCAGCAGTCCACGGTGTCTCTTCAGGTACTTTCCTCCTCAGTGGGTCTCTCTTCCATCTCTGGCAGTGAAAGCTCCGGAACTTTTCCTAAACCAGTGTCCAGGGAAAGGAAAGAGGGGGAGGAGACACAGGAGGGGGAGGAGAGAAAACAGAGGAGAGGCAGGCACCAGGACCTAGGAGGGAAAGGGGGGTAGGAGATGGAGGGGGCAGAGGAGTGGTGGAGGGAGAAGGGAAGCACCAAGGGAGAGGAGGGCAGAAGGGGAGGTGGGGAGACCTGCCCTGGCGTGGAGGAGAGCGGACACGGGCCTTCTCATCCAGAGGCTGCTCCTGGGCCTCCTGAAACCTAACCTCCAAGTGGCTGTCCCAGAGCGCTGCCCTTCCAGCGGAGGGCACCTCGGGATGCAGCAGCTCTCACCGCCTTCGCCAGGCCCTCTGGCTCTGCTGGACACCACAGGTTAGTGGACAGCGTCACTGATATTTCTATTTCTGGAAGTAAATTTGGGGACTCGAGCCAGGTTACAAGTCTCGAGCTGGTCCAGGAGGGGGACTACTGGGCACAGCTTAGGGCTCTGTGCACAGGGCTCCCTTGCAGTTTGGGGCTGGGGGACTCAGGTCTGGTTTCTGGAACTTTTGAGCTGGCACAGGACAGCTATCCACTGGTGCTTCATCCTTCTGCACACCCCTCTGTCCACCGCTCTCTTCTGTTTCTCTCCCTTCTCTCTCTTATCAACAGACCCAAACACTCATAAGCGGTACCCCCCACCCCTCACCCGGGACCAACACCTTTCCAGTTCTCCTACTGTATTTATTTCAGTTTCTAAGCTTTTCTGGGAAGTGTTCGTTTGAAAGAACAGGGGAGTACTTCCTGCCTGAGAGGGAGAAGGGGACTCAGGGCATTCCGCGGTGTTGGTGCCAGTGAGAGCTTCCGCCGGCCTCACTCGCTACCCAGCCACCCGTCTCTAATTGTTTGATTTCCCACTTGAAGCCTGCAGCAGAAGCCAGGTTCGTCTGGGAAAACAGGAAAGCTTTGCAGGCTCTTGGCTACCGCCCCTGAGGTTTGGGTGCTCTTCTGGGAAGCAGCCAGGCCCTGGAGGGATGCCGGACATTTTTCCTGGAGGGCAGAGAGTGGGGGAAACTTTTAAGAAGAAAAGACTTTCCATCTTGGGTGACCCTTTGTGGTGGGATTAAGGGATCAGGTCAGGAGAACCCTGGTGGTAGCCTCCAATCTTCATTGAGACACTTGAGCGAAGTCTATTCAGAAACTAGATTGCTTAGTGCTGTTAAGCCACAATTAAGGAACCTGGCTTCTTTCTAAGACGCTGCCAAGTCCTCTTTTAAGGACAGATGCATTGTGGCCATCCAGTCATTCTCCGGAAAGCTCTAGATAGTGTTGAATGATGGTGGTATGTACCAGCTGCCTGGTTAGGTATGACTTGTTAGGATTATGTTAGGGTGACTTGGTGGTTTAAAAGTTTCTGACATCCTTTTCTTCTGATAAGGAACTCGACTTTAAAATGCTATATGGGAGTTGGTCCTTTTATATTGAGACAGTCTTGAAAGCTACTAAAGGTCTGTGTGGCCGCAGGCTGTGGCTATTTTTGTTATTTATGCCTCTGCTTACAGCTCTGAGCAGTGTTATATATAACATCAGAACCTGGTGGCTGAGCAATGCTCAGCTCTGAGCTACTTGAGGGACGCTTTGCCCCTGCTACAGGGCGAGCCCTCATGGACTGGTCTCAAACCCCAGGTTCAAATGATCCTCTGCCTGGACTTCCCATACCTGAGACTATAGACAAAAGCCACCACACTGTACTCCAGAGGAGTAATCTCATTTTGGGGTTCAGGCAGTGAGGCCACAATGGGGAACCCCACTAAGTTGTGCCCTCCAGGCTCTTATGCTTCAGTTAAGAACATGGTCCAGCACAGAGGACAGGCTGCTGTCCACCAGTGCCCACATCTTCTGGGCAGACCAAGTGGAATTATGAGTAACCGGTCAGCAGTCCCAGTCGAGACAGGCAGAGGCCTGGAAATGAGGGCAACATTTGAAAATGAGGGATGAGGTGGTGACGGGTAAGGATTGGGCAGGGGGGGGGGATAGAAAATGGTCAGGTGATAATGCTGGGGTGTGTGGGGAGGGCATGCCTGCAGCTGAATAGACAGGAGCTAAACAGTTAAGAAAACAGCCATCAGCTGGCTCACGCACCCTCAGACCGTGCTGTGCTTTTTAAACAATCAGGACAGCTTTCACAGATGGGTTCCGAGGTCCTAATGGACTCAGCCTATCGGGTGGTTGTTGTTCTGCCTCCACCCAGGTGAATTCTCTTCAAACCAGGTGGTACCACCTTCCGGTCTGAGCCGGACACTGGCATCCCGAGGGGCATTGACTTGGGCGTGGAGAGATATGCTGGCAGCCAGGCCTAGCTCATCATGTCTCTGGGTTTTCGTTATGGAATACTCTAGACCAGTGGTTCTCAATGTCCTTACTGCTGCAACCCTTTAATACAGTTCCTCATGTTGGGGTGACCCCCAACCACACAATATAATTAATTTTGTTGCTACTTCATAACTAATTTTGCTGCTGTTATGAATTGTAAATATCTGTTGTGCAGATGGTCTTAGGTGACCCCTGTGAAAGGGTCATTTCACCCCCAAAAGGGTTCCTACCAACAGGTTGAGAACCGCAGCTCTTGGGGGGGGGGTGTCAGACTGGTAGGGAACGTGAACAGGCAGGAGTGCGATCTTGAGAGACTAAATGCCGGCCGTGGCTTTCTGCAGGTCAGGAGCTCAACAGTGCTAAATGCCACACGCCTAGGATTTCATGCTAACGAGCCAACACGCAGGAGGGCGTGGCCCAGGGTGTTGCGGGCTGGTGCCGCCCCAGGTGAAAGATGCTTCCACGCCACGGAAGGGTCCGCCCGGAGCTCAGCCGCATCATTAGCTGTTTGGAATGTAATTGGTGTGTGATGCACTTGGGAAAAGGGGGAAATGAAACCCTCTAGGGGAGAAAGCACCTACCTGGCTCATATATGGCCGTTTACTGCTGTTAATTCATCAGCTCTTGCCTAGCATTTCTACAGCCACCCTGGGTAACACAGGGTGGTGCGTGGGACCATCCTACCGAGGTGGCCCCAGCTCCTTGGCTTGTTCCTGAGGCTGAGTGTGTGCAGGTGCTGGCCAGCTCTTGGCAGCGCTGTGGCACCGTGAAGAGCAAGGGGCTTCTCCAAAGCCTTCCTGCTGTGCTCTGCTGAGGGTACTCTGTGCCCTGTGAGTGCTTCCCCAGAAGGTGTGCCCTTTGCCTCCCGCTGGCCCACCCTCACTCCACAGGCCTGAGCCATCCAGGGTGGACTCCACTCAGCCTGCTCCCCTTCCCCTGGGTTTAAGGAGGCTGTGGAACCCGAGCTCCTCCCTCTCTGCGCACCCTGCTGCAGAAACCTCTCCCGCACCGCTGCTGCCCACTTGCTACCCACAGCCTTCAGGGCTTTCTCAGGGCCAGCCCACCCTGTTGTCAAACACCCCAGGGCCTCCTTGCCTGGGAGGTGTTTCCCTGTTGAATGTGGCACCTCTAAAACCTATGTATACTGTGCTTATCTTAAGTCTGTTGGCCTTCTCCCTCGAGAGCAAGAGCCGTGGAGGGCAGGGTTGGCCTTGTGTTCCTGGGCAGTGTGACTGGGACCTGGAGGTCTCTGTGCATAATGAATGCTCAGTTAAGTGTTTGGGGAACGAGCGTGAGACGGAGTGTGGGAGGGTGAATAGCGTGGGGTCCTGCGGGTGACACTGAAGCAAGGCCACAGGGTAAGCTGAGGCAGATACAAGGCTTCCCCGGACCCGGGACATGAACCTGCCTCTCAGAGAGGCAAAAGCATGGGGAACGGGGGCGGGAGACGACCCATATTTGAGGCCAGGCAGAGCCTGGTCAACAGGGTTCCATCTTCTACCACCACCTGGGAGCCTCAGAAACAGGCCAGAGGTGGACTGTTGCCAACTGCTGGGAGCCAGTGGTCACTGCTAGGAAATGGGTAGATCTGGTCCCTCTGGGGCTGACGGTAGTTTAGGATAAGATTCTCAGGAGAAACTTGCCACTCCCTGGTCCAGAGAAGGGTGATCAGGGCCGAGCAGGGTCTCTGGAACGGGGTCTTGTTCCTGGAGATACGCCCTTGCCGGGTCAGCCAGATAAAAATGGCTTTATTCAGTCAGCTGAGTCGTTTGGAGTGTGAGCAGTCACCTGTAGTTTTTGGTTTTTTTTAAATTTATGTCTTGAGTTTGTAACAATCCCTTCTTTGGGTGTCCTAACCTTGACTTGCGTTAAGCTTCACTGATGAGATCAAAGATGTGTGAAGTCTTCAAACGAGAAGCTCTCAGACCGTGAAGATTAGCCCATTAAGATCCAGGGGCCATTTGAAAGACGGTACACTTGGGTAGGCAGGCCACTTCTGATGAAGCAGGCACTGTGCTGTGTGTACACATATGTGCTTCTATGTGTACACATACTTGCATGTGTATGCACACTCATGAAACGCTGGCTTGTAGGACTCTGGGGTAGAATGAGGTCTCTAGACTTTGGCTCCCCTTGTCTGCAGTGACTTGGTGGGATGCCCGGCTAGATTGGAGCTGAACATGCCTCCTCTCTTGGCTTTGGCCGTAGCCTGTGGTTCAGGTGTATGACAATGCAGTCATTACAGGAGGCATGTCTGCCTGGCAGTCAGTGGGAAAGCTGTTCTATCTTCCGCAGGCCATCAGGGAAGAGTCAGGCTTATGAGGTACAGCAGAGGGCAAGGCCCCTTCCTGTGAGAGCTGTGCAGAGCAGCTGTCCAGAGGAGGGCTGTATGGTGCTTGCACTTGGCTAATGAAGGCTGGAGACAGATCCTCAGTGGTATTTGCTCTCTGATGTTCCACCTTCGACTTCATTCCAAATCTCAGTACAAAGTGGCTGCAGGGCCACTTTGTATCTCAGGCAGGAGGCAGGACATACGTCAAGGGGCAGCTCCCTGAAATGCATCTTGAATCTGACAATCTCTGCTGAGCATGTGCAGAACTCAGTCTCACAGCCCAAGGCTACAGATGCAGCCTTCTGGCTGGGTGGGTAGATCCATACCCAGAAGCCCCAGTGGCTGAAAAGGGTGAAGGGGTTGCATCTGGGCAGCACACTCAGAAATCCCAGCAGCTGATGGGGCACCCTGCATCTGGGGCAGCACACCCAGAAGCCCCAGTCTGATGGGGGTGTGTGTGCTACATCTGGGGCAGCACACCCAGAAGCCCCAGTGGTTGATGGGGTGGCCTGCATCTGGGCAACACACCCAGAAGCCCCAGTGGTTGATGGGGTGGCCTGCATCTGGGCAGCACACCCAGAAGCCCCAGTGGTTGATGGGGTGACCTGCATCTGGGCAGCACACCCAGAAGCCCCAGTGGTTGATGGGGCGGCCTGCATCTGGGCAGCACATCCAGAAGCCCCAGCGGTTGATGGGGTGGCCTGCATCTGGGCAGAGCGGCCTCTGACACTTAGGACACTTACATGCCACCTCTGTTCTCTGTGAAATCCTATCCTTGATCTTGAGACAGATGAAAACTGGGTGCACTCTGGCCTCAAGCAGTGACCCTTGGGTCTAGTGACCCTGTGTGGTCTAGCTGGGGCTAGATTTCCCCTTTGACGGTAGAGGAAGGCAGGTGACTCACAGGACTCCAAATGCCTGGGCCTGGAGCATACGGGGAACCAGCCTCGGCTCACTGACGCCCCTCTTTCCTCACAGAGGGCTTTGCAAGGAGGAAGAAGATCTCCCTGTGGTTTTTGGGCTCTTTGCTGCTGGTGTCCACCCTCATCCTGACCATCGGACTGGCTGCCACCACCAGGACAGAGAATGTGACCGTGGGCGGCTACTACCCAGGGATCATTGTGAGTCAGAGGCCTGTGGGGCACTGGGCAGGTGTTCAGCGTTACCACGGAGAGACACACTCTCTGCTAGTCCCACGGTGCTGGAAGCTTCCACTGGGGGAGGGGGCCACAGTCCTAGGGAAATGACCCCAGCTTTGATGCCTAGTGTCTGAGAGTGTGTTCAGCAGAGAGGAGTGAGGGCTGCTGGTCAGAGGACGCTGAGGCAGGCCAGTGTCATAGGCCTCTGAGAGCAGAGGGGGCAGGAGAAGGGTATGATGTGGTGACGGTAGGGAGGGTTCAGGGCTACACGAGATTACATGGAAGGTGAGGAGGGCCAGAGCCTCTAAAAGTCTGAAGAGACGGCCACACATTCTCGATCCCTGAAGGACTAGCCCTGCTGCCCTGTGCATTAACACGTGCAGCTACTCCAGTCTCATTCTTGGAAGGGGGGCTGGTGGCTTTGAGAGCCCTGTGGGGAGGAAGGCCGTGCACCGAAGCTGTTGTTCGTGGTACCACCCCTGAAAACCTGATTCCCATGACCCAAAGCTGAACAGGCATCGCAGAAGCATCAGCCTCTGCCCGACCAGCAGGCCTTGGTGGGCGTGCTGTCTCTCTCTAAGGAAAGAAACTCTGCTGTGTGGGGCTTCCTAAGGTGGAGTGGCCACTTTCTTCTGACAAAGTATTTAATATTTAGCTTTTTTTTTTTTTTTTTTTAAGACAGGGTCTCATTTGGTAGCCCAACTTGGACACCCTCCTGCCTCAGCTTCCTAAGGGCTAGGATTATACACGTGAGCTACCAAACCCAACTGGACAAAACATTTTAAGAGTGAATTATTAAATATTTAAAATTGTGTTTACTTATCTTGGGAAGGGTGGCGTGTATGCCCTGGTGCATGTGTTGAAGTCAGAGGGTTGGTCCTTCTCCCCATGGGTCCTGGGGGTCAGACTCCTGTCACCAGGCTTGCCAGCAAGTGCCTTCACACGCTGAGCCGTCTCACCAGCCCAAGGGGCTTTATTAACTGTTAGGGGTCAGTATGATGCTAACCAAATGTCTCTCCTGTTCCTTTTGTCTCAGCTGGGCTTTGGGTCTTTCTTGGGAATTATTGGCATTCACCTGGTGGAGAATAGAAGACAAATGGTAAGAAGACACATGTCTTTTTTCAGCATTGGGTTGGGGAGTTTTGATCCCTCAACACAGGGTGCTACAGCCACAGCTAGGGCTTCCTCTCCACATTCATCTGACACCTGTGGACCCTGTATACTATACAAGCTGAGGGTCAAGGCCTAATGGGTGCCATTCACAACTTGGTCTAGATGAGCATGCCCCACTGAGGAACAGAGAGGTAGAGATGGAACAGAGCAGGGAAAGGGGCCGGATGTTGGAAACATAGTTACTGTTATATTGTTGTGAAGAGACTCTGTAACCAAGGCAACTAATAAAAGAAAACATTTAATTGGTAACTTGCTTACAGTTTCAGAGGGTTGGTCCATGATCATCATGGCAGGGTGCACGGTAGCAGGCAGGCAGACGTGGTGCTGGAGAAGTAGCTGAGAGCTCACATCTGATCCACGAGCTCAAGGCAGGGAGGGGGAGAGCTAACTGGGAATAGCACCGGCTTTTGAAAGTGCAAAGCCCACTCCCAGTGGCACACCTCCTCTGACAAGGCCACATTTGAATCCTTCCCAAACAGTTCCACCAACTGCAGGCCAAGCGTTCGAATATATGAGTGTGTGGGGCGTTTCCATTCAGACCACAATAGACGCTCAGGTGACAGCAGGGCAGTGCAGGAGACATGGACTGTGTGTTGATGCACTGTTGAGAATTCTTGCTGGAAAAATAAGTGGTGATCACTTCATCTAAGGCCCTGGGGCTCTCCCTGTCTCCATCCCTCCACACCTTGTGCCACCAGGGCTAGGGTTCCAGACACACACCCACATGTACTTCCCATGGGTGCTGGCGATCTCATGTTTGCACGGCAGGCACTTGACTGGCTGAGCTGTCTCGCTGGCTTTAACACTTCATTTCATCCAGGCTTTCGATCTACTTTAGTTTGCATGATCTGAAGCAGAGCTGCTAGGCATCCCTTTGTGTTCTCCCCATTGTCTGGACACCGTTTGTTGGAGTCTATTTTTCAAAATAACTATAAAATAGTTTTAAAATTTTCTTTTTTTTTTAAATTAAGAATAATTACAAAATTTTACCCCTTCCCTTCCCTCCCTCCAATCATTCCCACGTACACCTATCTCCTTGTTCCCTCTCAAAATCTTTCTCTTTAAATGTATAAATACAACCTGCTAAGTCCATTTAGAGTTACTTGTATGTATATGATTTCAGGGCTGACCAATTGGTATCGGATGCTCATTTAGGTAGCTCATCCCCAGGGAAGACCAACTCTCCCTCTTTCAGCATGCCTTAGCGTGCTGGATAGATCTACATCATGACACAAGATGACTTTAGTCATCTGAGCTAAGGAACCTCAACTGAGAAAATGCCTCCATAAGATCAGGCTGTAGGCAAGCTGTGGCTTTTTCTTAATTAGTGATTGATGGGGCAGGGCCCAGCCCATTGTGGGTGCCATCCCTGGGCTGGTGGTCCTGGGTTCTATAAGACAGCAGGCTGAACAAGCCATGAGGAGCAAGCCAGTAAGCAGCACCCCTCCATGGCCTCTGCGTCAGCTCCTGCCTCCAGGTTCCTGCCCTGTTTGGGTTCCTGTCCTGACTTCCTTTGATGATGAACAGCGATGTGGAAGTGTAAGCCGAATAAACCCTGTCCTCCCCAAGTTACTTTTGGTCATGGTGTTTCATCCTAGCAATAGAAACCCTAAGACACTTAGTCTCTTGCCATTCTTTTTCTGTGGGTGGTCCCAGTGAGATCTCTCTCCTCCAGGTGAGCATGACTATTGGTGTACTTCTTCAGGTCTTGTTTAAGCAGCCATAGTGTTGATGAGTCATAGATGAAGCTTCCTTGTTATCTCTGGGAGACACAATCTCAGTAGATTTCCTGGTCCTCTGGCTCCTACAATCTTTCTGCTCCGCCTTCAGTAACGTTCTCCAAGCCTTAGGTACAGGAGTTGCACTGTAGATTTATCAGCTGGGGCCGGTAACCTCATGATGTCTTGTTCTTTGCATTTTGGCCAATTGTCCATGTGTTGCAAAGACAAGTTCGTTTGGTGAGTGCTGGGAGCTAGTGTATCTGGCTTGACTCTGGTGCAAGATGTGCAGGACCCGGCTGGGTTGTGAGGTTGGATGTGGTGCAATTGAGATTGAAATCTGTTCTTTCTCCAACACAGGTTTGGAGCCTTTGTCAGTCAGCTAACCATAAATATGTGGCTGGTTTCTGGACTCTCAGTTCTGCCCTGCTGATCTATGGGTCTGCCTATGAGCCACACCATGGTCTCGGTTTCTGCAGCTTTGTCATAAGCCCTGCAATCAGGATATGCGAGTCTTCCAGCTTTGTTATGCATTTCCAGGTTGTTTGGCTTCAGCAAAATCCCTTGCAATTATTACGGGTGAACTTCCACAGCAGGGTCTCTGGAAGGACCACACTGAGGGTGGGTGCCAAGGGAATATAACTGTTCTCTGTCTAGCATTTAAAAAAACTTCTTCCACAAATGCTTTCAGTTTTCTTAGGATGAGTTTTGTGCTTTTGTTTTTAACTTTATGCCTAATTTGTTCATTCCGAAGCTACTGTGTGTGCAGTTTTGGAGAGGTCGATAGCACTGGCTTTTCATTTTCATTCCAAGCCTGCAAGCCGTAGGACTCATTTGCTGTTTCTGATGGCTTTTCAGCGGATTCCTTGGGATTGTGCCTGCAAGATTGTGTTGCTTTGCAGACAGCAGCTTACCTTTCCTGATTGAGTCCAGAAACCCTGCCCATGGCTACTCTGGGCCGGGCAGCTGGAGGACAAATGCTTAGGGATGATGTAGTGTATGTAGGTGCAGCTGGTCCAGCAGTGGACAAGAGGCGTTGCCCCTGCCCCATGTCCTTAGATTCCCCTGAGGAGCTGTGTGTGGTTCCTGCATGGTATTGCTTCTACCCTTTCAGAAAGGTGTCCTTTTGGGCTAAGCTTATATGACAAGCACACATTTCAATGTAACACTAATTTACTCTTGGACACCTTACTGGTGCCAAGCTGGAGGTTCCACCACTGTTGACTAGCTTTCATGGTGCTAGCATGCTGCATGTACTGGGGGAGAAAAGTGATCATCAGTATCACCCAGCTATAGTCGCTGTGACCTACAACTGTGATCAGTCTGTGAGACACACTGGTGCAATAGCGGCACAGATGTTATGGGAGTAACCAACCTTTTTTTTTTAATTATTGGATTTAAGATCACTCGAGAGGGAATCTATACCTGACACTGCTAAAGTGGCCAAGAACCTCAGACTGACTAGGTCATGGCTTAGGGGAAACCTACTAAGGAAATTTTAAAAATGGTGTTGGGCACCTTAAACCTGAGCCCACCGTAAGTGCAGTGCGGTAATAATGGAGAACTGAGGCCCTTTGGACTTCCGTGCTGTCCTGGGCAGGGCTGGTACCTGAGGGAGTATCTAAGCACAGAGCTGGCTGCAGTGAGCATTCAGAAATCGGAGTCACTATTTTGTGTCTCCAGGATGCATCCAGGTTGTTCCGGGGTATGGCGTCAGTCTGGATAGTTTCATCCAGAGAGAGGATGGCTTTGCTTCAGTTGTGTAGACTGCTCCACTTTGGATTTAGCTTTACTTTTAAAATTATACTACATAAAAATTTAAGCATGTGTAAAAGTAGACAGAATTACAAACAGACCCTCCCAAGTGTCCTCACCTATCTGGCAGTTCAGAGCTAATCTTGTGTCTCCTCTGTACTTCCCTTCCTGTGGGAGGTTAAGGCAAACCCCAGACACTTAATTCCATTTGTGCTTGCTCCAATCCATCCACTCTGAGGGTAAAATCTAGTTAGAAAGTATTCTACCATTATCTCTGCCTATTATGACAATCTCCAGTGGGAGCCAAATAATGACTCGGAGGGAGGGCTCTTCTACACCAGGGAGGACGAGTCGCATTCCCTGGAGAGGACTCCCGCTACCTGCCAAGCCTTCTCAAAGCATTACCCCCTCCCTTCCCGTTTTCCCTTCACTCGGTGGTTCTCAGCGTCAGGCTGTCTCGAGACGACGCTTCAGTGTCTGGGAGATACAGCACTATCAGTTTGAAATAAACTCTTGAAACAGTTTGTCACAAGACATGCACACAGCAACTGGGCCTCCCCTGTCAATAGAACCCTCATCCCCACCTTGAGGCAGGTGTGGCCTGCGTGTCCCTTCTGAACCCCAGGAAGATGAGGGGCCCAGCTTCGTCCTTTACCATCAGCTGGAGCTGTGGGTCACAGGCCCTTCTTTCTCATGGGGACTGAGGAAGGAGCTGTACTTTGCCACAGGCTATAGCTTTTCCCTCCTTCCCCCTTCCTCCCTCCCTCCCTTTCTCCCTCTCTCTCTCTCTCTTTCCCTCCCTCTCTCTCTCTCCCCCTCCCTCCCTCCCTCCTTCCCTCCCTCCATCCCTCTCTCCTTTCTTCCTATCTTTATCTGTCCCTGTTTCTCTCTTAATTTCTCTCTCTCTCTCATTCTCTCTCCTTTCCTGTCTTTCTGTCTCTCTGTAGTTCTCTCTTTCTTCCTGTCTCTCTCTCTTTCTTTCTCTCCCCCCCCCCCCCCGTGTGTGTGTGTTCTGCTTATCCCCATCTCTCTCTGGGACTGGCACACTAAGGTGTATCTTTATTTTATTTCTTCACACACATCCGTGGGATCAGGGGAGGGAATGGGAACTCTGGCTGTTTTCCTCTGACACACTTTGACTCAGACCCAGCCCAGTCATTCACCAGCTGTGTGGCCTACTCTGTCTCAGCTGTCTAGGGGACCCAGGCATCATGATGGCCAGAGCAGAGCTGCTGGCTTCCTGCACAGGGGACACGGGGGTGCACCGCTGTGGCCTGTTGTGGAAGGGTTAGGTTGTCCTTGCTCCAGAGGGCAGGCCTGCATTTGTGCAGCCATTCTTTCAGCACCCGGAACAGCTCCCACCACAGCCCCAGCGCTGCAGGGGTTAGGGACCCTACACCTGCTACCTCACTGGATGGTCCTGCTCACAAGAGCATGGTGCTTTCTGCCTAAGTGTTCAGTGAGCCAGAGCGGCCTGCCTTCAGCCTCCGTGCCGTGCTGCCAGGATGCTCTTCTGTCTAGTTCTGACTTCTGGGTTCATGTCAAAAACCTGAGATGAGTGAGGAGGGAGTTGCAGAGGTCACCAGAGGGCAGAGGTCACCAGAGGGCAGAGCCAGGGTCACCAGAACACATGGACCAGCCTGATGCCTGAAGAGTTCTGTGTCTGCCGTGGGGCTAAAGGCATTTGCTGATTGCTATGCTTGCTGCTTCCTTCCTTCCTTCCTTCCTTCCTTCCTTCCTTCCTTCCTTCCTTTTCTCCTCTTCTCCTCTTCTCCCCTTTCTCTTTTTCTCTTCCCACTCCTCCTCCTCATTTTTGAGACAGGGTCTTACTGTTTAACTCCATCTATCCTCAAACTCATTTTGTAGACCAGGCTGGCCTTGAACTCGCAGAGATCCACCACCTTCCGCATCCTAAGTGTGTACCACCGTGCCTGGCCTTCGCTTGCTGTTTCTTGAAGGTTGCCCTCCTCTTTCTTCCCTGTGGCTGGAATCCCAATGACTTCAGGCCTCTCCCAAGACTGGGCACCAAACCTACACACTTAAACAGATTCCCCTGCTAGGGGAGGGATTGCAGATAAAGGAGGGCTCGCACACGTGTGTTTAGGTGGTGTAAACATCTGGGAGACTCTCAGGAAGAAAATGTAGATTGCTTTTTATTTTGATAGGATCACACTGTGTAGCTGAGGCTGCCTTGAGCTCACGATCCTTCGGCCTCACCCTCCTGGGAGCTGGGATTGTGAGCACACTACCACATTCAGATCTAGGAACCCCTTGACCTGTTTGGTTAATCTGGAGCTGTGGTCAAAACCACAAGAAGGTTTTCAGCCTCATTATTAGATAAACATAAATTGGAATAATAATCAAAAAGGTAAACTGAGGCAAACATCTTTTAAGCACGAATTCCATGCTATTCTGGATGCAAGGCAGTGGACGTCATTGTCAATGACTAAGCACGTTTGTAGGGCGCTGTTGCATTCCTTTTCAAAATTTTAAAGCACAAGGAACCTCAAAGTGCTGCACGTCAAAGTGTGAGCTTAACGTGTGTTCAAGGAATTTATCCCACAGAAACGCCCACTTGTGAACCTATACGTTTTTATAGCAGACACGGCATTTGGAATCTGCAACAGACAGTTGAAGCAGCGCGCCAGGCCCTGGTAGCCTGTGGTCACATGTGACTCTGGCCCCTGCGGGCTGGGATGCGCAGAGTGGATCTAGTTACGTTAGAGCCTGGGGCGGGTACTCACGGGTGTGTGAAGACGGGACACCCCGCAGCTGGGTACGCAGAGCGAGGGCGTTAGCGTACCGCCATGCAGAGGTCGCCCCCGCGTCTGTGGCACAGAACCCACCGAGTGTCCCCCAGGGGTGTATGTGGTTAACCCCTCGGGCTGGCCGGGGACCATGACATCACTGGACTCTGTGCTCCAGCTGGGCGTTTTGAGGTTGAGACCACGCTCTCGTCTTTTACTCCTAGTTGGTGGCGGCCATCGTGTTCATCAGCTTTGGTGTGGTGGCGGCGTTCTGCTGTGCCATAGTTGACGGTGTGTTTGCGGCACGCCACATCGTGAGTATCCCCTGGACTGATCCATCTCTAGGCTCAACGTCCGTGAGAAAAGCAGGACTTCAGTTGCAGAGCCCGGCTGCTGTCCACGCTGGCTTCAGGGAGTTGCCTCCGCTGTCTTTTTTTTTCCTCCTCCTGAGTTTGGCTCCAGCACTGGGATCCTCTGCCTCCTACCGCTCACACACACACCACACCATGAGCACAACACACAGCAGACACGAACGCAGCAGACGTAAACATACACAACCATGCACGGTAAGCACAAACACAACTACACCCAACAGCACAAACCACACACACACACACACACACACACACACACACACACACACACCACCACCACACCCCCCACACACACCACACACACACCACACACACACACACACACCACACCCCCCCCCACACCACCACACACACACACACACCACACATACACACACACACCACACCCCCCCATACACACACACCACACACACACACACACACACACACACACACACCACACACACACACACACACCACACCCCCCCATACACACACCACACACACACCACACACCCCCCCCACACACACACCACACACACACCCACACACACACACACACCACACCCCCCCATACACACACACCACACCCCCCCATACACACACACCACACACACACACCCCCCACACACACACCACACACACCACATACACACACACCACACACACACATACCACACACACACCACACCCCCCCATACACACACACACACACACACCCCCCCATACACACACACCACACACACACACACACACCACCACACACACACACCACACACCACACACACACACACACACCCCCCACACCACACACACACCCCCCACACACACACACACACACACACACACACACACACACACCCCCCACACACACACCACACACACACCCCCCCACACACACACCACACACACCACATACACACACACCACACACACCACACCCCCCCACACACACACACACACACACCCCACATACACACACACACACACACACACACACACCACCACACCACACACACACACACACACCACACACTACACCCCCCACACACACACCACACACACACACACCACACACCCACACACACACACCCCCCCACACACACACACACACACACACACCCCCCACACACACACCACACACACCACATACACACACACACCACACACACACCATACACACACACCACACACACACACCCCCACACACCACACACACACACACACCACACACACACACACACACACACACACACACACCACACACCACACACACACACACACACACACACCACACACACACACACACACACACACCACACCCCCCATACACACACACCACACACACACACCCCCACACACACACACACACACACATACACACACACACACACACACACACCCCCCCATACACACACACACACACACACAACACACACCACACACACACACACACACACCACCACACACACACCACACCCCGCATACACACACACCACACCCCCCCCACACACACACAGCACACACAGCACACACAGGACACACACCCCCCCCACACAGCACACACACACACACACACCTCCCCCCCACACACACCACACACACCCCACACACACACACACCACACACACACACACCCACACACACACACCACACACACACACACACACACACACACACACCACACACACACCACACACACACACACACACACACACACCCACACACACACCATACCACACACACACCCACACACACACACCACACACACCACATACACACACACCACACACACCACACCCCCCATACACACACACCACACATACACCCCCCCACACACACACCACACACACCACATACACACACACCACACACACACATACCACACACACACCACACCCCCCATACACACACACACCACACACACCCACAGCACACACAGCACACACACCACATCCCCCCCCACACCCACACACACACACACACCCCACACCTCCCCCCCACACCCTCCCCCACACCCTCCCCCACACCCTCCCCCACACCCTCCCCCACACCCTCCCCCACACCCTCCCCCACCACCCCCCACCACACACACCACACACACACACATCACACACATACACACACAGATACACACACACCACACCCCACATAGCAGACACAAACATACAACAGATACAAACATACACATCGAACAGCTGATGCAAATATCCCTTATTATTTCAGTTCTCCCGCTTCTAGTCCTCCCTAAACACTGGGCGACCCTGTCCCTCAGTTCTAGAGTTCTGTGTCCAGGAGTCTGTACTCAGCTGTGTGTCCAGGAGTCTATGTGTCCAGGAGTCTGTCCTCAGCTATGTGTCCAGGAGTCTGTCCTCCGTATCCTCACCACACTTAAAAGCAAAATGAACCACAAAATCACAGACCTTGCTCCTGCTCATGTTTATAGTTCCATGGTCTCTTCTCGAAGATTGTGATTGAATAGTTGGAAACAGAGAATTGAAAGACTGGGTGAATAGATGTGTGGTTTGGATAGATGAGGGAATCCGCCCCAAGTCTTTCTCATTTCCTTTCTAGTAGAAACTTGTTTTGCTTTTAGGGAAAGAGAGAAGCCTAGTGCTCCTAGTGAGTTCTACACCACTTGGTCTGTTGAGCAGCATCCCCTTGCCCTGGTGCTGATGTGTCTGCCCAGCAGGTAGAGGGTGTCTGTATCCTCTGCTCCGCAGCCTGCTGGGTACGACACACAATTGCTATGGAAGGCAATAACTTGTACTATCTCGCTTCTGCTCCAGTCCGTGGAAGGCAAGACTGCAATGGCCCTCGGCCACTCCAGGTTGGGGATGGCCAGTCTGTCCATCTACATTTATCTCTCTAGGAACCAAGGCCTCTCAGCGCAGGAAGGTGCCAGTTTTACTCCAGTGGGGTTGGATACCTGTATGATGTCTACCAGACAGAGGTGAGCCCCTTTGGCCAGCATGACTTTCCTGCTCCCCAAGTTCTCTGTGTCTGGTTAGAATGGCTGTCTTGATTCTCACAGATCTTCCTGCTGTGCGGATATGAAGCCATTGAAAGCTAGGAGCTAGCCTGGACAGTTCCATGCATGGCAGTTTTATTTTTTGGGGGGGTGCGGGTGGGATCACAGCTGCACACTTTCCTCTTGGACACAGTGTTAGGATTCATCTGTCCGGTTCTGTGTGGTCAATTAGCATTCCAATTAGCATTTTCACTGACTTAATCACTCACTGCCACGAAACACTGGGATAACACACGTGCAGTGTTCGAGTGTTCAAAGACTCTCTGGCTCTCCCTGGGCTGGGGACAGCTGTAGTGTGACCTCACTCTAGCTGAGTGAGAGGCCAGGAAGAACAAGTGTGCACAGCCGCTGACCCGTGAGACCAGCCCAGGAGGGCGCTGGCACGTGGCTCGGTCGGGCTGCCCTAACCAGTGCTGTAGAGAGTCGCTGGCTTAGCAAATAAGGCTACTCGCACTGAGTGCCAGCGGCAAGGAACGCGGGAATCCAGGAGCAAATGGCTAACAGATTCTCGTTAGTCTGTTCTGGGCTCTTCAGACCTGTAGAACGTGGAAAGTGCATGCACTGCGTGTTGCCCAGGCCTGTTCTCTGCTCTGCCTCGTGCTGTCCTGCCCAGTCCTGTCTTGCTCTGCCCTGCCCCAACCCTGCCCTGCCTTGAGTCAGGGAGCGTCCTGCAATGCAGCCCTGCTCCTGGATAGGGGAAGGTCTTGGCCCTAGGCTGCCTGCTGTCTGTGGTATCAGAGTGTGAACCTGCCTGTCTCTCTACCCCAGGTCACCTGCTACTCTTTGAATGGGAGGTGTCAGCTGAAGGTGAGGGGCAACACGTGCTACTGCTGCGACCTTTACGCCTGCGGGAGGTAAGGGCGCACTGGGAGTCTGCGCACACACACGTAAACATGCATGGGCACAGGCAAGACCCTGCACAGGACATCTGTCCATGAGGGAGGCCCCCATTTCTCCCTTCCTATATCTACTTGAGTTTCTGCTTCTCCTCTCTGGATGTAGTTTCAGTAGTGAAAAAGTGGATTCTGGGATTGGGTCTCCACCCAAAAGCACACAGAGTGTGCTAAAGTATGTAAACCTGCCTGGCCCCCATCTGTCACATACCTTGAGGCAGCCGGCCACCAGGTGGCAACCAGCACAGCCCAGCTCTGCTCTGTTCCCTGGCAGTGCCGAGACCCACCTCGAGCTTTCTGCTATGATAAACATGGAAAATGAGAACACAAAGTGCTTGCTTATTATTCTAGCACAAAGGAGACAAAGGTAGCTCAGCCACTGTCCTAGCTGGCCATTAGGGCCCAGGCTAATGAGTTGGGACATCCTGTTGCCCACTTTTCCACCCCACTGTGAGGCCCTGTGAGGCTCCCTGGCTAGTCCCCACCGAAGGCAGCCGGATCCTCAGAGAATGAGCGGTCTCTAACTTGTCTGAGATGTCGTCTCCTGGGTGGGAGGAGACAAGAAACCAGTCCTAGAAGAGACACAGACCTCAGGCACCAGGAGCCCCAGGGGTTTGGGGTAGCCTGCTTCTTACGGTCTATCTATGGGCTTCATGGCCTTTGCACTCCCTCGTGCATTTCCTCCCCTCTGGAAACATCCCACAGGGCTCTGGAGGAACCTCAGTGCCTGTGTCAGGCCTGATTACCACCAACTGCTGTCCTTCAGTGATGGTCAGACACCCCAGTGTGAGCATCGCAGAATGTCCGTGGGCTCCACTCTGAATGATGTCTTGGTGACTGGAAAGAAGTGTCACTAAGTGGCCACCTTTAACTGGCCTTCTAGATCTCTGAGGGTTGGAGTGATGGGGTTGGGAGTTACAGTTAGAATTGGGGCTAGAACTAGAATTAGGGCTGGTATTGGAGTTGGGTTTAGCATTAGGGTTAGGGTTAGGCTAGGGCTAGCATTAAGGGAGGGATAGGGTTTATGCCATGGTTAGGTCGGGCTAAAGCTGTGGTTAGGGTAAGACTTAGGCCTAGAACTGGGGGTTTGGTTGTAAGTGGGTTTAATTTTAGATCCGAGTTAATTTGAGTTAAGTTTGTGCAATTTTTTTGTCTTGGTCTAAGCTATGGTTACTGCTAATCTATAGGTTTTAGTCTTGAACTAGTATCAAGGCTATGTCTTGCGCAGGTTTAAACTTAAGAATAGTTCTAGGGTTAGAGCTAGATTTAGGTTTATTGCTGATGTTGGGATGAGTTTAGGGTTAGGATTAAGGCTGAGTCTAGAGTCAATTTTGCTTAGGGTTATGGTTTCAGTTAAGGCTAGTGTTAGGCTTAGGCTTAGGGCTTACTTTAAAGTTAGGTTTTGTGATCCTCTTGTTAGCTGTAGGGCTAGGGCTTGGTTTACTGTTAGAATTGTTGTTAGCATTAGTGGTAGGGTTATTGCTAGGATTAATTTGGCATTGTGCTTAAGTGAGGCTGGGGCCTGGACTGGGGTTGGTGTTGGCATTGTATTGGAGGTTAGTTGTTAGGGTTTTGGGCTATAGTTATGGTTTGGAACAGTGTTATAGCCTGGGTTTGTGGGAGAATTGTGGCTATTGGTAGGTTTAGGCCTGGACTACAGTTTTAGGGTAGAGTTAGTGCCAAAGCGAGGGTTCTGGTTATAACTTAAGTTGTTGTTGTGATTGGTTTTGCCATGGTGCTGGTTAGGGTTAACACTTGAGTTAGTGTTTGCTTGGAGTTGATTCTTGGTTAATGTTACCAATGGGCCTATAGTTATTTCTAAGGTTTGATGGAGAGCTAGGACTAGAGTTAGGGTTTGGCTTAGTGGTGTTTGGGTTAGTTATCAGAGTAAGGATGGGGTTAAGGCCACGTTTAAAGCTAGAGTCAGAGGGTAGCTTTAGGGTTAGTGTTAGGGTTACTGTTATGGCTAATTTTAGGGTTAGGATCAGAGTTAGGGTTATGTCTAAGGGTTCGGTTGGTTAGAATGAGGGTTTCAGTTAAGTCTAGATTTAATCTTAGGTTAGATTTAATGCTATGGTTGGCGTTAGTGTTAGGTTTTGGTTAAAGTTATGAATTGGATTAGTGTGAATTTTAGGGCCAATGGTGGGTTGAGTATTGGAGCAATGCCTATGGCTAAGGCTAGGCCTACATATAGGGCTAGGGCTACGGATAGGGTTATGCTTTGTTGGGTTGTTTCGGCTTAGTATTTGTTTGACTTTTGATGATTAGATGAGGGGTTTGTTACGACTCTCACTGGGTTTAAGTTAGTTTTGGCATTGGGGTTTATGATTTAAGCTAAGGCTAGGGCTAGTGTCTGGAAGAGTTGGATTATTCTAGAGTCATTCTTAGTGTTGCCACTGTGGTTAGAATATATGGTTTGGTTTTGGTTTGCCATTGTCTGTGTATTGTTTTGACTATAGTCATTTCTAGAGTTTAGGTTATGGTTGTTAGTTTGAGGTTTATCTCTAGGTTAGGGTTTAGGTTGCGCTGGTGTTAAGGCTCAAGCTAGACCAAGATTTGTATTAGGGTTAAGGATGACTTTGGTGTTAGAGCTTGTATGTAGGATTAGGGTTAATGGTAGGTCTAGTTCCATGGTTCAGGTTAGTGTCTGCGTTGGGGTTATGAATAGAATTGGAATTAGAGTTTTTTTGTTTGTTTTGTTTTTCTTTTTTTTTGCTAGGTATAGGGCTAGGGCTAGGGCTAGGGCTAGGGCTAGGGTTAGGGTTAGGGCTTGGGCCAGTATTAAGTTTAGGGTTAGTGCTATGGTTATGGTGAGGGCTGTTGTTAGGTCAAGTGTTGGCATTTGGTTTGAGGTACACACAGATTTAGGGCTGGTGGTCTGTTTTGAAGTTTAGGTTCTACACATAGGTAGACCATGGATCTAGTGCTCAACAACGGTCATGTGATCACAGATATAATACTTGGGGTGATCACCTGACCATGCTCTAGTAACAAGAGCAGTAACTTTGTTGTCCCCCTCTCTCCCTCCCCCCCTCGCAGCACAGAGTCCTCACCTGCCTACTATGAATTTGTGGGAGTGCATAGCTGCCAGGATGTGATCCACCTGTACCGGCTGCTCTGGGTGTCCACGGTGCTGAACGTGTTGGGGCTGTGCCTCGGCATCATCACGGCTGCCGTGCTGGGGGCCTTCAAGGACATGGTGAGTAGTGTCTTCCTATGTGTTTCCAATCAGTCAGCTCAGAGCTCAAGGCCTTCCCCTTCAAGGGAGCTCATTGGCTTCCCTGACAAAGGAGGCCCTAAACTCCTGGGCAATATGCATGTCAGATGACAACCCTAGTCACCAACCATTTGCCCTGGAAACGGTACTCAGCAACCTGCTGATTGAATCTTCTCCCACCCCCTTAGCAGATAGAACTTATTGCCACCTAAGAAAAAACTCAACCTGCAACGCTGTTCTGTCACCAGTATTCATGGTTGCCTGGGTGTGGTGGGTCTGGGCAGAGCTTGGATTCATTCTAACAAGCTGGATGAGAGAGCTGAAATTCACCCATACCCACTTCTCTCTGAGCCAGGCTTTGAGCTCTAGCCTGCTTCCCTTTCATCACTGGCTAGAATCTCCCTTCCGTCCTCTCAGTGTCTGTGGCAAACCCTTTAGGGTTCTTCCAAATCCACTTCCCAGGTGAGTCTTCTTTTGCTTGTCCTGCTGTCCAGGGGCTTTGGCCTTTGGCTGCTCTCTGCAGCTCAGAGTCTGCTGCTCAGCTCTTTGTTCTCAGGTTACTTGTTGCCAGGGAGATTTAGGGATGTCCTGGCAGGACCCGAATCCCCACAGCCTAGTCTTTGGGCTCCACCAGTCTGCCTCCTTAGGTAGGTGACAGCTCCAGGTGGTGACTCCAGTGCAGAGACCATGTGTAGAGGGTGCTGGAACTTTTTGTGAAGTCACAAAGAGAGGATTGATCTACTCTTTTTGGCTTGGGTTAGGGCTCCCCAGAGGGCCAGGCTGCAGGTTTAAATACTGCCTTGAATGAGTTCGCGGGCGCATCGAGTTGGGTGGTCACTTCCCCCCCCCCCCCGCTCCCCCTCTTTCTTCACAGGTCCCCTTGTCTCAGCTGGCCTATGGCCCATCTGCACCACCTCAGATCCTCTACAACCCTGCCCAGCAGATCCTAGCCTACACCGGCTTGTGCCCTCCATCTATGACCGTGCCAACCTGCTCCTCCTACCCCCTGCCACTTCAGGTAGGCAAGTGTCACCCGTTGAGGTTGGGCATGCCATGGTGTCAGTGGTTGTTTCCGTGGGCTCCTGAGTAGACAGGATAGGACTATAAGTAGAGAAGAGTGTGCTTTGGGGGACTCTCCTGTCTAGGTGATGGCACTGGGTTATTATGGGATGGGTCATGTCATTTTCGAGGCTTATTGATATTTATGGCCCTGGCAACCCATGAGAGTGCTCTCCCAGTAGCTGCTTATTTTAGCCATGAACTGGCCCCCTGTCAGCCAGGGGGTCTGAGATGCCACCAGCTGCCTGGGTTCTGAACACTTGTATGCTGTGATGTTCTAAGTGAAGCCATGTGCTTGCCAACACCCACTGACATTTATCTACGAAGATGGCAGCCCCATAGAGCCCATGTGCCCAGTGCTGTGGACCCTGAGGCCACCAGGGAAGGAGGTCTGAAATAAGATCTTGTTTGAATGGGGCTTTGCCTCTCCTGTTTCCACTCTTGGCTTTGGCTTGTTCATGTCTCACAAAGCTCTGGTGGCCTTGGGTAAAAGGGCCCCAGCTGTCCAGTGGTGTTGCATTGGCTTGGACTTGGTACTGTGGACTCGTGGGGCTGTGACATTCTTGGCTTGCATCTTAGCACCACGAGGTAGCAGGCAGGTCCTGGCCTCTACCTGCGTATGTGAATACCCCTCGTTATGGCACAAAATCATCTGTGGACATTTCCCAGTTTCTCCTGGTAGGAGCCCAGAGCTGGACAGACCTTTTAGATGGGGTAATACTTGCTCATGCCACCTGGCTAGTAGGTGGCTTGTGTTGTGACACTAACAGAAGCAGACATCAGACTCGCGGACCGTGTTAAGTATAGCTCCATGTCATGTCAAAATGAGTTTCTTTGACATTTGGAGTCACATGTCCTCAGGTATCCCTGAGGCCTGTGCCTAGTGAGCCACGCTTACACAGAGTGAGGCATTGCCAAGCAAAATGACTATCTGGGGAGGACACCAGTGTCCAGCTCTGACCATCTTGGGTGTGGAGAGCTGCCAGGGCCCCAAACATAGTAACCAGGTGTGAGCAGCATTTGAGAGTCTTGTGAACATCTGTGCTCCACATTTGTGAAGTGGGGGCTGACAACATGGGGAGCTGGAAGAAGGCATGGGAACCCCAGTGTCTAGGACCCAAAAGTACAGCTTCACATTGTTTCCAGGGCTCACTGGTACCCTGGACTCAGAAAGGTGAGGCTGCTCTATCTCCTAATAGGGGACAGGTTCATTTCCTCTGTACCCCAGCTTCCTCCGTTTACCTGGAAATGAAGCTGGGGCTGTAATCCATGGATGACTTAGGTCCTTTGGGCTCTGGAGGAGGGTTGCTGCGATGGTCCACTGCATGTTGGGGAGGGAGTCTTATCTCTCAGCATGATGTCCCAGGCTGTGCTTGTGGGGCTTTCTGAGGGATCTGGGCCCTCATCCACTGGAGTCACAGAGACCCCATATCAGGCAATTTTACCCTTGGGGTAAAGTCTGGCGCAGGACTGAATCCCTTCTCTCTGGAACATTGGAAGCAGCTATGTCTGGGGACAGCAGATGAGATGGCCCTGTTGATGGCTCCAAGGGCAGCTAAATAAGTGGCACCAATAGAAGCAACTGCAGGCCCAAGGCCTCTGCCTTCCCCTGGAACTTCCTGTGTTGGCTTTGAGAAGGATCTCCCTGGTCTCCATTCCAGGAGGATGCTATCACTTCAGGCTGCAGCTCACTCCTAGACCCCACTCTGCTCTCCTGGTCTTTTGTGGGAGTTTGTCAAATCCACATGTGAGGCTTTTAGGACTACCTCTGGGTAGACCTGATGGGGCTCCCTTAACTGGTCTGGCTGCCTTTGGACACAGAGCCACCAAGTCACAGAGACGCCAAGAACACGGATGGCTCCAGAGCACAGCCTGTGCAGGCCGTGTCAGAACACCCGACGCTCCACAGGGGATGGCGACGAATGAGGGCTGTGTGACTCCGCCCCCTCCTGCCTGGTGTCTAGTGTGTTCAGGCCTGGTGACTGCCTCTGTCTTGAAGGCCTGGCCTGAGGAAGAATGGACATCTGTGGAATGGCTGCCAGCCTGTTCTCACGGAATGCTATTCCCTGTTCCGCATGGAAAAGGACAAATGCCCATTGTGGTGTGTAAGGACAGTCCTTCACCATGGACACACTTTGGGGAACCTAGAAGACGACCTGCCAAGTTCCACGGGTGCTCTTTCTTCTGCCTCCTTTGTGTTTCGCAGATGGTGGGTGCTTTCCTTCCTCTCAGAGGAGGCCTGGGTACCCCACCCTCTGCACTGGGCGGCTTTCTGGCAGCTGGAGTGGGATGGAAGTATAGTGACACATATGTTGGTAATGAGATTTCTCTGGAACAGACCTATCAGATGGACTTGTGTGTTTCCTAAGAGCAACGGAATGGGTGCTGTCTCCACTGGTCAGCAGAGCGGAAGGAGATATTTGAAGCTGAAGAAGTCATTAGCAGCCAGAAAACATCCCTGTGTAACAGTGAGACGGCTGTGTGGGGCAGTTCTGTGAAGTTAGTCAAAAGGAAAACTTTGAAGAGGCCTGTGCTCACACCCAGCAGCTTGCCCAGCTTGATACCCGAGGTTAGCCTGGAAGGTGTTGCCGAGGCAGTCCTGTGCACCCCCAGGTGGCAGGGCCCACCTTTACGAGGCCTTGTTAGTGAAGTGGTTTCACCCAAGTTTCCTAGTGGTTTTCTCTGTGGTTCGTGGTGGTTTATTGTGGTTCCTGAGAGCTTGCTTCATGGTTTGTGTCTCTGCTTATTCTCAGAAAAGAGCAGGATGGACAGGGTGGGAAGCCCATCCTAGCATACCTAGGGTGCTCTCCAGATACGCACGACCCCTGGGTCAGGATGCACACACGGGGGTTTCAGGGAGAACAAGAGATTCTGAGCCAGCAGCTGACCTTTTTGTGACAACCATCTCCAGTAAGGCAGACATTCCTGGCTCCAGCTTTTCCTTGGTGGTGGTGGTGGGGGAGTGTTCTTAGGATGAAGATGCTGTCAGATGCATCAGGAAACACATGGACACCCTAGCTGGCTGCCCAGGAACCCCACATGCAGCCAGTAGGAACATCACATAGCACACAGGGAGTCACTTTAAAAACTTCAGATTTTGCTTTATGTATTTAAATACCAATTTTAAGAAGTTTCAAACTTCTAGTACCTAGGAGAGGAAAATAAAAATACTAGGAAAGATTTACTTCAGATCTGGGCTGTTACCAAAATTCCTCTTCTGACATTAACGCATCCTGGATTCCTGAGGTGTCTGTTGGGGCTACAGAGATATATACATACACGAGAGAGATTTGCTTTAACCATTGGCTCTCATGAAAGCAGCAGGCCGGTCCACTGTCCTCGGAACCAGGGAAGTACTGTTGGGACTGCATCCCACGGTCACTTGCAGACACAATTCCTTTCTGCTGGAGGGTCATTGCCTTTTGTCTTAAGGTCTGCAATGATTGGGCCAGGTTCCCCAGCAGTAGGGGGCACCAAGCTCACTCAAAGCCATTGTTTAAATGTTAATTACATCTGAAAAATACCCTTCTTGAACTTCTAGACCATGGCTGAGCACACTTGGTCGCTGACATCATGCTGCCTTGGAAATGTTAATGGTCTTGCTCTCTTCAGGGAATGCCTGACTCTAGTTTGTTCCTGGCTCTTCTAGTTAGGGCTGGTTGACTGGTTAAGTGGGCCAAGGGAGTCTGGAGATTTGAGACCTTCCTCCCGTACCCCCAAGAAGCTTTAGAAGCCAAGTTTGTGCCAACCAAGTACCAATCACTCAGGCTGACCCTTGACCTCTCTTGGCTGCTCCTGGGCTTGGGAGGCCTCCTAAGGGTCTGGTGAGCTGGAGGCTCCTGGTCTGGTAAGGTACTGGGCCAAGGTGATGCTGGCATATATTCTGGACAGTGTCGCGGAGTCCTCCCCTGCTGATCGAGGACACCTCTCTGTTTAATTGCAGCCCTCCAGTGCCCTGCCGGCCTCGACCTCTGCTGACCTCTCTCTGCCGGAGGACGCAGAGTCTCCCTCCCAGTGCTGCTCCAGCCACGGCCATTCTCCCAGTGCTCCTTCGCGCTGCATGCCAGCCCACTTCCTCCCGGGGGAGAAGCCTCCCCCCTACACACCCTGACGTGGACGTAGTAGATTTAAAAGGAACTTGGTTTGGGGGGTTGTCAGAAATAAAAATAATAAAGCCACGTATAAAAAGCCTGCTTCTGCAGCCATTCTCGTAGAGAATTCGGAAAAGCCTCTTGAAGCTGGGCACCTCTTGGGCTCACCCTCTGCTGGCACAGGCTGGGACCAGAGCCAACTGATTGGCCCCGTGGCCTCTCCCACATGAAGAGCAACAGCGAAACGTGCTGGAGCCCGGTGCTGTCATCCAGAAGGGCCTCTCGCAGTTCAATCTCACAGCCTCCCTAATCTCGGTGCGTTGCCAGTTGCTGTGATCCTGAAAGGGAAGGCAGCAGGCGCCTCAGGAAATGAAGTGCAGGGTGACAGCAGACACCCACAGCACTTGTAGAAGCCTTTTGAGCACTGCCTCTATGCAAGCTCCATAGGTAGACTCCCAACCCCATATTCCTGTCTCCCTATGGTGCTCCGTTGATTTATAGCCACTGGTTTATTCCTTAGTGGAGCCTTTCTTCCCCTGTCTGAGGTTGGTAACTAGCAGGTGGGGTGGGCACCAGCCTGTGAAGATGTGGCTCTAGCGCCCTCTGCTGGCCAAGGCCACTCTGTCCAGCAGAAGATCTCACCAGCGCAGACAGGTTTTCTAAACAGGGCTTCCCAAAACGGCCCACAACACAGGGCCACACTGGAAGGTGACAGGTCTGCCTGTGGAGAAGATGTCCTGCTAACCCTTGAAAGACTCCCTGAAGGGCTGAGTCAGCCACTGGTCTGTGGACTGTCCCATGCACTATCCTCGTTTTGTTGAATTTGGCCTTGCAGTCAGAGAACGAAAGGATACTGGTTTCTATTTGAGACTGACTGACCTTGGGTCCAGTACAGTCTGGCTTCCCCACAACCTCCCGGAGCCTCCCTACTGACCTTGGATCCATACCTCAGAGGACCACAGTTTAAGAGGCATTTGTGAAAGTCTCCTTAGACTTGTACTTGGAGGCAGTAGGCCAAAAGCCTTGGGTACTGCTACTTGATGAGGCCAGGGGTCAGTTGGCTTGGTCCCCTACCTTGCATCTATCCAGTGTGCATAGTTAAGCAGCTCTCACAAGGAGCATGGACACGCCACAGTGTTGGCTATGGAAGAAGGTACCCTACGCAGCAACGGCAAGGTTCCAGTTTGTGGGGGCGAGGTTCAGGAAGACGAGGATGACCAGAGGCAGAGATCCTTGATGAAGACACAGAGGGCTGCTTTTTCTGGCTTGGGACAAAGGACACCTCATCCGCGTGTAGCGATTGGAGAGAGGACGCAGGTTCTAGCGGCCGCTGGAAGCAAGGGCTTCCAGAGCATCAGGACCTCCCGGCGCCCCACACCTTCACCCTGTCTACGTTCATATTCCAGCACACTAGTTTTGTATTCAGTAGGCCTCTGCGTCCTGGGCAGGACAAAACTGCAGGTCTGGGTGCAGAGCATGTGCCCACTGGAGCCAAGTGTTAAACGTTGAATTACAGGTCAGCAGTTTTGCTAGTTGCCAGAAATGTCTTCCTCGTCCCAGCCACAGAAAATGTGAGATCTGCACCCTAGTCTCCAGAGCAGTCCCCACAATCCACACTAACCTACAGCGTGGGCAGATACTCTGACATGTTCTTTGTGTGGTCGGGGCTGGGAGGCCAGCCGGAGCCCTCATGCTCAGTGGCTTCTGGCCCATCCCTTGGTGGCTTTGCCTCTTTTGAGTGTTGCCTGAGAGTCTGCTCTGTGCTTGGCTTCTGCTTTGGTTGGTGAGGTTTGCTCTTGGCCATCCATTTTGTCACAGAATCTAACAGCAGCTGCTTTTAGATTGATGGGACGTGGGGCTGCTCCTGGGATCTGTGTGATGCTCCCAGCTGACTGCTCACAAGAGTGGGGGGGGGTCTGTATGTGGTGGGCCACGCCCCACTGGTGAGCCACTGAGCTGAGCTCTTAGCTTTACCAGATCAGTCTGCCTGAGTCAGGGCCCCCCAGCACCACTGTGGGCCACAGAGCCTTAATAGCTCTGCTTCTCAGGACCAGAGTCAATAGCTTGGTAATGGATGGCCCCAGCTCACAGGCATGTCCCCGTGTACCTGTCCCTTGTTGATCAGCAGAGGGTGTGTTTGAGGGCCTACTTGGGTTTCCTGCTTGCTCCTCCCTTGGGTGGTCACTGTCCATTCTGGACAAGGGCCCTGTGATCCTGTGTGTCCCCACTATCTTCCAGTTAGAACACATAGCCTTCTTTTATGTTTAAACGCATAATCTGCGGACTTTGTGCTGGGAAATACTGCCCTAAAGCAGCGCTTTCTACCCTAGGTCCATTTGGCAAAATCTGGAGACCTAGTTCTTTAGCATAGTTTGTCTGTGAGAGAGGGGTATAGTGGAGCCTGAGGGAAGATGGGGTACTGACAAAGGTCCTGCATGCACGGGAGGGCCCCAGGCCCAAGACAATCTCAAGGATACAATGAAACAACACAAAGGAAGTGGTAAAACTCCTTTCTTAGGACTTTGCAATCAATTCAAAACACAAAAACTTACAATATATCCCACCCTCCTCTTCCTCCACCATCTGCCCCATCCCTCCTCAGAAGGTGCCTGGTACACCCCTTGGGTCTCTGTAGCTTGGCCTCACAGCAGGCAGCTGGCAGATACATCATGGCTTTGTCTGGCAGGAGATGGTGTAAGGCTCAGCACCAGAGAAGGCTGAGGACACAATGTCAGGGAAGAGAGGTGTCTCTTCCCACACAGTGTTGCTGCTTCCCCAAGGCAGATGAGGAATGCGAAGTATGTGGCTGTCCCCCCTATCTGTGTGGTCTAGCCCCAAACCAGCATTTGTCTCTCTGTTCTTGGCCTCATGACCTTCTGGAGCAAACAGGCTGGTTGGAGGACATTCGTGAGAACATTCCAGAGTTGCCTCCAATACGAGGAAAATCCACTGAGGGCCTAGGGGATGCTGCCTTACCAGCTGAAGACAGATTTGAGCCCTAGGAGGCTGGTGTGGAATCTTCAGGGTCCGGGCGGGACTGTGCATCCTGCCTTCTTGGAGCTGTGCCCAACAGTGCTGTACTGCCCAACACAGCTGACCCTGTCCAGTCTTCACCAGAGCTTACAGGATGCTGGGTGAGTCTCAGTGGCGACTCCTCTTCCGTTATGCAGAACTTCAGCTCAGAGATACTAAGCAAGCTGCTGTATTCTTGTCCCCTGCTGCCTGGGGAGGGGGTGGCTCCTTCAGCTCTGTTCATAACTTGCAACAGACTAGGCTTTTAAAGGGAACAGGAGCAGCCAAGAGAGGCCAATGGCCAGCATCAGGAGAGAGGGGGAGAGTCTATACTGGCTGCTGGGGCAGTCTTAAGGATTCTATGCGTGGGAGGCTCTAGCCTTTGCTATCATCCATGGGAGGAGAGGCGCCTAGGGCAGCCCACAGCTGCCTGGCTCGGGACTCAGGCCTGTGAAGGATGCTCTCTGAGCCCCTTTACCCTGAAAGCTCAGTTCTGGGAAACCTCCAGGACAGACAGTGACCAACTCAGGGTTAAAAAGGTTTCTGTAAATATTTTATTTTCCATATTTTCGAATCAGAAAGAAGCATGTGGTAATAAAAATAATAGAGAATTATTTTCTTTAAATTCACTCCGCTGCAGACTGCCAGCCCTCCAGCCCAACCCCTTCCAGCCCGCTCACGCCAGGCCCAGTGGCTCCGTGAGCAGGACCTGATACCAGTCCCATTATGTACAGATATGTTACAAGGCAAAGAAAGATCTCAAGGAGAAATAGCCACAAGGGCGGTCGCCCACCTGCTCCAGTGTTGCAGGTCCTTCTTGAGAGGAGCCAGGGCCGCGCCCGTACCTCTGCTGCCCCTTGCTCAAGCTCGAGAGCAGCTTACTCTAGCGTGCGGCGTGCTCCACAGGTGGGCAGGAGTGTGAGGTGATGTCACTGTGCTTGTATGCGGCCTCGTCCAGGTCCAGGGTCTTCTGGTTGACCTCCAGGGTCATGCATCCACGGTAGAAGGCCGTGACAGGCGCGGATGTCACCGGCACGTCTGAGCAGCGGGAGACCAAACACTGAGCACCACTTACCACACTCTCTCTGCAGGGCGTTGGGGTTACAGACCTGGGCAGGCATAAAGCAACCCCCCCCCAACCCCACAACACACACACACCAGGCACCCAGAGTCCAGCGGGCCTGTGAGTTCCCGTTTGCATGGCCTCTGGCTCTCATCTCTCCCTTGAGCAGAGAGCCCGCTGTTTGCTAAGACCTGTGCATAGCAAGGGGACTCGGGCCTCTCCATACCTACTCCCCCGGTTCAGTTGCGCCTGTGTGAACAAGCAGGATGTGGCTGGCCGGCCCTGCTAGCTTCCCTTGGTAGAAGAAGGGCTACTCAGGCTGCTTGGAAGTATTCAGTTACCCCTCCACGCCCTGGTCTCCTGGGTTCTCAGACCACACTTTTCAATAGGTGACTCAGAGCAATGCCTGCTCGGAGGAAGGGTTGAACTGATAACCTTCACTCCAACCCCAGCACAGAACCATGTGCATTTATATTTCCTACAACCAGAAGAACCTGTCTCACTCATCACAGGCCATGCATGAAGGAAGTCAGCCATACTGGCTCAGGGGATGCCCGCCATGGGGGTTAAATTGGAGCTCCTACCTGGCAGGCCTCCGACAAAGGTGAGCACGGAGCCTTGTAGATGCGTCTCGAGGGTGTCCAGTCTCTCCTGCAGCTGGGCAGCGCTCACTTCGCTCTGGCCCTTGGTGCCATCCACTTCCAGGGTGGCTTCACCGTGCCGCAGGGAGACGGTGACTACGTGTTCCTGGCTGTCACACACTTTGATCTCCATCAATGCCAGGGCAACATCCTCAACGCCAGGACCACCAGCTGCAGTGGGCAGGGGAGACAGAGCCACAGGCGTCACATAGGGGCGTGTCCTCGTCAAGGTTGGCCCCTTGGGCTGGCCGTTCCTGGCCTCTGGTCTCCGTAGGCTGGCCACCCCAACACTAGCCCTTTCTTGGAGTGTACAGTAACCATAGCTATGAGGATATCTAGGAACCCCGCCTTCTCTGTTTCTTTGCATGTAAAGCAGGGAGCAGCTGGAGCGATGACTCAGGTTTTCTCCCAAGCATAGCTCACAACCCTCTCCAGTTCCAGGGGATCTGCTGCTCTCTTCTGGTTTCCACAGACACAGTGTGTACATACGTACCATACAGGCAAAACCCACACACAGAAGTTCCTGGGAAGCTGTGAGGGCTTGAGTCACCCCTACCTACCGGGAAGGCCACACCCAGCCTGAGCTGACTCCACCCCGGCTTCCCTGGGGTGAACGGTCTTCGCTGGCAAGCCCCTTCGGCTGTTTATCACACACTGGAGGGTGGGTCAGGATGCCTGTCAGCAGGTGATATATTTCATGGAAACCAAACCTGTGACCAGCTAGCATAAGTAGCCAGCAGGGCTCTCTAGCCTGGCCAGGTGAGGCTAGAACATGCGTTTCCTCTCTCCTCTTTCAATAGTTCATGTTCCATAAGAAAACAGTGGGAGTCGGTGGTTTGATACGGCTGGCCAGGCCTGGGGAGCTGCTGGCCATAGCGGACTCTACAGTGAGGGCCAGCTGACAAGAGCATTGCCAAGACAAGCTAGGATAGTGGGTCTGACTCTTGTATGAAATCACTGCTCTGTGGCCAAACACCTATGGCCCAGCCGTAGCTGGAATGAAAGTTTCAGACCATGCTGCACCAGCCGCTTTGGCCAGCAGTGGTTTTGCTTCACAGTTATGCCTGTGTGGCTGCATAGCAGCCTGGTCCCAAAGACAAAGGGCACCACCTCACTGTGTGTCCCCAGACCTGGGTCAGCCTCCCAGAGAGGGGGCAGGCCTCGGAGGCTTGTCAGAGGTCGGGGTATGCTCGTCAGTCTGGCCCCATATTCTAGCTACTTCTGTGGCTCTATTCAATCCTACCTGTTTCTTGAGCTTCTTTGTAGAGTGGTAGTCAACCAGGGCCACAGAGAGGGGGACGACATGGTTGTCACCCACCAGTGCCAGCAGCACCCCTGTGTCAGTGGCAGGGCGAATCCGAGCCACAACTTCTACTTCCCAGGTGGTTTCCGTTCCGACATCCAGCGAGGTTCGGGCTGCGATGAAGGCAGCACATTACGAGGCAGTGCGAGGGGCAGAGAGGCAAGAGAGAGCGAGCAATGAGTAGCCGCTCGGACCGGAGTGCCCCGGGAACAGCTCTGCTCTCTGGGAAGGGCCTCCCGGTAAGAGGGCGAGCGGGCAGATGCGGCAAGGCTGGACCGTCGGGACCTGCTGTCAACGGACTCCTGCAGACTCTCAGCCCATACGGCTACTCCACGTGGCTCCCCACTGTGAAGTGCCATCTGCCTTCCCCGCAGAGCTCCCCAAGCTCCTGCCACAGCTCCTACCGTGCTACCCTTTTGCCAGCTCTAGGGGACTCTGCGCCATGGAAGTTGACTGAATGGGAAGAGATGGCGTGAGAGAGACACCTCTCTCCAGCGGGCCTACCTGTCTGTGCTCTGGGTGACTCGCTTGACAAGAGTGGACTTGCCCCCGCACAGCACACACGGGTGCCGCTTCATGCCACCCGTGTCTACGGCTAGGCACCAAGGGAGACTCTGGTTCTTCCAGGGTAAACGGCTTGTATGCCTCACCACGAGGGAGTCCTCCATGGACTAGCCGTGATATTTAAGTCGGTACCTCACAAAGAACTCCACAGAGGGAGCTCTGTGACTGAATCAGCTTGGCATAGACTTGGTCAGCCTCACCGCGCTCCACAGCGTGGTGGAGGGCTTTCAAGCCAGCCTGTCTCCCAACCCCCAATCGACCACATCAAATCCTCCATCCGGTCCTACATGACATCTGCAGGGGCTCCTCGGTAGTTAAAAACACTTTGTCATAAAGGAAGAGACCAAATGTAGCCTACCTGGAAGTGCTCGTCAAAGACCTTGGATGCCTGGTGAATTTCCTCAGCATGGTGACTCACCAGGCATCAGAACTTGAGGAACCCACAGTGATCTGTCATATTTTAAGAAAGGCTTTAAGGGAGCTAAGACCAGGGGCCTGACCTGCCTCCTCGGTCATCCCCAGGGGACTGGCGGGTATGGGTTCCGGCTCTGGAATGTCTGCCCGTCAAAGAGATGAGGACGGTCATGCACCCTCCCTGCTCTACCTCGTCCTGGAGAAGCACAGGACAGGCTCCTGCTCTCTCCATATGGGCCTGAGCATCTGCTGCAGGGCCCCTTCCAAGGACCATAAGGACTGGCCCTCCAGTCTTCCCACCACACCCTCTTCTGAACCTTCTCTGAGTGCTAAGCTGCATGCAGTCAGTGGCCAGTGAAGGCACTGTTGCACACACTTGGACATGCCCGAGGTGGACTTTCAGACTTTCCTTCAGGTACCCACCAAGGCCTGCCCATTCCGCCACTGCTGTCCAGCTATTGGACCACGTCTCCATTACTTGCTCTTCCATGGCTAGCTCTATGTGACGTATATAGTTGCCCCTAGAGCTGGGCCTCTTGCCTGCCCCAGCCTGTGGTTAAACAGCTTGTCCAGATGCTCACACTTCAGCAAATAGCTGCCTGGAAGCTATCCACAGCAGCTACCCCCAGGTAGGGCGACGCCCACTTACTGTAGTTGAGGCTGTAGAAGGCAAATGCATTCCCGGGGAAGAAGGAACCCCTCTCAGTCACAGAGAAGCACTGCATTTTGGTGTTTGCCTTTACGGTTTCCTGGATGGCGCTGTCTTCCCCGTTCAGCCAGTTCCAGCTCCGCATGCACCCGTCTAGGCGAGGGTTAATCTGCAAAGACAGGTAACTCCCAGTGGCTTCCTGAACCAGGACACCATGACAGACTAGAGCAGAAGAGGTCCTGGGCTTAGCGCTACTGGTCCTGTTGGCAGGGCCCCTGGCTCGTGTGTGTGTAAATCTGTAGTATAAACACAGTAGAGGAAGGTTGTTTTTTCCTTCACTCTTCAAAACACGCAGGGGCACCTCGATCCGTGCAGCAGTGAGGCAGATACCAGCTCCGTCTGCCTGATCCGAGTCAGGACAAGGACCCGACACCCGACTTGCACAGGTCGGGGCATTTTTCTGTGGTTGTGCCTTCCCCTTACTTGGGGCTGCAGAGCATAGCTAGAAACGTCAGCCCGGGGCCAGGGACACCAAGGCCATCAGCTCGACTGCACACGTGCCGTATGCGAGCTGTTAAATTGTGTCACCCTCATGTGTCGCAGAAGATCTGCAAAAGGGCGTTTGGTGTATCTCCCTGGGACTCTCCTGAATGGCGACTGACTCCCTATATCAACTACCAAGCCCATTTTCCATCTCAGTGGATGCTGCCGTGCCCCAAACAAAGGTTCTGACCCCCCGGGGCTCAGAGACAGCTGCGGTCCAAAGGCCAGGTGTGGTGTGAGACAGGAACAGGACTTTGAAAATGAGGAAAAATAAAAAGCCTCCCATTGGATCCTCCCCCTCAGGAAAGCTTGGTACGGCTAACAGCCAAAAATGTCCTCGAGACATGTTTATTCTTGTTAAAAATGTTTTGCTGGTTGGTAGTGGCGAATGCCTTCAAATCCCAGCACTGGGGAAGCAGAGGTCTACAGAGTGAGCTCCAGGACAGCCAGGTTACAACAGAGAAACCCTCTCTCCAAACAAAAAAATAAATTGAAAAAAATGATGTGTTTTAACTTTACTCCAAAATAAGACTTTTGTGTTGCCATGTCAGATGAAGGCTTAGATGGGTATCCGAGCAGAAGTGGCCATTTATTGATGTAAATGGCCACCTGGCTGGCAGCACAGGGACCCTGTGACTCCTCACTAGTGCAGGACTCGGGCTCAGTTGGAGGGCAAAACCCTCTAGGCACAGCCGGGCCCGAGCCTGCTTGTTCCCCTCCACGTCAGGGATGGACTCACGGGTTGGACGAGGTCGCTCTCCTGGAAGGGAATGCCACCCACAGTGAGGTTCAGGTGGTACAGGCCCCTCTCCAGCTGGAACAGCTCCCCAGCCACCGCGATCTTCATCACAGCATCTTTGTTGACCTTGATCACAAGGTTGCGTTCCAGCTCCTCCACAGAGATCTGAAGGGGGCCAGGCAGGGAGGTCAGGGCACGGTCATTTCTGTAAGGCCCCCACAGGGTAACACCTGAGCCAAGAGCACCAGATCTCAGGGAGATGCCATGCCACCTATGGCTAAGAGCCCAACCCACGAGACTACACCCCTGTCACCTGGACCAGAGACGGGAGCTCAGTGGAGGGCATGCCGTGTCACTTGTATTTAGGAGCCTGACCCATGAGACCAGGCCCGTGTCACCTGGGCCCAGGGCATCTGACCTCAGAGGAAACAATGTTCAAGTTAACTGGTCCAGGATGAGCCTGACCTCACAAGACCCATGTCACCGGTGTCCAGGAAGGGCTGAACCTCGGAAGACCACGCTTGCTCTCACCTATGTGGGTTCTCCCCACACCCTTCCTTGTCAGAGTCACTACTGTGGCTCCCCGTGTCAGCTCACAGGCCAGGGATCTGAAAGTGGAGACCAGAGCCATCCTGTGAAGAGAGCTAGCCTCTCTCACACATGTGGGATTAAAATCAAAACAACCACACCCAGCTTACTCTAGAACACAGCCGCAGAAAGGTCCTGTTGATGCTTATTCTGGTTTAGAGGAACTAGAGAGCTGTGTCTGGCATGGCGTGGCGTGGGCCTCACTGGCCTGTCTATGGCGCCTGCTTAAGACAGGCCTAGCACATTAACTCCAATCCAACTTGGGTAAAGTGAGGTTTGAGCTCGTTAGTCTCTAGGGAAGCTGTCCTTTATGGCTGCGACCCTGGGTACTGCGGACTGGCAGGTTGCTGCCCTCGGTGGCTAGTGTGTCTGTGCGAGAACTCCCAGGCTACAAAGAAGAATCTGAATACAGCCCAAAGCTGGGCCACAGCCAGACTGAAGCCTACTCTGAGCTCCGTGTTTGAATGCCGCACCACACGTGACAGAGTCTCAGGTAACAGCCAAGTGGAGCTTTACAGAGCCAGCAGCTGCACCCAGGCCCCACGGCCTGCAGCGCAGACTACGCCGTGCCAGGTGCTATGACCCTCACAGGCCGTAAATTGTGGAGGGTGCTCGATCCTGGCTTCTGTATATATATTTTTACCAAATTCCCCGATTAAACAAGTTCAGGTCTCTCAGTTCTGACCCCAGGAAGTGAGATTGCTGGGGGCAGGGGGGTATCAGCCGGGGCTGGATATAGGCCATGTGCCCTATGTCAGTGCTATAAGGCCTGGGCTGATCTCATCTGAGGTAGCGACGGGTCTTCTGCTGTCCAGGCTCCAGAGGACCAGGACCAGAACCGGAAAATGCAGCTCCTGGCTGCCCCTCACCCAGTGTCTGCCCAGCAGTGCCACAGCTGGCTCTGGGATCCATGAGATAGCCTCTCATAGCAGAGAATCCCATTCTGGAAAACTCTCATCCCCAAAGGAGGTCACGTGGTGCCAGCTGTGTCCAAGGTGACCACAGCGTGCGTGGGTCTGGGTGGCAGACAATGTGCTAACTGCACAGAATGCACGGGAGGTGTGGTCTCCACTGCGTGAGGAGCGACTGCGTGGTTGAAATTTGCTGACTACTGCTGTTCTAGGCGGTCTGACATCCAGGACAGAGCCCAGCCCATCTGCTTACCCGGCCTGTTTTCCTGTCTAGGGTACAAGATGTGATCCCTGAGTAGAGGTCCCTGGGCATCACCCCAACTCTAGTGGGAGCAGCAGCCAGAGCCAAGGGCAGAAGGCCCCTGTGATCAGATGGGCAGAGAAGCCTGGGCCCCGTGCTCAGTTCACGGGGGCTTTGAGCTGGTTATCTGTCCACTCTGGCGTCCTACAGTGCTTCAGGGTCCTCATGCAGTTACTCTAATGTCTTCTGGGCTGATGCCACATGGCTCTCCTGTGAGACCCTGAGTGAGCCACACTCGGCCAGTGAGGCAACAGCTCTGGGGTAACCGGAGCAGGTGTCCTACCCATGGGCCACATCCAACACCAAGCGCTAGGGACAGCCACGGCCTCCAACTCACCGTCTGCCACATGCCGTGGTTGATGACTGGCCCGCTGCTGGTGATGCGCCCGACGCCATTGTACCGCAGCTGCAGCTCAAGCCGCCCAGCCCTCAGGCCCAGCACAATCCAGGTGCTATCTGAACGGCCTCCAGCGAAGAAGAGGACTCCTTCCGGGTCGAAAGTTCGGAAGTCAAACTCAGCCACCAGCCTGCAGACAGACCCAAGGAACAAAGTGGGACACGGAGCAGGTGGTGTAGGGCCGCCCAGCCCGAGCTCAGGTGGGCCACGGCCCCGGACATGCCCCAGAAGACGGGGAGCTGGCTCACGCAGAGACCCTGGGTTCTGCTGGCTTGTGTGGCTGGCTGCTCACCTGGTGGGCTGGAGTCGCTTGAAGCGCAGTCTGATCACGGGAGTCCCGCTGAACATGCGGCCCAGGTACAAGGACTTCACGCTCTTGGCCATGCTGAAGGGCACACAGGGTAAGATGTCCTGTGGTGGGACAGGGAGGTGTTGGGTACGGGGGGTGCCCCGTGGTTACCTTTCAAACAACTTTGAGGTCCTCTGGCCTTCTAGAATCCCAGGGCCAGCCCGCCTTGGGAAACAAAATCCCAGAATCCACCCCACGTTGACGCCCCAGGCAGAGGACCTGGGTTCTGAATTCCTTCATCACCCCTCTTGCCTCTGTCCTTATATGCCATTAAATTATGACATGCTTCAAACTCACAGAAGAGCACAGAGAATCGTGAAGATTCATTTTTAGTATACTATCAATACAGCATGAAGGCCTTGAAGACTACGAGTCAAGAGAATTCCCTGCTCTGTGCTGGAGGCTTTCCCACCGACCAGAGAGAAGATGGAATTAAAGTAGGTTGAGCTGCCTTCCTGGGGGGGATGGGGAACGGGACAGGAGGGTCCCACAGGGCCACACTGGCGGGCAGGGAGCTCGAGAGGAGAACCACGGAAGTGCTGGTCCCCCGGCCCTTCAGCCTCGGGGGACACTGTCTCATGCAAGGGGAGCGTGACAGAGTACCTAGATGACCTGACAAGGGCTCATGACTGGAAACGCTTCTCCTGCTTCCAGGTCTATGACTTGGAAGTCATCGTGGTACCCAGTCATCTGGAGTCCTTGCTGTTTTTCAAAAACTGCCTTCAATGCACAACTTCCCTGCAGTTTAGTTTGAAACAGAGCCCTGAGTGATGGTGTGTGTGTACACACGCAAACATGTACACTACATATCCTGGTGTAAACACATCACACCTTGGGCCTGCAACAGCAGGCCAACTCGGCGGAGAGTGGGAAGTTGCTATGGAGATTTCATCAACACAGCCAAACAGAGATTTGGCTGGCCGGCCTGCTGGCTGGCTGGCTGGCTGGCTGGCCCTGGGAGCTAGTAGGAGTTTTCAGTCCACCAAGCCTCTAGAAACTTTTCTCCCATAAGAGCAAAGCATCCCATATGAAGCCCAGCACTGGGGTTCCACGAGGCCCTCTAGCAGACACGAGGGTCACCTACCTCACAAGTGTCCATGTCTGGGGACAGCTTGAGGCCCCCGCGCCCATCGCAGTGGCAGGTGTAGCTGCCTGGGGAGTTGACGCAGGTCTGCTCACAGCGTCCCTGAAGGCACTCGTCCACATCTGCCGGCGAAGGGGCTCGCAGTAGGTATGGGGAAGGCTCCGGACACTCCAAACCACCCACTTACTCATCCCAGAGACACACTGTGCACATCACTGCTCAGCCTGTTAACCGCAGAGGCCTGTCTCAGGTCCCCGCTTCCTAGAGAGAAGTGAAGGGCTGAGGCTGCCTGGGGGCTGGGTTCAGACTGACTGACTAGCCGGGGGACGGAGGACCAGGAGTGTCTGTGTGCGTTGTGCAGAGCCAGGAGCCTCCTGACCCCTTAGCGCTGTGCGCCCTTCCCTGGGAACTCAGCCCTTCTCCAGGCTTCCATAGCTCTCTTGCAGCTCCCAGAAGGTAGTGGCTCTAGAAGGACCGAGTCCCTGCCCCTGGGACGTGGCAAACCTCCCAAGTGAGAGGACAGCACCCCCTGCCCTTCACCCCCATCCACTGCAGGAGCACTGAGGCCTGGGAGGAAGCCCGAGTCTACCCAGGAACTCCGCCTTCACTCTGTCTACTGCAGGCTGGGGGAGGGTAAACACACAGGCGTGTGAGGTGTATGTTCATTTGAGTACACACGGAACGCCTGTGAGCGTGTGAGAGCACTGTGTGTGCGCCCGCATGTATGGACACGTGTGTGCTGGGGGAGGGGACAGATGAGGGGAGGCTCACTTTAAGGATCCTCTTCAATGCAGGGACACAGAGACTCTCAGGAGATCCTGACGTTTTCACGTGTACAATAACTTCCTGGAGTGTTGGGCCAATGGTTGCCAGCAATGGAGCAACGCGGCCTACACTCAGGCAGTGACACCAGGAGCCCTGGGCTAAGGGGCGAGAAGGAAGTGAGCTGGGCGCTGTGTCGTGGGTACCTTGGCAGGCCTTCTCCCGGGGGCTGTACGAGTACCCCTTGTCGCAGAGGCAGGAGTAGGAGCCCGGCAGGTTCTTGCAGCGTGCGTCCCCACAGGTGTCTGAGACTATGCACTCGTCCACATCTGCAAGCAAAGCCAGCCAGGCCACGGCTGTACAGGTCGGTCTGGGACAGCTGCAGCGGCCACTGAGGCTGGAGGGTGAGAGCGGCCCCAAGACAGGGGGGTGGAGACAGGAGGAGGAAGGCACGGTGCCTTCACCATGGGTGTCAAGTGAAGATAGGCCCGGGGGACCGTGTGCGGCTCACCCCACACTGGGTACCCTATGGACTTCATTGCTCAGGATCCACAAGGCAAGGCAGGCTTCCTCATCTGTGTCCCCTGGGCTAAGGAGGATGCAGGGGAGGAGGCCTGTGTGTTCCCATCAGCATTTCCTATTGTTCACATAGGTACGCAGACACAGCGACTGTCTGTGTTCCCACAGGGGCACGCCTTCTAAGAATGTTCTCTGGCATTGTCAGAGGTGAGCTCTGTGGTAGATGAAAATAAAAACATTTTTCCCCCCAAAATGGGTGAGGGAAGTAGTCGTTCGTTTGGTCGGGTTTGCTCTCAGATCCCTCTCCCGCATGCATCTGGACCAGCCAGACTGTTACGGCCCAGCCCTAACGAGTGTCAGGCAGGGACACTCTGGGGTGTCTATGTTGGGGCAGAGGGGATGGCCATTCCTGCATGGTTGAGTGCCAGTCCTCTATACCCTAAAAGGTGGCGTATGCAGTTTTGAGATGATTTTCTGGGCATTCTCCCTGCTCTGGACTGAGTAGGAATGGGACCTCACGGTGTGTGTGTGGGGGGGGGGGGCATCTGCTCCTGTGTTCTTGGAGGCAGGGTAGAGAGAGTCCATGATGGGAGGGTGTGGAAGGCATAGCAGGTGCACAGGGGTGCTGGGGTCTACCACCTTGTCAAGTTCCTGCAGTCACTTGCAGAGGTCTAGGCCCTGTGAGCACACAGGCTGTCTGCAGGCTCCACCAGCTAGAAGGTACCCAGGAGCGCTAGTGTGATGGGCAGCTCCAGCCCTTGCCCTTGCTTTTAGATCTGGGGAATTATGTCCATGAGACTGAGCTGGACCATCTCTAAAGTATGCTCACCCCCTCTACAAGAGAGGGGGAAGATGGGAAAGATGCAGATTGCACAGCCAGGGCCTTACCTTGGCAGGTCCTGCCATCCACAGCAAGTGAGAAGCCGCTATGGCAGGCACACTGGAAGCTTCCTGGCTTATTATGGCAGACCTGGCTGCAGCCCCCATTCTTCTGGTCACACTCATTGACATCTGGACATGAAGAGAGAGTTGAGGAGCTCCTACCTGGACACTTCCCTGCTGGCCTCATGGTAGATAAGGCAGACAGCGTGAGGGTCAGAGAGACAAGCTGCTGCTGCTGGGGGTAGCCATAGTCTCAGTTTTAAGGGTCCCCAGGTGCTCGAGGGATAGGGCGCAGGACAAAACAGACCAACCACTCAGTGCCCAGCAGCCATGAGACCTACATACAGCCTAGTATGGCCCTGAACACATCTTTCCAGATGACCTGTGGGCGCAGCTGGGCTGCCCTGCATGAAAGGCGTGGCAGGTTCTGGTTTGCAGATTTATATAATGTCTCATGCCTGCACCCAAGTAAATCAGCCAGGGAGCAGAGACTCTCATGGCATCGCCTTCATTCCAATCCTGGTATCAGACTAGCTCTCTGACTGCCTCAACTCTCTAGAAGCCTGCAGCTCTGGGTGATCCTCGGGGCTGCTGCAGGAGCTTCCCACGCAGGGCAGAATCCAGCTGGACCTGCAAAGCGTTCCCCAGAGGGATGGCCACCAGGGGCCCCACCCCAGGGCAGATAGGTGTGGCTGAGTCTTCTGACATGGGGAAGGGGTGAGGAGGGGTGGGGCAGCCAGAGGGCGCGGCTGTGGACTCTCACCTTTATTGCAGAGCCGGCCTCCCCAGCCAGCTTTGCACAGGCAGAAGAAGTTACCCATGAGGTCTTGGCAGAGTTGGGTCCCCTTCTTATCACAGGGGTTCGGGATGCACTGGTCAGGCAGGTCTGAGTTGGAGGGTACAAAAAAGAAAAAAGAATCATTGAGGGTTTCTCTGAAAAGCTCCACCTCACACAGGTGGGGGTGGTCAGAGCCTCTGGTGGGGCTCCAGTGGTACTCCGAGGAGTCCCAAAGCAGGTTAAGTTATGATGGAGGGCCCCATCATAACTGGGACTGGAACAAATGTGAGGAGCTTATAAGGCACTGGGACCAGTTCAAGTAATGCCACCCAGGTTTACTGGGAGTGGCTGTCACTGAGCCAAGCAGACAGGGATTGCTAGTTAGGATAGGTCTCCTGGGCCCCTAGAAGGGCCTGATCTCCACAGGACACAGGACTGGTGCAGCCCACTGTACAGACAAGAAGGCTCTTTTCAGATTCATCAGCACCACTACCACCACACACACAACCATCACCATTCACACACAAACACACACACACACAATCACCATCAACACATACCACCACCACCCAACACACAGGACCTCAACACTGTAGTGTCAAATCTGCAGTGGCCAGCAGAACAGGACATGGAGTGGGGGTGGTGGCAACTGAGCCACCATAGTTTCAGCCTTTGGCTTATCCCAGTGTCACCGCCCTCCTCGGAACACCTTCGGAACTGAGACCTCCAGACACAGCCTGGACTGTGCCTTGGGTGGGGGCAGGAAAGACCAGCGTGAGTTCAAGCCCGAGGTTGGGGAAGTCACAGAAAGAGCCATTATCATATCCTGTTCTCAAAGAATCCTTTCAGATGAGCAGATGTGGGCATGACCCGGAGCAGAGGAGGCCTGGGCCCTCATTCTACGCCATCTGAAGATCTACAGTCTGCCTGGATGGGGTGGGGGGTGGGGTGGCTCTCATCTACCAGCAACTAGATCGTTCTAGAGAGTTTAGGGAGCCTGGGGGTGTCAGCTCCCGAGGCTCTCTCAAGGGGCATTACTTCCTAGCTGTCTAGGTAACCAGGTAACGCTCTGATCAGCGTCCAGACTGGTCTCCTACTTAGACTGGCATCGCTCAGCAACTAGATCGTTCTAGAGAGTTTAGGGAGCCTGGGGGTGTCAGCTCCCGAGGCTCTCTCAAGGGGCATTACTTCCTAGCTGTCTAGGTAACCTAACGCTCTGATCAGCGTCCAGACGTCTCCTACTTAGACTGGCATCGCATTACCCGGAGGTATTTCACCAGCTATGGTAAATACCTTGGTGCTCCCCTGCTTTCTTCTCCTAGGTATATGTCTGCCCTGCCCACGGTCTGACTGAAGGGTGGCTGTAGATTTTCACTGTTATAGGTAGGAAATGGGGCTGAGTCCCAGGCAGCACACGCACAGCTCTGATCGGATGAGGGCCACCAACCCTATTTCCCTCCTGTCCTCAAGGGCCACCCCACCCTAGGTCCACACGAGAGGGCAGGAGTCAGGTGTGCCCAGCATTCCTAGAGCCTAGCCATGCTTGCAGCCCTCAGCGCCAGCTCATGCCTCCCACTGGCAGGTGATCACTTCACCTGGCATCCAGAGGAGAGCTTTGGGCTGGGCAGGCCCTCTGCAGTACACGGAAAGCTGAGACCCAAGAGCCAAGGACCAGTAGGAAGCCTGAGCTGTCCGTCTTTGAAGAAGCAGCTGTGAGACTTGTACTTGCTCTTTCTTGGTGAACAGCCATTTTGAGTAGCATGACAATTCACAACCCTGACTTTGATTCTTGATGTCGGCTCTTGGGCATCCCTGTCCTACCTAAGCCAGCGTCTGTTCCTTCCTGGTTTACAGAGAGCACTTTCAAGACAAGTCAGAAGGGCATTGGGAGCACTGACCAATGTCTCCTGAGGGTCATCCTGGAAGGATGGCAAAAGTCCTCCAGGTCAACCACATCAGTGTTTGTTCCATTCCCGGAGGCCCTCCCCACAGGGGGTCTCCTGCGGCCCACACGTGAACTCTGGTCAAAGAGGGTTCTTGCTGCCTGGCAGGGACAGGGGGAGCACCTGGCATAAGACAACCAGGAGCCAACCTCCGGATTTCCCAGACACATTCTTTTGCTCATCCAGGGTTTTCAGATCAGCCTCATCGCTGAGAGCCTCCACTTATACCGGGCAAGGTTGGGCTGTACGCCGAGCCCACAGCAGGCCTGAGAAGCAAGTCTAGGCTAGGAAGCTCTAAGATCTGATTGCTTCCCCCCCCCACCGCCCCCCCACAACACATACCGTGGCCTTTCCACGTTGAGATCCCAAGTCTGCTGGGTTTGCACAAATTACAGCCAACAACATGCCTGCGAGTCTTCAAGTATTTTGAGATTCTTGCAGAGTGGTTTCTGGCAGCTCCTTATAAATGATGGGCCAGGACTGGAGGTCCTTACTGTCCCCCAGCTGCTGTGGACTCACCAGGGAGCCCACCTGAAGCCACAACATGGTGTTCACCTCACTTAGCATGTGATTGGAGGGTTAAATTTATTTCTAAAGTACACACTGGCAAATTTGGCATAAAGGCTGGTTAACTTGGCCAAGAATGCCACAGCCACCCCTTGCAAAATCTGTCCTTAGCTGAGGGATGGTGCGGTGCCAACTTCCAATGGGGCAGTATTATTTTTAAGAGACCCCCCCCAACACAGAGCCAACACCATAGCCCCTGCCCCTCCCCCCCATCCCTAGAGGAATACCACCCACTACACGTCATTTCTTTTCCTGACAGAAATTTACCAAGTCCGGTGTTTGACCCTTGGCAGGTGCCCAGAGAGCTTCTCCGCAGAGAGACTGACACATTCCAGAAAGGTGAAGGAATGGACAGAGTTTGCAGGCATGGAGGGGCCCGCTTCAGCATACCCCGGGCAGGTTGCTCTGCTTAAGGTAACCGTTTGCCCTTTGTGTGGCTGCAGAGGGTGTGTGAAGTGTGAGCTGGCTCTCTAGGTGGCAAGTCAGGGCCTGGGCAGCAGTCTGTCCCACAGGGGGTCAGGAGGGGAGGTCCCCCTTGTCCTGCAGCTGCTGTGGGCTGGTGGAAGCCAACTGGAGCCATGATATAGTGCTTGGCTCACTTAAGCGTATGGTTGGAGGGTTAAATTTATTCCTAAGGTGTATAATGGCAAATTTGGCATGAGGCCCTTTGACCTCTGGAAAATCCTGATGACCTGACTCATCCACCACAGCCTGATGTAGTCTGTGGGGAGCAACCTCCTTGGCGACGTGCCTGTCAGAGGCTCCCACTGGACATGCAGGGAACCTGGACTGGTTTGTGAGAAAGCAAAGAAGTGGAGGCCAGTGTGCTTCCTGGCCTCAAGAGCAGAGTCCACGCTTGGTCTATGGCTTCTCCCTTGCTGCTCTAGTCCTCTAGCTGTTGGCACTGTGACCAGTCCCATGAGGTGAGGTGTTGGGCTCCCAGAAGGCCTGCTAGGGCCAAAGCTTGTCTGGGGGCCGGGTCTAGGCTCTCTAGAAAATGCCAGAACAGGTGACTTTTGCTTCAAGTTTTAACAAAAATGGGCAACCAGAGAGCTCAAGCTATGGCATGCCAGGGACATCAAGGGACCAGGCAGAGGAGCAGCAGCCTGCAGAGGCAGCGGGGCTTGGGCTGTTGCCCTGCCTTCCCATGGCTCAGCAGGAGGATATGTGGGTCATCAGGGAACTTCTGTACCGCCACCACAGACACAGACAATGACTGCATTCTTGAGGGACCTGTAATGAGCAGAGCCAGGCAGGAGATAGCTTTGTGTTAGGGACTTTGGCAAAGCCTCTGCGCTGGGCAGGCAAGGCAACTGGTAAATGAGGAAGTTCATCCTCTAATCAGCTCAGGGTCAGGCTGTGGGGGTACAATCCCATCCTCCTCTTCCAGGCCGCGTACCATCACAGAGGTGGAATCTCAAGTCCCACCCAGAGGGTGCCACTGCTATTCAAAACACCTTAAGAGGCTCTGAAGCCACAATATTAGCCACCAACCAAAGCAATAGAATAACTCCACAGAGCACTGGGAGTGAAGGCTAATGTCCAGGATCAATCATTTCTAGTGTACCAACCAATTAGAAAGTATAAGGAAAGAAACTACCATACCTGCTATAACAAGTATCAAGAACTAAATGAAGGGGAGAAGCGGGAAACTAACCTAAAAACAACACAACAACACAGCGGCAAAACAAAGGCTTTTCCCATGGGAAAGGAACACCTGAGTTACAGAAGGAAACGCTCTCCACCTGAGAAATGAATGTAGATTCGTCTGTGAACAAACTTACCTAGGAAACCAGAACTGTGGGCAGACACCTAAGACATCACTCTAGTCTTATAATAACAGAAACAAAACAACACCAAAGCCGGTCAACCTTCTGGGGCTAAGCTGAGCCAAGAGCCGACAGCTGATGGGAGGAACGCGTGCACTTGCTGGGGAAGGGACTCCACCCACAGCGGTCACCGGGATAGGGGGACACAGAGCAAGAGCGCAGGCGTGTCTCTGTACTTGCAGGTGCAGAGAGCTGAAAGATGGTCTTGTTTGCATGATGTAAGGATACACTTCACAGCCTATGAAATATTTAAACCCCTATGACAAGTACAAAACAAGCAAAAACCAAGACGTACGTTCTTAAAAAGAAAGTTCAGTGGGCAAGGAGCAGACTCCGCGGGGCCGACTTCGACGGCTTTATCCCAACCGCAGCTGGGCCGCAGCCAGCCAGTAAGGCCTTCCAGTGAGGTAGGAGGGGATACTTACTCTGAACACACGTGGGGAAGTCTGGGTTTTTATCTTCAGGCCTGCCATATTTCCTCATGCACTCTGAAAGAAACGGACATCAGTCGCTTGTTAACCCTGGGGTGGAGCAGGTGTCCAAATCAGTGCCAAATGACAGTTTCTTTCCACCAGGAGATCGGGGATCTTCAGTGAGTGTACGGTCAACTGTCATTTGTAGAAAGCACCCGGAAGGGACCACAGGAAGGAACCCACAGTGTGACAGAACCAGCGAGTGCTGGAACCTCCCACCACGCGGAATACCAAGAACTCTGGTGTAGTTTGACTGTGGCCAAAGAGCTGAACCTAAGATCACAAGGGCCCAGGCAGGAAACATGGTTCTTCGTTGGAAAGCAGAAGTGCTCTCGGGAGCCCTCTCGAGTCTCCAGGGCACTAGACCTGGCAGACGTGTGTGTTCACAAGGGAGCCAGGAGCACAGCGGTGGAACACACACAGCACACGGTGGCTGTGTATGATGGCGTTCAGCCACTCTCTCTGGTTCTTGTTGACCGTCCACACGTGGGAAGGCAGTGTGGACAACACCGGTACAGTTAGAATGCGTGTCCGAGCAACTACTCCCCTCTGCCTCGGCTCTAGAGGCAGCCCAAGGCTCTCTGTGGCAGAGAGGACTTGGGTAGTCCTATGCATCAAACTATGTAAAAAACAACACACCTACTGCAAGGCTCTGAGTTTTAACTGATAATAGAGCAAATGTCCATAAACACACCATACACAAGCAAAATTATTTTTTTGGGGGGAGGACTCCTCAATAATCTCAGAAGTACAGAGTCCTGAGACCAGTAAGTTTGAGGGCACTCAATATTCCAGGTGTGGGCAAGGCCTGGAATCAAAGAAGATTATCTGCAAACAGCATCACTCTGAGGCTCATGGTATAAAAAACACACTCATGTTTTGAGCTGCATGCTCCGGACAGCTCTGACCTCACAGCTTCCTCCACCCGGGAATAACACGGTACTAGGGTTTCCCCAACAAGATACAGACACTATGCCCGTGTGACAGCGAAGCTGCCGAGCGTAGTAACTTTAGCTTACCTTGATACCGCGGATAGAAGTATTCCTGTGGAGAGAGAAGGGCGACAGTTAGCCGGACAGTACGCGGCCTCTTACAAGGACGGTAACTGGTTAACCAAGCCTGCAGACAGGAACGGAGTGGTGAGGATCTTGCACTGTGGTCCCCTCAACAGGAGGCTGCACAGAAGCCACGTTCAGAAAGGACGGCCTGGGAGGAGCATGGGGCAGGGGGCCTCTGCTGACTCAGCCTCTGCAGCATGGCTGCAGTGTGGTCACCCTCAGAGAGAGGCTAACTGCTGTCACCTACAGCTGGCCACAGGATGCCTCTCATTTCCCGAGAAAACACATGTAGAAGAATAGAACATTCCAGGTAGGAGCCCAGTTTTTAGGGTTTCTTGTCTTAGGGTTCTATTGCTGTGATGAAACACCATGACCAAAAGCGAGTTGGAGAGGAAAGGTATTTTGGGGGGGTTACACTTCCATGTTGTAGTCCATCGTTGAAGGAAGCCATGACAGGAACTCAAACAGGGCAGGAACTGGAAGGCAGGGGCTGATGCAGAGGCCATGGAGGGGTGCCGCTTACTCGCTTGCACAGCCTACTTTCTTATAGAACCCAGGACCACCAGCCCAGGAAGGGCACCACTTACAATGGGCTGGGCCCTCCCCCATCAATCACTAATAAAGAAAATGCCCTACAGCCCAACTTATGGAGGCATCTTCTCAGTTGAGGTTCCCTCCTCTCAGATGACTCTAGCTTGTGTCAAGCTGACATAAACTATCAGCACAATTGACCCCTTGTCAGCTTGACACACGAACATATCACTGTTAAACCACAACCTTTCCTTTCTCGTTCATCCCCAAGATCTCATGCTAAAACATAGGTAACTTTAAAAGTCCCACAGTATTTACAAAGTCAAACACATTAGAAGTTCAGTCTCTTTAAAAAGTCCAAGATATCTTTTAAAAGTTTGAAATCTCTCAACTATGGGCTCCTCCAAGGGGCTCCCCTCCCCTGCTGCCACTCTTGGTGGTCATCCCATGGTATGGGCATCACCAAAATGCCGGGATCTTCTGCTGCAACTGGGCTGCACTTTCACCAACAGCCTTTCCTGGGTTCTCTTCACGGTGCCAAGCTTCTCAGCTGCTCTCCATGAACCCTTCATACCTTCAAAACCAGCATCACCTGGGTGACTCTTAACACTGCCAAGTTCGGCTGCCGGCACAAGGTACGACCTTGGCCACCCCTGGAACATGGCGTCTGTGTGCTGACTCTTGGGAAACACTTTCCGGAAGACTTCACCTCAACGGTGCTGGACTCTCCTAACCACCACTGGTTTCCCAGCCCCAGCTGACCAGTATCGAGTATCCAAGCAAAGCCAAGGTTTCAGTTTAGTAGTTCTGGTATCTTGTTAACCACAGCTGAGGCTTCAGTCCCAGCTGACCAGAGCCACAGACTCTTAATTCAAAATAACAAATGGTTCCGATAGAGTCCTAAGCTTCTCTCTGAGACTTCACAAGCCAGACTTCCACCATCTGCGGTGCTCTCTTATCTCCCAAGCATCCACAGAACAGCCCACTGGGCTCTCAACACTCAACGGCTTTTCTAGTCCAAAGTTCCAAAGTCCTTCCATAATCCTTCTGAAACACACGGTCAAGCCTTCCACGGTAAGACCCCTCTATTCTGGTACCAATTTCTTAGTTAGGGCTTCTGTTGCTGCGACGGAAGACTATGACCAAAAGCAAGTTGGAGAGGAAAGGGTTTATCTTACACCTCCATGTTGTAGTCCGTCAATGGAGGAAGCCACGACAGGAACTTAATCAGGGCAGGAACCTGGAGGCAGGAAACCTGACGCAGAGGCCATGGTGGGGTGCTGCTTACTAGCTTGCTCCCTCCGGCTTGCTCAGCCAGCTTTCTTATAGAACCCAAGGATGGCACCACCCACACTGAGCTGGGCCCTCCCCCATCAATCACTAATTAAGAAAATGCCCTACTGGCTTGCTGACAGCCTGCTTATGAGAAAATGGAGGCATTTTCTCCGTTGAGGTTCCCTCTTCTCGGATGTAAAACTAGCCGGCACCGCTCTCTTCAGCCGTAGATGTCCCTGCCACTGCTGTGCGTACACTGTCTCGGGAAAACAGATCTAAGGCTGTACAGGAGGGGTCTTTTCTGACTGTATCCCCACACTGGGCTCAAGTATATACGAGCCCTCTGGCCATTCTGGGCCAGGGACAGGATAGGTAGCAGCCCGTTCAGGGATGCAGTGAGCAATGGGCAGCCAGACAGGCCCAGCGCCAGACCCCCAGCAGAGCACCCCCCCTGCAATGTGAAGGTCCGGCTTGTCTCCTCTCGCTGGGGAGGGCTATGTGGTGAGAGATGAGGTGACAGACTACAGTAGGCAGAGCGAGGTCCCCACAACTACGGAGCTGGAGGCTGCCCGGGTGCTTTCCTACAGCCAGGAACGGATACCAGAGAGGAACCTAGAGGACAAATGCCCTCCCGTCATGTCACAGAGCCAAGTGTGGCGATGTGTTGTTCGCGTGGCCAGGAAGGGCCTCTCACAGCCATGCAGAGCACTGCCCTCACTCCCTGACAGAACCGTTGTCGGGTCCGTCCCGAGGCCAGCAGAAGGCCAACCTTTCTCCTGGAAGGAGGCAGCCATTCTGACGTCCAGGTCAAAGGGACCCAGTGGCTTTGAAGCTCCCTGGGTGGCATGGCTCAGAACTGATCTCCCTGTCCTCTGCACAGGGACCAGGCAGGATGGCGCCCCGGCTTCCAGCTGCCATTCTTCGCTGCCTCGCCAGCCACGCTGCAGCTGCAGTGGCTGCCTCATCAGACTAAGTGACTACAGGTCATGCTCCAAAGACTGACAAAACCATACAGGAGGACAGTGTTGAATGCACGCATTTTCAAGATGGAGAAACATCTGAGCCCAAAGTGGGGTGAACTGACATCACTTTTTATAATTGAAAAAGGACTCCCCAACTGCCACCCCATGCCACACACCTGGGAAGGTTCCAGTTAACTCTATGCAGCGGCTGCTACCTGTAGAACATCATTCTCACCTTTTATAAATCTCCCCCAGGCCTTTAGAGGTCAGGACATCTCTGCCTAGCAGAAATGAGGCAGCGGGACTTTCTCACGGTGGAGGGCGGGGCCCGTCACACAGCATCCTCGTCTTTGACTTCTCACCATGCACAGGCCTTACAGACTTAGGCCCCCCTGAAAACTCGCTTCCACAGGCAGCATCAGGCCCTGTAGAATGCTCACTCCCATGGACCCTCTGCAGGCCTCTTTCATAGACAGGCTTCATGGAGCGCTCATTCCCAGTGAGCTTTGAGCGTCAGACGCCCTACCTGCCAGCTCTGCACAGAGTTTAAGTGTGAGACATAAACAGTGTGGTTCGCCTGGGCTTGGGGAACACTGTGCACACACTACACTTGTGCTCCCAAGGCAGTCTCTATCAGAGCAGCATGAGGAAGGCACCATGGCAGGGGAGCCCTCAAACTCCTGGGGGGCGGGCAGTCCCCTGAGCTTCTAAAGGTAGATCGACTAAGCAATTCTACAACAAGCAGTGTGGGCCCTGTCAGCAGTTCAGTCTGTGACCATCCATGAAGAACAAAGGGCCCATCCTGGGCCCACTGAGGAGGAGCGGCTGGCTAATTCCGACCCTGTCTGAGGTCAGAGCCTGTGAGTGCAGAAGTGTGTCTGTGAGATCCTCTCGAGGCTGGGTCTACAGCAGGTCTGGGTGATCCGTGTGGTAATGTGTTTCATCAGCACGGGCGTGAGCGCTAAGCAGAGTCCAGGTGGCCCAGTACCGCTGCTGTGTTCATGTATTTCATGTGCGTGCAGCTCAGAGGGACATAAATGATGTTTCCAGCCTCTTCCACTGTCAGCTCCTATAAAACCGCTTGGATGGATGAAAACACTTCATATTCTGACAGGCGCAGTGAAGGTGCTGGCACAGTGTGACTGTCAGCACACAGTGTGACTGTTAGCACACAGTGTGACTGTCAGCAGATCAAGGCTTCCAACACCCGGCCCAAGCCTCAGACAGGAGCTTTGCATGGCGGAAGGTCCAGTTGATTGTGGAGCCCTTTGCTTTGCCTATTTCCCGAAGTGAACTTCCCAAACACCTTTGCTCCTTGTAGATACCCGTCAGTTATCCAGGGATGATGCAGCTGGCAGTATCGTCCTCAGTACTCAGTGCCCATAGAAGCAGACAGGCTTGTCTCCTCTCCACACTCACCTCCGGGACCCAGGGAGGCTGGTTTGTCTCCTGATCCATTTGCCAGACTTAATCCTATGCCAAGCTAGCTCTCAAGAACGGCAGACGTTTTGACCATTGCGTGGTGACCCTGGACTGCAATACCCTACCTTCAAGGCCCGTAGTGGTAAAAGCCATGAAGAAATTGATAAGAGGGAAGGAAAAAGCAGGCTTGGAGAAGGGGAGAGAGGAGCCAAGAGTGTGTGCTCATGCGTGCTCATATGTGTACGTGTATCTCTGAGCGGGTACACGTGTGTCTATGTATGACACATATGAGTGCATATGAGTGTGCCCTTATGTGTGTGGCTATGTACATATGTGCTGGGGGCATGTGTCTAGGTAGAGTGGAATGAGCTTTCACCTGGATGTCCCCTCTCCGTCAAGAGCCCAACTCCAGGTCCGGAGGGTCTCTTTCCTGTTAGGACATCCTCTTCCTTATCTCCTGTCCCTAAACTGGGCCTCTGACCCTGTTGAATAGTGTTCTAAGAGGAAACGAGGCGGGGGGCGGGGGGGTGTCCTATCTGCCCAGGAGCTGCCTTTCTCCAAGCTCTCCTCAGGAAAGATGTCCTCAGTGGGTAGACATGATTTAAACACGGCCTCCCAGGTCCCAGACTCTTAGAACTAACAGCACCTCTACATCCTATGCGAGTTCACCAGCAGCAGCAGAGAAACAGGCAGGGCAAGTCAATTAGAGCTACTGAGAGATAAGAAACAGGGCGGGGGGGGGCGGGGGGGGTTCCTGTCCAGCTCACAGAGTGTTAATCCCACGGACAGCCAACCCCAGTATGAATCTTGCAATACTGCACTTTGAATCTTATAAACAAGGTGCCAAACAGCAACCAAGTTTTTCCTGCCCCTAAGTAAGGTTCAAAGGCTGGCACAGAGGCTCCAGCTGGGATTAACTTCTTGATCAGGAACCTCTAGAGGCAAACGTCCTTCAGATGTTTAAGGCTGTGGATACACAGCCTTAAAGGATTAGGTAAATTACTAACGGGGTTCTGCCGAGGGACCTCACCTGGGGCAGGGTTTTGGGGCTTAAGAGGGTTGCAACCCCAGGGCCTCTCTGGATTAGCAATGGGGACAGGGAACCCAGCCAGAGGGCTGAAGTGCCGGAAGGGACAGTAACAATGAAAAGGGAAACCAGATAACAGAAGCTGTGGGGGAGAAGGGACCCAGTGATTAAAGTGGCCAGGGCTGCCACCACAGGGGAGCGGCGGCGAGGAGTGTGGGTGGAGGCACACCAGAAACGTGGGGGGGGGGCTGCATTCCCTCCCAGAGAAAGCTATCGAATCTGTGAAGTACCCTCTGCTCACTGGAGGGCTGAGGGCTGGGACTTTCCCCTCCCAGTGCCAGAAGACATCCTAACTGAGGAAAAGAGGCTGTTCTTCCCTTACTCAACGAGAGATAAAATACCAGGGTTCCTCACAGGGCAGTGAGCCCTGGTTCCAGCTGCTTAGGCCTACCCAGTATGGCGGGCAGGCCCAAGCTTTCATTCCTCCCTGGGGCCCTGCGAATGGAAGGCAAGGAGCCACAGGTGTGCAGGTGTGCAATGGTAGCTACAGTCGTCGGGGACACCACTCAGAGCACCGGGGAGGCCCGTGCACCCCAACACTCCAAGTCCGCAAGCGGGGAACACACAGTAGGGTTTCAGCCAGCACGGACCCCTGCTGCTGGCCCACAAGGATGCGGGTGAAGGCCTGGGTCCTCTACCTTCCGTTTGCATCTGTCTCCTTCACTTTAGATCAATGGCTTGCTTGTGCATGTAGGCGTGCTAACCTACGTAAAGCTGGAGGTGCATACCTATTCACATCCCCCTGAGAGGCCGGCTGCACAGAGATATGTGAAGGATCGAACTGTCGACATTGTGTCTTGTCCCAGCCCCCCAAAGGAAGTTAAAGGTCTCAGAGGAATCGCTGAAAACAGCCATTGTGGAGGAAGCTGGGCCCACTCTGTCCCTCTTTTCAACCAGTTTGTAGAACCAGAGCTAAGACAGCATCAGCCAGACCACACCTGACCAGGACTGCTTAACTATGCACATCTCAGGCCCGCCTCCTCGCCATGCCCCGGTCCTACTTAAGTTCACGTCAGTATCCCCAAGTCACATCTGAAGCCGCTGGGCCCTTGACTATTCCTTTCTCGGTGCGCACTGGCTAATTTCCACTCTCACTCACCATTGCTGGTCTCTACGGGTACAGTTGCGCAGTGGCTGGGCCTAAGTTTTGGGATTCCCAAACCTAGTCCTTTTGCCTGAAAATTTCACTTACAAGATGAGCCCCTCTGGGTGGGACCTGCCTGGCCCAGGGAGGATTCCCTGGGACCATTGTGAGACTCTGGCCTGGCCTGTGATCTGCAGAGCGCAGTTTCTCAGGGTCACACACGCATTGCAGGTGAGCCAGGCCACGTCCCTCGTCTAGGTCATCTCGTGGGCCTCTTTCAACACAAGAAATGAACTTCATTTCAAGGCCAGGAAAACCTCACAGGAGGCAGTTTTCTTCCTACTCTTCCTTCTGAAGCCATGAGGTGGTGGTGCTTGCTTAGGTCTCCCCGAGGTAAGGTGACAGGCTGGATACCAGGGCTAGTGCGCCCCACACTGCAGGCAAGAGGCATAGGCCAGGCATCCAAGCTGACTCACTAGGGGGAAATTCATGTGCTGGGGTGTAGGGGTTGCAGAGGAGGGAGAGAACAGCGGACAATTCTAGACTGCTCTGATGGGAACAGGTGCCTGCCAAGTCCTGATGAAGAAGGGCTGGGCTAGGACCAGAGGGGACTGCCCTTCCCGGCATTATAGCCTGAAGTTTCACCCAAATGCAGACAGAAATGGACCTAAGAGAAGTTATTTTAAGACCATTGGGGGGGGGGGCGGGTCCTGAGTGCATTACTCTTTTTCATGTCTTCATTTAACACTTTTGCAAATAAAATTATAATCAAAACATAAAAGCAATTAAAACCAGAGAGAATTGACTCAAGGAAGAGCAGCTCCATGTCCAGGCAGCCAGGAAGGGCCAGCTTGGGCCTGTCTACCCTGGCAGACTGCAGAGGCGGGACTCCTCGGCTGGGTGGTGGCAAGCTCTTGTCACCACAAGCCCTGTCCACATGGGAGGGTGGCGTCGTCGCACACAGCCCAGGTGACTGAGGACCCGGAGCCCTGCCCTGGACTTGCCAGTAGCTGGACTCATTGCGTCGAGAGGGATCATCATCAAAGAAAAAGGAAAACAACAGGGCTATAAAAAGCTCAGCCATCTGCCCCTGCACTGCTGTTGACGCTCGGGCAGTATCATGGGGGACACAGCCTGGCACCTGGACTCGGCTTCCACACTGGAGAGCAGGGCCCGAGCAGCTACAGTGACACGCTCAGCTGTGGCACCGGTGTCAGAAAACAGATTTGACAGGGATTGTCCAGTCAGCCGATTAGACACAAGTCACAGCACCCTAGAGCTCACACAGATCCTTTTACCACATGATTCTTATTTCATCCCAGAATTCCTTGAAAGGAAAATGGCAACAGAGCCCCAAATTGGGAAGCCATACCAATCCGGCAGGTGACAGGAGGCTCTGTGCATCACTGCGGAGTCCCGATTTTAGCCTCAGGCATGCCCTGATCTGGGGTGAGTTCTCCCAGGAACCCAGTCAGTCCTCACTCGTCTTCTGTGGAGGCTCTTGTGCACACATGGGCTGGGGTGCGTAGCTGGCTGTATGCCGGCTCCATTCCCCAAGGACATTATTAATAGAAGTCCTTCCTGGGCCAGCACACACACAGCACAGCCCCTGCAGAGGCAGGTGCTGCCGTTCCCTGCACCCCTCCCCACTCTGCCCATGCATGCTCTTTGCACAATTCCAGCCATCGTATTTTTGGACCTGCTGCTGCAAGCAATTCCAGCCTTGAAATCTTTCAATTCCTCTTTCAGGAAAACCCTGGGTCCCTCTGGAGGAAGACCAAAGAGGAGCTCCACCCCTCACCTCCAATCCAATTCAGGGACAGGGCAAAGCGAGGAAGCATTTTGAGTTTCTTTCCCATAGGCACCCCATAGGGAAGGTTTTGTTTGAACATGTCCTCTAAAAGGCTTCCCTCAGAGGATACTGCAGGGGACTTGGCGGATCCCACTCAAGGACATGACCCCTCCTGCTTCTGAAAAGGAGAGGACTTGGGGTCACCGGAGGAACTGGGGCAAGAGGGTTAGCACAAAGCTCGGTGCCTAAGAGTTCTGGGGTGCGCGCAGCGGCAGGGTTCCCACAAGGATCCTCAAGTCTCCAGAAAGGGTGTCTGGGATTCCACAGTCCCCGGGAACCCTGGACCTGCGCAGGGTGGGAGCCCGGACTTGGGGCGTCCAGAAGTACGGGTTCGGGGACGCACAGCCCCACCCCGAGCCCTCGGCGCCCACTCACCGTCTCAGGGTCGTTCTCGAAAACCTCTCTGGCCTCCTCCTTGGTGCACACCTCCTCCACGCACTCCCGTTCCAGGTGGCCCTGCTTGGCCTCCTCGAAGACTTGGTAGGCGCGGCGCTGCCTGGGCCGCAGGAACTGCGCCGCCTCGCGCGCCCGCAGCAGCACAGCTGCAGAGAGAAGGGCGCGCAGTCAACCTGCACCCGCTCGGGGGCGGAATGTCGGGTCGGGGTTTCTGGGGACCGTGATGCCTGTGTGTCTGAGATGCTCCAGGGACCATGATGCCTAGAGCCCAGAGATCGGGGGCCAGGATGCCTGGTTGTCTGGGATACCCGGGGCCAAGATGCTGCCGAGGGATGCGGGCCTGGCGCCGCACTCCAGGAGGCGGTGGGGCTTGGGGACCCCCGAGGTACTCACTGTGCGAAGACTCGGAGGCCAGCAGGAGCAGCAGAAGCGCAGTGCCCAGGGCGGCGGCGGGCCCGGGCGGTGGCGGCATGGCGAGGCCCGGGCCGGAGAGCCAGGCAGCCGGGAGCGTGCGGTCAGAGCACCCGGGAGGCTGAGGCGAGGCGCGGACGCCGCGGGACAGGGGATCCGGTCATCCTGGCCAGGCGGCGGTGAAGGTCACATCCCGGCGGCGGCAGCGCCGCACCCGGCGCTCGCTGCGGGTCTGGGCCGAGAAGCAGGCAGCGGATGGGGGCGGGGCTTGGGGCGGGTGGGGTGGAGCCTAAGCCGAGTGGGGCGGGGCCTTTGGGGGGCGGGGCCGAGCTGGGTGAGGCAAGCCAGGCTGACTGGTTGACTCCAGTATCTTCAAAGAAATTCTCTGCCATCGTGATCCAGAATGCGGTAAAATGAGAGGAGAACAAGATCTGGCGTCCTAGCCAAGTGCAATCTGACTGTTTCTATCCTCCTCTGCAGGCTTCGTTTCTGGAGTCTTCATTCTTGGGCACATTTTTTAAAGGATTTAAAACCCACTAAGGAAACAATACCTGAGATCACCCCTGATGGCATGGAGGTCCACGGTGCAAGATGAAGTTATTCCCTCTGTAATCTGGTTTCCACACCACAGCCTGAAAGCAGCATTGTGTGTTCTCCGGGACCAAATCTTCCTGGCTCTCATCTCAGAACACTGTGCAAGGTCATAGGCAAAGTGCACACACACACACCAAAACCTTGCCGACCAATCTCAGGATGCAGATATGCAGCAGCCAGTCAAGCCCCAAAGAAGGGGTCTGCTCCTGAGACACCCTCACCTTAACTTGCAGATGGAAAAGGCTAGGGAGTCACCACCCCCACTCCCTTTTCTGACTGAGTGCAACACAGATTCTTGGGAGTACACAAGGTCATTGCTGGTAGAATTCTTTAAGGTCATTTGTTTGAAGGTGGGGTTAACAAATATGTTAATTTCAGAGAAATGGATGTCATGGGAATAAACTTGAAAAAGAATTAAAAATTGAATAGATAAGCCATCTGTGCTTGCTTAAACCAGAACCCCGGCACTCCCAGGAAACCAAGCCAAATGCTTCAAAGTCAGTGAGCACCTCAAATTCTCCAAGGCTGCCTCGTCCCTACAAACACGATGCACTTGGGAAGGATACTTGTCATTTTATTCTTCTGCTCTTCCTTAAGAAACACTGGTTTAAAAAAATGTAGATGGCAGCGTGGTGGCGCATGCCTTTAATCCCAGCACCCAGGAGGCAGAGGCAGGAGGATCTCTGTGAGTTCGAAGCCAGCCTGGCCTGCACAGTGAGTTCCAGGACAGCCAGAGTTACAACAGAGAAACCCTGTTTCGAAAACAGACAAACAAACAAAAATGTAGGTGGATCTTCAAGAACTCCTCCATGGGAACATGCACTGCAGGCTGGACAGAGTTCTGTTCACCATATCCTGGAGTTCTAAGTCAGGGCCGTGGATGGAGGTCAAGTGGTTTGCAGGCTCCTGCACGTCATCTGCAGCTGTTGCCTGTGCACCTGTGGAAGTCCGGAGAAGAGATGCAGTTTCCAGTTACTTAACCCCCTCCCCTCCACATACAAGGGAGGAGATGCCTCTGGCTTCCAGGGTGTGGTGATGGTTTAGATGACCAGGAGCCAGCACCTGGAGTCATCTGGATTCTCTGGCTCCTTTTAGCCCGGTGGACCTCAGTCTCCCCACATTCCAACGCATTGTTTCTACTGAGTATCCCAGGAAAGATGCCTCCCATTAAATAAACATCTGGTTTAATAAAGTGCATTTGCTTCCTGGTTCTGATTTCGGAAATGGAGCAATGAAGATGCAGATGTGGAGTGCAGTGGAAGGCTGCTGGAGGTCACTTCAAAACCCTCAACCGAGTCACCAGCACAAACAAGCAAACAAAAAAGCTTTCTGTGGCAGAAATGGACTCTGGGTAAGAAACAACCTGGGTAAGGCAGATGCGCACAGGGCAGGAGGCCAGAGCTGGCTGGGGTGTTGGGAACAACCTGGCTATGGAAAGGTGGCTTCCCTAGTTGGAATACCTTGGGGTGAGCCACGGAGGCTGGGAGGAAACGAAGTGTCTGGGCAGAACAGTTCTGCATGGCCCTACCACCACATCTCCAGTCAATACACACGAACTGATACTCCTTTGGCTTTCTTTAAGAGGAGCTGTCCTGTCTGTGTGGTTTTGGTAGCCTATCAATATATGGAGATACTGGTGAGCTGCATCTGGAAGACAGGTTTTTTTACATACCTGTGATGCCGCCAGTCAGATGACACAACATGATCCAAAAAGTACCCCATAACCCTCTTCTCCCCTGAGTCCTCACTGAACTTCAGAAACAGCTCCTGTCACCACAGATTATCTGGCAGTTTCCAGCATTACATAGCAAAACAACTACAAAATACAGTTTTTTGCTTGGCTTTTTCAACCAGCATATTTTCCTTTTTGCTCAGTACATTCTGTTGTATGATATATACTTATGGACATTAGACTTTTCTTTTTCTTAATCAGAAAATAAGCCGTGAACACTTATTGAGCATTTTCATACAAATCACCATATGCAGATCCGCTTTCCTTTCTCTTGAACTTTTTTTAATGTTTACTGTGTGCGTGTGTGCGTGCGTGCGTGCGTGCGTGCGTGTGCGTATACCCTGTAAGGGGCCAACTCTCTCCTTCCTCTATGTGGGTCCCAGGGCCTGGACTCGGATCCTCAGGCTTGATTACAAATGCCTTTACATCTAAGCCATCTCAACAACCTATGCTTTCATTTCTCATTGGAAGAATACTGAAGAGCAGAATAGCTGGTTCGTGTGGTAGATATTCGTTTAACTTTTAAAGAAAAGAGAGAGCATTTCCCCAAGTGATTGTATCATTTCACACCCACCAGCAGTATATGAAGTTTCCATTGACTTCAGCAATACTTACTGCAGTTTTAAACGTTAGCCATTTTAGTACACAGGGACAGCTCCTTGTTTGAATTTGCATTTTCTTCCCAACTAATGATTTTGAGTAAAGCTGAGTGTGCTCTTGCTGTCCTAATAACTCCTTTGCTGAATGGCATTTTTAAATTTTCTTCCTTCCTCCCACTTTCCTGTTTGAAATGTTTGCTTTTCCAACTGTTGTTTCAAGAATTCTTTAAATATTCCAGATAAAAGTTCCTTATCAGATGTGTCGTTTGTAGATACTTCTCTCCAGCCTGTGGCTTGTGTTTTCACCCTATCGAAATAGTCTTTCCACGGGCTTCTGAAGTATGAGGTAATGCCTCCTTTTTATGCTTTTGGTGTTCTATTTGTCTAATCAAATATCATAAAGATTTACCCTAGAAATTTCTGCCAAGTTAAGTTTTATGTACGTGATCCATGATAGATTGGTGATATTTTATTCTGGCGAATAGTCACTTGGTTATCAGCAGCGCTGACCCATCACTCAGCATCCTGAGTATATGGCTGGAGTGAGGCTCTCTGTGTGTGTATGCGAGGTCATGGTATGCAGTCGCCCTTGCACCATTTCCTGAAGAATGTTCTACCGTTAGTGACATGTCTTTGTATCATCAGTAATCAATTGATTGCACGTGTGTGGGTCTGTTTATTGACTCTGCTCTGTTCAATTTACTTCTCTTTAAAGTTCACATCCCACTTCTTTTTGTTTCTTTGTTTTGTTTTGAGACAGGGTTCCTCTGGCTAACCCTGGGTATCCTGGAACTCTGTAGACCACGCTGGCCTACACCCAGAGATCACCTGCCTCTGCCTCCTGAGTGCTGGGATTAAAGGCCTGCGCTACAGCCAGCTAATACAGCTAATTACCCAGCTAATGCTATCTCTGTGATAGTAGATTTACAATAATTGAAGTCAGCTTGTATGAATATTCAAATGTTCCCTTATTCCTCAAAATTGTTAGTTTATTTTGTTTTCTCACTTGCATATAAATTTTAGAACAGCCCTCCTATAAAACACACGCTGAATTTTAAGTGGGATTACATGGAATCTATATCACTTTGGAGAGAAGACTTTTTTACAGTCTCAAATCTTCTGTCCTGTGGATATGGTCAGTGTCTTTTATATTTCATTGTATTCACTGTCAGGAGTGGGGCGCAGACCGCAGGACTTTTTCCTCACTGTTTCTTCCTGTTCCAGGGATTTTAGTTTTGAGACAGGGTTTTATTATGTAGTCCAGGCTGACCTCAGACACCGGAAGAGAGCATCAGATCTCTTGGAACTGGAGTTACAGATGGCTTCGAATCACCATGTGGGTGTTGGGAACTGAGCACGGGTCCTCTGGAAGAACGGAATGCTCTTAACTACTGAGCCATGGCTGCAGCCCCCTTGAGTTTTTAAAAGGTGTAGAATGGAGAGCCTCGGGGTTCGTCTCAGTGGGTGGGGATCTCCCGTTTCCACTGTATCGTTTGTGAGCACGCAATGACGAGGCTATAACATGCTGCTTACCATAGCGACTGAAAGCGGTTTGGCTACTCTAAGGAGGAAGTCCTTGTGAAGAACGTCCCAGCCGCTCTGGGTGCCGTGGTGTTCTGCTTTCTCAGGGTGTTCTCAGCGTCCGAATCAGAATTCTGGTCCTGGAACCCAGATGCCTTTCACTCAGTCTGCTCCCGTCACAGCCCATCATTCGCTAATGAGATTCCCAGCCAAATGTCCACACACACGTGTCTTTATGGAGTGCTGTGTTGACTTTCCATCAGGACATGACATCTATCTTCTGAGCAAACCTGCTTGCCACAGCCTGGTCAATTGTGGTTTACCGAACACAGTCTCAGCTCTGGTCCTGGTCCTGGTCCTGGTCCTAGGCTGGGTGGTTCGGGAGCATACTGGATGAGACAGAGCTGGGGTCTTCTGGTTGGAGGCTTTCTACCTCTTCCACTGTTAGCTGTTTAGACTTTTGAAAGCCATTTGTTTTTCCTCTTCACACCCAAATTTCCTTACGGAAGGTGTAAGACATGTTCTCAATCAGGTTGCAGAGAAAGGAGACAGAGTCTGAACTCCTTGGAGTGTAGCGTGGGAGACATTATAACCACTCCCCAGCCCTGCCACGGCCAGCTCAGCCTCCCCAACTCCAGACTGTCTCCAGGTTAGAAGAGGACCAGCAGCTCTCTGTTGGGGGAGGGGCTGTCATAGCTACCTACGGGTCTGCCCAGGAAAATTCCATAGTTCAGTCTGGCACAACAATGGTGCTCTGCAATGCATGTGTATGTCCTTCAATGCTTATGTTCAATTCTTACCCAAACTGATGGTGTTAATTGGTGGGGCCACCAGGGTTAGGACGAGGCACGTATAGGTCACGAGGGTGGAGCCCCTGATGGGATCAATGCCTTCTATGAAGAGACAGGAGACTTGAGTCTTCCTTCTCCATCATGTGAGGACATACCAGAAAGTGCCTGCTGTGAGCCAGGAAGCCTGCAGACCTGATCTCTTGGCTTCTTGATCCTGGACTTCCAGCCGCAAGCAATGTCGGAGCCACATGGTCTGTGGTGATTGACATCAGTGGTCCAAGCATATCAAGACAGCCGAAACCTCAGGAGCTCCGTGTCTTAGGGAGGGCAGGCGCAGGCTGGCTGGAGGAGGTGGACTATGAGTGCAGCTACCTCCAAGGACTAGCAGGTCTGGACACCTGGGACAAGATGAATCAAAGAGACCGTGAAGGGCAAACGCCAAGTCCTTCTAATCTTCAGAGTTTGAAAGGGTGTGGCCAAAGGAAGTGGACATAATAAATGGCATCAACTTGCATGGGGCATTTCATCAAAATACTGTAAACAGAGGCCAAAGGCCATTTGGGGAGGGGGATGGGTGGGTCCCGGGCAGCCGGGGAGGGGAGGGATGTTAGAATCTTCCTGCCACCTGCTGTCCCCACTGCTGGCCCCTTGCCCAGAGTCGGGGCCTCCTGTGGAACATGGTGGGGCAGGCCGTGGGTTTTACTGCATCCTGCCGTGCTGCCTTGGCGGGCCTCTGTGAGTCAACAAGAACAGACACTCGGGAGCACGCTTCGGTGGGCATCCCTCTTTAATGGGGCTGTAGGGCGTATATCAGGGATCACAGGCGGGGAGGAACCCATGACCCTGAGAATGTCCATTGGTTAGGACACCCTATGTGGGAGTGGCCTTGCCTGTGTGTGGTGTCTGAGTCTGTATAATCCAGCCCGCAGGGCAGAGAAGCATGATTACTTATCATATCTAAATTTGATTGGGTTAGGGTTAGGATTAGGGTTAAGGTATGGAACAATGAGCTCCCATCGTTCTTACCCTCTAGGGGTGACACGGGGTTCAAGTCAGCTTCGCCACACTGTAGCCCTTGGACAGTCCCGTATACATGAAAATGACCGTGGCCTGAGCAGAGGAACACAATCTAAACACAGGCTGGCTGGGGCCAAGTCGAGCAGCAGGCAGAGCCCTCAGCAAAAGTCAGATGGGCAGACCCCAGCAGATCCAGGTGAAATGCGGAGCATATTTGATGGCTCAGAATGGATGGCCTACCCTGTTGAGGTTCCTCAAAGTCAGGTGTGCCATGCCCAGAGCCCAAGGCTGCACCTCCAACACAGACACACTGATTACAGCTTTCTGAGCACAGGGAGAGTCCAGACTAGGGGCTGCTGATCTCCAGGCAGGGACCCAGTACAGAAAAAGTAGCATCCCAGAAGGAGCTTTGCGTGTGTCTCTGGGACAAGGGGCAGAAGCAAGCTGTCCCCGCTGGCCCTTTGGGGAGCCAAGCCCTGACTCCCAGGCTTCACGTCGGAGGCCCAATGGGACCTCTGCACCCACGTTACCACGGAGAGGAAACCGTCTTTTACTTCATGCCTGTGCCTACACCCGAATTTCTTTCTTTTTTTTCTTTTTTTATAATGACCATGTATTTCATTCTAACAAGCATGGTTCTAAAAGACCTGGATAGTTCTGAGAGTAAGCCTTGTCTCCTGCAGAAAGAGACTTTAGTAGAAACTAGAGCATGTTAGTCACAAAAGAAGCAGAGGCCCTAAACCCCCAGAGACCAACATGGACTCAAAGATGCCCACTGTTCTCCAGTGCTCTGGTGGCTGGTGTGACTTTGGTCTTGTGACTGCGTTGCTCTCCTGATGCAGAGGCCCTCAGAGGTCTCTGAAAGCTCACCACTGAGCAAAGCAAACCATTCATGGAGAGGACTGAGGTGTCCTGTGTGGTTCCCATGGTGAGATTTGCCCCAACACGGTGGTCAAGTTCACTTGTGGTCTCTGAGACTGGAGCTCAAGTGAAGGTGTCTTTGCACAGCCATTGGCCAAGAGGTTAGCTTTAAATTTACAGTTTGCATAACATGAATAAATGCAGAATTACTAAGAATACATGCAGGCCCTGGCCTAGAGATCTCCCTCCTACTGGAAGGGAAGTTGGATTGGCAGCTGTGCTCAGCTCTGCCCCTTGTGATCTGCAAGAAGGGGCGTCTACAGCACATCAGGTCAGGCCCTGGTATTCTCTGTCCATGTGTCTCTCCATGTGTCTGTCCTGCCATCTGTCCTCTGGGGAAGGACTCCGGGCAGCGGCACAGGCTCGTGTACAGCTGAGTCTGAAATGTCCTTCATGGTCGGCTGGAGGCCATCCTGGCTTGAGCTGAGCCTGCAGTGACTAAGCCACACTGCCCAATATAGCCAGTGCTCACAGCGATCAAACCCTGAGTTATGAATTCGGAAGAAAACGTGTGCCGAACAGCCAGAAGGAAAGCCGCGGGACTGTGGTGGACGCCCCTGCCACAGGCGGTCTGCTGAGGTCTCATGTTAACAAACTGATGAGCTTTGCGTTCATTGCACTAGAAAAAGGAACCTGGCTCCCTGCAGAGCCGGAAGGGGCCTACGACCATCACTTTGGAGACTATCCAAGTAATTTGCAGCAACTGTACAACATCTTTGGAACTGGCACAGCTACTTTGGTGTAACAGAGTGTTGTTTTAACCTTCTAGAATGGGCAGTCAACTTGGGCTGCTCAAGGACAGCCCAGCTCTGCTAGCTAGACCCCATACGCTTGAGAACATAAGCCCTGGGCGTGCCAGTGCCCTGGGACAGTCGAGGGATCTCTTTATTGGGGTTTTTTTAAACAGTAGATATTTATTCTGTCAGTCCTAGAGTCAAGAAAGCCTACATCTCCCAGAAGGCCCTTTCTCCTGGGAGAAAGTCTGTCTCTCCAGCTTTATCTTTTCATGTGTCTCTGGGTTCCTAGATACACACTTGGTCCCTGCCTCTTCCTGTGTGATTTCTCTCTAGGCACCTTAGCACCTATCTCTCCTCTCCCTAAAGAAACGGTCCTATTGGGTTAGTGCCCATTGTATCCTATTATGAGTTCACCTTAACTGATTACATCCGCAAGGACCCTGCTATGAGGATTCAGCATGGAGTACTGAGGGTTAGGGCAGAGCTAGGAAAGACTCATGGGGACCGGTGTTCACCCTGCTGGCCTCAAAGATGTGTTTCTGGGGGCAGCTGGCCCAGATCGGGGTGGTCCTCTGGGTGCTTCTGCCTGGAGTTGCCAGGCTCTGGTTTGTCGTTCCATCTCAGGGGCAAAAGTGCAGCTTTATGATCCTCAAACGTGGCTCTCATGCACAAGGCACGAACAGGCATGGAAGAATCGCCAACTTGCTAGTTAATAAAGGAGGCAGAAACTGGATAGATCTGGGGCCAGGGCTGATTTAAGGATGACTGACCATTTTCCAGATTCAAAAAAAGACAAGAGCACTGGACCACTGGGTCAGGCACGAAACAGTCCCCGTCCTTCCGTGACAGTGGATGTACAGACACACAGCCTGTGAGCGTATTTGTACTTGTGAGCAAACATTAGGTGCCTCTTTACTGGAAAGGTCTGTGGATTAATGTGTAACTTGGAATCAGCAGGTATTCATAGCAAGTGGCAAGGTGAACAAGGGCACCTGCCAGGCGACAAACATCCTGGTGGGGCTGGGGACAGAGCTGTGCCTCGGGCTCCGTGACCTGCCTTCCCAGTCAGGGATATTTTCTTTATTTTTTTAATGATTTGTTTATTTTTATTTTATGTGCATTGGTGTTTTGCCTGCCTGTGTGTCTTGTGAGGGTGTCCGATCCCCCGGAACTGGGGTTACAGACCACTGTGAGCTGTCATGTGTATTCTGGGAGTTGAACCTGGATCCTATGAAAGAGCAGCCAGTGCTCTTAACCACTGAGCCATCTCTCCAGCCCCAGGATAGTACCCAGACACTCTGCCTAAGAGGCACTGTCTTTGTCACCTGGTATTTTGGAGAACTTTTCACAGTGTTGGATGTTCTGTGTGTCCTTTGTGACAGAACTGCCAGTTGCCGCCAGGAAGAGACGAGCTCAGGAAAATTCCTTAACTACAACTTCTATGTTTAAAATCTATTTTATTTTGTGTGTACGGGTGTTTTGCCTGTACTATGTCTGTACCACAAGTGTGGCTGGTGCCCACAGAAGCCAGAAGAGGGCATTAGATCCCAAGGAACCATGTGGGTGCTGGGAATCAGAACAGGGTCCTCTGGAAAAGCAGTCTGTGCTGTTAACCCTTGAGTCATCTCGCCAGCCACAACCACAAACTCTTGATATACAGATTTCAAAGTGTACCGACTTACTTGGCAAATTTACTACAGATGCACGTGGCAACACCTCTGGAGACTACTCATATCCCAAAGGGTTCCTGTGTTGCATTTGATCTTTATGGAGAATCATAGATGCCTGTTAAAATATTGCACCTGGGAGCCAAGGCCGGGCATGGAAAAGGCTACATCCAGAATCTACCATGACAAGTCATTACGGTCACATTCTTAGGGTATTCGAGTCAAGCCATCCCTGTCACACACATCTGCAGTTACACATGGGGCCCCCACTTCCAGGCAGGGGTAGAAGGAAAGTGAGCGTAGACCTCTTATAAGCCCCCCTATTCCTCCACCCTGGATAGATGGAGCACGCCATCTAGGTCTAGTTCCCTTTGTAGAATTTGTTCTTCTGAGGATTTTCTCTAAGAGAAAGGTAGCCATATGCTACAGCATCCTGTGTCCTTTAGAGGCTGAATATCCCTAGTCACCTCCTGACCTCTGCAGCGTATAGCATGAAGGACACAGGCATGGTATCCTAGGGCTCAGCAGGAGCAGATCTGGCCAATATGGAACCTGCCCATCTTTTTGGTCCTTGAACAGCCAGCATTTGTCTCCAGGGAGAGTGACAGACAACTTGGATATAACTGTTTTGATCCAGACCTGGCACCTGTCGCTTCTCCCTTCTCCCTGCTGCAAGGGAGTTGTGGCCAGTCCCTAAGTTCTCACGAAGTGAAGGGAGCAGGAGCTATGGGTTGAAGGCTGAGCCGTGGGCTCGCCCAACTCCTCAGAGGAGCCCGTAGCCTCCAGTGCTACTGAGAAGTAGGGGAGCAACAAGACCCAAGGGACTGGGTCAGGGTGACCCTGAGGAGTTGGCAACCTTGAAAGATGCTGAGAGATGAGTTCCATATTGCCAGAAGCCATTGCGTTTGGCTCTTCCCCTTTATCAACCAACATTTAGATGTAACCCCACCAGTTCTGTGCCAGGGCTGGGATGCTAGTCATGGTAGCTTTGGGGTCAGGCGCATCCTGGAGATGCTGAAGGTTGGATCATGGTGACCTTGACTTCCCCAGGACTCCCACTCACACATTGCCTCTGACAGCCAGTGCCCTAGTCCTGCCTCACTTGCTGGCTGGCTCAGGAGGACACCTCAGCCTGCCCTTGGCCACATGCCAGCCCTACCACGCACTGTCCTGACTCAGCAAGGCTGGCATTTGGCCATGCTGGTTAGAGTGTGTGTATGTAAGGCTCTACTTGTCTGCTAGGGCTGCAAAACTCGAGAACTGAATCCTGACTGATTTGGCTTCTTGTTTCGGTGCCTGAGCCTGGGATACACTAGCAGAGGGACTGCTAACTCAAGGGCTGTGACCCCCGGGACACTGTGGGGTGTCATGAAGGGAAGCAGAGTGGATTTAACAAAGGACAGAGGCAGCAGTAAAGCTTTACATTTGGTTACACTGTGGGCTTGGCCTTCCTATCTCTAGAGGGACTGGGCTCTGGGCTCAGGTGCATCTGTGCAGAATGTGGGAGCCACCCTGCCATATGCAGAGCTCTGCAAGGCCATAGGCTGCTGGATGCTTCCTCTTGCTTCCCCAACTGAGAACAGGTACCCGGCCATAGCAGAATGGGAATGATGGCAGGAAGTATTCTTGCCCAGTCTTTATCTGCTTTTCCCTGCATGCAATGCGGGGTTGTAAGAAGGTGCTTCCTCTGTGAACACAGCAGTGGGGCAGCGCTCCCCCCACCTGTGTATCCTTCCCAAGTGTCTGGTCAGTGGACTCCGAACCTCAGGACAGCTATGTCTTATTTTGTGATTGGTCATGGGACTCATGGTGTGGGTCTGGGTGGTTAAAGCCCTGAGGAGAGACAGATGGCCGGGGAGCAGGTGGTAACGTGAGATTTCCAAGACAAAGCTCTAAGACAGCTGTCTGAAGTATACCATGTGTCACTCACCCCTGAGCTCCTCCTAAAGCTGAGTCAGGGTTGAAGAGCTGATGACCTCCGCTTTATAGAAGAGGACAGCGATGGCGGGACTAGGAGACAGATGGAGTGTGTGTCGCGCACAGCAGAAACCCCTGCAGGTGAACCCCACTGCTGCTCCCTCACACAGGGGTCACACACTGGCCTCATGGTCCAAAGACACCTTGTACATGGACCTTGGGGGCCAGGGCCTGGACTCGCCAGCATGGCTGGTACATGACCAGAACACTGGGATCATACACAGGGCATTTGTTCTGAAGCTCTCAGACAGCACAGAACACGAAAGCCTCACAGTGGCCCATGTACCTCGCTTCCACTGCCATGCCAGCACCACACATACCACACACAGGGACACACCACACACACATACGCACACACACACATGTGCACACACCACACACAGGCACACATTGCACACACACACCACACATACCACACACACACATGCACACACACATGCTCACATACCACACACACTCATGTACACACACACCACACACAGGCACACATTGCACACACACACCACAAATACCACACACACACATGTACACACACACCACACACAGGCACACACACACCACACATACCACACACACACATATACACACACACCACACACACACACACACGTGCACGCCTTCCTCGGGGTTATTTCAAACCAGCCCCAGATGCCATAACTCTACACAAAAACACTGTGTTCAGGAACTTTTCAGAAAATATTCATACAGATGAGCACGGGAATCCTCCACTGCCTTGACTCCACATCTATACCTGAAATGAGGGAGGACTCACCAGGTAGAGGGCTAGGCTCCTGGCAGCCCCTGCTCTCCCTCGCTGTCGAGGGAGGACTCACCACTGCTCTCCCTCACCATCCTTGCTTAGGGTTTATGGACTTCCAACCCTCTTCCTTTCATCCTTATGACTCTTGTCTCTGACTCTCTAGGCCCTGAGTTAGCTAGCTGAACCGGGCACCCCTCAACTCTTGTCCTGCCTCTGGACATGACGCGGCTCCCAGGTCTTGCCTGTATCGGCCCATTTGACAGCAGCCTGTGCTGTGGCATCCTCTGCGGCTCTGTGGGGCACAGGGCCTAGGACACCCTTGTATGCCGTCCCTTCACTGCGCAGCTGCCGAGCAGAGCTGTCCGGCTCCCTTTCTGTCTTATCAGGTGTAACCCTCCCCCACAGCTTGCCCTTCTTCACCAGCTTCCCTAAAGGAAAATTTTCAGCATCTCCAACAGGACTTGTGTCGCTGCCGTTTTCAGCGCTGTCACGAGCTCACGGAGTTTGCGGTGCTGGGAATGCTTCCTTTCCCTGCAGACATTCACACTGCTCCCCTACCGACAGGAAGGAGAGCCTCTGTCAAGTATCACCAGACACTTTGGCCAATGAGAGTGTCAGTGTCCCTCCGTTGGCCCACACGGTGTGTAATAGGTGATTCCTTAGTGTAGTAATTTTCCTGGCAGGGGCCTTGGGGGCAGAGCTGGAACAAGCGGTGGCGAGGGCCAGTCTTTCTATAGCAGTAACTCTTCTCAAAAACTCCCCGGGGTAGAGCCAGGCGCTTGCTCTGTGACAGTCTTCTCGCCACCACATCCCTGCCTGGACTTCCGGGCTGTGGCTGTGAACATCGCAGGTGGTATCCTGGACCCAGGCCGGGGCTGCCCTGTACAGCCTGGGAGGGGTGTCTCTGCCCTTTCTCCTCGTACCCGTTTGGGCAGGAGCAAAGATATTCTTAAGACAGACACTTGTGTCTCTCCCTTTGGCTATTGGATTATTGGAACAACGATCCCCATGAAATTAGAATTTCTCCAGGAATTCCATGCTGGGAGCAGGGAAAGGGTGAAGCCACGCTTAGCTAGAGGAGGAGTTTGTCTCTCAGAAGAGATTTCGGACAATTCTGACGGCTTCTTACAGGGGCGTCTAGAGCAGAGACGGTGATGCATTGGTGATGGGTGGGACACACCTTCACCAGGACTGCTGGGCGTGTGCTCCTCCCGCCCTCTATCTAGACCTAAGCCCCGTGTCCGACACTCGAGGTGGACTTGGGAATGGGCACTGGGGGCAGCGGGACACGGAATCCTTTGTCTGCTCCTCTCCCTGATGCGGCCACATGGACTACCACCCTCTGTCTCCATTTCGTCTGTTTTATTGGTGAACTGAGGATGCGTGGTTGCGTCTCGCTTCTTAGGGCTTCCAGGGTCCAGTCTCTGAGGCTAGCACCACCAAGAAAACGTTTTGGAGAGCCAGCCAGGAGGGAAGACACATTTGGGAATCAGTCACTTGTAGCAAGGTGCCCAAGTAGAGAGGAAGGACTGAAAAGTTCCCTCAGCTGCTGCATCGGTCTCTTCAGGAACCTTCCTACCTCCCACCTCAGCACCGGCTGCGTGGCACCTCCGCTGCAGAGGCGGAACCCCTCTCTGTTTTGGACTCCGGGGGAGTCTGACTCGGTGACTTTCTCTGTGATGGCTGCACTTTGAGCTGATGTTCACTCTGAATCATGTTGACGACTGTCCTTTGGTGACTGTCTTTGTCTTTGGTTATTCTGGGCCACTGCGGTTCTGGGGAAGCATCTGGGCATTACAACGTTTGTGTGACTGGCTTTACCAATGTGGGAGCTTTCTGAGCACATCTGGAGTTACGTTGGACGGTTTGGTCATCTTGCATGACAGGGAAGGTTACATTGTGTTGGGCTTCTAGGGCTCTGCTGAATTGGGGATTTTGTCGAACCTCTGACACAGGAAAACAAATTGAGGAGAATCTCTGCTGTGACTTGGGTAACCATGGAAAACATGAGGTCTTCCTTGATGCTCCCTGGGGAGAATTCTAGTTGTTGGCTAGTCTTTTAAAAATGTATGATGATTTAATATGATTGCTCCGTGTCATTGTATATTTAAAAGAACCTGAGAAAAAATAAAAACTCGCTCTACCGCTTATGTTCCTGAAAGGAACTAACAAATCTCTGACAACACACCATTTAAATTTTTTTTGAACTTTCTTTTGAACTTACACTATTCTTGCCACGTAGAATTTAAAATGTATATTTATGTATGAAAGTGAGTGTTTGGGGAACAATTTTTGAGTAACATTAATATATAGGAGCTATTATTTATGTTTGTCTACTGAAAAGAAGAGTTTAATTAAATTCAGGAATTTAAGAATTAGTTATAGAATTTAAGACTGAAGAAAAACTAATCATATGTAAAATTTTTTCATTATATATAAAATTATATATATTTATAAATAAAATTACGTATCTCAATCAGACCTTACTAATGTTCGCTAATAGAAATGTTAATTTTTGAAACGCTAAGTATTGGTGGAATGGTTTGTGTCTGGTACTTTCAGTATTAATTCTGGGAACTGAGGCTGAGAAAAATTTTATTATAGGATTACAAAATAAGGAACTCATATTTTAAATTTAAAGGGCAACTAGATTGCTAAACCATGCTTTTGTTAAAGCTCAGATAATTTCTGGAATCGCTTTGTAAAGGCAAACTTAAATTTAAAAGATTAATTTTGTTACTGGCTTATTTGTAGAAATCCTTTTGTTGTTTCAAGGATGTATATATGACAGAGGTATATATTTTGCCAATGCCAAGAAGAATTAAGTTTGCTATTGGGATAGTGGTTATTTTTAAATATTAGCTCATTGCAGATGGAGAGTTTATTTTGTTGACTTTTTGTAAATTTTTTTTTGTAAATTCTATGCAACTTATTTTTTTGTAAATTATTTTGTTGTAAATAATGTTATGAGAGTATAAGTTTTTATTATCTAGTTTAGATATTAGGATTTTTTTGTTTGTTTTATTTTGTTTTTGTTGTTTTTGGGACAGGATTCCTCTGTCATGACACTGGCTGTCCTGGAACTTGCTCTGTAGTCCAGTCTGACCTTGAACTCACAGAGATCCGCCTGCCTCTGCCTTCTGAGTGCTGGAATTAAAGACGTGCGACACCACTCAGCTTAGTTATAAGGATTTTATGTTTTACTGAGACAATCAGTTTTTCCCTACTGATGGTGTCAGACTCTGAACTACTTACAAATTGTGTCTTAACGAAATCAAGTTTCGTTTAAGTACTTGTTTATAGTAAAATTTTTAAAATGACCACTTTATAAACAATGATTTTTAGGTGACTTTAGTACATTTAATCCTTTGACTCTGTGACTAGCAATGTGTAGAAATTTGTGTATGAATTTTATGCATTCTGCAAAAGTTTGTAGAGCTAATAGATTGTAAGTTTAGTATATAGAAGTACAAGAACGGACTCCCAGTAGGCTTAACTGAAGAGTCTCTCAACCTACAGTGCTTAGTTGCTTAAAACTGGACAGAAAGGTTTTATTGGTACTAACTGCTTGACATTTTTGTCACCCCTCCAACACACACACACACACACACACACACACATACACACACACATACACACACACACACACACACACACACACACACACACACACACACACACACACACACTAAATAAATTGATAAATGTTAAAATATTTTTTAAAACCTAAGGTATAAAAGCAAAGAATTGGGAATTGTTCTCGGCAAAACAGAGGCACCCTGAAGACAGACATTTTGCCCTTTGACTATCAGACATTGAAACAATGGCCCACGAGAAGCTGAAATTTCCCCAGAAATCTCATGCTTCGAGAAGGAGCAGAATGAAGTCTGCTGCCAGCTAGAGGGAGAGTCTGCCTCTCACACTACTGACCCCTGTGAGACTACACAGTAGAGGCTGGGCTGAGACAATGATGGGCTGCCGACAGGCAGGGCCGTACTATCAGTTACTTGTATGTCCTGCTTTCTGTAACCAACACCTTCTGTCAGAACCCCAGGGATGGGCTTATTTGTTCCTCTTCCCAATGCGGCTAACTTGAATAAATCTTTCTCTGCTTTTCACTATTTTGTCTGTTTGATGCATGGAGAGTGGGTGGCTGAGTCCAGCACATTAGGGATGCCTGACGGGTTCTTTAACACCCTCCGCCGAGGCCAGACCCCAGGAGAAGACATCCAAGCTTGCTCAGGGAATGGCTTTTATTAGGAAACCCAGAGTCCTGTGCCTGAAGCTCCTCATGGAACCTGCACTTGAACAAGGGGTCTCATGGAGGAGGGAGGCAGCTTGAGCCACCCTGGAAGGGTCCTTTGGTGAGTCCAGCCTGCCTCCTGCTCTTGAACAACCCAGGCCCCATCTGCCCAGTGCTTGTGTACCAACTGCTTCATGCAAGAATGTGACTCCATGTGATGCCTGTGTGAGCCCAGGGACTCTGCAGGACGAGGAAATCCCTGCCTCCACCTGGACAGAGCTGAGAACACACGTCTGTGTGTGTGGTATGGGCTCCTGATGTGACCACAGCCACTTCCTTCTCAGATACGTTCTGGTGCCCACTGAGCCTGGAACCTGGCCAACACTCAACAGATATTTAGTGAATGAAAGAATTACTATTTTTGCTTAAAGCAGCATATGTTGATTATCTTATAGTTCTGAAGCAAATGTGTCCAGTTTCACTCTGTAGATGTGTGGGGATTTCCCACCTTTTGACTTTATGACACAGCGTTGTTATATACAAGCTCATGCAATAGAACCACAGAACTGAGTTCCAAAGTACTCTCAAAGGGCTGGGAAGAGAACCCAATAGATAAGGCACTTTTCGTATGAGCACGAAGATCTGCTGATCCCTCTACTCACATAGAAGTGGAGTCTGGCTGCATGTACTGGGGCGGAGGGGAGACAGGAGGGTCCCTGGGCAGGGGGGAGTCCCTGGGGGGCGTGGTCTAGACAGCCTAGTCTAATACACAAACTCCAGGTTTAGTAAAAGAGTCTCAAAACCTAAGGTGGAAGACAATTGAGGAAGACACCCCATGTCAACCTCTGGCTTCCACACCCATGTGTACACATGAGCACCCACACTCACACTCACACTCACACATATACACACTCACACATATACATACACACATACACACACATTCACACATACACACATATATGCACACACACTCACACACATACACATATACACACATACACTCACTCAAACAAACACACACATACACACACATACATGTACATACACCCACACTCACATACACACACACATACACACATACACACACACACTCATACACACACATACACATGTGCGTGCACACACATACACTCACACACATACACACACATGTGCGTGCACACACACACACACACACAAACACACCTCAATGTTTTAAATAAGTTTAAGATTTTGTGTTGGATCACATTTGTAGCCGTCTTTGGATATATTAGTCCATGAACCAAGGACTGGGCAAGCCTCAGAGAGGCTCTGGGCCATGCCTCCAGTGGTTCCCATCTCCAGAGATGCTGCCTGCCTGGCTCACAGCCGTCCCCCCACACTCAGGAAACGCAAAGGTGGTCTGTCTTTCTCTCAGAAGGACCTGTGGTTACCTGGTGCCCACTGGGTTCTCTGGACAATCTGCATCTGAGTCCCTGACCCAGTTTCCTCGGCTAGGACACTTTCATGGTGTAATGTGACACCCAGGTTCCAGGAGCAGGATGGACACTAGGACTGTGCTGTCTTGCTGACACTTTGGGAGCAGATGCATCTCCGTGATGCAAGTGCAGGCCCTATGGTTGGACACCCAGGGTAGTTTGCTGGAATTCTGTTGTATGTGTCCCACGTGTGTCCAAACGAAGTCCATCCAAGTCGGGAATTGTCAGCCGTAGGGAGCATTAAATGAGAAAACCTGAACATTTATGCGGAGGAAGGGGTTCTGCAGAACACAGATGTTTGGGTACTGGTTTGCTGACCTCTGTTCAGAAGTGCTTCGATTCCGTTCCAATTCCTGAGAGTGAGACTTTGCCATGGTCTTGGAGCGTTCTGAGCTCAAGACCACACAGGCTGCCCCTTCTCTCAAGAACAGGGTGGCTAGGGGGAGCCAGCCACCAGCTCCAGCATCTAGCGGGCCTATTCGCTGAGCAGTGTCATCCTGCTGCTTCTCCCTGCTGTTTCTCTAGCGCTGGCCACCTCTTCCTAGTCCCTTGTCTGTGTGGGCAGGAAGCTGAGGTGAACAGGCTTTAGCCTGGATTAAGGTCCTTATTTATTTAATTCCTGTTGTGTCCTTCTGGATGTCAGGACAGGGTGGGGCAAGCTCCCTAAGTGTTTCTCACCTTGCTCTGTCTTCAGAGAGCACTAATGCCTCATGATACCATGTTAGCTCTAAGGCTTTATGATCCCCTATGAATGAATCTTTACTCTGCAATCCTGTGAACCACATGAATGATTTCTTGAAACAAACTTGTATTGTGAGATGAGGCAGGTCCCCTTTTCTGTACCTGCTCACACTCTCGTGTCTTCTGGAATGATTTTAGTTTAGTACATTATTTTGGCCATATGTCTGCTCTAACAAGTGAGGTGTGCTCACCGTATCAGAAGCTTCCTCGGTGTCTTCTAGATTTTGGTCTCAGAAGGGTGTTCAGATTTTCCTTAGGGTGGCCTTTACTCCAACATTACAGAATGGCACCTCTGTTCTCCCTGTCTCCCTGTCTCGGTCTCTCTGTTTCTCTATCTCCGTCTTTTTCTCTCTCTCTGTTTCCTCCTCCTTTCCATTCTCATTTTAATCCTACACTTATTCTGAAATTTTAATACCCAAGGTGAAAATGTGCAACCGGAGTTTGTGTTCACCAAGTGGATCATCTGCTCGTCCCTACTTTGATTACTGAGTGGTGTATCATACATATTTTGCCTCGAATCCTCGGCGCCGCAGCTCGGGTTACCTGGATGCTCCCCATCGCAGCTGTAAACCGCTTCATGAGCCAGGCTCGCAGGGGCTGCATCTGAGGGGCCTGAAACCCAGGACGCTCCAGCCTACCTTAGGTTGCCCAGTGTGGCCCCGCCGCAGAACCGGTTTTCTCAGACTGTGGTACAGCTCTGGGCAGGTGAGAGACTGTCTCCGTGTAGCACTGTTCTATCTCTAGCACCTTCCATCCACTCTAGAAAGTGAGAGGACCTCACTGTCCTCAGTGTAGATGTGTCCTTCAGTGTAGACCGAGGATGTAGAGAAGTTAGTTTCCAAAGAGTAGTTCCGGCAGTGCACACCCTCAAGTTACTTTAGGGTGAGTGACAACCAACAGAAACCCTAGAAGCTGGGGCACACACGGGCACCTGTCCTGACATCCAGCCACAGTCGTAGAGGTGCTGGCTTGCGAGGTGGGTTGACTGGCATTGCCGAGGGGCTCCTGGGACGCATGCTGAGGGAGGCTGTGTGTTCTCTTCCACACCTGGCAGTTAGACTCTGGCTGAGGTTCTGTTCTCCCTCAAGCAAAGCCAGGGATTTCCATGCTCCAAGCTGATGTCAACAAGCCCAAGGCTGCAGCGCACCAGACAGGCCTGGACTCTTGCTCCAAGCCTTAAAGGCCCTAGAAGAAGAACATGCCACAGTCAATTGGACCGGAGCCTCTCGAGGCAGCAAAGACAGCTTTATCAGAACCACCCAGGCGCTTGCTGGAGGAAGATGAAAGTTGCCTCAGTGAGATCTGGACCACAGGCCAAGCCCAGCGCAGCTCCCAGGCGCTTGGCAGCCAGCCTGCAGATCGGAGTCTGACCTGGTGGGAGGGAAGCCTCTCACTCGCCGGTCCCAGTGGTCCCTCCTTGCCCTCTTCATCTGCCCCCTTTTCCTTCCTACAGAACTGCGGGGTCATTTCAGGAGACAGAATGTGTCTGCTCACCCAGAAACAATGAATTACTGGAAAGGAGGTCCAGGCTTCATGACCCTATTTCCTTTAGGGTCTGTTTCCTGCTCCATGCGGACCGGGGGAGCAAACCCCACACGGGCACTTGTTGCTGCATCCTGCTTCAGGATGGAGCCTTCCCGCACCAGTCAGGGCTCCCCATGCCTTCTACCCCAGGACAGACTCAGAACTCCTCCACTCTGGACAGGACTCCGGGAGGTGGTGTGGTGTGACGGAGTTGGGCCTCTTCCTTCTCCGAGGAACAGGTGTCCCACAGCCATGGGAAGAAGCCCAGGGCGCACCCGCCTCCTCTAGCCATGCCTTGGCGTCCTTCTCGTTGCTCTTCCAAGCGTGAAAACAAACTTCTCTCCCAAACACCAACAAAATAACAACGTCTGTGCTCTGTCAACGTCTGTGACGATTACGCGCCCTTGACCAGAAGGCTGCGCTGGCTGAGGTCGCCGGTCTCTGGGGACGTTCTTCTTCTTAGGGTTTTACTCTGGGGACCTGATCCAGAGGAAGGAATTTCAAGTGTAGAAAAAAAAAAAAAATCTCAGCGCTCCCAGATACTCACTTCCAGCCTGTTTTTGTTTTGTTTGTTTGTTTTTAATCATAGTGAAAAATGTTAACAATCTCAATGTCCAGCAAGAGGAAAATTCTTAGTGGGTGACCACAGAAACGAAAGTTAGTCATCAAGCTAACACTCACTCGTCTACCCCTGTGCACGGCTCTGTGCGGCAGCTCTGTTCTAAGAAATGTCCCATTTTACCTGTGACGCATAAGAACGACGGTTTTAACGATAACAGAAAGCTCTCAAAGAAAACACGTCATAAACGTTCCTGATTTTCCCCGGGTGGTAGGATCTGTTGACTCCCTGCTGCCCTTTCCCCTCTCCCCCCTTTCCCAAATCTCCTACACTGGTGGAAAATTCCAAGGAGCCTTGGCTACACCCAGAGCGATTTATCTGAGTGATTTCTACCATCCTGACACTTCATCGCCTGTGCACTCCTACCTTGCCCCAAGCATTCCTGAACAAATGAGTTGCTCTAGAGAGCTCTGGAGCCCGGAGTGTCTGCCTGGGCTGCGGGGCTGTGGCTGTGGGGCTGTGGCTGCAGGGCTGTGGCTGCTCTGAACATCGGAGCCACTTACGTGCACTTAACCCACACAGCTGAAAACACGGGTAGGGGTGTGCACAGCATGGTGGGGTCAGGTTGTTAGGATACTGATATTCTTTTTGGCCTCTTGATAGGGTTCTTGGAAACAGTGTGAGTCCTTTCCAAATACCCCCACTCTTCTCCCCCTCCACCCCCCACCCCCACCCCGGAGACAATCATTTTGCAAGCAGTTTTCCTGATTTCCAAGTTGGCCCAGTTGGTAAGTTGGGACGCGTTCACAACCCAGATACAACTTCCAAACCCTTACTGGCGGCATGGAAATGGATTACCCAACAGTTGCTTCCAGAAAATTCTCTGACCACCAGGGAGTTCTGGCATCCATGTGGCAGACATGTAAATGCAGTTCACCCAGAGCAGACCTGCAAGGAACCCACCACGTGGCACCTGCTTGTCAAGGTAAAGATGACAGAAAGAGAAAGCAGGTCACAGACAGCCACAGAGACAGAGAGGAGCAAAATGGTGGTGGTGTTATTTGAATGTGAAATGTCCTCATAGGCTCATATTTGTGAACACTTTGTTCCCAGCTGGTGCTGCTGTTTGGGAAGATTACAGACCCTTTAGGAGGCTGAGTATTGCTAGAGGAAGTACATCACTAGGGGTGGGCTTTGAGGTTTTATAGCTTGGACTTACTTCCTGTATTTCTCTCTGCTCCCTATGTGTGGAGGGAACAGGAGCACACTATTTCTGACTGGCAAGTTGGCTTCATGCTCCTGTTGCCACGCCTCCCCACCACGACAGACTCTATTCCCTTTGGAACTGTAGGCCAAAATAAACACCTTTCTCTCCCAAGTTTCTTTTTGGGAATTCTACCACAGCTACAGAATTCTACAGTATTCTCTCACCTGTCACTAATACAGGTGATACACATCTTGGAATTTGTCCCTTGAAGATGGGCTGCTCTGAGGCTGTGTGACAGTTTGTCATCCATTTAGAGCATAGCCCAGTTGGCTGACTTTGAAGGTGGCATTCTTCAGACCAGCACCAATCCCTCTGTGGAGCAGCTAGACAATAGCTCCCTCCTTCTCTCTCTCCTTTGCTCATTCAACCCCCTATGCTGGGAAGGTTCCTGCATCCAGCTCTCTCCCAGGCCCATTGCTCGGGAGTGCTCTGGAGTCCTTCAGGCAGCCTGTGCTTCTGAGGCACCACAGAACCCTGAATCATCCCAGCTAAGTCGGAACCAGAGCAGAGAGTATGCAACAGGTGGTATCAGTGGGCGCAGGGTGGGTGTGGCTGCTAAGTGTTCAGCTAGCCTGTCAGTCAGCAACCTCAGGGTCAGAGTCCCGCCCAGCTGTCTGGGTACTTAGATCACACTTGTGTTGCTAAGGGGGTCTTAGTCTGTTAGAATAGAATTAACAGATAAAAAGATAGGAAAAATTAAAGGGACACATGATGGCAAAGGAGCCTCTCACTCTGGAGTCTGGGTGAGGTCTTTCAACCAATGAGTGTCAGAGAACTCTAGCAGGCCACTGGGACGATGCCAAGGTGGATAAAGTGTCTGTCTCCAAGCCTGGCAACGTGTCTGACACCTCACACCTGTACTGTGAAGGAAAGAACCAACTTTTGCAAGTTGTTTTCTTCCACACGTGCACACAGCACACACACACACACACACACACACACACACACACACACACACACACACACACACACAATGAAAATAAAAGAGAATTCTAGCTGTGAAAGTTGCCTTCATAGAGACAATATTCCTTTTATATAGATGTTTCAAATAAGAACGTTAAAATAAGCAATGAACTGTGCTTAAGGCCTAAGCATGTATGAGCAAGTATGGCCTCTCTTCTTTCCTGGCTGTGAACTGACAACTTTCTAGGAATCTCACAAGAAACCCCATTTATAGCAAGGACCCGTGTCAACCCATGTCCACAACCCTTGTGATCCACTGCACCTTCTCAGACGGCGCTCCTATCCAAGGTGGGAGGGCATTCTCAGCAATCCTTCGAAATGTGACTTGAGAGCCATCAAAGCCTTGTGTGGGGCCAGTGAGACTGCGCGGTAGCCTTGCTGCCAGGCCTGGTCACCAGAGTTCCACGGGAAGAGAGAACCAGCTACTGAAAGTTATCATCTGACTTCCACATGAACACTCACACACACATGGACACATGCACACGTGTGCACACATGCACACACACATGCACACACACACACACGCTCACATAGACACACCACTAAATAGATGTAACACTGAGACAAACCACAAGGCTACTGCTGAGACATCTGTGCATGGCTTTCTTTGGAAACTCACATCCATGCATCTGAGTGTACTGTTCTCTCTCTGAGTGCCCTTTTATTAATCTCTGTGATTAAATCTATTCTAAAGTCTCTTCTTAAAAACTGAACTCTGCTTCACACTGGCTCATCCTAACATTATGTTCTGAGGTGAAGTCAGGAGTCTAAGCTTTGGATTGGAGAGAAGGCCCAGCAGTTAAAAGAGTGCTCGCTGCTCTTCTAGGGCACCTGCGCTCAGTTCCCAGCACCCACATCTTGGAGCTCACAACTGCCTGTGACTCCAGTTTTAGGGGACCGGATACCCTTCTTTCCAGATACCTGCACACATATGCACGGGTGTGCGCACACATGCACGCATACACACACGCATACACACACAGCACACATACACACAGCACACACACACACAGCACACGCATACACAGTACACACACCCCCAGCACACACACACCCAGCATACAGACCACACAGCACATACACACAGAGCACACACACACACACACAGCACATACCCAGCACACACACCACACAGCACATGCATAGCACACACACACAGAACACACACACATACAGCACACATATACACAGTACACACACCCCCAGCACACACACACCCAGCATACACACAGAGCGTGCACACACACACACACACACACACACACCTTACCAAATAAAAACTTCCATATGTCCATCACAATAACGAAGATTGATGAAATTATCTTCCATGAGGCAGAAGTGGCCTTTCTGAGGAAAGCAACCAGAACAGAAAGAGCACTGAAAACAAGACAGCACAGCCCTCTGTGATGGGTCCAAGTGTGGCTTTCTTGGCAGTTTTCCAAGTACCCCGCTCTTGTGTGCTGCTGCGGAAGTTTCGGACAGCATCTAACTGTGCTTACCTGTGTGGTTATCCCTCCTAAGCAGACTCACATCTTAGCATTGAATTGCACTGGGCGTCACCCACTGGACGGCACACGGCTCTCCCACTGTTTTCTATAGACCACTGAGGTTAGAAACTGCTAGGGGTACCGCGTGCCACCCGAGGCATCTCATCCACGGGCTACAGCAGCGGTTCACAACCTGTGGGTCACGACTCCTCTAGGGTCAAACGACCCTTTCACAGGGGTCGCCTAAGACCATCTGCACATCTATTTACATTGAGATTCATAACGGTAGCAAGATTACCATGAAGTGGCAACAAAACAATTTTATGGTTGGAGGTCACCACAACATGAGGAGCTGTGTTAAAGGTCCCAGCATTAGGAAGGGTGAGAACCACTGGGCCACAGGAACACAGCTTCCTCAGAAGACATGCCACAAAGTGATCACAATCGAGGGACACTGTTGGTCACTATGGAAAGGAAAGGGTGGTGCCTGTCTCGGGAATTCTCAGCTTGAAGACACAGGCAGGCCACACTTAGAATTGGGGGATGTTAGTGAATTCTTGCTAAAACAGGCAAAGCGTGTCTGTGGAACAGGGGAGGGGGAATTGAAGCCTGGATTTATACAGAAAAAAAAAAAGTAAGAATAACATAAATATTTCAAAAGTGACCAAGGTGGACATCTTGAAACCTTAAAATTTTGCTGTTTGGGTGTTGGGGATCAAATCAGACCTGGAAAATGCTGAGTGAGCACCCTACCGCTGAGCCAGCCCCCACACAATGGAACTTGTATCGCTTCTCATCAGATGCAGCTGCTGTGAGAGAGACTTGGTAGAGTTACACTGGCGAGATGTCTCCCCGTGCAATAAAGCTAAAGGTATGCAAGAAAATTACAAAGACAGAAGAAACACAAAGGTTCCAAAGGATCTGGCATCTGTGTCCACGTGAAGGTGTCGGCAGTCTGTGTCAGCATAAGGACGGGTAAATCAAGGCTTAGTCAGTCACAAGCGCTGAGTTTCAGAATGCATACAGAATGTGTACTTTTGCCAAGCAGAGGCAGACATTCAGGCAGGAAAAAAGTTCACAGAGATTGTCTCCCAAGAGCGGTGCATTGACCTACATATTTTAATATGACATGCTAGGTTATAATGAAGCTTTGAGATTCATCTTATGATTCTCATCTTATTCACATAACGGAGTTTTGAGGAATCACTGCTAATTCCCTGCCTGAGTCCATTTTTCACTTATTTAACTAGATAGTCAACACACACACACACACACACACACACACACACACACACAAGCCTGTAGTAGTATCTCTATCCAGTCACCCTGTTTGCTCCTGTCCTGAGACCACCTACTGCGTTTGATATCAATATTAGTTACTTAAGAACAACCTATTGCAACCAGATACCAGATAAATTTGAGCGTAGGAGTCTGAGTATGTGCATTGGCTGGGCCCTGAGGTCTGAGGGTCTTGCAGGAGTTTTTGCCTGACTAAGCCCAGGGGTCTCTGTCTCTCTCGGCAACTCCTCTTTGGGTGCTCTCCCTGAGCCTATCTACTTCCCAGCCACCCTGAGATCCACAGTGCCCAACAGACCGTTTCGCACTCTCTTTTTGTGCCCCGCCCCCACTTATCTTAAAGTTTACAATAATGTTGAAATGCACTGGGCGAAGCCAGCCACGGATTCCAGGCAGAGCAGCTGTCTCCACCCAGGGATTTACGGCTTTTCTCTGGATGTTCTGCCAGGAGAGGTGGATAAAAGCTGGGATGCCGGGCACGTTTAAGCCAGTTCCCCACCAGCTTCTGAGAGCAAAACAAGCTTCCTTTTATCATTACATAAAGATGTTTTCCAGGTATAGTCACAAAATTTTATCAACAAATTTTCAGTATTAACAACAATGAAAAAACCTCAAGCTTTCTTCTCTGACCTTTTGATGTATGAATGAATTACTGCATTTTCTACCACTGATCTGGCCTAGCAACCTTAAGGCAAACATGGACTGGTCTCATAGACTATTCTTTTACTATGTGGCTGAACGCTGCTTGCTATTATCTTGTGTAGAAATTTCTTTTTAAGTTTTCTAAGGTAGGATCTCAATATGGAGCAGACACTAGCCTTGAACTTCCAACCTTCTTGCCCCAGCCTTCAGAAACTCACCATTTTGGAGTCCTGGAGGCCAGATGAACTAAATCAAGGTAGTGGCCTCCTCTGTGGGCTGGTGTTAGGGATCTGTCCTTCTTAGTCCCACCATTTCTCAGCTTCGTTTTCTTGTTTCCTTAGGTCAGGACTCACCTTCTTTCAGGGTAGACTGTTAATTCTGTTATCTGCAAAAAACTTGTTTCCAAACACGATGAGGATTTGAGCAGGTTAGCTCTTGGGTAGTCTTGGGTAGCTGTCACGGTGGTAGTGAGCATGTAGGGGTCCCCGGTAGCTGTCACGGTGGAGGTGAGCAGGTAGGGATTCTGGGTATCTGTCACGGTGGAGGTGAGCAGGTAGGGGTCCCAGGTAGCTGTCACGGTGGAGGTGATGGGGATCAGTGTGGAGTTCCCTCCTTCTACGAGGGATGCTACTTTGGCCCTGTTTTGCAGAGGCAAGAGAAGCAGGTTAAGGTTACATAGCAGAAAGAGAAACTAAGTCAGAGGCCCAGAACCTGCCCCTGCTCTCGCTTCATTCACCAGGCCTGACAGTCACCTCAAGAGACCAGCAGTCCCCAGGTAGAACGAGGGATCATGGCCAACCGGTGATACGGTCCATGCATGTGACTTCTGAGTCTCATTGAACACTAGGAAGCTCTTTGACTCCTGTGTCTATGACAGCATTGGCCCCATGGTGAAGCTGGAGCAGGAGGCACCCAGGGCCCGAGGGCAGAGGGTAGAACTGTGGGTGGGAGAAGCTGCTCCTTGGTCCTCAAGGCTGAAGCAGGCTGCAGAGGGGCAGGACCCATGCTGGGAGGATGCTTGTTCTTGATTACTAAGAATCTGGGGGTGCAGGGACGGCTCAGTGGTTAAAAGCTTGGACTGCTCTTGCAGAGGACTGGGATTTGTTCTCCAGTGCCCACATCAGGCTGTAACCCCAGCTCTGGGGGAATCTAAAGCCTCTGACCTCTACAGTTACCAGCTGTGGACACACACACACACACACACACACACACACACACACACACACACCACTAAAATCTTCTTTAAAAAAGTCCAATGGGCCAACAGCAGACTATCAAGCAGCAAAGAACTCTTAAGTGTGTCTGTCCAGCCTGGAGGGTCTCCTGCCTGATTCCCATACTCCTGTCTCTGCGCATAGTGTGGCTCTTAGAGCACAAATGAAGGCGCAAAACAACCGTGCCTCCCTTTACCTGAGTATGTTTGCAGGCAGCCGACTTTGCTCCCTCTCATTGCTTCCCAATGGGAAGGGACTGTTTTTCCCATGGCCCCCTGCTCTCCTTAGAGACTGTGCTTTTCTCTGCTGCACCTTGAGTGTGGAGCTCCTGCATGCTCAGCCTTGCCGTTTACATTTCCCTCTGCTGGCGATGATCTGCTGCAGGCACTTGTACCGTGAGACTTGGTTGTGTGATGACGTCGTTCCTCCTCACATTGTGCTCCAAACCTTGATGGACGCACAAGAGCTTTAGTAGCTGTGAAGTCTACAATGCGCCATCACCTTTGGTAGCATAAGTGTATATCAGAAGTGGGAGGACCCTGGGGGCCAGGCGCAGCACTGAGCATCTGATGGGAAGCCAGGCTTTTAGGACTAAGTCCTTACCTTTGCAGCCTGATTTGAGCTCCGGGGAGGTAGCTCGGAACTCCAGGATGTCTCAGACATTGCATTTGGTGTTGTGAAAGTTGCTAAGGAATGCAACATTGTTCCATTGTTCCTGTAGCCGCCTCATTCATCGCAGGGCGCTGAGGATGAGGCTCCGTGACTTGTGATAGAGATACTTATTTCCTTGTGGGCTCTACTTTCATGACCTCGTCGAAACCTAACTGTCATGGAGAGGCCCCACCTCTAACTGCTACGAAAACAAGAGTCGGGGCTTGTCTGTGAGAGGGGATGAAGTCCAGCCGCGGTGGCAAGTATCCCAAATAGCTCCCATCCGTCCCCCCGCTCAGTGGTTGATTCCCAGCGCAGCTTTTAGTCATTGCTTCTTACAACTAGACTGAGTGTGGGTCTGCTCTGAGTGCAGTGTTCCCTGTTGTACAGCGGGCTTGGGGAGCACCACGGCTTGGGGAGCATCACATGCAGCCCCTGAGTACCCACTGTGGGTGGCGCAGTGAGCACAGCAGACGATGTCCCCTGCATTCACAAAACCTCCATTGCTGTTTATGGCCTGCGATGCCCAGACAACACAGAATGCCCCTAGGACTTAAGACGTGTCACCCCTGGCTCTGCCCTGTGTGGAGTGATCTGGTGTATAAATCTCTTCCTCACACACACAGAGTCTTAAGCCGGGCTTAGAGATTTCCTTAAGACTCTTACGGGAGTGGTATGTAATTCCAGCCTTCATTCTCCAGCAAGGCCTGTGTGTTACCTGACTTGCTCTGACAGTCAGTGACTGGCTCTCCACAGTAGTTATCAGCTTTGAGGAACAAAGGCACCCTTTCACAGTTGCGTACGGTGTGCTCCGCTGTCCGGGGGAAGATTGGTCTGTGGGCTTGTGAGGGCGCCTTCTCAGGTCCTTCTCAACACTAAACCCTCCATCAGTGAAATGTGCCTTTGACGCCTTGAGGCTCAGCCCTATGAGAGGAGCATGCCACCCACAGTCTGTGCACCAAGTAGTCCTGAGTGTCAGGACACTGAGACAGGTCATCTGATGCTCTGTCTGAGCTCCCCGCCTGCTTGCCCAGTCCCAGGGAGCAAATGAGTCAGAGCAGGCCACATGTCCAAGAAATGGCGGTGAGGACATTGAGTTCAGAGCTTGTGTGATCACATGGTCCACCTCCCATCCGTGTCCTGAATGCCTGTCTCCAGAGCAGAGGGCCACGCCATGAAAGTGGGGGTCACTGGGAGCTGGCAGCATAGTCACCCTGAAAGCTTTGGGGTCTCCTGACTGGGGGACACCCTGCATGCTGTGCTCAGTACCTTGGAAAGCTGGCCTTGGGCTCAGGGAGGAGAGATCTCAGGCCAATGCTGAGCTAGGAGTAACTGCTTGAACAGAACTTACTGTGTGGGCCCAGGCAGCACAGTAGGAGGTGCTGGGAGCTGAGAGCTGAGACGCCGAGCTGCCCTTTACCCGAGGGTAGCTCCTGATTCAAACTCATATGGCAAAGCAGTCCTTGGCTTCATGTGGAAGTGTAAGGGATCCCGAACCACCAGGCAATACTAAGAAAACGCAATTAAATGGTGCTTCCATCCATTAGGGAAGCCTTAGTCTGGGTAATTTAGAAACAAGGGAAATTTATTGCACACAGTTTAGAGGCACAAAATCTAATTAAATCACCGACAGATCTGGTGTCCGGTGAGAGATGTTCCTTCTCATGCTACCTGATGTATCTTCAAGTAGAGGAATGAAGGGGCTCCCCAGGATTAAGCAAGGCCTTCGGGACCCAGGCACCTCTTACCGTCCACCTCCACCATGTCACCATTAGTATTAGGGTTCAATATATGAGCTTGGGAAGACACACATCTTCAGACCAGAGAAGGCAACTCAAGCATCTCACTCCATGATAACTGTGAAGGGTCCCCAAGGACAGACATGCAGATAGATGCAACAGAACCAGGGGTCCAGAGGAGACAAACCCCAGGGCTAAGGAGGCATGCGGCATGAAGTCAGAAGAGCAAGTGACTCAACAGCTCAGTGACAACTGGACAGCCATATGCAAAAGGATGGATTCCGAATCCTCTCGTTCATATGTAAACATTAACTCAAAGTGGATCAGTGACCCAAAGATGAAAGCCAAGACTGTAAAATATTAAAGGAGAATAAGAACAAATACACATGACATTGAATTTGTCAATGGAATCTTAGATCCGATGCCCAAAGGCAGACACACCGAAAAACAGATGCATTGGATTGCATAAAAATGAAGACTTTTGTGCACCAGTAACATGAAGGGGGACAAGCTGGGCAGTGGGTGCACGCCTTTAGTCCTAGTACTTGGGAGGCAGAGGCAGGAGGATCTGTGGCCTCACTCTGTGAGGCCAGCCTGATCTACAGAATGAGTTCTAGGACAGCCAGAGTTACAACAGAGAAACCCTGTCTCAGAAAAAATAAAAAAGGAAAAGAAAAAGAAAAAGAAAATGGGAGAAAAGAGAACTACAGAATGGAAGAAATACTTGTAAAACTTCTATCAGAAAGGATTTGGTGTCCAGTGTATAAAGGGTCCTGCAGATGCAGCTCAGCAGTAAACGTTTATCTAGCATGTGCGAGGCCCTGGGTTTAGTTCTCAGAAACACACACGCACAAGCACCCAAATATGCACACACGTACATGCACATACACACACACACACACACACACACACACACACACACACAAGCTTTTCTCATTACTGTGATGGAGTAGCTGACAGAACGACCCAGGGAAGGTTTATGTTGATGTACATCATCATCACAGTGGGAAAGTCATAGTTCTCAGAGCTGGAGGCCACTGGTCACATCACCCCAGTCAGGAGGCAGAGAGAAATGGATGCTGCCTTCAGCTCCCTTTCCCTTTTTATTTCCTGGAGGGTATCAGACCATGAGACAGTGCTGCCCACATTAACGGCGAGTCTTCTCATTTCAACTAAGCAAACTCCCTTACAGACTTGCCCAGAGGTTCATGTCTTAGGTGACTCCAGATCCTGTCGAGTTGACCATCGATATTAGCCGTGTGTGTGTGTGTGTGTGTGTGTGTGTGTGTGTGTGTACATATATAGAGAAAGAGAGCATTGTGTGCATACATTTACATATATGTACATATATGTACACACAATTTTACATGAAAGACAAAGCCCAATTCAAAAACAGATAAGAGATTTGAATAGACATTCCTCTGAAGATCTACAAATACCCAGTAAGAACGTAAAGAGATGCCCAGTATCATTTGCCATTAAAAGAATGCAAATCGAAGCCACCGTGACCTACTGCCTCGTGTCACGGAGATAGTTTTCCTTTAAGCATGACAGGTGAGGTGTGAAGACGCACGAGTCCTCGTGCTGCGCCAGCAGACTTGAAACGCGGAGCAGCTGCTGTGCAGAAGTTTAATGGACCCTCAAAACTTAAATATAGAATTATTATCAAGCCCAGAAATCTGACTCCTATGCATATATCCAAGAGAAATGAAACACGCTCCTGAGGATACGTATGCCCTGTGCTCACACTGCACCATTGCCCTGGGAGGAGATGCCACAAGCGTCCGGCAACAGAAGAACAGGCAGAGAAGCAGCTTTACTGTACGAGGAATATTATTCATCTATGAAAAATAAATTGAGGCCTGATGCATAGAACTGGGATGAATCATGAGAACACTGTGTTCACGGAGACACGCTACATACGAGTTCACGCGCTGCACGATTCCGTTCTTGTGAAATGTCTAGAGCAGCTGTGGTGTGAATAAGAACGGCCCCCACAGGCTCATACATTTGAAGGGTTGGTCCCCAGGGAGTGGCAGTATTTGAGAGGCATTAGGAGGTGAGGCCTTGTTGGAGGAAGTGTGTCACCGGGGGTGGGCTTTGAGGTTTCATGAGCCCACGCCAGGCCCAGTGTCTCTCTCTTCCTGCTGCCTGCAGATCCAGATGTAGAACTTTAAGCTGCTTCTCCTGCACCATGTCTGCCTGGGTGCCATCGTGCTTCCTGCTGTGCTGATAATGTGCTAAAGCTCTGAAACTATAAGCCAGACCCAATGAAATGTTTTCCTTTATAAGAGTTGCTGTGGTCATGGTGTCTCTTCACAGCAACACAACAGTGACTAAGACAGAAGCCAAGTCCATAGCAATAAGAAGCGGAGTACAGTTGCCAGGGAAGTGATGGTGGGCGCTTCCTTAAGGGGCAGGGCATGCGGTGCCTTTCTGGGAAAATGTTTTGAGACTCAAGAAAGGATGTGGTGGTACAACATTGAGATGCCCTTGAAGACGGTTGCTAGGTGATGTGACTGTCACCTCGGTATGAATAAGTACCAGGAAAGCAGGGTGTCTATGAGCGACAATCGCAGATGAAAGTCAGAGACAGTCCGTGGGCTCTCGCTCCCTGGCTGTGTGTGTTCTTGTTCTGCCGTCTGCTGGGGGTGATCTATCACTGCTCAGAGCTGTGGAAGATCTCACCTTTCCCGTTCATCCAAATAGCCTGCCATCTCCTCTGAGGCTTTAGCCTTCATGGTTGTCATTACCATGCAAGGCTTGAAAACTGCTGCCTGAAAAAAACAGAAAAACAAAAGCCTAGACCAACCAAACAAAAAGCCCCAGCTCCACTTGCGGGCAGAGGAAAGTACCATCCTAGCGGGCCTTATGCAGCAAGAGAACATCAGTCCTGGAGGAGACTCTTACTTCCTGCACTGAAGCCGGGCACTGTGAAGGAGCTCTAGTCCTCCAGCCCTCCATGGGGCAGTGGCTGGACAACTTGCATGCTGTGGGGCTGCTCCATTGTTCCAGGCTCAGCGCTGGCACCCTCCCCTGCCCGTGGCTCTTCTTCGGAGACACCTACCCCTCACTGCTGAGACCTGCCTACCCCTGGTCTGCTCGGTGTTCACCATCACTAGTAGAAGGCCTGTGTACGTCGGTATCCCTGCCTCAGTAAGGGCTGAATGGTTAATCACCACGACTCAGGTTTGTTACATCTGAACCTGCCAGAGTCCCAGCTCCTTGGCCAAGTGCAGATCTCCTCATAGCAGTGTAAGAGCTGTCTGCCCTGTCTGCCTTCCAGTGCAGACTCAGTGGGTCTTGGTTCCATTCTACTGCTGCCCACCTTCAGCTCTGCTGAGACACCAGGACCCTTTCCAGAGAGTCTCAAGCATGCATGGCCAGTTCCCTGAGAAGGGCTGGCTGTCCATGTGAGGGGTGCAAACAGCCCCACTTCTGCTGGTGAAAAGAATGTGGTGTAGACTCTGTGGCAGCCCACAAAGCTCAGGGAGATTCCTGGAAGAGAAACTCCGTGTTCCTCCAGCTTTAGAGACATTAACTCCAAACGTAGCCAGGGTGTTTAAAGAGAAAGAGGAATTTCTGTTTTTCCTTGGAAGTGATGGTTATTTATCTTGTCAACTCCAGAACACGTGAGGCTCAGGGTTCTGGCCTGACCACCACTGAGTCCGAGACTCTGTTGTCTGGGAAGACAACTGCATTCCTGAGGTGTGAGGCCGTCGAGAGCGCTGTGTTTATGGGCTCTGTGGAGTTGCTGTGGCCAGGAAGAATGTTCTTGTGGGTACGGCCCGGTCTGCCAGAGGAGTGGGCTGGACCGGCTTGTGCTGGGACCTCAGCCCCACACAGGGGAGAAGTTTCACCCATGGCCTCCTCAGCTCACAGACTAGCTGGAGCCTCCCTGGATCCTGGATGGGAGCCAGCTCATGGATGGACAGAGGGAGGAAGTGTAGCCCAGGAGTCAGGGAGAGGAGGCAAGGTCTCAGGGGTCCTGGACAGCAGCTGGCCCAGCGTCTGCAGTGCCAGCACGCCACACTCCCAGGTGGCTTCACCAAGGCTCCAAGTCTCTCTGGCTTCAGTTTCCCCATCTGTGGAAATGAAAAGTCCCTCTATCCCACGTGCAAACCCACAGATACGCTCCCGGCACGGAAGCACCATTTTCTCCTCCTTTCTCTGCTTCTCGCAGGTGAGTTTGTTTCCCTTTCTGAGGGTTTTGCACACTCGGAGCCTGTGAAGACCGGTTTCCAATCTTGTGGACACTGATTGTGTTGACATTAAGTGCTCTGTTCCGGTCACTATGCCCCTCTCTCTGGCCCAGTGTGGGGTTTACTGTGCTCTTCATTAGGCAGAAACCCAGAGCTGGGGCTTTGGAGGCTGGGAATCAAGCCAAGGCCAGAGGGAGCCAAGCCCTGACTGTCCTAGCCAGAATCCGCAGGATCTAACTACCAGGCGCTCAGCCAAGAGAGTTCTATCTGCCCCAGGCTTGAGGAGAAACTCCTGTCCTGCACATGGAGCCCCAGCAGCAGCCTGTCCATCCTCCAACATCTCCAGATGGTGCGGCAGTGGGAAGTGAGGACCATTATACCTAGGGCGTCTGAGCAGAGGCGAGAGGCTGGCGGGGGTGGGTGCTGTTTCCCAGTCTGTATACTGGACCACAGGGATGCCCAACTTCCACATGGTGACTAGGGTTGACCATGGCCAACCGTTCAAGACCTGATGGCTAGTCAGGCTAGACAGGCTCCTGTCACATGCTCATGTGCAACTTCCTGAGCTGTGTGTGTGTGTGTGTGTGTGTGTATGTGTGTGTGTGTGGTGTGTGTGTGTGTGTTTGTGTGTGTGTGTGTGTGTGTGAGGGAGGCTTGGTGAGGTTCCCAAGAGGCACTGTTTGCAGGAGTGCTGTGGCCTAGTTGTGTCTTGCTTTTCTCAACCTATTGGCAGAGAGCGGGCACATGGTGGCTGTGGCAGAAGTGTGCATTGCAGAGAGCTACTGTGTGAGGGTATGGGGTGAATCACAGCACAAGACAGATATGCACTGCCACTCCTGATGACTCTGCCCTACATGAAGGATGCACCCCAATGTCCCTCATACTCAAACCCCAGTGAACTGCCAAGGCATCTTCTCCTGGTGTCACTATAGCTTTCAGCTTACTGACTTTCTCTCTGGGTAGCTGAGAGCCATGTGGCCCCAGTAAACTTTTCCTCCTTACCCCACTGGGTAACAGAAAACCATGATGGGTTCTGGAGAACCCTGGGGCCATCCTGGATGTCCCCCACATGGGGGTCAGGGTGATTGGTCCCTGTGGTCATGCTGGACTAACATGGGCAGAATGTTGGGACCACAGTGGAATCCTGGACTCTGTTTCTGTTGCCATCCAGATTGGGGCTTCCTGTGTGACAGGAAGGCTGCCATGTGACACTACCTCCTTGCCTGATAAAGCATGGGATGAGGGCAGTGAACCTCCTGGGGAATCTGGAGTCCAGCCCAGGCTTGGGAGCTGAGGCCATGAGCTCTTGCTTCTGCTCCATGGTCCATTCTCAACTGGCCATGAGTCGGCTGTCTGCCAGACCTCTGCAAGATTACATAACGTGTGAAAAGCTCATCCTCGGAGCAGGCAGAGAAGCAAGAGAAGCTGTTTCTAAACCATTTCCTCTGAATCTCCAGCATGATGCCCAAGCAAACCTGGAATGTCCTTACCTCTGTGTCAAGATGCCCATGTCTGAGGGGCTCAGTGTCTCTGGATGTCTCATAGGTCCTTGTCTGACCACAGGAGTCTGAGAACTTATATTCTTCTTAATGTCAGCAGTGCTGGGGGTTCAGGATCTTAGCTTGGCTACAAAGTGGAAGCAACCAAGGCCCACCTCAAAGGTTGTAAGCTTTGACAACAGGCTGCACCTGTGGAAATGATCATGTCCCCAGGAGGCAACCAGGGCACACCAGTTAACCAGGGTGCAGTGGCAGAAGCAGAGGCTTCCTGGGCATTGGTATCTAGGAGAGCTGATCACAGGCCAGGATGATCACTGTGGGTCCAAGGCTGGACTGGGAACAGATGACTGCAAGCTGGCCGAGATGGGTGGGGTACTTGGGCGAAGTAGACAGCGGCTTTCATGTGCTCACGTGTATATTTACCCAGCATCTCTCCCTGTACAGATGGCAGGGCAGGCTCCCTTGATACATAGAGACGGTCAGACTCCAGCTTTCCTCTGGGCCTTCTCAGGGTCAAACCGGACTGCTGGCTCACCCTGGACTCCTTCGCCTGTTCTAGACGGTGAGATAAATGAAACAAACCACAGCACACCCTCCATCTGGCTTCTTTGCTTGAGATGGTGTCCACAAAGTTCTCAGAGGTTCCTGGCAAGGTTTCCAGTGGCTGGAGGTAACATTTGCACTCCCTTTCCCCAGCCTGTCAACTCTTGAAATAGTCCAGCGAGACAGGGTGTGGACTTGAATCCAGGGAGAGGGAGATGAGGAAAGAAAGAATGGCCAGAATGGGTGCCTGCCGCCCCGGGGAGCACTCCCACTGTGCGACTGTTAAAGATGATAAAGATATGGCCACTCACTCTTACTCCCATTCTCCCCACAGGGAGCACAGAATAGGATTAAGTCGGCATGCTCAGCAGACCACACTTAGGCTCCTCACTGGCCCTGAGTTTAAATACACCTAAGCAGCACCTCAGTTCCTCAGAGACCCGTGGCCTCCGGTGAGGATTCCCTACTGCTTGCTGACCGCAGCCCAGCTCATTAGAATGCACATCATTGGCTGTGCATTTTAGGGCCATTTCTGTTTCTGTTCATGTGTTTTGGGCACACAGTGGGACATCTAAGATCCAAGGGTCTTGCAGGTTTTATGCATGGATGCATAGCCACAGCCAAGATCACCCCAAGTCTTCCTCCCTCCTTCCTTCTCCCCCTAGATAGCATTTTTCTTCCCAGTATTGGATTTTGCAGGCTTTGGAATCTGATATTAGTGGGAAAACACTTTAATGCCCACATTTGTGTATGCAGCATAGTTATTTTGAGTTTTACTCAATAATGGTCCACGGTGTTTTGTGAGTCTCCTATAACTTGTTCATCGACTATCCTTTTGAAGGGCATCTGGGTTGCTTCTGCATTGAGCAGCCACAGACAGATAAGCTGTTGCAAACATTTGTATTCCAACCTTTGCATAAACACACAGAGAAAGGGAATGTGTAGATCAGAGAAGCAGGCATATCTACCTGGCTAAGAGGCTGGCAAGCCATTCTCCAGTGGTTTCTTGTTTTATGTGCTGGCCAACAGTCTCTAAAAGATATATGTCCCATGTCATGATCAGCCCTCGGAGTGGCCATTCTAATGTGTTTGTGGGTCTACCTTGAAGCGTTTGTCATTCACACAGACCCCTCACCTCCTGGGCCCTTCTGCAGCTGTATTCTCTGACGCATTCTCCGACATGTGCTCCATGGCCATAACTGATCGTTTCAGGAATATTATGTGGTACACTATGAGACTGGGCTTACCTCACTATGATTCTCGGAAGGTTCCAAGCCACGGGTGAGGTCCTTTAACTATCAGCGTCCTCTGCTGTGGATGCACCATACAGCTGTGGGGCCAATTCCAGTCAGAGAAGTTATAGAAATAAGACTGGAAGGATGTAAATAAAGCCTTATTTCCCAAGGATCAGTGCTTGAGCTGCAATTGCTGGGTCATAAAGTAAATGCACATTTGTTTATGTGCAACGACCGGTCAGGCAGAATGGATCTGGGCAGGGGTCACAACTAGAGGAAAATACCTCACAATTTTTATTTAAAAATCACTTTACAAATAGGTCATATATATTTGGTAATTATTTTTCCTCTTTCTTTTCTCCCTTCCTCCCTCTTTCCTCTTTCCCTCCCTTTCTCCATGACTTTTTTAAAAATAAGTTCTCGCTCTATTGTCGAGGGTAGCCTCTAAGTCAAGATCCTCACGTGCCCAGTTTCTGCGTAGCTAGAATTACAAGTGTATTGCCTGGCTTGTTTTCTTGGTAAATTAACTTTCGATGTGGTGCAAAAATAATTCAATTGGAAAAAAAAAATCTTTCCAACAGTTAGATTCAGATTTACTTTAAAAACCCTGGCCTTTTTCTAACACAACATATACAACCCCAAAAGGCTTTTAAAAATAAAATACAAATTATAAAATTATAAAAAAAAATATTGTAACAGGGCCTGAGACTTAGCACAACTGACTCCGTGATGGAAATGCCATGCAGGCTGTAAGACTCAGCACATGGACAGCACCATCTGCCAAAACTAAAACAAGGCCTGCTCCATCAAAGTCCATACAGTTGTGGGAAAGTCTCAAAATGTACTAACCTTGCTTTTTACCTTTGTAGTTCTGCTTCTGGCTAATCCTTCTTGTAAATGAAGTATGTCAACCCAGAACATTGTTTTTATGCTTAGAAGTCGACCCTGAGACAGGCTCGGGGCTACACTGGGGTCCTGAACACTTAGTGTAGTCACTGGCCTGCTAATAAAGACTTTCTATTGTCTCAAACCCATGTCTGAGCAGTCTTCTCTGGTGAACACCCAACAACAACACAAGGAAACACAGGATAAAACGTTTTACTTGGGGTGTGTGTGTGTGTGTGTGAAGATTTCTAGAGCACACAAACCATGAGAATTGCTTAGATTTCATTACAACTAAAAACTACTCTTCAGAAATCACCAAGAGAAAGAACAGGCTCATGGCAAAGCCTTGGCGGGAAGCCAAGCCACAGCGCAGACGATTATATCCGGTAGGAACAAGGAGCTCCTACGGGTGCAGATTTGTGCAGATCCTCACATAGGAAGACACAGGGATGGTCAATGTGCTCGGGAAGAGCTGTGCAATGCCATTACTGCCAACAGAGCCGTCTGATTGGCTTAAGACGCATCATACTAAGTCTGGGATGTGGCAACAGGCGCCTCACATACAACTTGCTTTGCAAAACTAGCTACCTCCTAAGAAGCTAAGCATCACCTCTGCACAGCTCAGTACTCCAGCACCTGCACGATGGCCCCGAAGGAGCAGAAACCCGTTTATACCAGGATGAGTATTCAAGGCTCGGCCTTGTCCATGAACCCCCAAATGGCTACCATTTGGCCATCTGTGCCCAAATGGTGGTGTATGGAACCAGCTAACACCAGGCCACGTGAAGAAACGAGATGGTGCATGCACTCTCAGGAAAGAGCTTCAGGATCTCTGTACCGGGCACAAAATGCCAGACCACGAGAGGCCACAGCTCAGGCTCCGCTTGCGTGGGATTCCCAACCTGTGAGACTTTGCTTCCTTGAGACCCAGGATCGAAGCCAGCCTCTGGGGAGGGGTAGAGAGAGGGGTCACAGCTGGAAAGAATTTGTTAAGCTGTGTTGACGGGAGGAAGGCTTCAGCTTAGGCCTGCCCTTCTGTGAAAGGCTCACAGACCAGAGCAGACTACAGGGGAGGCATCAAACGGAAGTACCACCTGGAGTCTGGAAAGCAACAAACCAGGAGAGGCCAGTCCACCGGCGTCAGGGTGATCAGGCAGCGCCACCTGCCTGACTGCAAGAAGAGCAGCTGCAGAACTGCCGCTGACAGTCTCCCTGTGCTTCCTCGGTGCTGGGAGGCCCGCTGACCCTCCACCCTTAAGAAACTTCTGTTTGCTAGACGTAGGCATCCCTGACTAAGCCGCAGAGCAAACCCATGATCTCTAAACTACGTTTGCTACGGTTTTGGCTCGACGCTGGTGACAGGGAATCCAAAGCAGTGCGACTGAACATGTCAGAGGCACGCGTAGTTTAAAGTGCTTTCTCATCACTTAGAATCCCAACGCTGTAAAACACGAATCACTGCTTAAGAACTAGATCACCTATTTCCAATCCACTCCTCCTGGTCATTTCTCTGTTTCTTATAGGTCATCTGGGGAGGGCAGTGTTCCTCCTGATCTGCCCAAGGCTGGTGTCAGATCTGAGGCCTGTCCTCCACAATTTCTTCTGCCAGTTGGGTTAATTTAGGGTCAAGTTCCTCCTCCTCCTCCCCTTCCTCCTTCCCCTCCTCCCCCTCCTCCTCCTCCTCCCTTCCTCCCTCCCTCCCTCTCCTTCTTTCTCCTCATCCCTCTTACTCCCTTCTCCCCTCTCTCTCTTCCTCCTTCTATTCCTCCCTCTCCTCTTCCCTCTCCTTTCCTCTCTTCCCCCTTTCTTCTCCCTCTTCCTCTGCTCTCTCTTCCTCCTCTCTCCACCCTCAGTAGCCCAAGCTGGCCTGCAACTCATGTGCTTGTGTTAACCTCAAACTTGTGGCAATCAATCCTCTTTCCCCTCCAGCATCGAGATTACAGGTATGCTCCACCAAGCCTGGAGATGCAGAGAAACAGGGCTGAGTCTGACCCTGAGAGCTTCTCCATGATGGATGCACTTTGAGCTCTGCCTTCCTTTTAGTCACAGGCTCTTTTGAGTGGATGTTCATCTTGAATCATTCTGTCGTTGGTGATTGTCTTTGTCTTTTGGTTATTCTGAGCCACCGGGGCTCTGGCGAACCACTTGGGAAGTACAATCTTTACATGACTGGCTTTATCGATTTAGGAAGACTTTTTTTAAAAGCAAATTTGGAGTTATGTTGAACTATTTGTCTATCTGTCATGATGGGGAAAGTTAAACTGTGTTGGTCTTTGGGGGCTCTGTCAAACCACAGGGGTTTGGCCAAACCTTTAAGATAAGAAAACAAGGGTTTCGAGGGGACCTCTGCTGTGACTTGTGTACCCATGGAAAATGTTGTATGTCCTGTCTTGGGATATACAGGAAGGCTGCGGAACAGCTACAAGGGTTAAAGTGGCAAAGACGACAGGTTGCTGGAGGGTACTGCCGCTGGTGTTTGATGTCTTTCTGTCCACATGGAAGTTGTGCCCTTCCTCAGCTCAGTTCTGCTCAGTTCTCAGGCTTTCTTGGTGTGATCTTAACATGCCTGTGTTCTTACAGCCTTAACGAGTTCATAGGGTGGTACTCTCTGCTCCCAGGAATGTCACTTACCAGTTTATGCTACATGGATCGCGCCAGAGAGATGGTACTGTTCGCCGGTCTTCCAAGTTCACGGTCATCGTCCACTCTCAAAATGGTGTCGAAAACTGCTTGTGAAATGGAGTCTCTTGGGGCAAGTCACAGTATGGAAAGCGTTTACGCAATACACAGAAAGTTTGGGCAAAGCACAGTCTAACCTCCACAGGAAGGCTGGATCCCTGGTGGCAGCCAGAGGGGAATTCGCTTCCCCAAAAGGGATTTCATGGCACCGACAAGTTGTCAGACCTTGGAGGAGACAGGAGCCCAGACAAGGACGGACCAATGATGGGCAGAGTGGTACATGTACTTCCCACCCTCTGTTTAAGTCTAAACCTCGGGTCAGAGCTCCGAGGATGGACTGGGTCACCTGACCTCTTCGTTGTCCCTCCTTTCGATGTCATCACGTTGACTAAATCTATGCTTCTTACCATTACTTCCGTCCTCAATCAGCGCGTTGAGGATGGGTGGCTGAATCTCACCCGCTGGAGCTCTTTGGATCCAGGCTGTGACCCCAGCCACTCTGATATCTAAAGTAGAACATCACTGGGGACACCCCGAATTTCTGATCTGTCACCAGCTCCAAGAAAGCACGCACTCCTTCATCTCCGGGAGGTCCTGTGTTTTGTTTCTGATGTAACGGGAAGCCATGCCCCTCCCGGCATCATGCTTCTGCTATAACTGACGCCCTCAAGGAGAAGTGGAAACCAGCTCTGAGAAGTCATTTTTAGGATGGAATATGTCAGGCAGAGAGGTCTTTGGCCGTGGCTATTATTATTTTTTTTTTTAATGAACAACTTGGCTGCAGGTCGCTTGACCAAAAATGCTCGGCCTCTCTACCCCCTGCTGCGAGAGGCCGGCCTGGCCGTCCAGAGCCGTGGGCGGCTGCACAAGGCTTGGCTGTCCTTGGGCTGAGCCTGCCAGCCCAAGTGCATTTCAAATTGTCTTCTCCAAGGATCCACGGAGCCAAGTCCCGTCCCCCTCCTCCATTACCACCACTGGAGCCATGCTGGACGCTGCTGGCAACAGCACTTCGGGCTCCCTTGTCTCCATGGCAACGACTGTTTGGGTAAACTGTGTCCAAGCCCTCCAGCTGGCAGGATGGGAGCTTTCTCCTGGAAGCCCTTTCGTGTTTACATACCCTTGCTTCCCTCTGCTCCTGGTCATCGGCCCGCAGCACCATGCTTCGCAGAGAGCTCCTGTAGCCTGTATGTGGAAGCGGTCACCAAGCACCTGCTGAAAATCAACTTTATGACCGTGTGTGATGTCACACACCTGTAATCTTAGTGTGGAGTGGAAAAGGGTAAGCAGGAGAATCCACAGTTCAGGGTTGGCCTAGGCTCCATGGATCTAGACTCCATCCCAACACACACACACACACACACACACACACACACACACACACACACACATACGCACGCGCACGCACACACACACACATACACACATACAAGCACGCACACATACACACACACACACACGCACAAGCACACACACGTGCACACACACATACACACGCTTCTCTAAATCATAGCAAGTCTGGTGTCATGTGATGTGGGTACCAGCAAATGACACACTGGCTTAGAACCCAGAATTGAGCAGGACGGACCTGCTATTGGTAATAAGGACTCCCATGGTCCTGTAGTGATAGGACAGTCATTCGTACCAGGCTCCCAGTGAGGTTTGGACGAGAATGGCTACCATAGGCTCACATATGTGAATGCTTAGTCACCAGACAGTGGAACTGTTTGGGGAGGATTAGGAGGTGTGGCTTTGCTGTAGGTGTGTTACTGGTAGTGGGCTTTGAGGCTTCAAAAGCCCATGCCAGACTCAGCCTCCCCCCACTTCCTCTTTCCTCTCCCCCATCTCTCTTTGATTGTGTATCAGGATGTAAAGCTCTCAGCTGCTGCTCAAGTGCCATGCCTGTCTGTTTCCCCCATGTAATAATAAACTAACCCTCTCAAACTGTAAGCAAGACCCCAACCAAAGTTTTCTAATAGTTGCCTTGGTCACGGTGTCTAGAATGAGAAAGACAGGCATAGCTTAGGACTCAGAGACACGCAATATATGACTCAGTGCTCAGCCGGTTTGAGGTTTGACGATGGCCACCAGAGTCCAGTCCTTTTGGCTGTGAGTAAGAGCTTGCAGTCTGAAGCATACCACACAGGAGGCAGCACCCTATATTCAGGTCTCTTCTTCCAGATCAGCTGCCTGCATGAGACAGGAGTATGATTCAGTGGATAACAAGATACAGCTTCTGCAGGGCCTATGTGGTCCTCTTGTCTCTGCCTCCCAATGCTGGGATTACAGACACATACCACCAGGACTGGGCTCTAGGGCCAGCTCTGCCTCTGGGCCAGTCTGGCCATTCAAAGCCAAGCACTGAAGAGGGCAGCAGCTTGTCTACGGATTCTGTCTCACGAGTCATCCACATCTGCTTGGATGTTTGTGATGCTCCATGAAGTTCAGGATCCCAGGTCTTAGTTGCTGACACTTGTGGGCCCCCAGCACCTCCCCAGAAGCACTGAAGGTCCTGAAAGATGATTGACTGCTCAAGGGAAGCCTAACCTGCAAGCAACACTAAATGAACTCAGGTTTGATAAGACACACACACACACACACACACACACACACACACACACACGTTTAACAATAAAAAAAAAGCCAGGCATAGTGGTGTACACCTTTAACTCCAGCACTCAGGAAGCAGAGGGCAGAGACAGGCAGATCTCTATGAGTTTCAGGGCAGCCTGATCTACGAAGCAAGTTCCATGACAGCTAGGGTCACATGGAGAATCAGTTCCCCCCACCGTCTCCAAACAACGCCCCTACAAATAAAAATACGAGGCCATTAATTTGATGCAGGGGCATGAAATAGGTCAGAACAAGGAGAGGGGAATGAGCAACATTTTAAAAGAGGACACAAAGCTGTGTGGAGGAAAAGAGGTGGGCGGGTCCGGGAGGGCTCAGAAGAGGAACAGGGTTGAATGTGATCAAAACATATTGTGTGAAATCCTCAAAAATAAAAAACCCCTTTCAAAAGAAAGGAAAGATTTCAACCTGGACTTAAGCATGGGGAGTTAGTAGCAAGTCACTCGGGTAACGGATTAACACGCGTGCGTGTTAGGGGGCTTCTCTAGATACCCTCAAAGGGTGGCTGATTTAAATGAGATCACAGAGCCGTGAGCGGGGTCACACCTGATCGGAGAACCCTAAATCTGGAGGAGTCATGGGAAGCTAAGATGATTTTACTGTAAACAGAAGTTTTAGTCTTGCTTGTGAAATTCCCAGAGAATATCTGAGAAAGGAATAAGCCATACTCAGGGTCATATATGCACAGGTCTTAAGTACGGTTTGGTACTGTTTTAACATTTTTACTTGGAAATATTTCTGTGTAAAAGACTATTCTGTGTCAGCATTCTTCACGGAAAATGTTAATTGTGCTGGGATTCTCAACTCTCAGTCGGTGGGAGGCGTAAACGAGACTCCAAGGTGAGAGGCCCTTTTTATTCCCATATACCCCTAAGTTCTCTTTCTGCCCTGCCTCACCCTGATATGTGCATCAAGGGACCAGTAAGAGAGAAACTACTGACTGTTTCCTGGGCTTCAACTCAGTACAGTTCCCATTGCTCGCTGTGGCCCATGGCCCATTCAATCTGTCTGTCTGGATCAGTCTTGTGACTCTGACACCTTGTCTCTGTGCTCTCCAGCAGGTCTCCAGCTGGGTTCACTAACAGCTGATCTAATCGGCTGCAAGGTCTGTCCTTGCCTGTGTCTAGTCTGTGTCTACCTTCAGTGAGGCTCTTTAAACTGTGTCCTATTTAACCCTTTTCATAAACCCTATAACCTACATGCATGTCTTACTGTGTGATACAAGTGTAAGAATTAATGCTACTAATTGAGATTGGAGTAAAAGATCCTTTGATTGCCAACAACTATGGTAGCAAGGGCAACCAGGAGTACTTGGTGTGATGGTTAAACTCAATTGTCAGTTTGAGATCCAGAGCAAGCTGGGAGATGGCTCTGAGCACACCTCTTGGGGAATATTTTATGTTAATTGAGGAGGGTAGCATCATTCTCTGGCGGCGATGCTGGACAGTTAAGTGGAGAAAGAGAGCTGCATTCACGTATCCATGTCTGCTTCCCAGTTGTGTGGGTGCCCAGCTGCTTCAAGCTCCTCTGTCTTGACTTCCTATCGTGACGGATGGTGTAACATGGAAGTGTGAGTCAGAATAAACCCTTTCTCCCTCACTGCTTTTTCTAGATTGTTGTATCACAGTAACAAGAAAAGAAACTAATTCACTTGGAAAATTGCACCCTGCAAAAAAAACTGAATTTGTGGATTTATTGTTAATCAATAAATCCTGACATTGTGGAAAGACACGTCCATTTACGTTTCTGGTGCAGTGCATTCGCCTGCCTCTGAAAGCCACAGCTATTTGCTGCAGACAGCAAGCCACCACAGATGTTCAATGTCTCATTCCTCCCATGTCTAGCCCACAAGAGCCAATAGCTTTTCTCTCCCTGATCTGCCCTTTGGTCCAACTACAAACTCATGGGGAGAGTGCCATGGAACTCAGTCTGAAAAGGACAGGGCAGGTGCTGACAAGGAGCATCCTGTATCCACTCTTTGAGGACCCGCAGGACCCAACCCTTCACCCAGGGGATGCAGGGATGGTGTTGAGGTTACGCTGTGTTCTGCCCTAAGTTGCTCCATGTCATATAAAACAGTCGTTTTCTTGGGCTGTGCCTTGCCCTGTGTCTCTTAGTTAAGGATATTATTGCTACGATGAAGCACCCTGACCAAAGACAAATTGGGGAGGAAAGGGTTTATTTGGCTTACACTGTTGAAGGAAGTCAGGGCAGGAACCCAAACAGGACAGGAACCTGGAGGCAGGAGCTGATGCAGAGGCCATGGAGGGTGCTGCTTACTGGCTTGTTCCTCAATGGCTTGCTCAACTTCAACTTGCTTTCTTTTCTTTTTCTTTCTTTCTTTCTTTCTTTTTTTTTTTTTTTTTTTGGTTTTTTGAGACAGGATTTCTCTGTTGAGCTTTGGCTGTCCTGGAACTCACAGAGATCTGCCTGTCTCTGCCTCCTGAGTGCTGGGATTAAAGGCCTGAGCCAACTACTGCCAGGCTAAGATTTATTTATCTATATATTTTATGTATATGGGAATCTTGTCTGTAAGAACATCTGCATACCAGAAAATGGCATCAGGCAGCTGTGAGCTGCCATGTGGGTGCTGGGAATTGAACTCAGGACTTTTGGAAGAGCAGCAAGTGCTCTTAACCACTGGGCTATCTCTCTAGCCCTTCCACCTGCTTTCTTATAAAACCCAAGGGTGGCCTCACACACAATGGGCTGGGCCCTCCCCCATCAATCACTGATTAAGAAAATGCCTTGCAGCTGGATCTTATGGCGGCATCTTATCCATGAGGTTCCCTCCTCTCAGATGACTTTAGCTCCTGTTACGTTGACATAAAACTAGCCAGCACAAACTGACTCTTTGTCCACTCGACATGCAAACACATTCTTAAGCCACAACATTTCCTTTCTTCTTCTTCATCTCATTAATATGAACATCACAATACAAACTATTCCAAATTTTAAAAGCCCCACAGTCCTTAAAATTTCAAACACTTAAAAATTCAGCCTTGGTCCAACTCCAGCAGGAACCCCTGCGAACCCACAGGCCGCTCCAGCCAAGGAAGCTGGTGGCTGGCTGCAGATCTTCAGGTCTCCTCCTGCTCCTCCAGATCAATCCCCCCATCACCCCCTCAGCTCTAGCTCTGGAGCAGAACACATGCTGCAGTCTCCCTTTCCTCTCTGACTCCGTCTCCAACGGATCATGCAATCTCCTCCTCCAGCCTTCCTTCCCTAGGTCATCCCATGTCCCAGCCACCAGCACCAGCAGGCATTCCCTGGGGACACATCAGCTGAGCAGGCCAGGGAAACAGGTAAGCTACCTGAGACCTTCACCACTTCCTCTTCCAACTCCAATCCCCAGTCTCATCCCTAGCTCTGCCACAGAACACCTGCTGCATGCACCCCCATCCCGTCACCCACATCTTCTGTGAGTCCCACAAATCTTCCCCTCCTAACCTCCCTCCCCAGACTCACTGCTTTTATTCCAGACCTCAGGCACCCCCTGCTAACCCACAGGCCACTCCAGCCAAGGAACAAGTAGGCTGACTGCAGATCCTCACCTCTCCTCGGGTCCTCTAGACGCCCAGTCTCATCCCCAGCTCTCTAGCAGACCTTCTGGGGGACCACTTCAGTCTCTGCCCCCATTCCAAGGAGGCTAAATAAGCAGCTCCTAGCGGAGCACTCTGGATTTCCTCCTTTCTGTGAACCCCTTTAGACCCCTAGCCTATCCCATTCTGAAATGTCAGCTCCCAAACCCCAGAAACACATTTTACCTGAAACCCCAGTGGACACACTTATCAAGTCCACAGACATTTCCTTCCTACCAGGCAAAACAGTCACCAACTCCTAAGAACCAGAGAGGAACAAGACCAAGGAAAAGAATACCCACTCAACAAAGACAAACCAGACAGCAGGGTGCAGAGAAGGGAAGAGCACACACACCCCTCCCCCACATCACACACCCCTCCCCCACATCACACACCCCTCCCCAACATCATCATCATCATCGGTCACTGACATCTCTCAACATCAATGGTCTCAATTCCCCAGTAAAAAGACACAAACTAACAGAACGGATGTAAAAACAGGATCCATCCTTCTGATGCATCCAGGATCATCATCATCAAGGATAGACATTATCTCAGGGTAAAGGGGTAGAAAAAGATATTCCAAGCAAATGGACCTAAGAAGCAAGCTTGTATAGCAATTTTAATATCTAATAAAATAGACTTCAAACCAAAACTAATCAGAAGAAATGGGGAAGGACACTACATACCAAAAGGAAGAATCCACTGAGATGACATTTCAATCCTGAACATCTATTTCCAAACACGAGGGCAGCCAAGTTTGTAAAAGAAACACTCCTATAGCTTAAATCACACAGTAACCCTCACACACAGTGGGAGACTTTGAGACCCTCCCTCTCGCAAACAGACAACTAAAGGTATAAACAAAATGGAGCTAACAGATATTTAGAACATTTCACCAAAACCCCAAAGAACATACCTTCTCTGTACCTCACGGAACTTTTCCCAAAATTGACCACATACTTGGACATGAAGCATATAAGAAAATTGAAATAACACCCTGCATTCTATCACACCACTGGTAAAGCTGGATACCATCGACAGAAAGTTTACAGACTCATGGAAACTGAACAATTCTCTACTGGATGAAAAATGGGTCAAGACAGAAATTAAGACTTTCTAGAATTGAATGAAAATGAATATGCCCAAGCTTATGGGACCCAAGGAGGCTGGTCTACGAGGCAAGTTCATAGCTCATCATCAAAAAGATGAAAAGAACCAGGACACAGTCACAAACAAAGCCAAAACAAACATTGAAAGTGTAAATAACTTAATGTCCAATATCTGGGATTCATTCACGATCTACTGGGCTCCTTCAGGGGGCTTGGGTCATTCTCTGGCTCTGCCCTCTGCAGCACACAACTTGTCTTGTAGGTTCTGGCTGGCTCCCCTCCACTGCTGCTGTTCTTGGTGGTCGTCCCATGGTCCTGGCATCTCCAAAATGCTGGGTTTTCTGCTGCAACTGGGTTGCACTTTCACCAACAGCCTCTCTAGGCTCTCACAGTGTCAAGCCTCAGCTGCTCTCTATGACCCCTTAATCCCTTCAAAATCAGTACCACCTGGGTGACTCTCAAACTACCAGGTTCAGCTGCCAGCACAAAGTACAACCTTGGTCATCTTTGAAACACAGCTTCTGTGTGCTAGCTCTCGGGAAACATTTCCCAGAATATTTCACCCCAACAATGCTGGTCTCTTCTTAATCACTAATTTCTTAGCTCCAGCTGACCAGCATGTATTGCTCCAGTAACATAGGTTTCACGTTAATGGTGCTGGTCTCTTGTTAAGTCCTTGATGACCAGAACCACAGAATCTTAATCAAAAGTCCCAAGAGAGTCTTTGCTTCCCTCTGAAACTTCACAAGCCAGGCTCCATCATCTGCAGTGTCCTCAACACACTGATGTTCCCGGCCCCTACAGAACAGCTCAGAGCTCTCAACACTCAAAAGTTTAGCCAAAGTTTTCAAAAGTTTCAAAGTTCTTTTATAATCCTTCCCCAAACAGCATGGCACCGACTTCTGTCCTAGTTAAGGTTACTATTGCTGTGATGAAACACCATGACCAAAAGCAAGCTGAGGAGGAAAGGGTTTGTTTGGCTTACACTTCCACATTGTAGTCCATCATTGAAGGAAGTCAGGGCAGGAACCCAAACAGGGAGGAACCTGGAGACAGGAGATGATGCAGAGACCATAGATGGGTGCTATTTACTGGCTTGCTCAGCCTGCTTTCTTACAGAACTCAGAACCACCAGCCCGTGGATGGCGCCACTTAATGGATCAGGCCCTCCCCCATCAATCACTAAGAAATGCCCTACAGCTGGATCTTAGGGAGGCATTTTGTCGATTGAGGTTCCCTTTTCTCAGGTAACTCCAGTTGTGTCAAGTTGACATAAAACTAGCCACCGCACCCCGAGACTGCATTTTCAGTGCAAATGCAGAGTCAGATGTCTCTGCATCTTACATTTAAAACGTGTCCCATACCTCCAGGAGGAAAAGTCTCATAACTTATTCCTCAATAAAAAAGATGCCATCCTGTAAACTCATCAAGTTGGCACTGCAGGAGTACAGGAGCATGTTAAAATCATATCAGCTTCTTTACCTGGCCCCATAGAGGACACCTCAGTCGGCAAGGGGATGGTCACCGGTCACCTGAGCATCCTCCATTTGAACTGAGAGGCCGAGTGTGCTGACAGTCCCGGCCTGTCTCCACAGTTGACACGGCTTCTTCAAATTGCCACCTCTCTACTCATCCGTCTGGAGCTGGTTTGATACTTTGTATCCTTCCAGTCCGCAGCTAAACTCTGCCCCAGCAGCTGGTCTACAGCAAAGTCTCTACAGTCTCCACATGGTTTGTTACCGAACTCCTGCAGACTCTCTGCATCCTACGGCTTCTGCCTCTCAGGGAGGTCTCTTAGACCTGCTTGAGTTAACACTTTGCGGCCTTTCTGTGACCTACACATACATTAAAGGGCTACATTCGCTGTGTGACGTAAGGAACATGTAACTAAGATTGTCATGACGGCTGAGAAGATGGCTCAGCCATCAGGAACACATACAGAGGATCCTTGCACCCATGTGATGGACCGGATCCATCGCCAGCACCCATGTCCAGTTCCAGGGGATCCAACACCATGGACCTCGCAGGCATCCACAGTCACAAGACATAATTAAAAAAAATAGGTTGGAATAAAAGAATACAAGAACCTGGCCAATGGCCAGCTACTAAAGACAATTTGGATTGTCAACCTGTAGCCAACAGAAGTAGATTGTAAATTGTTATTTGGTGAAATCTGACTCTGTGGATACAATCATGTCCGACTGTGTGTTAGCAGACTAGATGCTTCTCAAGTTACGCCCCTCTGCGGACACCATTCTCTATCCTCACAGTTGATCCTGGGATCCCTGCTGCCACAGAGACACAGACACCCTACCAAGAGCCTGTCAATTGTAAACACAGTCCTCGGGTGCCCAGATTCCAGAGAATGGCAAGCCGCACTCTCTTTCCCAAGATAGCTTAGAGGTTGCACCACTCCTTGGGACCACAGCGAGTTACTTCTGCCCACACATCTTACACCCATTTCCCCACTGCCACTTAAGAGTCAGGGGCAGCGTGGCTTTAGGCTTATGCTACAAAACTTCTTCCCTTTTCTATTAAACTGAGAAGAAAGGACCCTCATCTGTGACTCTGCCTTGCAGATCTGAACTCTCATCAGATTTCCTGCCCCGTTATCTGCCCATCTATGGTAATCAGGGCCTGAACATTCCTTAAACCCCTCTTGTCTGTAAATCCATGGTGTTGATTCTAATAAACTTCTTGCCCAAAAGAACATTCTACCTCCGTGTCCCCTTGGATCCCAAAACTGAGATCTTACATCCGTGTTCTTCATGTAGCAAGTTCATGACAAATGGTGAGCCCAGAGGCACCTCTTTCCTTTCTGGAGGACAGTGCCTCCTACAGTCCAGGGCTGCTGGGCTCCGTGCATGCTCTTCATCTGTCAGCAGGAAACTGCGGCCCTCTTGACCCCCAAGGCCAGGCATGAAGTGACATTCCTATTGGATTACCCTGCTCACTGGGCTCACCAGCCACCATACCACTAACCGTATTCTTGACTGCAACACTCAACCAAGGTGTTTCCCCAGTCAGTCAGTGGCTTAACTGGTTCTGAAGTCATGAGTGTCTGAGCTGACGCTTTGCAACTTCCAGAGCCAGCTGTGAGAGACACCCCTCCAAACCTGGAATGGAAATTACCTTCTCCCAATTACTTGGGAAATCACAACCCACGCCTACCCTGAGGCAGGCTAACAGCAGAGCCTGCAGGGTCACGCCCTCTCGGCCCTGGCAGGGACTTAGCAGGGTGATGAGCTCTGAGGCTCTGGTTTCCTCTGACTCCTGGCCTTTCCAGGTCTACCTAGCACGCCAGGTCCCCTGCTGGTTCCTGGAATCTGCGTCTGTTCCCACCTCAGGCAGCAAACTTGGCAGCAAGCTCAGGAGGATGTCAGTGGGTTCCTTGCCAGCCAGTCCTCAGAGGACCTGAGTAGGAGGCGGGTTGGGCAGGCTTGTAGAGAGGGAAGCTCAGAGAAGCCGCCAGCCATGTCTCAGCACGCCGGGGCCTTCCCCTCAACCTGGTTTCTGCAGAGCTGCAGACTGCGGACTCTCCCTGTGGCTCCTCCTGCAGAGGACACAGGAACTTTGCACCTAAGCTGCCTAGATGCCAGGGGTGGGCTGGGAAATGCTGGGAGGTGGAAGGCTGAGTTCACAGTCCGACTGACCAGACAGGGATATGGAACTGTCCTGGGATGGGGAAGCTGATTCGGCATTGAGTGTTTGGTGCTCACTCAGGGGCTTATGTCCTCTTATCTGTCCTGACTGAGCCTGGACTCTCTGCCCCAGTCTAGTAGAGGTCACAGAACCTGACAGACCTGACTACTACGCCTAGAAAATGAAATGGAGTGGGTGGAGTCCTGTGGGGGAACAGAGGTCTTGGGTTGGAAGAGACTACTACTTGGGTGGGCTGGGGCTCTTTGGGAGACAAGGGTCCTTGAATGTGGGGCCGAGGTCCTTGGAGAATGAAGTCTTCCCCCCATGGGCACTAAGAGTGGGGGTAGGTCCTTTCACAGGACTCGGGGTGATGAGAGGGTTCAGAGCTAGAGACCATCAGGCTCGAGGGGTGCAGAGAGCCTTTGGGTAGCCCATGAGGATGTATGCTCCACCCCAGTGTGCTCAGTTTCTGGTCTCTGCCTTAGCTTCCTGCCCCCTCCCATATTCAGTTTCCCCATCTGTAAAGCAAGGGTCATCCTTTAAGATGCCTTAAGCATTGTCAGAACCAAAGGAGATGGTTGGCACTGGGGGCTCCATCACTGGGCCAGCCTCCCTTACTCTGGCCGGCCATTTGCCCACTCCAGGGAGGGTCCTGCACCACTTTTGTGAGTTGTGATCACAGTGCGCTGGGCTCTGAAATGTGTTCCAGGGCTGAGCTTACACAGGGAAGATGCCAAGAATACTGCTAGCCTGAAGACCAGACTGGGTCCACCTGCAGGAGCCTCTTCTAATGGTGATAGGGAGCCAAAGACTCAGCCTGTCGGTAAATCTCTAGCGGCCTAACAAACTCCCCAAGTGGCCTGGCTCCAGGAAAATGACAGGTGCCCCTCATGTCCTCAAAGCAGCTTACAGGCTGCCAGACTCCAGGACATCACACCTACCTGCCATCCATCCATCCCACTGACCTGTGGGGGGTAGGCACTCCTGATAGGCACACCTCCCTGTATCCTTGAAGCTGTACACGCTCCACCTCCCCAGCATCTCACTAGGGAATAAGATTCAGCTTGGATACATGGAATCTCCCCATCCCTCTGATACCAATAAGAGGGGACCCACCCCCATTTTGCCTCAGGGCCTTGAATGCTCAACAGAGCCCCCAACATGCTGGCTGCCTATCTATGGCATTCAGGCCTGAACTCCTTTCAGAGCACTCACCCTCGTCGCCGTCTCTGTACGTGCACCAATAACTCTTCTAATCAACTTCTTACCCAAAGGACAATCTGCCTCAGTGGCCCCAGGTCTCTCCCAAACCTTTCAAATATGAGCCTGAATTTCATCGGGGCCCACAGAGCACCCTTGGATCACCCCCTTCTTGGCCTCCCCAGTGTGGATTCTCTGTTCTGCACATAGACCAGACTCCAGACAATTAGAGTCCAATAGGATCCTGCTCTGTGGAGGCGGCAGCAGACTCTCCCACCTGTCTGTGCGCTTCTGGTCACCATGGCATCTCCAGAAGCCCATAATGGGAGCAAGCCTCTGCTACCCGGTTTTCAACAGACTCACCAATTCTACCACATCCTCCATGAGTCTAGGCGAGGGCCTCAGAAAGTATATGTTTAAAGAATTGTTTTGCTTTCTATTTTTGTTTTTTTTTTGTTTTTTGGGGGGATCATGGGAAGGTGATTTGGGGTTCACATCCCCAAACATCTTCAGAGAACCAGGCTTCCAGGCTGAGGTACTGAGGATGCTAGGAGGTGGGTGTGAGGAGGTGGGTACAGGGAGGGTTAGTTCAGAGGTGACCTTGGCCCCTGTCCTTTCCAGCTGCGGCCTGGTGTTGTCTATGATGATGTTGTAACTCCAGCGATGCATTCATAGTGTCTTTTCCTTTAATGAACAATTAGCTGAAGTTCCGTGAGAGCGATGAGCTGGCCTGCCCCTGGATCCTGAATAGTTGGTTCCTCCTAGGACTGAAAGCAGAGACGTTTGGAGAAGCTGGGCCACCAGGGGGCGCCATCAGCCAGGATAAAGTGGCCACTGCCTAACCCTGGTGTTTGCACAAAGAAATCTAGAGGGGGGCAGCAGCAGTGGGGGTTGGGGAGGGGGCCTGTGGGGATGCTGGCTGGCTCTCTTGCAGAGGTGGTGGGAGAGACAGTGCAGAGCAGCGGCTATCACAAGCAGTACAGCTAACAGGGCACCATCCCCCCACACCCCTGCACCTGCTACCCAACTCCAAGGGTCTCCCACCCTGGCGTTTTTAGTACCTTGACTAATTTTCACCAAAGGGCTAATATTTCTGAATGGATGAAATAAGAAGTATGAGGACTATTGTCTGTCCAGTTGGAGGTGGGCTCCCGCTAGGGCCCATGGGAGCACGGATTTGGTCCATGTGCTGCCCTGTCTCCCGTACCTGAAAAGGCTTATCGGTGACAGTGCCTGTTATATAAACTGAAAACCTTAGGGTGAGAAGCTCAAGGGACAGTGTGACCACAGCTTGTAATGCAATCTACCCCTGACCTGAGGTCCATCCCTCTGCAGTGATGTTAGTTCAGTCATTTCTACCTTACCTGTGATTGGCCTTGGATTGGAGGAGGGTCCCTGCCTTGGGTATCCATTGGCTGCTTGTCATGCTGGCCCTGCCCATGGAGGGGGAGATCACGAAGCTGCTCCAGGCCTGGCTGTCTTCCCTGAGTCCCCAGAGAGCTCTACTAGTGGCTGAGTCAGAGGGGTCCCGTTCTGAGACGACTGGTGGGTCTAATAAAGCCAAGCCCATGTCAGTGTCCTGGCTGAGAAGATGAGGCCCAGAGAGGATGGGATCCTTGGGGTCTGAGTCGCCGGGGTTCCTGGTAACCACCAGGCGGTAGGAAGTGGGGCCCTAGAAGCTAGGTTGTCGGCCCTCCCTGAATTCCAGCATCAATGGATCTGAGGAGCCAGTGGCTGTTGCTGGATCACAACAGCAGATGTCCTTCAACAGCCACTGGCCTCCTGAAGCAGCAGCAGGGCAGGCCCCATGTCTCGCCACTCATGGACATGTGGACAGAACACAGGCACCCCTCGTTCTTCGGGCGCCTGATTCACCCTCCCAGGAAACGGGCTGCTGCCAGCTGCTGCCCACGTACGCCTGAGCTCCTGCCCTGACATGAGCCCTGAGCACATAGATGAGCGCCCCTTCTCCTCAGGTGCTGAGCTGCCAAGTGCTCCGAGCAGCTCCGATGGGGCAAACGAGGCTAAGAAGCCACTTGGCTCCGAGTCCACAGACAGACAGATACACAGGCAGGAGTATGAGACCCAGGTCTCAGGCATATAATAATGCTCAGAACCAAAGCCTCAAACATTTTCCCTGGAGAATAAATTCCTCAAGGCTCTTGTTCCGAGAGGTGGCAGCTCCAGAAATCTATTCTCCTATGGATAAATGACCTCAACTCTCATCTCCCCAAGGGAAACAGCACTCATATTACACCTGTGGCCTCTGACCTTTGACCTCCAGGTGTCTCATCACCTGCTCCGTGTGCTTATATAAGCATGGGCATCAATCATGCCTTTACATGACCTTGGCCATTTGTACAATGTCAGGGAGTGTGTGTACTAGTGTGTACTGTGTGTGACATGCGTACGAGGAGCTGATGCGCATGGCACTGCACACTCACGTGTGTACAAGTGTGTCCATGTGTGCCCTGTGTACAAATGAACATATCTGCATACGCATCGAGCATGTGAGGGTGCTCTGGGGTGGGCTCTGCTGACGCCCTGTGAGACGGCATCCTTAGGGTGAGGTAGAGCCGTGAGGGGCAACTGTTGTACCGTGGTACTTCGCTCTCATTCCACTGGTTAAACATGGTGAGAAGCGTCCACTATCTTCCTTCTGATGCCGCCTGGCTGGCCTGGTTCCCAGCCTGGACCCTGTGCATCAGCTCTAAGCATGCTCCCCAAGGGGTTCAGGCTCGTGTCTTCAGGTCAAAGTGTCTAGATACTCCAGAGGCCCTGGCATCTATCACTGGGACCATGACTGTGACCTCCGCCGGGGAAAAAAGCTGGCTCTAGTCCCAGGCTGGTGACAGCTGGCCTGACTGGGGCCGGGATAGCCCCTCCCCCAACTTGCCTGAGCTAGGGGTTTGTCACAGGCCTGCTCAAGCATTAAACAGCATCTCTGGAGCCATGTTATCCCTGCACGTTTAACTTGTATCTCTGGTGATAACAGAGCGAGGAATGCTGGATAAGTGAGAAGACCAGGCATTACCAGTTCCTACCCCATCTCTCCTCTGGGCTGGGAGCATATGGCCATGGCCAGACCTAAAGGTAGGAGTTCCCATGATGTGGCTTCTATGGAACCACTGGGCTCGTGTTCCTCGAGTTTACCAGGGCCCATGGCCAGCATCAAGCACAGAAGTGGTCCAGGCTGCTGGGCATCCCTGATCTTCCTCTGTAGAGACCTTGGTACCCACAAGCCTTCCCCAGAGAACCATGTTCCACCATGTATTTGGGCCTGCAGCTGCTTCTAGATGTTTCCAGGGTCTGCAGGGTAGGGCTGGGCATGCCGGCATTACCCACCACTGACAGGTGCCTGTGGAAGACAGGGCCACCCACCTGTCTCTGTCCACATCCCATGGAGGAAGAAGCCAGGCCCCCTGAACATCTCAGACTGCAGCGGAGCAGAGGTCTCTCTATTTCACAACCTCGCTAGCCTGCCCCTGTGCTCCTAGCTGTCCGGAGTCCCACCCTGCCCTGCCCTCTGGGCCTTGAATACCTTCTCCAAAGCACTGGCATTTTCCTTTGTCTTCTTCTTTGTGGGGTATGGGATGCAGCACATCCAGCTGGTCCTCGTCCTGGAGCCAAGAACACGAGATCAGACTGCCCTCCCCACCAGTAGCACACCAGCCACTCGGACAGCAGGTCCCACCCACTCCCCAGACTGCTCTCCAAACACTACTGCGCCTGCTCCACGGAGACCCAGGGAAGCAGGACCTTCCCTCAGCCAACTTATGTTTCTTCCAGACCAGACTCCACAGCTAGCTGCTTATTGTTGTCCTTTCAAGTGCCCAGGGTCTCTTATTCTTTGGTCAGGGGGATTCCTTAAACACAAGAGACCAACAGAATCTAGTCTGTCTTCCAGGCCCTAAAGCTTGGAGGTGGAGAAAGGTAACCCCCATTTATACTCCTCTCATAGGAGGCAGTGGTCCCCACAATGCTGTGAAGGCGATCACCCAGTTCATGGTCAAAGGTGCCCAAACTGGGCAGCAATGGGGCTGCTGGTGCATGCTGGCCCATCCTACTGAAGGCTCTTGGGCATAAAATAGGAAATGAATCAGGCAGGTTGTGGGGAGGTACAGATTGGGTGTCCCAGCATGTCCTGGATAGCTAACATGTAGGACCCTAGTCCTTACCAAGCAACTGCCAGCTCTCAAGGGCTACTCTGGTACCTACCTGCCATGGGGTAGTGAGCATTAGGGGTTGGAACCCAGACAAAGGATTTAGCTGTCTAGCCCTCAAGACAGAGCATAAAGCCACCCAGCCCTGTACCTGTGGCCAGATCCACCCAAGCACCCGTGAGAAAAGGAGCCACTTGGAAGAGACTTGGCTGCGTCACGTCTGGACCAGGGAGTGTGGCAAGACTGTCCTGATAAAGTTGATGATGTCACCTGTCACAGCCTGGTCACGTGCAGGGTAGTGAAGGCGACTTCCCAGTGAGGATGGACAAAAAGTCACTGAGTTCCTTTCCAAGACACACAAGCTTGAAGCAAAGGTAGTAATAACACAACAATAGTTCATCGACTGCCCACCAAGCAAAGGGCTAGGTGCAGTGTTAACACGCCAAAGCTTGGTCAAAGAGCAGTGCTTACACGGCCTTGTGGGTCCAGAGGATACCCACCACCCTACATAAACCAGCCCGGGTCTGACTGTGCAGCCCAGCAGGGTCTGTAAGGGACGGTTGGGGGTGGATCGGAACCTTCATCTGTTCTGGGCTCTCCACAAGGAATCGGTTCCTTGAAGACCACGTCAGCTTCACAAACCCAGTAGAGAGAATTTATTTTGAAAACCTAAGTAAATAAGCCAAAATACTAACCAAGATGTTCATTCTGAGGGGTAGGAATTTGAGTAACTGCTCTTGCGTTCTTTGTATTTCTCTGCATTGTTAGAAATGCAGAGGCAAGGGTCTCCCTGGATCCCCAAACCCTTCTTTGTGGCTAATGCCCCTGGACCCCAGGAAGTCTTGAAGCTTTGCTGGTCTGCCCAGGGACAGGAGTCTCGATACAATGTGCAAAACCTTGTATGCCTAAACCCAGCTGCCTCCACCCTGAAGACACCCACACATGCAGGGCCTTCCCAACCCAACTCTTTAGCTAAACTCCTAACTGGAGACACTGACACCACAGCCTTCATTTTCTGCTTCTTGGTCATGTGCTGGCTGATGGGATGGAGGGGTGTGATCTGGTGGCAGAGAGAGATGTGGCTTCTGGTAGATTGGTTCCCGAGCCGTGAGAATGCTTACCATATTGTTCCTTAGCCCTCTGGTCCCGTAATCACTTGGTTTACTAATCGCGCAGGGAACGGAGGGAAGGCAGGAGGTGTGGTACGCCACGGAGGAGTTTGTGTGGGCATGTCACTCTGGATAAGCACCCCATCCAAGTCACCCCTAAGCAGTACTCACTCATCTTCAGACAAGTCCCCTGTGTCCACCGGGGGCCTCTTCTCTTCTCTTACGGCACAGGTGACTGCCTGCGGGAGGTGGCAGGACAACCTGTGGGACCCACTCAAGGAACAGGAAGGGGCAGAGGCTACTATGCCCTGAAGGTCCTCCTTCCAGACCCTGTTGAGTGGGAACGCCCAGCAGGAGACCCTGGCTCCTTGTGTGAAGCTCCGTGGCTCCTCGGCTACAGACGGGGAGACCTGGCCCTTTGGTCTGTTCCGCCACTGGCTGACCTTTCTGGAGCCCTTAGAGCTGGGACGCATGAGCAGCCTCCTAGTGACTCAATAACAAGTCTTTTTACCATGCAGTGTGATTCAGAAGCAAAGGTGGAACAGGTACAATCTGGAAAGTAACCAACTCTCAGGCACCCCTTAACTTGTCAACAGAGAGCTTCAGGAATCCCCCAAAAAGACACGTGCTCAGCGGGGAACTGGAGGAAGAGATTCCAAATGCTTATGCTGGCAAGCCAACAGGAAAATCTCATCTTCCTGTGGATGATGACGGCGATGGGATGATGATGTAGAGGGTGATGTGGATGGTGATATGGATGGTGGTGTGGATGATGGGATGGTGATGTGGATGATGGGATGGTGATGTGGATGGTGATGTGGACGGTGATGTGGATGGTGATGTGGATGATGGGATGGTGATGTGGATGGTGATGTGGATGGTGATGTGGACGGTGATGTGGCTGGTGATGTGGATGATGGGATGGTGATGTGGATGGTGATGTGGATGATGGGATGGTGATGTGGATGGTGATGTGGATGGTGATGTGGATGATGGGATGGTGATGTGGATGATGTGGATGGTGATGTGGATGGTGATGTGGATGATGGGATGGTGATGTGGTGATGGTGATGTGTGGACGGTGATGGGATGGTGATGTGGATGGTGATGTGGATGGTGATGTGATGATGGGATGGTGATGTGGATGGTGATGTGGACGGTGATGTGGATGGTGATGTGGATGATGGGATGGTGATGTGGATGGTGATGTGGATGATGGGACGGTGATGTGGATGGTGATGTGGACGGTGATGTGGATGATGGGATGGTGATGTGGATGGTGATGTGGATGTGATGTGGATGGTGATGTGGATGATGGGATGGTGATGTGGATGGTGATGGGATGGTGATGTGGACGGTGATGTGGATGATGGGATGGTGATGTGGATGGTGATGTGGATGTGATGTGGATGGTGATGTGGATGATGTGGATGGTGATGTGGATGGTGATGTGGATGATGGGATGGTGATGTGGATGGTGATGTGGACGGTGATGTGGATGATGGGATGGTGATGTGGATGGTGATGTGGATGATGGGATGGTGATGTGGATGATGGGATGGTGATGTGGATGGTGATGTGGATGATGGGATGGTGATGTGGATGGTGATGTGGATGATGGGATGGGTGATGGGATGGTGATGTGGATGGTGATGTGGATGATGATGGGATGGTGATGTAGATGGTGATGTGGATGGTGATGTGGACGGTGATGTGGATGATGGGATGGTGATGTGGATGGTGATGTGGATGATGGGATGGTGATGTGGATGGTGATGTGGATGATGGGATGGTGATGGGATGGTGATGTGGATGGTGATGTGGATGGTGATGGGATGGTGATGTGGATGATGGGATGGTGATGTGGATGGTGATGTGGACGGTGATGTGGACGGTGATGCGGATGGTGATGCGGATGCTGATGTGGATGATGGGACGGTGATGCGGATGGTGATGTGGATGGTGATGTGGATGATGGGATGGTGATGTGGATGGTGATGTGGATGATGGGATGGTGATGTGGATGGTGATGGGATGGTGATGTGGACGGTGATGTGGATGATGGGATGGTGATGTGGATGGTGATGTGGACGGTGATGTGGATGATGGGATGGTGATGTGGATGGTGATGTGGATGATGGGATGGTGATGTGGATGATGGGATGGTGATGTGGATGGTGATGTGGATGATGGGATGGTGATGTGGATGGTGATGTGGATGATGGGATGGTGATGTGGATGGTGATGTGGATGTGGATGGTGGTGATGATGTGATGGTGATGTGGATGGTGATGGGATGGTGATGTGGTGGTGATGTGGATGATGGGATGGTGATGTGGATGGTGATGTGGATGATGGATGGTGATGTGGTGGATGTGGATGATGGGATGGTGATGTGGATGGTGATGTGGATGATGGGATGGTGATATGGATGGTGATGTGGATGATGGGATGGTGATGTGGATGGTGATGTGGATGATGGGATGGTGATGGGTAGTGGATGATGGTGATGTGTGATGGTGATGGGATGGTGATGTGGATGATGGGATGGTGATGTGGATGGTGATGTGGATGATGTGATGGTGATGTGGATGGTGATGTGGATGGTGATGTGGATGATGGGATGGTGATGTGGATGGTGATGTGGACGGTGATGTGGACGGTGATGTGGATGGTGATGTGGATGGTGATGTGGATGATGGGATGGTGATGTGGACGGTGATGTGGACGGTGGTGTGGACAGTGATGTGGATGGTGATGTGGATGATGGGATGGTGATGTGGATGGTGATGTGGATGGTGATGTGGACAGTGATGTGGATGGTGATGTGGATGATGGGATGGTGATGTGGATGGTGATGTGGATGGTGATGTGGATGATGGGATGGTGATGTGGATGGTGATGTGGATGGTGATGTGGATGATGGGATGGTGATGTGGATGGTGATGTGGATGATGGGATGGTGATGTGGATGGTGATGGGATGGTGATGTGGATGATGGTGGTTATATGGTACTGAGGACAATGATAGTGATGGTGATGACAGTGATATTGAGGGTGAAAATATGATGGGGACAGTGGTAAAAATCGCAGCAGTGGTTGCTATTGCTGGTAATGATGGCAACTGTATAATGGTGGTGGCGGTGGTATTGGTGGAGATGATAGAGGTATCATGGCAATGGTAGTGATACTGGTGATAACACCAGGGCCGCTGCTTTGAGAGCCTCAGGAGACAACCTCAAGTGTGTGCAGTACAATTTCCATTCCGTGATGGAACAATTCAGACACAAGTGGTACATGAGTTTTTTGAGCAGTTACAGACAAAGCCATACATGTTCCGTCCTCCCAGCTTCCAAGGGTGCCGTTTCCTCTGCACAATGCAATCCCCTCAGAAGCTCTGGGTACCCAAGGGCCCAGGCTGGTGCTCAAGAGCATGCGCGCATGTGTATGTGTGTGTGTGTGTGTGTGTGTGTGTTTATGCTTACACACATACATATCTATGTATGTGTACCCACATATATACATGTATATATACGGAGAGAGACAGGCATACGGAGAGGGCACCAGCATTTTCATTGTACTCCCAGTCAGTCCTCAGGACCAGTAACACGGAGGGTCCCTGGAACCACTGGTCTTGGATCTTTGCCTCACACATCAACATATGTCTGCTGTGCCCCCGCCCACGGTGTAAGTGCTTTCCCAGTGGACAGTTTAGATCTCTTGTCTGAAGGGTTCTGTCCTGTACCTCCTCCTCAGTGTGGTCTCTCAGGTCGATCTCCACAAATACGGATGGTTTCTGTAGACAGAAGCAGCAATTTATGAGTGAGCTTGGAAGAAAACAGATCGCCTGGAAGGAACTGCAAGATTCTAGCTTGTGGACACCTAAGTCTGGATGGTTCCACCAGATTCTGGTGACGGTAGAGGGCTTCCGTGAAGCTTGGGGGGGTGCCCATGGTAATAAACAGTAAAGTATGTAGAGGGCTAGCTCTGAGCAGGGGAGGGAGTGGTATGCAAAAGGCTAGCTCTGGGCAGGGGAGAAGGTATGGTCTTCTGGACCATTCCTACACGTTGGAAACAAGTTTTTGAGATTCCAAGGGTTTCTTCCTCCTTCATCTTGAATGCCAGGGCCTTCAGTAGGCAAGGAACTGTTGAGACCTGAGGAACCCCCTCCCTAGCCCTGATCTACTGGGAGCATGTGGACCACCCCCAAAAATGTACCTACAGTCAAGCTGCACTGAAATGAAATTTACACAAGATGGGGTAATCCAGAAGCCCGGACTATGCCACCTTGGTGTCTGTTCAGCACTCTGACCGGACCAGAATCACACCAAGGACTATCTTCTGCAAAGTCCTGGTGAAAACTGTGTCCACTGACACCATTCCCTGTAACACGGTCTGGGAAGGAGGACAAGCCCAGCTCCCCTCATGAAGGTCCCTGTGAGATTCCTAATTCAGAATGATGTTCTCACAGAAGCTGCACCTCAGTGGCCACGGTCAGGTGTGCCTTTGGTCATCACACTGGGGTGACGGGCTCTGGGGGGGTGGTTTACTCTGGGTCATGTTCAATTGGAAGGTGAAATCTTCCCAAGATCGCATCACGCATATTTAGTGACTTGTTTGACAAGCTAGGGCAGGATGCTTCGGGATCTGGCAAAGAGATCCAGCTTAATGATACCTAGCCCCTTTCTGGTCCAGTCGGACAGCGTGGTACCCACTCGTATGGACTACCAGTCTACAGGACTAACAGCCTGCTGGGAGCTGTGCACAGACACGTGTGTCTTCCTTCTGTGGCTAAGGCCATTAGCTCTTGCCTGTTTTTGTAGAAGGCGATTTGGCTTCATGGACTCTGGCTCCTCTGGCTCCTGTCCCTATAAGTCAAAGAAGATACTAGTCGGTGAGCGCAGAGGGTGCCGTGCATTAGGACAGACTGTGCGGAGCTGTCTGAGGCCTGACCTCCGCCGCCGAGGCGCCTCTTCCTTTGCGAGCAATGTTGTCCTCTGTGAGGCTGGCCTCCGAGCCGCTCTTCTCTGGCTCAGTTTTCCCATACTTATGGTCCAGTTTCCCTGGCTCATCCTGCGTGCTCTTCTCTCTGACTTCCTCTAGGCTCTCCTGACTGGAGGGAAGAGGGTGGGGGGGGGGGGTGCGTCAAAAGAGCAGCTTGGAAGAAGTCATGCCAAGAGTCAATTGTTGCCGCTGGGTCCTCCCCTAACGCTCGAGTGGGGTGAGCCTGCGGGCACTTATGGGACAAGGCGGCTCTGCAGGAAGGTCTTCCTGCCTCCTGCTAGTGACTCTTCTTGTCTGGAGACACCTGCCTAACCCAGAGACCTTGAGGCTGTGGGGGTCGGTGGATGGATCTGTGTGTACCACTCATGCCTACTTTAATGGCTCCCCGACCCCGTGTACTTTGTTGAGTGTGGCTGGGGGAGGGTGTAGCAGGGACATCAAACACAGGTACTTCTTCAGCATTGCCAGAGGGGAGACCCGGACAGCTGCTGGCCTTTGATACGGTTTTGGTTGTGTCACCTAAAGGCCTTCCGAGTGCCACATTATCCTTGATCTGAGGCTAGACCACTGCTCCGGGACCATGTGACACGTGGGCACCCAGTTCTACCAACCAGTGGTGCCTTCAGTGGCATTTTAGCGGCCAGCATCTTCCTGCCTCCCTTTAACACCTCCCACTGGCTCATGGGAAGCCGTTTGTAAACAGGCGCCCTGCCTGTGCCTCGTCCACGGCAAATAGACTTTGGGATCTGAGAAAAGTCTTTGGGTTCTGTGACTTTTACAACCCATGGATGGCAGCGTGGTGGGCTGGGCAGAGGCGTGGCTCCGTGCTAGGTGGGCAGACACCCTCTCCTATATGACCAATAGTACCCTCCCTGCACAGCAAGGAGACCTCAATGGGCCCAGTTGGCACGAGACAGGATGGGGCTCCCTTTCTGGGATAGATACATGGAGATATCTGTTGACAGCCTTCCACCGAGCCAGCTGGAGGGCAGACAAGGACCAGAGGGCTGCCTAGGCAGTGGGTGGGGCCGCCCGCAGTTCTGAGATGTGCTGTGATGGCTCTGTTTTGACAATGAGTCCCTTGGAGAAAGAGGATCCTCGCCCCCACCCCTCCACTAAAGAATTCGGTTTCCCTCGGGCTGTCCTCTGGGACCTTGCCCCGAGGAAGGGCTCCACACGCCCCCAGCCCCCATGTTGCAGAAGACAGTCCGTTCCACTCACCAGGTCACGTCATCGGTATCACTTCTTGGATATTTGCTTTGGTCCTCAGAGTCTGAGGAGCAAGGACAGGGGGTTAGTGCATTAGCATCACAGGTATCATGGCTCCTGCACCTAGGGCCTTCCCGTAGTTTGCTACTTCACAGGTTCACAGTCCTGTCCACACTCCTCTCAGGGCAGCCTCCAGGCCAGCCTGGGGTGACCAGCCATGGCTGAAGAGAGTGCCTCTTTTCATCTACCTTGGCTCCTATGGCCGTGCCCTCAAGCGCACTTCATTTCCTGGTCCAGTACCATGCCTGGGCTAGAGCTTAGAGCCTGCCGAGATCTAGCTTGATGCCTATTTGGAAAAGCTCACCCCCTTGCTCTGCTCCCCTCTATGACCCAGGGTGGGCATCCATGGGCTCCCAGAGCACTCCTAAGTGTCCCCAAATCTCCTCCATCCCAGCACAGATCTCTGGAGTGGCAGAGCAGGAGACTAGGAGACTAGGAAAAGGGACCCATTCACAGAGATGGGATGGCCTTTTCGGGAGCATCCTGGCCACTGATGCCTCCTAGCTCCAAGGACATTACTGGGGTGATCGTAACTATCTTCTATCCCATGGGGCAGGAGGTACCTTGCATGTGCCCAAGGCTGAGGGACCCTAGCAAGTGGATATGAAACATGAATCCCCACGCCCATCCCCACCCCCGCTTCAGGAAACTGTGACCCTGGGACGACCAGCGCATCTGTGAGCTTTCCCTTGCCGAGGCATGCTCCTTCTGCACCTGACTTCCTCCCCTCAACCTCCAGCGACTTGGAAGTCCAGAACAACATCTAAGGAAGAGTCATGCACAGGAGACGTCATTACCTACGGCCTTGAGGCCTCGTTCTGGACTCTCCCAGGACTGCCCTGTGGGCTGGACCTCAGCATTACCTGATCCCTACTGTGGCTTTGCAAAGTGAAGTTCTGATAAAAATCAAGCCCAGAGAGCAGGGTGGCGGCTGCCCTGTTCTGGAGGATTCTCTTACGGAACTGGCTAGCCCTTTCCTTAGCTTGCAGGCTAGTTGATGATCTCACCAGTGGTCCCTTGTCTACCTTCATCCATCCCAGCCCTCCACCCCTAGTCATGCTGGGTGCTTAGCAACCCGCCTTCTGCCCACAAGGGAGCCTGTCCCCTCCTGTGCTCGGTACGCCTGGCCTGGCCTGGCCTGGGCCATGTATCCCTTTCTCAGGAGACCCTGCGCTTGTCTCTCTGTTGCCTGAAGTGCTGGACTCAAGACTTGTGGAGATCTGTGGATTGCAGTCGCCTGCCCAACAGCGTGAAGCGGGAGGCTGAGGCTTTTTGGCTGGGAGGGGAGACTTCCACAGCTGTGCAGAGTAGTTCAGACCCCGGAAGTTCTCACGTCCCTCAGGGAGGAAAAAAAGGGCAGGTTTCAGCCCCACCCCAGACTTGGGTGAGAGTCCAAGGGGCCAGAATGATGGGAGGCCTACTAACGACTTAAATACTTCTAGAAAGATTTAAAAATGGGCCGGGAGGTGGTGGTGCACACTTTTAATCCCAGCACTCGGGAGGCAGAGGCAGGTGGGTCTCTGTGAGTTTGAGGCCAGCCTGGTCTACAGAGTGAGTTCCAGGACAGCCAGAGTTACAACAGGGAAACCCTGTAGAGAAACGAAAAGCAAACAAACACAAAACAAAAAACGGAAGAGGTATTATCAAGCTACATTGTATGAAACCCAAATTATGAATAAAAGTATTATAAGAGACGGACTGAAGGGCCAGAGAAATGGCTCAGTGGTTCAAAGTCCTGGCTGCTCTTCCAGAGGTCCAGGGTTTGATTCCCTGCACTCACACGAGGGTTCATAACCCTCATTCCAACTCCAGGGAACCAGCGCCCTCTTCTGGTCTCCACAGCACTGCGTGTACGTGGTGCACTGACACACAGGCAGGCAAGACACCCAAATACAGCATAAGATGAGAACCGAGGAGTGGAAGGTCTCAGCAGCCCCGCCTGGGTACTCTGTACACGGGCGCCTGCATTTTAGAATTGCTAACTGTATTAGGAGAGTCTTCCAGCCCTGCTCCTTCCTATAAAGTACACTTAGCAATGGGGAGTCCGGAGAGAGGCAGGATTTCCACCGCTCGGCGCAGTTCTAGAGTTAGGAACCAGCTACACTCTCCTCATAGGAACGTGCCCTGCACGATGTGCAAACTATCTGTGCTCAGATGTCCACAGACTCTACTTTCTTGAGGCTGGGCAAGGTCTGCCTGCCCTCCCAGCCCCCTGGGAGGGAGCCTCCTCCTACCTAGCTCCTTGTGCAGTAGCTTCCTGATGCAGACCGGTGGATCCCCCTTTTGGTGCAAGCCACCCACACTCCTGCTCCTCTGGAGTTCAGACCCCTCGGTGGCCACCTTGAGGTATCCAGGGGAGATTCCTGAGGGCATGGCTCCCGGACCAGGCCGGTGCTTCCTGTGAGTGGTGGGATCCTTCTCCATCCTGACCAGAGGGGTGGAGGGAGCCGCAGGCACAGCCTCAGACCAAGGGCATCTCTGCTAGCCTCTCTCCCTGTCTCTCCTCCGGCAAAGTGGTCCAGAGCATGCTCTGTCCCCGTTGCTATGGAGCTATTGTGACATCACAGGTTAGAGCTGAATGGTTGATGAGGGCCATCCCAGGGGTCCCTGCAGACTTGAGGTTATTTGAGTGGTCTAGTGCCTGCTGCTTTCCTGGATTTCTGGATTTTTCCAACAGCCAGGAAACTTCCAGAAGGCAGCGCCTCATAGATGTGTTCCCGATACCTGTGCACTGCTTTCCTCCCTTCAGGGACGAGGCTGGCAGGAGCCAAGTCAGGAAAATGAGTGAAGGCCCCTGAGGCAGTGTGGTCTGATTTACCTACAGACCAATGGGTCAGAACTCATTCCCGAGAGCTGGGCTCGGAGGAAGACATTGTGGTGATTTAAATCACACTGACGTGAAATCCTGCCCATGCAGCCTGGATGGCTTCAACCTGACAAATGTCTCCCGGCTGAAGGCTGGAGGGCGAGCCCAAGGCCGGGCAGGGCGGCTTCCCTGCAGCCTCTCTCAGGGTCTACAGCTGTCACCTCTGGGGGGCTGTCCCCTGGATCTGAGGCTTCAGCTCTTCTCTGAAGTCAACATGCACACTGGACTGGGCTCCTCCTCATGTCAACAGAAAGCAAACTCTTCCCACAAAGGAGATTAAAGTTTATTATAAAGTGCCCATTCTTGCAGGGCAGTGGTGGCGCACGCCTTTAATCCCAGCACTCGGGAGGCAGAGGCAGGCGGATCTCTGTGAGTTCCAGGCCAGCCTGGTCTACAGAGTGAGTTCCAGGCCAGCCAGAGTTACAACAGGGAAACATGGTCTCAAAAACCAAAAAAAAGTTTATTCTGGAGCTAATACAAGTGAGCACTGACTCAGAGCACATTCAGGTTACCCCAAACCCACGCTCCAAGACGGTTCAGGTTACCCCAAATTCCAAGTTATCCCAAATCCATGCTCCAAGACGGTAACAGTTGGACAAAGTTCTTTCTTTTAAATTTACTTTTAAGTGTGTGTGCGAGTGTGTGTGTATGCGTGTGTGTGTGTGCGTGCATGTATGCGTCTATGCGTGTGTGTGTGTGTGTGTGTATGTGCATATATGTGTGTGTGTGTGCATGTGTGTGAGTGCTTGTGTACGCATCCATTTGCACAAGTGAGTGCAGGTGTTGGCATGGTCCAGAAGAGGATGTTGGGTCTCCCCGAGCTGGAGTTACAGGCAGCTGTGAGCCTGATTTGAGTGCTGGGAGCTGGACTTGGAGCCTCCACAAGACCAGCATGCACTCAGTGCTGAGCTATCTTCAGCCCCGTGAAGGTTTTATATTAACAGGACAAAGTCATAAATGAAGGCACCTTTCAAATACGCTCATGGAAATACTAAATAGACAGTTACAAAAAACCAGGGAATCTCAACTCCAGGCCTCAGGTACCATGTGAGGCATTCTGTAGCCTCTTGGCTGGGGGAAACTAGAGTTCTACCAGTGCATTCCAAAGGTTGTACCTGTTAGTCACAGGTTGTTAGGTCAGCTGTCGATGTGGGCAAAGAATGGCTGTTAAGGCGGCTAAAGACAGCTAAGATAAATTATAATTAAGGTCTGGACCTGCAGCATCCCAACCCCTCCACAGTCACTGAAGTTTCTGTCAGTTACGGCCTTGCAGAATGCTCAGCGCAAGGGCCACTGCACCCAGGGACTTTCGTTCAGTCCCTCTACTGGCCCAGCGTCACATTCTGCGCACGCGGGCCACATGTTATGTATGAAGCACTGTGACTGTCCCATGTCCACACGGAAGACAATGTAGGCAAAGCTGAGTAGTAGTCAAAGAGGAAAAACTGGTAAAGCCGTTAAGGGGAAAAAACAAAACAAAAACTTGTGGCTCACGTTGTGAAAATCTGCTAGTCGCCATGATTTGGCTCTGATTTTTTTTTTTTTAATTTGTATTTGACACAATGTGACATCTAATAGTAATATACCTAAAATTAAAATAATCCAGAACATTATCTCACTTAACAAAATGAAGGTATGGTTGGGGAGAACAGGCATTTTTATTTATTTATTTACTTACTTACTGACTTTTGTTTCCTGTTGTAACTCTGGCTGTCCTGGAACTCATTCTGTCGACCAGGCTGGCCTTGAACTCACAGAGATCTGCCTGCCTCTGCCTCCTGAGTGCTGCGATTAAAGGCGTGTGTTACCACTGCCCGGCAAAAATGTGAACTTTAAACAAACAAAATTTACTAGTTTTCCCCTGTATTTACAGCCACGTACCCTATGAGCTATTTACTCATATTTGGAATACTTAAACAAGTCATTACCTTTTAATTCTAGTCCTTCTTTTGGCCAGATAGGTCTTACAGCTGCAACCTGATGTGGCGTGGCTACTCTAATTCTTAAGAAAAATTGGTCTTCCACCAAGCCCTCTGGGTACACATCATAGCTTTCAGTTTGGCATTTTCATGGGGCTCGTGAATGTGTGAACGAGCGGGTCTCTGATTCCCGTGCCTGCTCTTGGGGCTCTCTCTTCCGCCTTGTCCAACTTCCATGTAATGATTTTTGTTTCGTTATACTTTATTTTGTGATGTTTGGTTGTTGTCTCTTAGAAGCTTGTTTTCTAATGAGAGCCAGAAAGGGAGTGGATCCAGAGGGGAGGGGCTGTGGGGAGGACCTGTGGGGACCAGAGGAAGGGGAGACTGTGCTCAGGATACGTCGTATGAAAGAAGAATCTATTTTTAATAAAAGGGGGAACTGCTCTTTAATATCTAAATTATCACAGTCACACTGGTGGATACTATTACATTGGCATTATGCCGAGTTTACTAGGAGAAAGTAAATGGAAAGCCACAGTGCATGAGAGAGCTGATAATAACGTAGGATTCCTTTAAATTTTCTTTTAATGGGGCTATCTTTTCCCGTGAACCAAATGTTATCTGTAATAGTGGTAAAAAGGAGAATCAGTCGTGCTAGAACAACAGCATTCCTGACGTTTTATACCTTAAGTGCTGATGTTTCTTAATTAAATGAGCATATAAGGATCCTATAGTTAAAAAAAAAATAGCCCAAGATTAATTGTAATTAGGCTCTGGGCCTGCAGCCCATCTGCAATCATGAAGTTCTTATCAGGTAAGCAGGGTAAGGTTCCATTTTTTCCTAGGAACCCTGATTCAACTAGTGACCTTATTTCGGTTTCATAACTTCCCAAGACCCTCCTTCTCAAGCACAGGCGTGCCTGAGGCTTCTGGTGTTAGGTCTTGACCATATGACGCTGGGGCCATAACTCGACCTAACACAGCCTAACAGAAGATCCCTGGAGTGCACAGCCGTGTATAGCCACAGCGCCGGGAGGAGGGGCACCCTGACCCTCCGGGGCTTTTGGATGGGCCTGAAGATTCGACTGACTCAAGGTATAGTCAGCGGGAAGAAACAGGAATTTATTTTCCCAGCATGGGGCCTGTGCTGGTTAGTTTGTCAGCTTGACACACAGATCAGCGTTAGACCATAAATTTTCCTCGGTTGTTCATCCCCAAGATTCCCTGTTAATATTAATATCACAACAGAGAAAACAGTTTAAACACTTTTTTAAAAGCCCCAGTCTTTTAGCAATTCCAGTAATTTTAAAGTTTAAGTTCTCTTTAAAAATCCAAAGTTTCTCAACTGCAGGCTCTTGTAAAGTCACAAATAGCTTATGAATCTTCCTATTCTAAGAGGGAAGAACCATGGAAGTTACAACTAAAGCAGAACAAAACCAAAATTAAATAGTTTAGTGTCTGATGTCTAGGACTCACTTGTGATTTTCTGGGCTCCAAAGGGCTTGGTAAATCATGTTCTCTAACAGTAGCATGCCACTCCGCAGTTTTCTTCCACGGTCCTGATGTAGCTCCTGCTTGAGTTTCTGCCCTGCCTTCCCAGTGATTGGCAGTGACCAGGACTCTGCCTTCCCAGTGATTGGCAGTGACCAGGACTCTGCCTTCCCAGTGATTGGCAGTGACCAGGACTCTGTCTTCCCAGTGATGGGCTGTATCTCTGCCCTGCCTTCCCAGTGATTGGCTGTGACCAGGATTTGCTCTGTCTTCCCAATCATTGACTGATCAGGACATGTTAGCCGAATCTCTTCCCTCCCCAAGTTGCTTTTGGTCATGGTATTTCTCACAGCAAAAGGAAGCAAAATAAGACAAAGCTTCATAAGGAATAAGGCCTGAAGTAGCAAAATACATGTTTTTTTCCCTGCTAGCTGGACTGAGAAGGGTGGCTAAGGGCATTGCGTGGGGAGGGGAGGGAGGACAGACAGGGCTGGGTCAGCGAGGTCTGCTGCAGAGTCCCTCAGTCCACCCTCAGTGGAAACAAAGTTACCTTCTTGCTCATACGGGAAGATGTCATCTGAGGTTTGTATCCGCACTGACTGGTTTTTCAAGAGACCTCAAAATCGCTCCTGCCACAGAGGTGTTCTACCACCTTCCCAGCACACAGCTCCTGACAATCGGCCGTGCAGCAGCCTCCGCACACACGTCCTTCCCTCTCCCTGTGCACACGTGCGTCCTTCCCTCTCCCTGTGCACACGTGCATCCCTCCCTCTCCCTGTGCACACATGCGTCCCTCCCTCCCCCTGTGCACACATGCATCCCTCCCTCTCCCTGTGCACACATGCGTCCCTCCCTCCCCCTCTGCACACATGCGCCCCTCCCTCTCCCTGTGCACACATGCGTCCCTCCCTCTCCCTGTGCACACATGCATCCCTCCCTCCCCCTGTGCACACATGCATCCCTCCCTCTCCCTGTGCACACATGCGTCCCTCCCTCCCCCTCTGCACACATGCGCCCCTCCCTCTCCCTGTGCACACATGCGTCCCTCCCTCTCCCTGTGCACACATGCGTCCTTCCCTCTCCCTGTGCACACATGCGTCCCTCCCTCCCCCTCTGCACACATGCGCCCCTCCCTCTCACCCCTCTGCACACATGCGCCCCTCCCTCTCCCTGTGCAAGCAGCATCCACACACATGGGTCCTTCCCTCTCCCTCTTGTTGCTTCCTCAGGGAGTCCCCGCATCTCACATGTGGGAGGCTGCAGGTCACCTCATCAATGACCATTGTGGACACCTAGCATCCACTGAGTTGGTGGCAACCCTACCCCAATCCAGATGCTCTGATGGTTGGCGCTCGAGATGGGAGCCTAGAGGTAGTTCATGGAGACTACTTTCTCCAGTGACTAACAGGCTTTCTGGAAAAAAAAGCACATAGACATGACCAAGATCTCCACCATGGAAAGCTATGGCGGGGGTTTGGGGCCCTGTATACTGGTGTCTCACTGTCTGCCTCTCCTCCTTCCAGAGGCTGGTCTACCCCTAGCCTCCTAGTTCTCATCCCTGGGTTGATTCTTCACCTGACAAGATCAAGTGTGAACCCCTCCCCCACCCCAATGAGTTGAATCCTAACTAGGCATGCTGGAAAATGAGCTGGGCCTTAGCTAGGTATACCCCAGAGTACTCTGAGTCTTAAGCAGGCATGCCCAAATGTGACCGAGTCCTGACTAGGCATACTCCAGTGTGATCTGAGCCCTGACTGGGCATGCCCAAATGTGAGCTGGGCCCTGACTGGGCATGCCCAAGTGAGAGCTGAGCTCTGATCAGGCATGCTTGAATGCGGCAAGCCCTCTGCCTCCGTATTGTCCAGTTCTTTATGGGTGCTGTGCTTCCAGCTTCCCAGGCTGACATGCCTATGGCCAGGGCAGCAGACACAGGGCCATACCCTCCCTGCTCCACTCCACACCCTTCTGACCAGAGGAGGCTGACCAGAGACCCACGCCAGCCTCACCCTGTCCTGGGAAGCCTTTTGGCCTGAGTTCTTGGCACCCGAAAGCCCCCAGAGAAATGACTAACTCGGTGTTCTCAAAGCCAAACTCCAGACTTCTAATGGCTTGGACTCCCGACGGAATTACGAAAGAAAAGAAAATGAGTGAAAATCAAACAGAGAAGAAAGGAAGGAGAGGCTCAGACGCTGTTGTGGTGACCCTCCTGGGAGCGAGGCTCCCCGTGCTGTGCCCTTCACTGTCTGCGTCTCCCAGAGGCAACGCCTGAGTGGCCACGCGGCTCCCAAAGCCTCCGCCTTGTCTCTCCACACACTTCAGCCCACAGAGTTGGAGACATGGAGGGAGCTGTTTCCCCTCCTCATCCAGGTGCCCCCCTCTACACGGGGCCTTCCAGCAGTGCCATATCTCCTGTGAGGGCCCCACAAAGGTTAGTGGCCACCACATTGCAGAGATGTCATGTCAGAAATGCCACTGGCCACCAGAGACACCACCTGTCTGGTCTTACAACAATGCCAGCTACCTTTCCCTGCAGGGAAACTCCTGCCCACTGCCCCCTCATGCGAGCCCCTCTGGAAATCCAAACCACGCCTCAGAAAGAATAAAACATCTGTTTTAATTGACCAGTAAAATACATTGCAAATCGTTAGTATTTTATAAACCGGAACATTAAGTTACAAATCCATGTTAAAAACAAGTTCAGTGCAGCCTGACTGCTGTGTTGAAAGTTTTTTGTTCTGTTTTTATGCTTTCCTTCACTTCTGTGACAGCCAATGTTGTTTTCATGTTTTCCAGATAAAGAGTGAACTTCCCAACAAGAGCAAAGAGAAAACCGGTACTAGGATGTGTGGTTGTGTCCTTCAGCAACACCTGCCCACAGAGCGCCTCTCTCTCAGCCTGTGGAGATGCTGTTTGGGACGAGGCTCCAGCAGCGCTCTGGAGCCAAGCTGACACAGTCTGTGCTGTTTCAGGACCCCCACCCCAACCCCAATTAAAAGTGGCCCAGACGTTGCCGTGCGCAGCCTGTTGGGTTCATGGAGACACAGGCATGTGAAACGCCTCATTTGGCCTTTATTGCTGACAGTGCAGCCTCCAGCCCAGGGCTCTGTCCCTGAGGACCCTTTGGCTTTGTGAGAAAACAAATACTGTTCCCTTTGGGTTTCCCCATGCTGCCCCCTTTAATGCATATAAGTGCTGGTGTTCCAAACTGTCTTATATCAAAATGCAATTTAAAAACTATCCTTTAAAAAACATTAAGAAAAACAGCTTGAAAACGCACATTTTAAAAATCTTCCCAAACTTTCACCAAGGTAGCAAGTGTGTGGATTTGAGTTTTAAACCTCACCCGGTATCCAGACGGGTGTTCAGTCTGAGGGTTGATGGTCACCCGGAGAAGACTGGTCTTAGAGCCCTCCTCCTCCAGGGACTCTGAAAAGGGGTCCCATCCCCCCAAAGATCAAGGGCTTCTTGTACCACCCTGCCCATCCCAGCCACAAAATGACCCTTTAGCCATGAACAGACCAACACAAGCTAAGTAGGAAGGCTGCCTGCCTGCTGGCTGCCGGGAAAATACTGTTTCTAAAACCCCGAACGGGGATAAAGTACAACAACAGGAAGTAAGCAGAATGTCTAGAGTAGGGCCAGACTGCTCCGTGTGTGCAGAGCCACAGAGCTCAGCAGGCAAAGAACGAGAGAACGTGCGCGCTGCAGAAGACGCACACTACCACGAATGGACCCGCCGTGCCTCTGTGAAGAGGGATTGGGCCACGTGGGAACAGGTTTAGACAAAGTCCACACTTCCCTAATATCTAACAGATCCCTGGATCCCCATAAACCAAAGCAGTATAAGGACAAACGATCGCACGTTCCGGAACGGCTCAGACCGCCTGGGCTGGCAGTCCAGGCAGGTGCACAGCCAGTTCCTGCTGTGGGAGAGCGTGCGTGGCTTGCCACGGCCCCGCCAGCTTGGTAGGACCTGTGTGAACTGGTGAGCATGGCTCCTCTCCGAGTGTGTGTTCTGTCTTCTTTTATCTGCTTTTGAAGGTTGTGGGTTTCCTGGTGTGGCTCAACAGCACCTGGGAGGAGCTGCGGCTTTAAATGGAATGGGTGGAGATCTCAGACTGCTGCCTGATGTAGTTCTGGAAGCTCTTGTCTCCAATAGGGTGCTCCCTGCAGAGGGAGAAGAGAGGAGAAAGTGAGGACCCACTCCCAACGCCCCAACAACCCCTCTACTTTAGTGGTTTGTCACTGTGACATAGGCTCATCATAAGAAATATGGAAAAATCCACAAGGAACAGAGCAAACGCTGACCCCCAGGAGGCACCCACCGTGACTCTGGTTTCTCCCTGTGCACGGCTCATATCACATGATGCACATGTGTAGATGCCATGTGTGCTTGCATAAAACACATTTAGAACATGCACACTATACACACACATGTGCTGTGCATTCTGGGTGTGGCAGACGCACACAGATGTATGCATGTGTGGGCTGTGTACACCTGTGTGTACTGGCAAAGTATGCAACACTCGCAGCATGTGTACATACATACGGTGTGTGCTCTGGGAGGGCCTGGGTCTGTCCTCCCCTGTGCTTGTGAATGCTCTATGCTGGGACAGGGCCTGGAGCATTGTGGGTGCTTAGTAACGGTCGCTCCATGGTGAGTGCACATCTCGGCTCCCTCCATGAGAAATGAGATCTTGCCTCTCACTGTTCTTCTCAGCCTGTGATCTTTGGACTGTGAGGCTGACACACAGGTTTATTACAGACAAAAGCAACATTTCCAGAAGGTAAATGTGGGCACTGCCATAGGTGTATCGAAAGGGATCTGGTAGGATGGTGAAACTAGTTGGGAGCCAGTACGGTATGTCTGGGATCAGCATCGGCACCAACTGCAGATGCTAGTACTCAGCCCTGTGAGTAGCAGGACACAGGCCTCGGCCATCGTCAGGGTCCCAGTGCAGTTGGTATTGGGCCCCGTTACTGTCCCTGAGCATCACTCTTCATCTGTAAAGCTTGACCCGCCTGGGGCCACGCGGCCAGAATCAGAAAGGCTGAATGTCTCCATCTGGCCGAGTCCTCCACCTCGCCAGCCCTCCATCAACCAGGGACAAGGATGTGGTCAGTTTAGTGACCCTGCATCCAGAGCCCTCAGTGGCCTGGGAAGCTGGTGAAGGGCACGTGTGATGGCAGACTGGCCTGGAGGCCGGGAGGCCGGTGGGATGGAGCTGCCTCCCGGCACACCAGGACACAGAGCTGGGTACCTGCTCTAAAGGAGACAGCAGGCTAAGCTAAGCCTGGCCACTGGACACCACGGCGCCCCAGGACCCTCCGCACGAGGTGGGTGCTCACTGAACGTCCAGATCTCCACATCAACCCCTGCTGCCCGAGCTCCCAGCACTCACTGGCTCCCGTATCGCGTCTTCTTGAACTTGTCCCTCCTGTACTGCGCGTGTTCCTGCTCTAGGGTCCCCACCCCAGCGATGACCTGCTTCAGCGTCTTGTAGGTCTCCTGGGGGTCATCGATGATGAAGGTCGAGTACTCCTCCTGCTCAGGGCCGTCGTACACAGACTTGCTGCCGCAGGCCTCTGCCACAGGGTGTGTGTGGAGGGGAGTTTCAGTATGGATGTAGCCCAAGGTTCTGCTTTCACTAGCCCAGATGACTCTAGTGTCCTCCACCCCGCTAAAGCTTCCTTTTGTACAGAAATAAGGACTACTTCCAGGTCAAGCATTATCCAGCCCAGAAGACTTCTGGTTAGGCTGCGTAGCCAAGGTTTATCCAGCGTGTACCCTGAGACCTCACGCCTCAGGCCTCAGTACTGCCCCCAGCCGATCTCACGGGGGTTGACTGTCACATCCATGCAGTGCCTGCAGCCAGGCCAAGAGACATGCCCACACCTGCACACTGGGCTCAGCTGCCTGGGGGTCTATCATATGAACTTCCATTCCACAGAGAGTACAGAGCCTGGCACCTGGCACTCACCAGAGGCTCCTGGCCAGGACATGCCAGCTGGAAGGACAGCAGGGTAGATGGCCTGTCCAGCAATGACCACGGGCCTCTGCCCTCTACCGGTCTCATCTTTTCCTAACCATGCCCACCGAAGCCGCTATGCCATGGACTTTGGTCACCAACAAGGTTCATCCAAGAGTCCGAGCTGCCCTTACCCACCCGAGCTGCCTCCACCTGACCCTCAGTACCTGAGCTGCCGTGTCTCTGTCTCACCATCAGGAGGCTAGGCACATACCCAGACTAGGTAATCAAGCCCTACAATTCTGCGTGTGCCGTGGAATACAAGTTCGTTTTCCTCCAGAGTTATAAGTTGAAGTCTTTTTTGTGTGTTTGGTTTGGTTTAAGCTAGAGGCTTGTTGAATAGCCCTGGATGGCCTGCACTCAGTGTGTAAATCAGGATGACCCTGAACTTTCTGAAGTCCCCTTGCCTCTGTCTACTGGGTGCTTGCATTACAGGTGTGTGTCACGTGGCTCGCATCAGGAAGTCCTAACCCCTGAGTGTAGCATCCGGAGGCAGTCAGAGCATGAGGGCCGAGCCCTTGTGGACTAGTTCCTCTGTGAGAGGCCCCTTTTGCTGGGAACCATGGAGTTGGCCCGGGTTTGGCTGCCTCCAGGCACAGGATATAGGTTTTTCAGGTTAGAGTCCATGGCTCCTGGGGCCCTGGGTGCCTTCCAGATCTCCCTCATGCAGGGAAGCACTCCGGCCACTCGTGTTTCTCTGTATGTTCCCTTAGTCCTCAAGGAAGCATGAACGCGTGACAGGACTGCGGTCATAATCTCGTCTACCCTGTGTAGCTCGCGAATGTCACTGTCCCTGACATCTACAACTACAGCTGGCAGCTGCCATTACCCTCTGCTTCTGATCCGGGTGTGAAATGTCTGACTGCTCTCAGTAAAAACTGCCGCCACAGCCTCGGTTTTCTCCGTGAACCCTCCAACCCAAGCCTAGCTTTAATTCTGCCACTGGTCAGATCAGGTAACCTTGGGCTGGTAAGCGGGCACGGGTGCTTATACTCTTCCACGCCTGCGGGTGTAGGGAGACACTAGACCCCTGAACCAGCAGCATGGTGTCTGTGTTATAGACATCCCAGCCTCCGGGACAGTGAGAAGTCTCTGCCACCGTGGCCACAAGTGCCCAGTCCAGGGCAATCCAAAGCAACCCAGGCAGAAGAGGCTGCAAGAGGTAGGAACCGCTACAAGAGCTACCCAAGAGCATAGAGTGCGTTAGGCCTGGACGGCAGAGACCGGTAACTGCCAGGATCAGAGTTCCCGAGACAGGCAGCTCTGGTGAGGGAGGACAGTGGCCGGGCATGCTCCTGAACGCCAAGGAAACAACAGGAAGAAAGTGGCAGTCAAAGCCATTCTGCTGAAGTCTTACACAGAAACTAGAAAGGAGTGACAAACACGGAGAGAAGGTGATCTCTGTCGTAATTATGACAAAGAACTTGTCTGAACTGGGCTTGTGGTCCATTCCATGCAAGACAGAGCTTGCTCGCAGAGTCGGGGGACAAGCAGGGCTCACTCAACACAAACCACCAGTGGGGCTCAGGGAATCGGAGGACAGCACAGAAGGGAGGGAGGTTACGTGACGTCATGGGCCCCAAGGATGGACCAGGGAGCTACTGGCTATTGCTATACATGTCTTTCAAGATGAGGCAGAGAGGACCGGAAAGGCAATTCAGAGAGGAGCAGGCTGCCCCGCGACACCCGAGAGGTCATCCTTAAGCCAGCCTTCTGATTCAGAATTCCTGACTGCATTATTAAGTTGGTTCTGAACCGGGAGAGGAAAAGGTAAAACTGGTACAAACAAATGTGAGGAAATGGGTCTACCGGGAGCCAGGTTGGTTGTGACAGTTAGTTTTGTGTTTGCTTTTGGTTTTTCCAGACAGGGTTTCTCTGTGTAGCCCTAGCTGTCCTGGAAGTTCCTCTGTAGACCAGGTTGGCCTCAAACTCAGAAATCTGCCTGCCTCTGCCTCCTGAGTGTTGGGATTAAAGGCACAAGCCACCACCGCCCAGCTATGGACGGTTAGTTTTAACTGTCAACTGGACACAATTTAGAATCATCTGGGAAGAGAATGTCAATGAGCTATTGTGTAGCTCAGATTTATCCTGTGGTGTGTTCTCTCCCCACCCCCTCTCTGTATCTGGTGATTGAGGTGGGAAGACCCATCTACTATGGGTGACACCATTCCCTAGGCGGGGGATTTTGAAATGGATGAGAGTACAGAAAGCGTGCTCGGCTCTGGTATGAATACATCAGTTCACTGTTGTCTGCTCTTTGCTGTTTCAAGTTCCTGCTGCCTTGATTTTTCCCAATCATGGCCCTAACCTAGGATTGTGAGGTAAGCACTTTCTCCCTTAAGCTGCTTTTGTCGGTGCCTTTATCACAGCGGCAGGAAATAAAACCAAGACATCTGTTAAACTCAAGTGTTCAGGGAACTGTATTGCGTCTGCAGACTGCAGGGAGGCCACTTGTACATGTCTATAAAATGACTGAGATGTTCCTTGAGAGTAGAAAATAAGTAGCCGAACAGGTGTTTTTACTGACGGACCCTCTGCTACCATCTGACTGTCTGAGAGCGAGTCAGTCGCACGGGTCCAAGTTCAGAGCTCTGATTCGAGGCAAATGTGGGATTGAAGACATGACGGTGGGAAAACCTCAGAAAGCATGGCTGGCGTAATATGCACAGGGAACTACAAAACACATCTAGCCATCAGCAGCTCTGCGGACACAAATCAGAGGGAACTTCCTTTGGAAACAGTAACATGCAGGACAGTTTCCCCTTTGGTGAGCCAAGGAATGAGGTGACAGCAGGAAGGCATCACATTAGATAGTTGTTTATGAGATGCTGGTACCAGGTGCTGCAGAAGCCACCCCACTCAACCCCCCCCAGGTCTGGTGGGTGGTACAACCTGGCTGGTATACGGACAATTGGCTTGCCTAGGGGCACAACATGGTGAGCTGCGCCAACTGTCCTGTTGCATGGAGTCCATAATAGCTCAGCTCAGCACTGCTGAGCAATGCAGGCCTCCGGTAGAGGCTCTTTCCACACCTTTCCACACCGTGGGCTGAGTGCAGCCCTGAGTTTCACTGGGTCATCAAATTTCAGAACGAATATGAAGGAACTACAGCAAGGTGTGTGTGTGTGTGTGTGTGTGTGTGTGTGTGTGTGTGTGGTGGGGGTGCTGGCCAGAGAGGAGACCATGCCACCAGAAGGCCAAGGAAGTTGCTCAGAGTTTGAGCAACACAGCATCTGGCAGACAAACCAAGCTGAGAAGGGACTTTTTGATTAGATGGGAATAAGCCCCACAGGTGGAAGAGTTTGGCCAATAGGAATGCTTTAGACAACTCCAGCACGATGTGCAGAGGGAGAGACGCTGGACACTCAGTCTCCACTAAACCCTCCCCTCAGGGCTCAGGGGCTCTGCAGGAGAGGAGGTGGATTGATGGTAAGAGCCAGAGGGGATGGAGGGCATCAAGGAAACAGTGCCTTCCAGACACGGCAGGACCGATGGGCACGGGAACCCACAGAGGCCGCGGCAGCATCCATGGGCCCGCACCGATCCTCGTGAGACGGGATCCCAGCACCGAGAGGGGGAGCGTACACGAGTCCCCACCCCTAACCAAGAGTGGTCTCCAACTGACAACTGTTTGCAAAGGAAAAATTAATTTTCTCCAAAGGAGTCCCACTCAGGGGTAGGCGCCAAGCCCAGGAGTTGATGGCCAACTCAAGATGAATGCAATGTGTTTTTGTAGATTTTTTTTTTTTGTCTCATATTGCTTTCCTTGCATTTAAAAAAAAATCTTGTCTTTTGCTTGGTCTTTTGTGTTGTAGCTTCTGATGTTGTGTTTTTATGGGTTTTCTATTTCATGTGTGTGTGTTTCTTGTGCTTTTTCTCTTTTAATCATTTTTAATTTATTTGTTTTCTAAAGAGAGAGAGGGAGAGAGAGAGAGACAGAGGGAGAGAGAGAGAAGGAGAGAGAAGGTATGGAATTGGATGGGTGGAGAGAATCTGGGAGGAGATTTTTATTAAATAAAACAAAACAAAAACAAACTCCACCAACAGCGCCATCAAGAGAGCTCTGAGACGTCTGGCGGAAGGCCATCGGCTGCAGAGCCCCTGCACTTTGCAGGACATGGTGCTGGACAGAGCGAGCACACGGTTTCAGCCACACTGACAATCAGTGAACCCGTTAAGACAACTCCTCACAGAGAAGGAGCATGCGAATGTGAGAACGGTTCTCATTTGTCCGTTTATCTCCCAGCCGTCCACTGTCTGTCAACCCACACGTCTACCCGCTTGCCTGTCTGTAACACAGCCGCCTGTCTATTCCCACGCATCATCTGCCCGTTATCCATTTATCTGTCGACCCCACTACAAGCTCATCCATCAGCTATTTACCCACTTGCCCATCTATCTGCCCATCAATTTGTCCTCCACCTGTTCATTTATCCATCTACCTGTCCATCTGTCCATCTATGAGTCCATACACCCACCCACCCAACAACTGTGGTAACTCCTTTGTACCAGGCTCTGTACCAGGATAAAGAAAACCTGTCCTTTGTTCATAGGTCACAGTACACAGTGAACGATCCTGAGACAGGTGTACTTGCAGTGACAGAGGTAAGCCCAGGCTGCTGTGCTGCAGAGCCCAGAAAAAACACATGGGAAAAACAGGGCCTGGCCAACTGCGGAGGGCAGGCTTTCCAGGCTGGGGGAGGAGTGGGGTCCTGGGACTGGAATGGAGCTCCATACCACAGGGCAGCCCCAGGCTATGCAGCATTGCTAGGGGGAGCGGGAAGGCACCTCGCCACAGGTGTGGTCACCCACATTATTCATCGGGCCTTCTAGAGAGGCTGCAGCCTCTCCAAGGATCCCTGCATTCTACCCGACTCTGCTTCAGTCACTGTTGTCAGAGCTGCCCACAGGTGGCCACACATCTACTGAGGCACCCAGCAGCCTAGGGCATGGCTGCACGGCATCCTGGACCTGCACAAGCCAGGCTTGCTGGGGGTGAGGATGAGGCTGACAAGTACATGTACGTGAGCCCATGTTGTGTTCCAGAGCCCAGGTGGGCATGCACGGTTGCCTTGTGCTGTCTGCGCACAGGTGTGGATGTGCCTGCTGCACTGCCTGTGTATGCCCACGGCTCGTCTGTGGGCGCTGGGGCTGCCTGGAGAGCAGATGTGGCTGGCTCACGTGTGTGCACTGGCACGAGGCCCGTGGAGGGCCCACGGTCATCTCACCAAGCAGATTAATGCTGCTGGGCCAAAGCAGGAGAAGGAGAAGGAACATGGCAGGCTGATTTCTTGGCTTTATTGCACATTTCCAGTGGGGCACAGGGCTCACCACACAATCCCTAAGGACAGGTGTGAGATCTCCCGACTCTAGGCGGGTGGTTCACTTGTCTTTGGTGGGTCCTGCATCTGCACCTCTGAGTTACAGACCTCAAACCCTGTTCAGTAGCACCTAGCTTGTCCCACCTAGATTGCCTGCTTGAATTCTATGAAGTAATTAAATGTTAAGGGTAAGAGTAACAGATAGAAAGTTGCAGCATGCCTGGAGCTGTCAGGCATGTGACAGACTCACACGTGTCCACACACTCATGTGTATCCGCATGTGTGCATGTATACGTGACACATGTACACACATGCACACACACACACACACACACACACACACACACACACCCTGGAAAGCACAGAAGAATGAAATCCTTCGGTGGTGCAGATGTCATTAAGAAGGGCTAAAGGACTTGTTAAGTTCGCAGGTCAGGTTGCAAGTTAAGTTCTACCTGAAGATGTCGGAGTATCCCACGGCCAATCTACTCTCCTACCAATCACTCTTCAACCCACACCGAGCTCTCTGAGCAGACTCCCACGGGCACCAAGAACCCCAGGGCTCTGTGGTAGCATTTCGGCAGTGATTCACCCCAGTGGCCACCCCCACGGCTGGTGCCAGGGGCCACACTCACCCTGCATCTTTTCCAACTTGCCCATGTACAGGTTAAAGAGAGAGTAGATGCGCTCGGTCTCGCGGTCCCCGTCGATGTCCAGCTGGATGTTGGCCGGGAGCCCGCTGCCCAACACAGCAAGAGCAACGCGGTGAGAGGGTGGCCTCAGACACCACTGTCAGGTTACTTTGGGGAGGGAGGGAGGGAGGGGAAGAGAGACAGAGGTGGGGGGGTGGGACGGAGGGAGGGAAGCGGGAGACCGGAAGAACAGTGCCTCTCACTGCAACTTTGGACACGGGAGCCTTATGAGAAAGGACTGTGCTAGGATGTCTTCTTGGGGCGCACTGGGTAGGAATGACTCAGAACGCCCCACACGCGAGTCCACGAGTCCTCTCATCCTGGAGGCTGAGGGGCTCTAGCTCCTGTCCCAGCTAAAGATGGAGGACGCCCTTGACCCCTTCCCAGGAGGGTTCTGGGGATAGAGGGCCACACACACACACACCTGAGAATGAGACAAAGGGCCCTCCTGAGCCTCAGGCTCTGCACTAACGACGCTGGACACATGACTCCCAGGCTCCGGGAGGGTTAAATGACCTGGACGGTGAGTGACCTGAACTTGTCACACGAGACTGTCCTTGCTTCTCCTTTTATGTGCACAGCTACACAAGAGTCAAACAAGGGACACTCCCAATCTTCACGGCACTAGGTGCCTCCAAGGTTGGCAGAGTCGATAGAGCCTTGACAACCGTGGGGGGCCCAGCTGACCGCAGGAAGGCAATCGCCTGCCTCAGTTTCCAAGAAGGGGATGTATGCAGTGATACAAGTAGAGAAACCAGACTGAGGCACCTGTGAAACTAAGGGTGTTCTCAGGGATGCACAAGTCATTCAGGCTCTCTGTAGAAGAGACAAAGCACCCCGTCTTGGGTCCTCTGTCTAAGACCTTTGACGCAAGCCTCCACCCTTGAAGACGTCTCTGCCCCAGGCAGGAGATAGGGAGGAACCTTGCAGGCTTACAGCTCCCACCAGCCTATGCAGAGCCGCACTGAGGGCTCCCTCGAGGGCAGCTCTGCGTGTGTGATTCCTGAGTAGGTATTTGCTGCATTTTAGTCACCGTTCAGTACCTGACCTGACGCGTTGCACGCAGTGCCGGGTTGAACAGGGCTGCAGAGCCATGGACCTACCCGGTGCAGGGAGTACAGCCGACGGCTGTGTCCGAGGAGGCCCTGCAGCAGAGCCAGTGGCCGTTCAGGTAGGCGGATGGATGGAACACGGTGAGGCGCTTCTGGTTGCACTGGCTCACTTTGGTGAGGATGTCGATCCAGTCCTTGGCCTCCACGCAGTTGTTGGCCTGGATGTACAGCGCACGCTCTGGCTGGATGACCTGGAACATCTGAGCACAGGGATGGGGTCAGGGGCTGTCAGTCCAGCAGGTGCCAGGCCATCTGCCTAGCTTCCAGTGGTTCACCACAGGGCCAAGTGGGGAAGCACAGCCCGCATCACAGGACGGCAGGAGGAGGGCACCGGCCGGGTTGGAGCTGAGCCGACACTCACGTTTTTCATGCGGAAGGACTCCTCCTCCAGCCTTTCCACAGCCAGGATGTTCTCGATGGGGATGCTGCAGAGGGGCTGGTCACCTACAGCAAAGAAGGCGCGAGAGTTGTGCCCAGTTGCTCGGCAAGCCCCAGGTGCGAGCCCAGCGGCTGCAAAAGCCACAGCAGAGGGCTGTTGGCTGTCCTTTCCTGAAGGCTGGAGAGGCAGGAAGACCGTTGGATGTGGGGTCGGGGTAGTGGAGCACAGCACGTACATAGAGGCGGGGCCTTGGACCTGCGCTCACGCTGGTGATAGAGCGTGCACTCAGGACCACAGGCACATGGCCCACAGCGTCTCCAGCACTACGGCACGCTACCAGGTTAGACCGAGGGCCTGGCAGGATGCTCAGCTCTACCCCTGTGACTGAAACTCAGGACTCTGAGGTCCTAGGCAGATGAGGCACAAAGAGCCTGGCTGTATAGGGTCTCCCCCAGGGAAAGCATGAGTCGCCAAGCCCCAGCCTCTCTCCCCTTTGTTGGATCCCCGCTCTGGGACTCTGCGTTCTACACAGCAACAGGAGCATAGGCCCAAAGCAGGGTTCCAGGGGCAATGATGTGACAGGCGGTTGAGGGAATGAAAGTGGGGGGGGTGGCAGAGGGTCTGCTGTACCCCGGTCAGCTCTGCGCCCTCTGGTTCTATGGGAGTCATCTTCACTCAATGGTCCAGAGCGCCCGAGGCTGAGACCCGTCTCAGGTCTCGCCCACTCCCCAGGCTCCCTGAGGCAGTCACCCTGCGTGGTTAACTGGAGGAGCCCCCCTGCCTTGGGGGGACCTGCCCTCCTGCCTTGGTGGGCCCCGAGGGAAGGAATGGAGAAACTCACTACCTTTGCTTTTCTGGTAGGTGAATTCGTGGTTGGTGAGGCGAAACCACCTCTTCTTGAAATTCTTCATCCCAAATCGTTTCCTCCCTTGGGCCCGCTTAATCATGAACCTGGGACAAGGGGCACAAGGTGCTCAGGGAATGCTCTCACGTCGGGGTCTGAGCCTCCCCCAGATTCAATGTCACAGCTGCCACAGGGTCACGGTTCTCCGTGGTACTGAAATCCTGTCGCTTACTTCCTGTGCTATGACTGAAGTTGAAGGGTACACACTCTTTTTTTTCCAACAGTTTTGTCTCTTACTAGAACTTTCTTAGGAAACACAATTTTCTGTGACCTGAAACCACATGAGGTTTGTGTAAAATCTGTGCACACGGCATCACTTGGAATGCCGGGCTTTACCATATAGAGGGGCAGGCCTTCGCAGCTCTGAATGGCTGTGTGGGGAAGAAGCTGTGGGCCCATTGAAAAAGGAGTCACAAATCTGCCTGTCCAAGCGCCACACACGTAAGTGACTTTCTCTAATGGCCACCGGCTTTTCCTCACGGGATGGGGGAGGCAGTGGTCACTGCTGCTGGTGTAGGTCAGTTGAGGCTTCAATAAGACCCACTGGCCTCACACAGCAGACCTGACTTATCCCAGCAAACGAGCTTAAATGAACAAAGTCGACCTCACGATTCTGTCTCAGCAGGTAACGGCGTGAGGAATGCTGTGGCATTGAAGTGGACGTGAATCTCATCGTGGTGTAGGCCTTTGTGAGCAGTTGTGCTCACAGGCGAACACGGATGGTTAGACAGGACGTGGTGAGAAGCGGCAGGCCACTCCAGGACGACACTGCCGCTAATGCAGACGTAACGCAGAGCTACATGTGGTCTGGGGACATGACCCGGAAGAGGAACGGGTAGTGCTTCAGTATAGGGCGAAAGCCCAAAGCCTCGGCATGAGGCTACAGAGATTCTAGCAGTGTGATGGTGGAGTTGGAGAGGGCACACCACTCCTGCGGTGGCCGGTCACCCTGCAAGTCTGTTACCATCCACGTGAGGTTTGCAAGCCCCGTGCACCCTGTGCCAAGATTATGAGACCAAACCTGCTGCTTTGGAAGTTATGGATTAAATGCGTGTCACACAGTGTCACCTGGTTGAGGCAGAAGATTTAAAGAAAGACACAGATACAGTTAGGGCATCCTGGTGGTGAAACTGAGCCAAAGGAACACTTAAAGGAGCATGGGCCGAGCTGAATATAGTCTCACCTAGGAACTGGAAGCAGGACGTGGGGCAGGGCTCATGGGAAGTAGGCATGTCTGTCAGGGTTCACGCCAACGAGAGTGGGGTGCATTCCCAGCACCCCTCAGGCGGGACTGCAGCGGAGGGGTTGGGGTGCAGAAGGAGGCCAACCATACAGCAGCAGTCTCAACCGCCGAGACCTAACGCCTTACCCTTCTTTAAGCAGGATGGGCTGCTCTATGCTCTTGGGGTCCCTTCTCCCCGAGGATGAGATCAAATCCAGGAACTGAAGTGGGAAGAGATCAGACCATCAGAAGGGAAAGCGTGCAGACAGCGACTGCCCGCCAGACCCTAGCTGGGATGCTGAGACCCCTCTGGACCCAGTGGAGAGATGGAGGTGTCCTAAGCGAGCCGTGGGCTCTGTTCTTATCGCCGGTACATTAGTCCTGGCTTCAGTGTGTGACCTCTCCATTCCTTGGATTCCATCAGTTGAAGGTCACCCTGAGCTTCAGCCCCTTCCCCCCCCCCCCACTGTCCAGGAGTTATGACTTCTCAGAGAGAAATCGTGCGGACAGCTTCTGAACGGCAGAGAAAAACCAGTCTCGGTCGTGAAGCGTCTAGGACTCAGGCAGCGCGCACAGGCGCTAACACAGCCAACGTAAGACCTGTGCTCTTTAGTGCTCTTTAGCTCGACACAAACCTAGGCGCATCTGGGAAGAAGGATCCTCAACTGAGAAATCGCTCAGATTCACCCATGGGCATGCCTGTGGGACATCTTCCTGATTAATAGCTGGCGTAGGAGGGCCCGGCCCACAGTAGGCGTTGCCGCCCCAGGACAGGCATAAGAGAGGTTTAAGAAAGCAAGCTGAGCAGTCATGAAAAACAGGTATGCCCCTGTGGTCTCTGCTTCAGCACCTGCCTCCAGGTTCCCGCTTGAGCTCCTGCCCTGACTTCCCTCAGTGACGGGCTGTGGTGCGGAAGTGTGAGCCAGGTAAGCCCTCTCCCCGAGTTGGTTAATGTTTTATCATAGCAACGGGAAGCAACTTAACAGAAGGGCTTTGGCACAGAGACCAAGGGTGCGCCTCCACACTAGACTCTGAGGGGAGCCAAAGGCGAATTTTAGGGCCAGCCTTGGTTGAAGGGGTGAGGTGAGTCTGGGAATGACAGGAAGAGGGTGAGGGACCCGTGCCTTGGGAGGCTGCGACACTTACGTTTTTCACAGCGTCTGCATACTTCTGCTCATTGAAGAATTCATAGAACGTTGCCATGTATGACTCCTTAAAACTGGCCTAAAACGAAACAGGCACCTGCTGACAGCCAACAGCACAACGCTCATGACCCAGACCCGAAAGCTACAGCACACGGTGACAAGCCTAGCTTGCGACAGGCGAGGCGATTCCAGGCCGTGTGGGTGAATGGTAAGCACGCAGCCCCACCTAGTGGCTTCAGCGCGAGCTGGGATACTATGCAGAAGCTAGTAGAAGCTGCTAGGGAGTCTATGCTGAAGCCTCGGGTGCAGAGCACATCTTTATACTCTATCAACACCTGGGAGCTGGGGTTATGGGCTACAAACTAGATACAGATGCAGTCCCTGCAGCCCGGGACTATTGCGTGGATCAAGCTAAGGTAGGTCTGGAAGAACGGGAGTCCGGGGCAGACCAGGGTCCTCAGCATCAACACCCAGTCTAGGGCAAGTGGTGATGAAGGGAAATGCAGACCTGTGACCAAAGGGGTTAGAGGGGCAGGCCTCGGCTGTCCGGGATGTAGAGGCTGCATGCGATGAACGCCAGCTCCAAACCACCTGTAGGTTCACTCCTGTAGCACCAACATCCCAGGGCAGCCGCATGTCCGGCCTCCTATGGCTAGGGGTCCTGGGGCAAAGCTGAGGAGTCCACTGAATGAGTCGGATGGGGCTGATCTGCCCACCACTGTGGCCAGTGAACTTCCCGCACATGACTGGAAAGCGCAGGGGAAGCAGGAAGTGCAGGAATGTCTACTTTTGGAGCTGGGAGATGGAGACACTGGCTTTTATTCTACTCGCTGTCCTGTTGACGAACATACCCTCCCTGTATGCGGAACGCTTCACTTATAGATTCTTCTGAAGAAGAAAAGAAGCCAAAACCCCAGCGTTCCCCAAAAGATAAGATGATGATAGCAGACTTACAGACTTGGACTTGGACAAGCTGCCAAGAGTCTGGATGGTCTTTGAGATAAGTGTCAGGGTTCTAGAAGTCTGTGGATCCTGAGGAGACAGGGCAAGAGAAATGTGGGGTTTATTAAATGTGGGGGTTCTGTAGAAGAGCGGCTGTCAATCCCAGAATAAGATAATAAGACAAATGACACTGTCTAAAATCTGCCATAGCGTGGTTGTGTGTGCATCAGTCAGGATTCAGGAAGATCTGCATTGCCTGGGGCCCGACCTTGCCACAGACCATCAAGACACTAGGCCCCTGGCATTGCTATCTGAGAGGAGCCACATGCTGGGGACTCTCTGCCTGATATGCAAAGGACCCTCTCAAAATCAGAGCAATCCTGTAGATCAGGCAGCCCTAGCTGAGGTCCCACAACCCTGGCTAGGGAAGCCTGCAGCTTTCACATGGCTTAGAAGGTTTAACTTATACCAAAGAAAGCTCCAACACGTCATGTTGTGAACCCCCAACAGGGGGATGCTCTCCTGCAGCTTGCCTCTACCAGCCATACGTCTGTCACCCCAATAGAAGGCTATGCCCCAGGCCACCAGACAAGGCTTGGCCGTAGCATGTGCCATGAGTAGGTAAGAAATGTGTGTGTATCTTAGGAGGTGGGAAGAACCCGAATGAGACTATCCAGTAAGACCCTGGTCAGACCATGAACTATTATTTAAAACTGTATTAACTGGGGGCTAGAGAGACAGATCAGCTGACAAAGGGCTTTGACCCTCAGCACCCACAGAAGTGGAACACGGTAGCATGCTCTCGTAATCCAAGCACTGAAGAGGCGGAGACAGACAGATCCCTGGAGCTCACTGGTCAGTCTGCCTTGCCTAATTGGCAAGCTCCAGGTCCCAGTGAGAGACCCTGTCTCAAAAAACAAGATGGCTGGTACATGAAGAAAGATACCTGAGTCTGACTTGAGCACCCCTACACACACACACACACACACACACACACACACACACACACAATAAGATAAACTAGGATAGATTCTTCTGTCAGAGTCAAGAAAGCCGCTCAGCCCGCTCTCTCCCACTCGCAGAATCCTAGCTGGCTAAGGGGGGGCGCGTTGGCTGAGGGCCACTTGCTATTTAAGCTGGCTGGTGAGGCGGACTGCCTCGTTGAGAAGGGCTGGCCGTCTGGCTTACAGGACAACCGACTCACCGTGTGGTGGGGTGTCAGCTGGAAAAGGTTGGGGGACAGGATGGCAGGAGCGAAGAACCTCAGGAAGATGAAGCTGCTCACGGCGGTGTACCTCACGTCCAGGTCATCTGTGAGCAGACGGGGGACAGTGTCAGTCTGGGACAGAGGCGTGGCACAGGGGTTCCAGTCTTGCTCAGCAGTTCTCAAGGGCCTCACAGATGACCAGACTTTGACTCTATCTCCATCTCTGTCTCTCTCCCTGTTTGTGTCTCTTCTGTATCTTCTGTCCTCTTTCTTCAGACTGTATATCTGCATGTTCCTGTCAGTCCTTTGTCTCTGCATCCCTGGTCTTCATCTCTCTGCCTGTCTCTGTTTCCCTGTGTCTCTCAATATGTCGCAAGCGGACATAGTCTAGCAGTGGAAGGTAGATGGACCCTCATCCACCAAACGCTCCCACGGACTCATTGTTGGGTGGTCTATTCCCATCTGGAGTGAGGTAACTTTCTTTTTTATTTTGTTGTTGGAAACTCCCCCGCCCCCAAGCCCTCTGAGACCTATAGTCCCAGAGCTCTGTGGATGAAGCTGCCTGGGGTCTGCAGGACACGTGCAGAACCGTGTTTCACAGAGGATGGCTCTGGGAGCAAGGGGCTCCGGCCTGTGTGAAATAGTAACAGGTGCTCACACTGCTTGCAGGATGATCTGCTTGGCGCGGAGGGTGTGGGACTTGGAGAAGTGTCGGGGGGCAGGGGTTGGGGTAGGAGAGGACAGTAGCACTGGGGTATGTGGTTGGAGGAGCTAGGGGCAGCCTGAGAGGTCTGGACTGGTCTGCATAGGACAGGTGTTGAGTTCAAGAAGTCTGGACTATCATAGAGTGGAGGGAGGCGTGGTGGAGATATGGTGTTTTGGGGGGTGAGGCATGTGGTTTAGGGAGGCATCTGTGCCTCTCCAGGAGCCGAGTGACTAAGGAACAGGTCTGTCTAAGAGGTCACCAGGTAACCCTCTTTTCCCAGACCCCCTAACACCTGGGGCTCTGGGTGAAGGAAAGGCCTCCAAGGGGCGGGTCTTCTTGACAAGGTAGTAACTCAGAACTCATGGCCCCAAGAATTCCTGCAAAGGACACTGTTCACACTATAGGATAGGTGTTCCTTCCCAGAAACTGGGGACTTATGAGCCAAGGAGTCTGGTGCGGCCGAGTCCTCATCCCCCAGCTCAGGCCCTGGTGGCTTACCTTGGAAGCGTTTGGCAGCCGCCTCCCGCAGGGAGAAGAAGATGTCACACATGACGGTGGGACAGCTCACCCCGGACTTAGTGATGACAGAGAAGATGCGGTCCACATACTGCCTCAGGCTCTCCTACGAGGATTGGGCAATGAGACCCAGATCTCCCGAGGCCAAGACAGCACCAAGGTTAAGCACCAGGGCCACGCCCAAGGATCAGGGAGCCCAGAGAGCCGTGATACTTACAAATACTCCCCTGTAAACACCTGTATTGAGTGGCTACAGAAATTCATCCCCTGGGACCTCTCGCTCAGCATCGCTGAGTCAAGACTGAACCTCACTACGGTCCAAGGAACCTGCACTTCTGTTTGAAAGTGTGAACCTAACAAAGCCCCCTTTGTATGAAGTTGTAAGAAGGTGCTAACATGCAGGGGCCCCTGGAGAAGTCTGAAGTGCTTTGCATGAGAGGTTGGTTTGCCTTGAGTTGAGAAGCAGTAGAATTCAAGGGTCAGGTTGTGGGGCTCACAGGTCAGGTCTGAGCCCTCAAAAGATAGTGGGAACAGACGGGGCCTCTAAGAGTCGAGTGAGTGGGGGTAAATTGGGGGGGTCGAGTCCAGCTCTAGTCTGCACGAGGGTTCCCCAGTCTCCACGAAGGAGGATAAACAACAAAAGTTATGACAAGTGAGTGCAGTACTTCACTCTTCTACGGGACCCGATATGGCACGCTTTTTGCGCTTTAATGGCACGGATAGAACATGCTTTATGTATGATTATGACACGCAAGAGGGCCTTTTATTAATAAAAGTAATATAGAGAGTTAAAAGTTAGAAAAGTTAAGAGAGTAAAATTAACAATGTGCCCATTGGGGAAAAATTACAAGGCTCCCGTCCTGACAAAGGCCTTGCTCTACCTGAAAAGGCAAAACCACAGGCTTGTTTATCTAATGGAATGCAGACGCCAAGCATACACCAAGAAGGGAGCCAATGAAGGGTGTCCATCCCCTCCCAGCTGCAGGCCTCTGATCTTCAAGGTTAATTTTGGTGAGCAGTCAACACATAGTCTATTAATGAATAGCTGATCTTTGGTCTGCATACTTACTATTAAAAGGGGGGCAGGCATTCAGGGGTGAATTATCTATTTGCTTTTTCAAGCTTGCTGGCCTACTGTCTAGATTCTTCGTTTCTGATCTTAGCTATGGCTCTGTCTCTATGGGAAGGTCAGTTTAACCAAGAGTAAGTTTTTATGATATGTCTACAGAAAGCGTGGATAGTTCTCACACATGCCAAGACTTGAAGGTCAGTAAGACCGTTACAATTACTTAGAGCTGAGATGGCGGAGTCCCTCTCCCAGACAGCCCAGGAATTGATTTGAGTATTCACTATTAGGCCTAATAGACAATGTTATTGATGAGAGGCTTTTGTCACCGTACAGTAAAGATGAGAAAGGGGCAAAGCAGTTAAAGAACTCCAATACCAGCAAGGGGCCAGGAACCTTGTTGAACTGGCACGTCCATTGCTTGGATTACTGGATCCCAACAGGAATTGTTACAGGAGGTAATAGGCAGCTGAAGCTGATAGTTCACATGTGCTCTATGCTGCACTCAGGGCCAAGGGCCAGAGAAATGGTTTGGGGCCCAGGCAGCCCTACACCGTCTAAGATCTTCAAACAGCATCCATACTGCCATGAGCAGAAACCCCAACAGGCAACTGATTTTGGAAAGTGTCCCAGAACAAAGCAGATCCTTACCATGTTGTTCTCAAGGTTTTCACCATCTTTCAACTTCACAGGGTCGATTTCACAGGATTTGTGGCTCTGGCAAATCTGGAAGAGTATTAAAGGGCACTGCCCAAGGTGGAAAGGCGGAGCCAAAAGACTTCCTGAAGAAGCTGGCCCTCGGGGAGACAGCACCTCTCACAATGGAAGCTGGACAGCTACAGGCACGGGGTGCAAGGCCTGGGCTGGACCACAGCTGCCTTAAGGGCCAGGCTTGACCCCACACAGCTCCAAAGAATCCCACAGAGTCCCATGAGGTCTCACGGGACCCCACACAGTACCAGTCACCCTTCCACAGGCCGTGGGGAGGAACCAGTGAACCATGGAGACAAGACCAGGGAGCACAGCCCCCTGACCGAGCCAGGCAGTGGCTGTTTCCCCGATGGTGGTTTCCCCAAGCCTGCTTTGCTTGGTTCACTCATGAAGAGACTCCACATAGTTGCAAGAACATTTTTGCTTTCAAGTGTTCCCACAATTCTGCTCACGGGAAAGCCAGTATTCTAGTTCAAATTTTCTCAAATTGCAAAGAGCCTGATTTTCACAACCCGCTTTGCTGGCAAGGCATCCAATTAGAATCACGCGCGGGGCTGAGTTATGCGACAGAGTTGTTGAGACACGAAGGACAGCCTGAAGCACAGACAGCGACAGTCCTGGGCGTCAGACAGCACAGGTCACAGCTGTAGCCCTTAGGGATTGAGGGGTCCACAGCATGTGGGAAGGAGTCCCTGAGATACATGCCCTTCTGTCTTTAGCAGTGAGGAAATTTCCTCCTCTCTCTCTCTCTCTCTCTCTCTCTCTCTCTCTCTCTCTCATCTATCATCAATCTATCATATCTCTACTTATCATCTATCTATCTATCCATCCATCTATCATCTATCCATCCACCTATCCATCTATCTATCTACCCACCCAATATACCCATGGGATATACACAAATGCCCTCTCTAAAGCTAATAAAATGAGGTCCCTGCGGGTGGCTGGGTAGCCCCGTCTCTCATGGAAGACCTGATCACCATTCCAAAGTGGCCAGGGCATCTCACCTCCTCGATGGTGGGCTTCAGGGTCACATGGAGATAGTGCATCCCTGCCAGCTTCATCGTCTCATCTATGCACTTGGACGTCAGAGAGTTTCCTCGGAAGATGGTGTTGGGGTCCCTGGAAAACAGCACTGGGATGATGTCTGCCTGGTTGGGGCTCTGAGGGAGCAGAGCTTCCTCTGAGAGCCTGCTCACTGGGTGGGACACGAAAGCCCAGAGGGCTGTTTCCAGATGTCTCTCGAGGAACTCAATGCCCGGCTTTGTGGGATTACCCCTATCTTGACCAGTTTCCTTTACTATCGATGTGCGGAGCTGGACGGGCCCTGCCTCCACGCCTCTGTGAAGGGTGCTTCTGCAAAAACTTGGGCTCTTTGCACCAAAGCTTCGGGCTGCACAAAAAGCCCAGCAGAAACTGTCTGCTGGTCACCACGGGACCCCCCACTCTGGGTCACCCTTCATCAATGAATGGTGTCTTGGGATGAGCCTTGCAGCTCCAGTGGGGAGCAGATCCCACCTTTTACTGGGTAATGGGGCTTTTCAGGGAAACCTGAACTCACCAGCGTAGACAGAGCTGGCCTTTCAAGCCCTGGGGCCCAGTTCACTCCTTCCCTACCCTCTCTGGATCTCCCCAGAGGAGATCAATAAGAAAATCTGCTAAAGAGGGTCAGAAACCTGTTTGGCTCCCGGAGACCCTGACATCCTCTGCTGCCACCGATGCTGTGGACAGACACGGTTTAGGGTGGCTGCTTCTGACGTCTAATGGGGACCTGGGGCCCATCAGGGATATAAACGGGAAGGGAGAGCAGCAGGGTCAGGTGGGAGCTACAAAGAATGGAAGGGGTCTTTGCATGGGGTCCCGGGAAACCGGCACAGAGGTGGGAAGAGGGCTGGCCACAGGGGGAGTGGGCGGCAGGGCACTTACTGGGTCCTCTTCACCTCTGCGCTGGCGATGGCACTGATGAAGGGCACTACCCTGCCATAGTGCAGCAGGAGCCGTACCAGCGGGATGGCCGCCTCTTGCTTATCCCTGCACACCTCGCCCAGGATGTGAGCTGCTGAGGCCGAGACAGGCTGAGGGGGAGGGTGTGAGCATGAGCACACGAGGTGGCTCTGCACCCCTCTCTGCAGGTCCCCAGCCCAGGCCCCCTGAAGACTCCAGACAGGGAGGCCACCATGCAGAGGGCCACTCCCCCCTCTGTGACTTCCTTTATATCTACTAAGCATCCCATGGCTCTCTGCAGAGAACCCTCGACTGTGACCTGCCGGCTGTGCTCCTGAGTGTGACCTTGCCTGAGTGTGGCCTTGCCCGAGTGTGACCTTGCCTGGGTGTGGCCTTGCCGGCTGTGCTTGTAAGTGTGACCTGCTGGCTGTACTTGTGAGTGTGGACTAAGCACATTCCCCACGACCCCCAAATCCAGCAGCACTGGAGTTAGAACAGAGAGCAATCTGAATAGGTCAGTCTCCTGCAGCTATAGCTGGGGAGGCTTAGGTGTCATTTGTCACTGCAAAATGGGTGCAGGTGTCCCCTGGAACAGGGTAGCAAAGGCTCAGTGGTATGCTTTGGATAGGCAGAGCCTGACAGGTGGGTACACAGGGCCGGTTTGCAGAGCTGGACGTGGGCCTTGATTGTAAATGTGTCTGACACACACCTCCACATCCGCAGACTTCAATAACAGGTCCCGCAGTGGGCTGTAGTACTCAGAGGAGAAGACGTGGTCTTCTGTATAAACTACATTCAACCTCAGCGACCCCAAGTCATCCGGCTTCAGGCTCTTACCGCCATTGTCTCGGGGCTGGAGGAAGTACCTGGGAAGGAAGGGCATGGACCAGCAGGTAAGGGCAGGGGTGTTCCCAGGGCAGCCCAGCACCCTGCCCTGGACATCCTGTGCTGTCACAAGACAGGTCTCAGGCGGAAAGGCAAAGCTCTAGGGCTATGTGCTCCAGGATATCTCAGAGCATGGCCGCCTGGATGTTTCCTGCAGCAGAGCCACAGACTTAGGCTAAGCTCTAACACTTGCATTGAATTAGACCCTTCCTTGTCATTAGGTTCCCAGACCACTCCCCATGTCCTTGCTTTCAGGTGGTCACCTCGCTCTGCTGTGTTACCTACTGTAAGAACAGAAACCCGGTCGCGAGCCAAGAGCAGGCAGTGGCAGGCAGGGCAAAAGTTAGCGTAGCACAGGGCTCTTTGCAGTCAAGCTATTTTGTATCCCCAGGGTGCACCCCGAGATGCACACCTACCAGGCCTCATAAGAGCTGGAGTGTCGCAGCACTCTGAGAGGAATCCTCAGCTCCCCGAGAAACTCATCTCCAAACTTCAGGTTGCTGGCATTCCAGAGGTCAACTCTGCAAAAGATGAGCAAGCACCATTCAGAAAGATGAGCAAGTGTCATCCAGGTCAAGCCAGGCAGGGCCACCAGGTGGGCAGGGGATGGAGAGGGCCTGCTTCCCGGCAGGGCGGGGAGTAGTTCTCAAAGTGTGTCTGTAAAGACTTGCACGGAGAGCAGGTGAACCAGGCTACATTGTGGAGCAGGGATTTGGATTCTCGATGCAATGGATAAACAGTGGGCAGACAGGACACCTGTGTCTGGGAGCCAGTGTGGACCCCCAGCTCAGCCTGGTGGAGGGAACTACTGGGTCTCACCACCCATGGCAGAGCCAAATAGCTGCTCCATCCTTGGCTATGACCTGGGTCCCCTCACCTAGGAGAACCCAAAGATCCTAAGCAGGCAGGCACTAGAGATGTGCTAAGGCCATGAGGGCCTTTGACCTGCATGGCAGGCACATCAAGCAATAGAGCTGTCACGTGGCTGAGCAAGCCAGGACATTGCCCCACCGTGGCTATATCTCGGAGGGGTATTGGACACCTGATAGCCCTGCTCCTAAAATTTAGGAGCTCATCAACCACTAGACTGTGGGGTGTGAACCATTATCCAGGGGTTCTGTGTACCCGCTGGAGGGACCCATCTGGGTCCCAAGGAGCTGGGTCCCACTGTGTGCAGCCATGGCAGTGTTCTCGTCAGGATGGGGCCACTCAGAGATGCCCTTCCCTAAGAAAATACTCCTGATTCCCCCAGATCAGGGGCTTAAAAACTGCACCCAGATTAACAGGGGGTTGGGTGCATGGTACCCGCCGACACTAACTGCTCAGCGGGGTTCATGGCCAGAGAGCTGAAAGCCTCATACAGGTTCTACCGCATCTTGGTTATTAGGGCTATGGAAGAGCACAATTTAGAAGACTGGGCTGATCCTTCTGTCATCTTTGCCAGTCCTACAGAGCACACCTACATGACCAAGAGGAAGGAAGCATCACCGGAAGCACAGGCATGTTAGAACCAGGAGGCTGCTGGTGTCTCCTACCCAAGAGATGAAGACCCTTGCTGGCAAGCTTGATCACTTGATGGCCAGCAGTTCCCAGCAACTTAAATGGATTTAGGAATCTACAGGGGGGGTGGGGGGAATGGGAGTGTATACTAACCTTTATGGAAGACTTGGTTTCTATACCAACAGAGCAGGAAGATCCATATAGGACCCACACAATAACAAAAAAGAATCAGTTAACATCAGAGGAGACAGGGGTTCTGCAGGGGTAGCCAAGCCTTGGGGACTCATGAGACTGCTCAGAAAACAGCCTGGAGGAAGAGATCTGCCCCACGCCAGCAGGCTTTCCCATGGGGCAGTGCCGATGAGAAGGCAGCCCCTGGTGGTGTCTAAACCCATCCTGGACCTTTGAGGGTAGCAAGTACAGGGGGTGCAAAAAGAGCTTTGGAAGGAGACCCCAAACAGCTGTGTTTGTTTGTTGCTGTGATGTGCCAGGGCCTCCTCAACAGTTCAGGGATGGGACCTATTTAAGTGATACATCTCCTAATTGTCTCTCAGATGCTATCACCCTCCCGGGGTGACTCACCGGATTTCGAGTTTGTCTACATCTTCCTCCTCAAAGTCAAAGTGGGACTTCTTGCTGTAGCTGCAGGGTCTGGTCACCTGGAGTCAGATGGGGATGAATAATGTCAGATGCATCTGCCAGGCAGTTGGGAGTGTACAGCTTGGCTCCCACAGACCCAGGGAAGGACCATGCAACTTGCCCATGAGAATAGATGTGAGGGGGGCGTGGCTAAGGGTTTCCAAACTAGGAACTTGCCCCGAGACCACACCAAGCCATGGCATGGCAGGGGCTGACTTCTCAAGAAGGGGCAGGAACGTGTGCATAGAGGCAGCTTCTTCCATCTCTAAAGGGCCCATTGAGTTCATGACCTTACAGGCCCCAAGGCTTCTGGTCCTGATGTCATGAGGTAAGAAGCCAGACATATAGGACAGTAACCTGGGCTCTTACAGTTTCCTTTTTATCCTCAAGAAGGTATGGACAACCCGACCCCACTCCCACCCCAACACACAAACAGTAGGTCCTGCCACAGGGACAAGTCACAACTCCTCTGGTAGTTCGACCTGTCTTCCAACTTTAGGCAGAAGTTCTGGGGAGTTTACGCCCTGGGAGAGGCCAGAAAACTGAATGAGCTAACTCTTTCCCCTGATAGTTTTAAGAGGTACAGGAGAGCTGATGGCTGTCCACCATGCACAAAGCAATGGGTTCAATCCCTAGTCCCATATTCGCACAGCCTGGTGACTCGCGCCTATATCCACAGCACTCAGGAGGTGGGTCGTGAGTTCAAAGTCTCCTCAGCTACACAGTGAGTTCAAAGCCATCCTGAGCTACACGAGACCCTATCTAAAACTAAGGATAATGACAGTCAGGCTCAGGAACTGGAATGCAGGCTCAGAGTCGTGGCCGAGGAGTTGGCTCTGCTTTGACCACAGTAGTGCGCGATGCTGCCTGACCCGGTGTCCCTCACAAGATCAGAGGGAGCTTTCTTCCAAGCCCTGACCTAGAACCTGCCGCTTCATTTCCTTAACCCATCTGCTTTGATTTACTGCGTGATGAAGTAATGGCAAGCACCACATCTGTCTCAACAGCTTCTCCCAGCAACACCCGTCCGACAGACATCTTCCTGAACCAACCCTCCCGCCCTGAGCCCACTGTCTCTGCTGCCTCCTCGTCTTCTCACTCAAGCTGGTGGTGCAGCCCACAGTGACTCCCGGGGAGCACACCCTGCGTCATCCTTGGAATCCCTCAGGTATCACCTCGCCAGGCAGACTCCAAGCTTCCCGCCAGCCTCCCCCAGCAAGGAGGACCCACAGGTAAATCTAAGAAAGTGGTCTAGAAGCTACCTCCTGCTAAAACTCGTACCCTGTGAGAGGCCGCACAGTGAGACGAGTAGTTTACGCCCTTCCCATGTCACCGCCCCCCCCCCCCCCCCCCGCCCCGGACCCTGTGTGCCCAGGTCTGTCTCCTACTTAAGGCAAACATAAGAACACCTGCTGGTCTTGTAAGCCGGGCGTGGCTCAGCTGCTCAGGGCAGGGAGGCCCTGGCAGCAGCTCAGGTCTGGCACTGGGAGGAGCAGGGAACCCCACCTGCCTTTGGAAGTCTGCCAAGTGCCCCACAACGTGCTTCTCAAGCTTCTCTGGGCCACTGAGCTAATCTGATGGGATGCCAATTAGACACGCACAGCCCAGAAACGCAGGACCTCACACAGTAGGGACAGGGTGGAAATGAGGTCGCCACCAGGGAGGTAGGTGTCAGGGTCCGTCCTCCCTTCTGTCACACTGTAAAGGCTACGGGAGCCCCTGGGGAGGGGGGCGGACGAGGACAGACAAGGCTGGCTTCCTATAAGCCTCTCCCATATTTTTCGACGACAAGTTCCTGCCTACTGGGAGAGCCTGAGCCCGAGGCCCCGGTGCTTGCCCCACTCTGTGACATCACACCTGCCATATGCAAGGATCTCCTCTCCACACAGCACTGCTGTTCCCCCACTCCTCCCGCCCCACCAGGCTGCAGACCTGCCTTTAGCTGCTTGCTGCCTGCCTAGCCTCCACTACAGACGAGTTCGTGGGGTTGGCTCTGAAGTTCGTCCATTGTTGTAGCTCCTACTTGATTCCACAGCACTCTGGTTACTGCAGACCGACAGACCCCCCACCCCGCCCCCCCAGCTCTGATAGCACCAGGCTCAGGCTGGGAGCCCTGCTCAGATTACTCAAGATTCCACACTTGAGAAGGCCGGCCCTCCTCAGCACCGTGGCAGGACTCTGCGCCCTCCTCTGCTGTAGCTTTTTTAAAAATTTACTAATTGGGATTGTGTGTCTGTCTATGCTGTGTGCATTTCTGTGTGTGTGTACGCGTATAGGCATGTGTATGCGTGTGTATGTACGTGTGTGTGTATGTATATGTGTGCTTATGGATGCTTGTGTGTATGTATGTATGTGTGTGCGTATATATGCATATATATGTGTGTGCACGTGTGTGTGTGTATCTGTATGTGTGTGCACTTGTGTGTGTATGTGTATGTGTGTGTGTGCATGTGTTTGTGTATTTGTGTGTGTGTGTATGTGTGTATTTGTATATGTATGTGTGTGTGTATTTGTGTGTGTGTTAATGTGTGTGTATGTGTGTATGTATGTGTTTGTGTATTTGTGTGTGTGTATGTGTGTGTGTGTATTTGTGTGTATGTGTGTATATGTGTGTGTATGTGTGTGTGTGTAGGCCAAAAGGTGGGGCAGGGCATCTTTCCCCAATCCCTTTTATCTTTTGAGACAGAGTCTTTTTCACTGAACCTAAGATCATGGCTTTGGGAGGCTGGCCAATGAGCTTCAGGGATCCACCTGTCTCCTCACCCTAAGAGCTGGAATTACAGGTGTGCACTGACATGCCTAGATTTTGATGTGGGTTCTGGGGATCTAAGCTCGGGTCTCTATGCTTATATAGCAAATACTTTACCAACCATGTCCTCTCCCTGGCCCTATTTTTAAAAATTAAGGTCTAGCTATGTTAACGCCCATTGGTCTGAAAGTTGCTCTGTAAACCAGGCTGACCTTAAACTTGTGATCTCTCTGCTGCTGACTTGAATGCAGGAGTTACAGATGTTGGACACCATGCTGGTCTAGAGCCTGTCATAACACAAGGCTATGTGGTAACTCCATTTCTGCCTTTCCCTCCTGCTGTGTGGCAGGCTCTGAAGATGGGAGCGGAGGCTTTGCCTGTCCCCTCCCCTCAGAGCCCGGTGCACCCGGAGGTGAGAGGCTGAGGGACCTGCTGCCTGAGCAGCCTCCAGTCTCGCCCCTCTTGACTAACCTGCTCCAGTTCTGAGAGGCCCACGGGTGCTCTGGGCTGAATCATTTCCCCTTTCTGCTCAAACCCTCACGTTTCCGGTGAAATGAACCTCACCCTGCTTGGGGAAGCTGCGGTGAGGAGCCAGGAAAACAAAACCCCAAAGCCAAACAAACAACCCAACGCCGAGTCCTGGTGACTATGACAGCATGGCTCTGCCCCTTCCAACTTCGCCAGCTGGTTCAGGAAGAGACACTTGGCCTTTCTCCCCAGAGAGGGCAGAAAACTCCCGTGGAATTAAATGCCATCCCGACCCGAGGCTCCCTGGCTGGACCTGGTAGCTTTCGAGACAAGGTCAGGTGGCTCAGATGGAGACTTGCTCAAAGTTCTTCCCACTGAAGCACTAACCTCAAAATAAAACACCTCATCAAACTGGGGATTGTTCGTTTTCTTCTTCACCTTTGTCTTCTTTGCCTCAGACCTGTAGTGAAGAGAGAAAAGTTAGGATTAGGAAAAAAAAAAAAAGCTGTCGGCTGCAGACGGGTTTGTAACTGAGCTGTCAGATGTACAGTTGTTTACCACCTTCATTTATCTCACAAATATTGTCTGTCTCCACCGCCAGATGGTATGTAAAACAGGGACCTTTTCTGAGCCCAAAATACCCAGTATGAGTCTCACGAAGGCTTTCTGAGAAACAAAGTGACTTTGTCACAATAAAGGAAACAAAAAGAAATCTATAAAACACTCCGCTTCAAAGTGCACCGTCCCCAGCCCCCGAAAAGGGTGTCAATCAGTTGTCTCTAGTGCCTGACCTGGCCATTCCCCACCCCCCCAACCCAGAACCGAAACCCAGGCAGGGTAGGAAATCTGGGAGACACTTGCCTGAAGGGTCCAGCCAACGTCACTGTGGCGTAAGGGTCGCACTGCCCGTTCACAATGGGGAGGCCTTGGCACTCGAAGATGCTGAGACACAGAAGACAGTGGTCAGGCAAGGGCACGTAGGTCACGGTAGACAAAGCCAGTGCTTTCTGGGCCGGGAGTTCTATGGCTGGCAAGTTCTGGCAAGAATGTGGTCTAGCAATTGTAAAACATTGTGGAAGGAAGGTTCAGAGCAGACAGCCTTCACAAAATTACCGCTCCTAGGGTATTGAGCCCTGTGGCCACCACAGCCATAGCCCCTCTACTACACCTAGGTACCATGGTGTCACCTCAGGGCCCGCACTGTGCTCTGCTGCTCAGAGGCCTGTGTTGACAACCCCTCTGTGGAGCCTCTACTCCTCTCTTGCCCTCCCATAGTGCAAGCCCTGGGCCTGGGATCCCACTACTCCGGCGAGCCCTATCAGCAGGCAGGAGATCCACAGCGACGGCTCATGGTTGTCCGTACATTCTGACACCAGCACCACCACTTTCCTATAGTGGCCTGCGAGTCCCACGGCTCTGGCACTCCCATGGTACCTCTTGGTTTTTGGTGCCAGACTCCACTGACACGAAGTTTTTGAGCAGACACTAGGATCTGTGAAGACTGGGTCAAATAGCCAGACTTTTTGCAGCTGGTTATTGAAGAACAAAGTTCCAAGCTCAGGGTTTAAGCTGTGGTTAAGGTCCTTCTGATTTGGTCAGTTTTGTTTTAAGCCCTTTGGGGAGGCCCTTTGCTTGCTCTTGAGACAGGCCATAGCTTAGAAAGCCGAAGCCCTCTTTCTGTCGCCCCAGGTGTCTGAGCAGTGGCAAGGCCCTTCCCTGGGCTCCCTGGGCTAGAAGGCACACAGGTGGTTCTCAGACACACGCACATCCAGGAGGCTTTCGGTGTCCCTGTACACATGATGGAGGTTCCTTTCAGAATCCAGTACCCCATGCCACAGAGCCCCTCAGCCTGTGCTCTGCCACCCTACTGGTTGGAAGCAGAGTTGAAGGCTCCATGCCTTACGGTGCCTCCCTTCTGGTGGTAGGGGTGGGGGGGGGTCAGAGCTGTTCTCCCAGCATTGCCTGGAGGCTGTGAATGGGTAGACAGTGTGCTCCGTGTTCCCGTAACTCGGTCAGAAGGATAAGTCTCAACCCCGATCCTGACTGAGGGCACAGCTGCACAGGCCATGGTTCCAGCACCTCTGCCTACACCTTGGGAGGCTGAAGACTCTTCGCTGGGAGGTGCTGCACGGAGCACACTCCTCCTAAGAGCTCGGGTCACTTCTTGAATGCCTGGGACTGTTTCACTTGAGTATTCTATGTGGGGTAGGTGGGGTGGGGGGAGCGTGTCTCTTCCTCCTTCTTGTCACCTGTGGGTCTGTGAGACTGTTCCACCCTGCCAGCGTTTCTTTAACCAACCCGCTTGCTTTCCAGGACTCCTGCTAGAAGAAATGTGTCTTGTGGGATGCCTGGAACCTCTTCCAGTTTAAACCAGTCTTCTCCAACCCTGTGTCCTTCTCTGCCTTCTGGGACATGCTCTCCATCCACTCTGAACACTTGCCTTTGGCTACTTTCCTCCCTTCATTAACTCATCCACCAACAGGCCCACTGAACAGATGTCCTTCGAGCTCTGGCACCTTCCAGGCTATTCTGGAAATAACATCGAGCGTGGAACAGTAAAAGGTGAAAAGGTGGCGCCCACAGCTCGGGTCTGCGCCACCGGCACCGCGGGAAAACACGAGACGACAGTAAGAACTGTAGAGTGGACGCCACATCCTATACGGAGTTCTGTGTGATAAGCACGGGGAGGAGAAGTAGGTGCGACAGAGACGTGTTGGTGGAGCCAACCCTTCATCGTGGCCAGGGTCTCTACAGAAGCAAGGCTGAGGAGGTAGGCAGCTGCCGTGGGGAGACACGGACACCCAGGAAAGCCAAGGACACCCACCCGGGCAGACAGTCTCAATCTAATGCAAAGGTGTTTTACGAGACTCAGTTATTGACCAGAAAACAGCGTCAGGTTCTCCCACATTCTGGACATTCTGGGATGGAGGGACTGTCACGGCCTGTTAGCTGTGACACCTCAGCTCGCCCCGCTGCAGCACCCAGATGTGTCTGCGGAGTTCTGCTGCATCCCTCTCCAGCTTGTGCAGTGATCTGTGGGAAAGCCCTACTTGCCAGTTCAACATGAGCCCGGCCCTGCAATGGCCGGAGGAGCCTGAGACCAGAAAGAGACCAGAATCCTCCATCTACCCGCAGGGAGTGCCATTCCGAATGAGAGCCAGCTGGCCTCCTGTGCCCTCACGGTGCAGGGCGGCACAGAGCCTCAGGTGTGTACTCACTAGGGGCTCGTTCTCCAGAGGTTTGTTTTATTTTAATTATACGTGTGTGTGTGTGTGTGTGTGTGTGTGTGTGTGTGCGCGCACGTCCGTGTGTGTGCCTGCGGAGGCTGGAAAAGGCCGCCAGATTCCCCGGATCTTGAGTTTGTGAGCTACCCAAGAGTGGGCGCTGGGAACCAAACTCTGGCCTTCTTCAGGAGCAGCGAATGCTCTTGACCCCGGAGCCACCTCTCTGGCCCCGACACTGGATACGTGAGGTTCCGAAAGGAGGCTTATTTAACTTAGAATGGGGGGTAGCCCCACACAGAGCACTGTACTTGTCGAAATCCAGCCTCACACGGACCACGGTTCACAAACACAGGGCACGATCTGCGTGATGAGAAAGACAGCAAAACGCCCACCGTGTCCCCACTGGTCAGCCACTCCTGAGTCTGAAGGGAAAACCGGAGCACACCAAGTTCCTAAGTCTAGAGTTTAAAATACAAGGCCTGTGGCGCTCCGCGTTTAATGTTTACGGACTTTGCTCTTCGACCGGACCCTCAAAATGTACCTACGCTGCACTGAGGCGGAGACTCCGGTACGGTGCCTCACACCCGTGAGCTCACTGGGGAGACGCAGCGCGTGGAGACGTCTCGGAGGTGCTGTCTTCTCTCCCGGCCAAGGCCGACACGGGAAGCTTGGCACTAGGCCCCGCTGCTGCACGAGGGCTGGGCGGACAACACAGGGTGCTAACGTCCACCCCCTCCCCATCTCTACTGGGCAGCTGAAGGTGGCCGGGTGTGTCCAGTGACTACTACAGAGCTTGGCCCTGTTCCCCGGATTCCCTTCTCAGGGTCACGCTTCTGCGCGCTTATCACAGACTTTTCCTCTCATCGGAGGCCTCCTCTCAGCTCCTGGGACACAGCGACCATGCTCAGCTTAGTGAGATGAACGCTCAGCCAAGAGTTCATTTTCACGGTTTCGCTGTTTGGGTGTTTTACCTACCTGTGACACAGCACAAGGCCCTGAACAGAACAAGGGTCAAACAAACCTCTGTTCTTCGTAAGGTACCTGGTCTCAGGTATCCCGTTACAGCATAGAAACCATATGGTGACATTCCTGACTGGTCACCAAAGCTTGCTTGTCCAACCACATGGAAGACTCTCCAAGACACGGCTTGGGTCCCTTGTAGAGGGAGAGAGAGCCACACAGACCCGAAAGACAGCAGGACAGAAGTGATGCCTGGGGCTGTTCTGCACATGATATAAGGAGGAGATCAAAGAATCTGCCTAGCACATTTAGGGGCATGGTCTGAAGGGCAGGTCTCAACTTGGGATGCACTCCCAAGGCCAGGGTGAGGCCAACCTGAAACACAAATGCAAAATGGAACGCGTATATCTACACTCCCCTGGACCCACGGCTTCCTACAGATTACTCTAAGGGCCTGCCACCCTTATCGAAGGGCTGAGTGTGAACTTCAGCGAGGGGTGCTCCTTATACGGCTGTATGCACCTCACTGCGGTGGTGCTACCTCCCAGCACGTCAGCCCATTTCCGTTTCTAGCTCTGGAAGGCAGTGCCCCCGTTCTTAGCTGAAGTCTGGCACTGAGTAAGTCAGGCTACCTTCAAGAGCTGCATGTCGCGCGGTGGCGGTCATCAGCCCCGTCGAGGACAGGAGGGATGAGAAAAGGCAGCCTCTGGGCATGCACGTATCTCCTCGGGCGACTTACCGCGCAGCAAGTTTGTGGCAGACGACACCGGAGTCTGTGATGACTTCACTCAGTCTCAGCTCCAGGTGGACCTTGCCCTGCAAGGCACAAGGACAGCATCACGACTAGACAAGGCTGGTAGAAAATCTGTGTCCCTCCAAGTGGCTGGCCAGTAAGCGCCACTCAGGCTCAGACGCTAAGAGAGCGGGTGCAGCCCGTTGGTCTTACACTGGCTCAGAAGTAATGGGTCCGAGGGTGACTTAACACACCCCTGGACACATGGCTACGAGCGCTTGTACGCAGGACATGGCGTAGGAGCCCACGGCAGGAAAGGCTCTCCCTGGAGGGTCCCATCTCCCGGGGGAGGCCAGAGAAGCCAAGTCTTGTTCTTCATGAAGAACGCTAATACTCGCAGATGCTTCTAGAAGTGGGACAGGTAGCTGGCAACCCAAGCATCCTCTTGTTTGTCTATACGCAGTCCACACCCTGAGAACGCCGAGGGAAACGCATCAGGGGTTAAGACCTGTCGCTGGCGGGGCCCACACGGGACGTGGGCCCTCCCCTGGGTTGGGTGCACGTAATGTTAAGTCAAGATGTCTGTGATCAGAGAGGAGGAGGCTAACCTAGGCAGTCCTGGCTAGTTTGACTAGTTAAGTTTAACTAAGCTTAACTAGTTTGACTAGTTTAACTAAGGCTTCTTGTGATTGAAACCTTTGGGCCACAGAGCCTCCAAACAATGCCTTGCCTATGAGAGTTGGACATTGCTAACTTTGTTTACAACAAAGATGCCCTCTCTGCACCCTCCTGTGTCACTGAGCTAGACTTTCGCCTTATCCAGGGCACTTCTGTCAGGAGCTCCCCCCACCCGCCCCCGGGAACTACCCAGTGACCTCGTGTACGTCTCACATCCCTTCAAAGGCAGTCGCTTCAAACCTCACCCAAACCCTACATCCTACTGTGAAAAAGCAAAACAAAACCGAACCGTGACGCTCCTGTACATGCACTGAGGCGTTTCGCTTTCTGTGAGACTCTGTGAAGGTCACGCCCACGCTCTCAGGTGTGTCTTTCTTCCGACTGCCTTTCTCTTAACCTCTGTGCTTAAGCCTATATCCCAATACCTTTATGAGATCCCAGCACTGCTTCTTACTGGCCGGTCCTGAAATGTCCTTTTGCACTGAAGCCACAAATCCTGATCTGACTTGAATCGAGACCTCTGGAAGTCTCGGGAAACTCCTTCAGGTGGCAGCGGGAGCTGTGCCTCCCGCCTTTGCCAACCCCAGATGCTGACATAAGGTGCCCTGGCTGGTTTCTGCCAACTTGACACAAAGGTATACACAGCTGAGGAGAGAAGATGCTCCCCCACAAGAACGGCCTGTAGGCAAGCCTGGGGGCACTTTCTTAATCAGGGACTGATGTGGGAGGGCCCAGCCCACCGTGCGCAGTGCCACCCTGTGAAGTGGTCCTTGGCTGCAGAAGAAAACAAGCCAAGCAGGCCATGATGAGCAGCAGCAGCACCCCTCGGTGGCCGCCGCATCAGCTCCTGCCTCCGGGTTCCTGGCCAGGTGGAGGACCACAAGCTGTAGAGTAGAATAGACCCCCCCCAAGTTGCTTTTGGCCATGGTGTTTTATCACGATAAAAGGAACCCCAACTAAGAAGGACCAAGAAGGTGTACGCCAGCTCCCCGCGGCTGTTTGGTGGGGAGAAAACCCACCAGATGGTAAGAACCACAACACCAAGGGCCTTTTGTGGCTTCCTTATCCAACACCGGTGGAGCTTGCCTCAAGTCACCACTGCCCAAAGCGGCTGCTGGCTCAGGCCAGAACCTGGGCCGGAGCGTAGAAAAGGAAGTGGCCACGAAGGCACTTGAAGCTAGCCTTACTACCAGCTGGCCATTTTCAGGACAGCTGTGAGCTGTTCAGACGGCTGGAGCTCAGTCCCTCTGAAAGGCCGAGATGCACTGGGGTGAGGGAGATGACCCCACCGCCCACAGCTGATGGCAGCTGCCTTCCTGTTTCCTGTTTTTCCCACACACCAGCAGTGCCCTGAGACTCAGCACAAACACCCCGCACAAGGGCGGCTCCCACCTCAATGAGCAGCAGCTTCCGTTTCTAGAGGTCTGGGAGAGGCCAGGAGGAGGTGAAACAGCAAACTACACCATGACCCCTCCACCTCAAGAAGCTGCTCTAGGCAAGCCTGTGGTCCAGAAGCCACTCTGGTTCTACCCCTGTACACGAAAGGGCGTTTCCGATAGGGCGAGGTGTCAGGGTGGAGGCTGGGAGGTGCCTCCTGCATGTGGCCAGGTGCTGCACAACAACCCCTGAGAGCCTCCCTCTGTTCCCATGTCTCACAGCTGGGTCCGGTTAGCTTCTACACCATGGGGTGGCTGCCTTCCTTCTGTTCAGGATCTACGGGAGCACAGGTGATCTGTGACTGCAACGGAAGGGAGGCTGGAAGTTACCTCTCTGGTCATACTTAAAGTAGCAAGACAGTCCATGAAAGGAGGCAGTGAAAGGAAGTGGCAGGCTGCGGGTTCCACTGCAAGATGTCCTCAGAGGAGCCGATCGGAACACCCGATTGAGCTCGCTGGGGACAGGGAAGTACCTTGAGTGCCATTCATCAGATACGCGGGGGAAAACCAGAGGGTTCACACTCAGAACCCATGGGAACAAACTGGAAACTAGTAACGAAAAGAAACAGCCCAACTACACAGAGATGACAACAACTTGTAAATACCACGAGGCAAAAGAAGTCTCAAGAGGAATTGAAAAATATTTAATAAATGAATGAAAACGAAAGTATAGCTTATCAGAATTCGTGGGAGCCACGAAAGCACTGTATTAGAGGGAAATTCTGAGGGCTAGCTGCGTGCTCTGGAAAGGAGAAAGACCCAGAATTGGCAGCCTCAGAAGAACAGAATCAATCCCCCGAAAGCAGAGAGAATCAAACACCCAACCGGAAGTAAAAATACAAAAATCTGAAAGCAGGAAGTCAAAGGAAATCAAAACCCAATCAGATTCTCTGATGAGACTGTCGAAGTGATTGACCTGTAGTCAGGCTACCAAAACGCAGAGAGAAAGACACAGCTTCCAAGGCCACAGGGAGGGTGCGCCCAACCTGAGTGCGGCCAACTGTGCCGCAAGCCGTTGGTGGCCTGCTGAACGCTAAGGGTGTGAATGTGAACTTCAGGGAACAATGAATGTCAACACTGGCCACCAGGGGAATTGTCAAGGCTCAGCTCTCTGCTGAGTTTCCCTATAAGCTTAAAACTCTAAAAAACATTTCCAAATTCATTAATTAAAACAAAATAAAATGCTGGTGGTCCATGGATTCCTTCTCAGATGATATCCTCCACTAAGAGCTGCCTCATGAAGAGGAGAACACTCCTGGCCAGTCCTCCATGAGCAGGTGGCTCAGTGGACACTCTTCTATGAACTGTCCCTACCCTGAGAGTCAGTCCACTAGGCCAAGGCAGGGAGAAATGTGGAGCTGGCTCTGGGTGAGATCTGTGTAGCAAAGACAGGGAAGAGGCAAGCGAAAAGTAAGACAGGGTTAGGCCAGTGAAGGAAGGAAGAGGATGCCTCTAGCCCTCAGGCTCTCCAAACCCTCAGAGACAGACATGGCCCTGGCCATGGACAACTGTGGACAACCTTTGGATTATCTGACACACCAGAGACAAATCCCCAAACACTCTGGGGAAACGTGGAATGTCCACCCCTTCTCTGGCCTTCCGGGCCAATTCTTATCCCAAAGATGGTATTTGCCTTGGCCCTGTAATGAGCTCCAGAGCTACGGTGAACATACCATGTGTCCTGAATACATCACGTGTCCATAACCAGTTCAGAAACACAGCATCTGTGAGGACACAGCAGGGGAAGGGCGAGTGAAAGGAGGGTCAGTACTGACCTGTCCCTCGTCATTCAGAACTGGGGGACCTTGGACACTGCAGGCATCCTGCCAGCTGGAGCCCCTGTCCTCCTGACAGGGCCATCCCTGTATCTGACATGGCCCCGTGAAGGGAGTGGCAGAGGTGGCTGATCCTGTATAATAAAGCAGCCTATGAAAGTCTTTCGAAAAGCATCAGTTTTGGAAGGAAGCGAGATATTTAGGCATCTTTTTCTGGATTTCTGTGACATGTGGTCTCTGATGTGGGCCCAGCTCCCTCTGTCATATGCGCGATACTTCCCAGAGCATTACAAAACAGGTGGATACAAGAAACCAAATGCCACTCTCTGCCCTTCTAGAAACTGTAAATGTGACATTTCGAAATAAGCCTCAGCTGTGGCGCAAAGATGGCGATGACAGCGTGAAGGTCAGGTGGAGGGGAGGAGCGGCTCCCTATCTCCAGCCTCATTGGTTTCTAGGTTCCACTCTGCACACATCCGACATGCACGGACTTCCACAGAGAGCTGCTTTCCCCTCAGCCCAGCAATACAAAATTAGTCTTACTTTTCAAATTATTTTCTGAGGTTTGTTTTTATTTTACGTGTTTGGGTATTTCGCCTGCATGTGTGTCTGTGTGTCACATGTACACAGTGCCTTCAGAAGGCAGAAGAGGGTGTCGGACCCCCTGGAACTGGCATTACAGATGGTTGTGAGCTGCCAAGTGGGTGCTGTGTCCTCTGGGAGAACAGTCAATGCTTTTTAACTGTTGTTCTGTCTCTCCAGCCCTTTCATTTGTCCTTCATGACCCAAGGTCCCAGGAGACCACGGGGCTGGGGTCAACATCTGTTTTCTCTGACATAAGAGCCAGGCTTCAAGGGAGAAAAGCCTGCCCCGATGGTACCTCAGTCACCTTCTGGCACTGGCTAGGAAATTCCCCTCCAGACATGAAATTGACACATGCATCCACATGTATAGCTTTGTGGTAACAAAATGGTTTTGACTCTTGATCGTGGTAGCTGTCATACAAATGTGTACACGGGATAAAGTTGCAAAGAAATCGAATAGCCAAGCAATAGCTGTTCACGGGTTAACAGATATGTAAAATGTGGTGCCGGCACCTAGCCTTAGGAAGACCAGGAATCCTGACATACTACAACACTCATGGACCTGGGACCTAACACTTATAGCAGTAAGCTACAATCTTTTTACCCTCACTTTAGGGGAAGGAGAAAGGAAGGATAGAAAGAAATCTTCACTGCTTTTAGAAGCGGCCTTGATATAGAATGAGAGAAAGGTAGAAATCTTCACAGCCTCTTTTAGGCTGTCCTAAGCTTGAAGAGGAGCTGACAGCGAGTCAGACTAGCGTCTCAGCTCACGGTCTGTAAACTCAATCTCTCCAACTTTGTTCTTTTAGGGATTCTCACACTAATGACAGCAACCCAACCATCAACTACCCTGACTCTCGGGGCTTCAGACTTTAAAACCTAAGCCAAAAGTTCCCATAAACCCATGCAGCACACAATCCCAAAAACAAGCTACAGGTGTCAGAACGACTGCACCTAACCAAATTACAGCCACCTGCATCAAGCATTCCAAACCCAACTCGTAAACAACTGTACCACACCTGGGGTGGGAACGCAAACCTAATCTAAACACCATTTTGCGTTTTTAAAGAAACCAAAATAATAAAAACTTCTTCCAAGTGTTCCTCTGCAAACACTCAAGGAAATGACAGTCACAGGATGAGATACATTTTGGGATTTTACATCCATGAGTTCTAAGCAAACTCCACACCCTGCCACACCTCCCTCACTCTTGGCCCAGCAGAACAGTGCATTCTAGGCCCAGGAACCTGTGTTTAATGGGTTGGAAAAGTCCTGGAGGTGGACAGGGGCCCGTACAAGTGTGAGCACAACAATGACGCTGAGCCACACTTGGAAATGGTTACAGTGGCAAGTTCTATGAGATGTGCGTTTCACCACACTAAAAAGCTGAACATGGGCGTGTGCATGCGTGTGTGCATGTGCGTGAATGTGCCTGTGCGTGCACGCAGGTGTGAGCGTGTGTGAGCATGTGTGTGTGTGTGTGAGCATGTGTGTGTGTGTGTACTGGTGAGATCAGCTAGATTAAGTGCAGTCATGTGACTTGTACTAGCCGTGCCAGGAGGAACCATGGGGTCCTAACAAATGGCATACCATTTTTAGATAGGGAAAAGGTAACACACAAACATTCTGGCCACATTCCCTGTGTCCTTCTGTCTGCAGCTTCCTGTGAATTCCCAGTCATTTAAAGACTAAATACCTAATAAAAAGCAAAAGCTAGGAAACGTCACACTTGTCAACGAAATCTAACTCAAGGGAGACCATTCCCAGAAGGAGATTGATGCAGCCCTCTGAAGGGGCTGAGCTGACCTTGGCCTTGGGAATCTTATGAAGAACAGGCCTGAAACTCCCAGGGATGCACAGCGCCCTTTGGAGCAGCTTCCTGAAGCATGCAGGGGAGGGGACACTGCTGCCCTCAGCAGCAGACTCTGCTTTCCCAGTGGTGTACAGCTCTGTCCGTGATTACCTCATCATTTAGCTCCCACAGTACCAGGGGCTCTTGGGAGTCTGGGCCAGTGAGTGGGGAATTAGATGTGTCCCTCTGTGGGCGGATCTTCTGCAGGCACCTTTGCAGCTTGGCCTTACTCCACTCAGTGCCTGGCTTTCTCTTGTGCTGGCCTCACTGCCAACTCTGTGGATGACCTTTGACCTTGGCAAGGAACCCTTGCATAGAAAGCCAGGCTGAGGAGGAGAAACGATGAGGATGTGGGGCAGGCAGACTAGCCTGGCTTGTAATCACAAGGGTCGCACGCCTCACAGCTTCCCTGGCTAACTATTAGCAAATCATTTCTGCTGAATTACAGGCCAGGTCTCTACAATATGTCTTTTTCGGGGATTCTGCCCAGACCCTGCCTGATCAGTATAAAAACGGCAATTATCCCCATATCCCACAATGCATTGTTAGGCTACATGGAAGTCTCCTTAGCCTACAGAAACCTCACTTTATGTAAAGGACATGGAGGCTCGTGGAGGCTGGCCACCTAGTCGTGTCACTCTGGAACAGGGGAGCTGAGTTCTGACAGCGCTGACCCAGCTCCCAGTCCTGACATGGTCACAGCCGGGCACCTGCAAAGTGAGGGGCTGTCATGGCTGTCCTTTATCTAGGACCAGGGCTCAAGAGGAGGCTTGCGCCCGGTGAGTGGCCCCCGTTGCATCCCCTCTTACAAGCCAGTCCAAGAGTGGCCATGCTGGGGGTGAAGGGCCAGGCTACAGGGCTTCACGCTGCTCATCAAGGGTCGGGCATGCCGGGCCTGCTTACTAAGTCCCACGATCTCTTCCCTGTGAGCTGGGTGCTCAGTCCCCAGAGGACAAGCCATGGGGAGGCTCCCGGGGAGATGGGATCCCAGACGCTGGCTGGTCCCTGTGGCTCAGCTATCCTTGCCCAGAACAGCGGCAGCATGGGGCTCGCCCCACGTTCACTATGTGCTCTTTGCCTCCTCTAACCCACCTCCCTTCCCACCTTCTGTATTTTTGAAATTGCTTCCATCTGCCCGACAAAGCGTGCCAACAAGCAGAGCAACAAACACGGCTGACAAAGCCTGCAGACCTTGCTTACACAAACGCAGTCTGCAGGCGCTCCTCCCTCCTTGGGTCCGAAGCCCACAGTGCGAGTCTCACCTGCACCTCGGAGTCAGCGTCCACGTGCTGCAGCTGGAACCACGTGTCCCTGTTGTGGTACCTCTGCAGGTCTTCCTTTTGGATGGCCACCTTGCCTGGGACACGGAAACACACAAGAGGTCAAGGGGGCTGCATCCCCACTCCCTAACAAGGTTAAGGCGTGGACACGCCACACTTCGGAACACGCCTCTCAGGCCTCAGGCTTGCCTGTCCACGGAACAGCGCTTCCTGCAAGCTCAACGGCACGAGAGCCGGTTTGCACAAATGAGCACTCTTCCACTCTGCCTGGTATCTAAGCTCCTGCAGGAGGCCATGAGAGAGAGGGGTCAGCCCGTTCCCCGCCTGCCAGACAGCTGCAGAGCAGACCGGCCTGACCTAGAACCTCCTCGTTGCTGTCCTTCCCACAGAATGGAGACAGGAGCGAAACGCACCTCCTAGTTTCTAAGTTGGGGGGACGCGTGTCTACTAACAGATGCTGTAGCATGGGACGCAAGTGTGCATCTTTAATTTATGTATCGTGTGGCACATGTGGGTCCGGCGTGTGGTGACGCACACGTACCTGAAGGACAGAGCTTGCCACGGGACGCACTTCGTCTATAGTCCCTCCCCGCCACCATCTGCTGTGCACCCTTTGATTTCTTCACCATAGCATCCCGAGGCCTCTGGCCACTGAAGGCCGCTACTGCGTGGCTCTTGCAAAACAGACCTTTGTCCCACAGTGGGAGGTGATTTCTTTTTAAATCTCTCGTGAATCGGCCCACATGAAAGAAAGGGTTTCGTAAGACTCAGCTTATGTCTGCAGAGAAGGATAACGAGATCCTTGGGCCCTGCGCTCGGCTTGCAGGACGGGAGGATAGCCTCTGACGTTTGAGAGTCTGACAGCCATGTCCCTGGCACTCTGTGCTTTTGCGGGCTGAGACTGGCACCGGAGCGCTGACCCGGGCTTAAGGCTCATCTCCAGTCCTACCCTGTAGGCATCGCACTTCATTCAACTTTCACATATGCGGCCCGACGTACGAAACAAGATTCAAGACATCAGAGGGATGAAACAGGGAAGGGACATCTCTCTCCGGGGAACAGCTCCCACATGGGGGTGCCTCTCAACAGCTTCGTCCTGTCCCCCTAGCTGTGAAGGGGATGAGTTCTCCCCGGGGCAGGTGGCGGTAAGGCCAGGCTGACCCATGAGCTTGACCCAGTTGCAGGAAGCCATCTCCTTCCCTTTCGTGTTGTGACACAGTCGGGGGGCTCGTCAGAGAGACGCGCCCGCTTCTCGAGCCCTGCCCTCCCCTCCAGCCACAGGCATCGCCCGTGTCGGCCTCTTCACTGAGAAGACCTCACGTCAAGCATTTTGTATGAAACCCCACATGAACCAGCGCGCCTGACACCCACACCGCTGAGGCGGGCTCTGTAGGTGGCGGTTTAGGAAAAACGGTGAGTTCAGTCCGTGATACACACCCGCTTGTGGCCCAGGCTGCACGGACACAGATCCCCTGAGGCCTCTCTCCATCTCCAGGGTGAACCGACTCGTGAGTGTTTGGATGTGTTTTCTCCCGGGTGTGGATTTCTCCCAAGGGACTACTTTGTGAGACACACGTTTGTGTTGTCATATGAGGCAAACGTTCACGAAACTGTGGCGATACAGCTAGGATTTCAGGGATAAGGTTCCACAGTGTCAGATAAGCGTGGCCTGGGCTTCTGTGAGGTAGCGGGGTCTTGTTTCCTCATGCCTTGTCTGTTACCCTCTTCTCTAAGAACTTCTACTGAAATAGGCCTCATTTATAGAACACACGTGACCAGGTCCCTCGGGCCACTTCCTTCTTGATAAGAAAAACCTGTAACCTGGAGGCCACCGTCCCTCATGGCCTGAAACGAAGAGGCTATCAGGTGAGTCACTGGAGGTGATAAGGGCTGACAGAAGTCGCACCAAGCACCTGAGGTCCTGGCAACACCTCTAATCCCTCAGAGAGTACCCAAGCCAGCAGCACTAGATTCTGATGAGAAGACCCCCAAGTACCTCAGAGAGAAACCAAAACATTTCAGACACCAGCTCCTAGAAGGCCCTCAGTGCCTGAGAAAGCAATCCTGAGAGTAGCATCAGATCCTGAGAAGTCCCTCAGCACCTCTGAGTGATCCCAAAACCTTCGGGGGATCACCCCTGTAGTGAAGGGACCAGAGCCTGGCAGTGGCCAACCAAGGTCTGCTCACTACCGGGAAGAACTGGCTTCCGGGCTGACTCTACACTCGGAAGGGCGAGCTCACCTTATTTTCCCCTGGACTTGGGGCCTAGATCCCTGTGCCCCCAGGTGGACGCCATGACTAAGGAAAGAATCCGTCTGAATGTGAGGCTAGTTTTCAGCAGTCACAGCACAACCAAGGCGTAGACTTTCCCAGGCTGTGTCTGAGCAGCACCGTCCAGGAAGCTACAGATTGCAAGCTATACAAGCTACAAGTGAACTTCCAGCAGAAGAGTCCAGGCCCAGTATTCTCAGAGGACTACAGCAAAGGTCACGACCCCGAGAATGCCTAAACTCCATAGCTAAGTACTAACATAGGGTGGCAGGTGGTTCCACAGCGAGTTGCCTGATGGGGAGTTTTCACACGCAGAGCCTGCCCTCCTACAGGAAAACCACCTGTCCTGGTTTCTCCCTTGTAAAACACCTGGATTAACAAGTTTCACTCATTCTTGGAAGCCACGACCCAATTCTTGCTTGGCACGTCTGGGAGGCACGTGGCCTGTTGGAGCTGAGAAAGACTCGTGGTCTTGCCTCTCTCTAGGCAACACTGAAATAGTAGGTGAGAGACTGCCCGCTGTGGCAGATTTGGGGTTCTCCTGCCCTTTGCTAATGAAAGCCACAGCTGGCCCAGGCATAGGAAACAAGCCCTCCTGCTGCCCTGCTACAACCTTTCATCAGCTCCCATTATTCCTAACAAAAAGTATTCCGGGCTAGAGATATAGCCGAGTTGGGAGACTGATTACCTAACATGCACAAAGCCTTAGATCCCACCTCCGGTATCATGTGAACCACGTACAGCAAAGCGTACTGTTGATCTCAGCACCCGGGAGGTGAAGGCAGAAAGACCAGAAGTTCAAGCTCATCAGCTACATAGGGAGTCTGAGGCTGTGCTAAATGAGACCTGGTTTAGGAAAAGAAAAAGAATATGGAGTAACAACAAAACTCACAGGCCTGCAAATGTGCCTGTTGGCAGCATTGGGGAGCTCAGGATTCCTGTGGGGCAGAGGGAGCTCAGGCTCCTGTGGGCGGGTGGACTGTCGGGCTCAGGCTCCTGTGGGCAGGTGGACTGTGGAGCTCAGGGTTCTTGTAGGGGGATGGACTGTGGGAGCTCAGGCTCCTGTGGGCGGGTGGACTGTGGAGCTCAGGGTTCCTGTAGGGGGATGGACTGTGGGAGCTCAGGGCTCCTGTGGGCAGGTGGACTGTGGAGCTCAGGGCTCCTGTGGGCGGGTGGACTGTGGAGCTCAGGCTCCTGTGGTTGGGTGGACTGTGGAGCTCAGGCTCCTGTGGTTGGGTGGACCGTGGAGCTCAGGGCTCCTGTGGGCGGGTGGACTGTGGAGCTCAGGCTCCTGTGGTTGGGTGGACTGTGGAGCTCAGGCTCCTGTGGGCGGGTGGACTGTGGAGCTAAGGCTCCTGTGGGCGGGTGGACTGTGGAGCTAAGGCTCCTGTGGGCGGGTGGACTGTGGAGCTAAGGCTCCTGTGGGCGGGTGGACTGTGGAGCTCAGGGCTCCTGTGGTTGGGTGGACTGTGGAGCTCAGGGCTCCTGTGGGCGGGTGGACTGTGGAGCTCAGGCTCCTGTGGGCGGGTGGACTGTGGAGCTCAGGGCTCCTGTGGGGGGTGGACTGTGGAGCTCAGGGCTCCTGTGGGCGGGTGGACTGTGGAGCTCAGGGCTCCTGTGGGCGGGTGGACTGTGGAGCTCAGGCTCCTGTGGTTGGGTGGACTGTGGAGCTCAGGGCTCCTGTGGTTGGGTGGACTGTGGAGCTCAGGCTCCTGTGGGCGGGTGGACTGTGGAGCTCAGGCTCCTGTGGTTGGGTGGACTGTGGAGCTCAGGGCTCCTGTGGGCGGGTGGACTGTGGAGCTAAGGCTCCTGTGGGCGGGTGGACTGTGGAGCTCAGGCTCCTGTGGTTGGGTGGACTGTGGGAGCTCAGGGCTCCTGTGGGCGGGTGGACTGTGGAGCTCAGGCTCCTGTGGTTGGGTGGACTGTGGAGCTCAGGGCTCCTGTGGGCAGGTGGACTGTGGAGCTAAGGCTCCTGTGGGCAGGTGGACTGTGGAGCTAAGGCTCCTGTGGGCGGGTGGACTGTGGAGCTCAGGGTTCTTGTAGGGGGATGGACTGTGGGAGCTCAGGCTCCTGTGGGCAGGTGGACTGTGGAGCTCAGGGCTCCTGTGGGCGGGTGGACTGTGGAGCTCAGGCTCCTGTGGTTGGGTGGACTGTGGAGCTCAGGGCTCCTGTGGGCGGGTGGACTGTGGAGCTCAGGCTCCTGTGGTTGGGTGGACTGTGGAGCTCAGGGCTCCTGTGGGCGGGTGGACTGTGGAGCTAAGGCTCCTGTGGGCGGGTGGACTGTGGAGCTAAGGCTCCTGTGGGCGGGTGGACTGTGGAGCTTAGGGTTCCTGTGGGGCAGAGGGAGCTCAGGGCTCCTGTGGGCGGGTAGACTGTGGGAGCTCAGGCTCCTGTGGTGGGGGTGGACTGTGGAGCTCAGGGCTCCTGTGGGCGGGTAGACTGTCGGGCTCAGGCTCCTGTGGGCAGGTGGACTATGGGAGCTCAGGCTCCTGTGGGCGGGTGGACTGTGGAGCTCAGGGCTCCTGTGGGCGGGTGGACTGTCGGGCTCAGGCTCCTGTGGGCAGGTGGACTGTGGGAACTCAGGCTCCTGTGGGCGGGTGGACTGGCCTATGCAGAAGAGAGTACAAGAGAGCCCTAAAGTAGAGTCCAGGAAACACTCGCTGCACAGGCAGAGATCCCTGTAGGAAGGAGGGATGAAGAGCGCAGTCCTTGTGAGGGATGCCCAGCAAGGAGAGCTGGGCTTGGCCACCCATAGATCTTTGGAGAACAGGATCAAAGCAGCCTGCCAACTGGGGCTCTAGAAGGTGTCCCGTCGCTCACCTTTATTTTCTATTTCTAATAATGCAATGAACGCTATTGATGAAAAAAAAAATAAAACCCAAGATTCTCCAGCTGATTTTGAAAGTGAAAATTTGGCCCCAAGGCTGCCACAGCCACCCACCTCACAGCTACCCACCTACACAGCGGCCCAGGCAGCTGTGGGCACCCCCAGTAGCAGCCAGCTGCTGGCTGGCACCCCGAAGCCCCTGGACTTACAAAGCTTTGAGCATCACAGACCCTTCAGACGGAGATCAAGACTCAGGTCTTCATGCCCCCCTCACAGAGATTTCTGTCTGCCAAGGCCTGCGACACAGATATGGGCTATTCCAGACCCTATTACACGCAACCGGCTTCGCTGATTTTCCTCACTCTGTGTTACATCCATGAATATTGTCCAAATTATGTCACATGAACACGTGTAAACAGCTGGCCACCCTGACAGGCACAGACCGGAACGGAGGGTGCTGAGTTCTCGGGTGGGTCTCGGTCGGTGCCTCCCGGCGGTCTCGGCGACAGTCTAGTTGTCCCAAGAATGTGGATCGACATGCTTCCCTACCCCTGAAGACACAGGGGGCCACAGACACCAGATGGACAGCGAGACATTCCACGCAGAGAGAATTCAGGGAGGCAAGGTGGGAACAAATGGCGTGTGCTGGGGATTACAACGTCACAAAAATAATCACTATAAATAGGGAAAGGACCGGAAGAAAGGAACCCCTGGGGGCTGATGCCATCTGGGACCCTGAGCACCAGACTCAACTGGCTGGTGATAGGTGTCCAATCAGTGTCTGCAAAATGAGCAAACACACCAATGAATGGCACGGACGGACACACCAGGCTACCGAGACGCACAGTGCTGAGCAGCGTCCTAGGCGTGCCCGGCTTCTCCACTTTCCACTCTCTTTACACGACTAAGTTAAAGCTACACGTGAGCGTCTACACGCGCACAGACCAATTCATGTGTTTCTGCAGCCCTCCAGCAGTGACGCGCCTAAGGAACGAAGAGAATAAACAAATCCCTGTCTGCGGACATCTTACAGGCCACGGAGCACAGGCAGACACATTCACGAGAAACCCTGAGAGCGGGTGTTCTCCGGGGAGAACGAGGCAGAGGGGGGGGGCAAGCCATCAGTAACCACAGAGAAGAGCGGGCAGGAGGAGAGAGGGCATGGGGGTGTCTGTGTGAGGAGCAAGAACGAGCTGCCCGCTGCCCGAGAGAGGGTGAGGCAGGGTGTGAAGAGCGAGCTGAGGACCGTGAGGGACAAAGCGAGGGAGGGAGGAAGAGAGTGTTAGCAGGTGTGAGGAGTGAGGTGAGATCTGGTGTGAGGGGCAAGAGGAGGGCGTGGGGAGTGGGGAGTCGGCGTGATGAGGGGAGATGGGTGTAAAGAGTGTAAAGAGGTGGGTGCAGGTGAGGGAAGGTCCCTGCAGTGAAAGAGGGAGGCCTGCCGTGAGGGGTGGCGAGGGCTGGGCTGAAGGGTAAGTGCTAAGGGCAAAGGGAGCCGCTGTGGGAAGGGACGTGAGGGTGGGGTGAGGGTGTGAGGAGGGACTTGAGGCTGATGAGTCTGAGTATGAGGGCGTGGGATGGGTTCAAGGGGCAGGGTGAGATGCTGTGTCGGGCGAGGAGCTGATGTGGTGGAGTGAGACCTGCACGGGGAGTGAGGGAAGGTGAGGTTGGCTGTGGGGGGTGAGGTGCAGAGGGAGTGATGTCTGCCGTGAAGTGGGGTGTGAGGATGCATGAGGGGCAAGGTTGAGCAGATGTGAAAACCCAGAGGGTGTGGTGTGCGGTGTGCGGTAGCCTCAATGGGAATGGCCCCGAAGGCTCATGTTGGAATGCCTGGTCCCCATTAGTGGAACTGTTTGGGGAGGATTAGGAGGCGTGGCCTTGTTGGAGGAGGCGTGCCACTGGGAGTGGGCTCTGAAGTTTCAAACGTCCACTCCAGGCCCAGTGTCTGTCCGCCTGTCTGTCTCCCTGCAACTCTTGGATCAGATGTGAGCTCTCAGCTACATCCCAGCACCGTGCCCCCGCCTGTCACCACGCTGCCCGCCATGATGATGACGCACTCACCCTCTGAAACTGTAACCGAGCCACCAGTTAAATGCTTCCTTTTATAAGAGCCACCCTGGTCATGGCGTCTCTTCACAGCAGCAGCAGAGCAGCGAACGAGACAGGGTGTGAAAAGCACGGAGGGTGAGAAGCGCATGAGGTGGGAGTGAGGCCTGAGGTGAGGCGTGTGTAAGCCACGAGGGAAAGGGACGAGGTGGCCTGGGGTGAGGCGCAGGGTGAGGCGGGCACGCAGGCCGAGGTCGGCTGCGGGTGGGGGACGGATGGGGTGAGGTGGGTCTGTGCGGGGTAAGGTTAAGGCAAAGTGGCTGGACGGTGAAGTCCAAGGGGCGAGCATGAGGTTGAGTGTGAAGTAGGTGTAAGGTCAGATATGGGGAAGCGAGGCTCCACCCCTCTTCCAGGCCTCCTCCCAGTGTTACAGACACGTGCCCACCCACCGGGTCTGGCTGCGAGGCTCAGGGCTTCGGCCTGGCCACGCCTGCATCAGTGCCTTCTGCCTGCATCCCTGTGACTTGTTCATCTCAACTCATCCGGGACCTCGGACGACAGAGGGCGTCGCGATGTGGCTCAGGGAGCAGCGCGCCCCTGCCCGCTCGTGGTGGGGGAACTCTGGTGCTGCCTATCACCATCCTCCCGCTTTGGATGACCCTGGGTTTAAAGGCGTAGCAAAATAGGAATCGCCCTTTGCTCCGTCGCCTGGGGAGAGTCTCAGGATTGCTACCTTCTTGAAGCCACAGGGAAAGTGAGGCTCAGAGACATAAGGGGTCAACTTGGACTTCGCACGTGACTGGCTAGCCCTGGACCCTCTCACCGGCCTTTGCGTACCCCTACCGCCGTGCTGGAGTTAGGGATGACAGCAGCCTAGAGACGGTGAGAGGTTCGCAGCCCGTAATCCCCCCAGTAGCCGGGAAGGAGCTCCTGAGGTCACCTGTCCGGGGGCACGTGGGGACACGCCACGGCTAGCCTCACAGCGCTGCTCAGAAGGTCCTGATCAGTGTGCTCTGGACACGAGACGCCAGTGTCACGCTCTCCCACACACTGTCAGGTCAAACACAGGATGCTGCAAGAGGCTGCAGACACCAGAGCAAGCCACGCCAGCCAGACTCCAGCTTCCCCCACCAGGAGTGACTCAGTGCCACAGGGTCCTATCCAGGAAGGCTGCAGATTCGGTGTTAATCTCCTCCTCCCAGTCATAAGATAGCGGTGCTTAGGAGAGGTTTGGCTTTTTTTCTACCAGGACGAGATCCTGTTTGAAAAAGGAAGAGAACATCCATTTAAGTACCTACCATTTAAGTACCTACCTATGATGGAATCCCTTCGGAAAACATCTCTATCGAAAATGTAAAAGGACAGGTGACGGAAACTTCGGGGGATTTCACAGTAAAAGTCTTCTCCGTAAAAGGGGCTGGACAAACAAACAAAATGCACATGGTTAGGAGGCATCGGGCTGAGTTCTGTCAAATGCTGACATGTCCGAATTAGTCAGAGCCCTCAGTGGGGGCCCTGGTCATTACCAAAGCCATCTCCAACAGACCATTCCGCATGTAACGCCAACCTCAGGGCCGTTACAGTGATCCTACTGAGATGGCAGCGTTCATTACACATCAAAGGAAAGCACACACTGAAGTTTCAGACATGCTCTGTTCCCCCAGAGACCTGTCTGCTGTCGGTTCCTGTAGGGAGAGGACCCAGCTCCAAAGTTGACTCCCACTGTCCTCATGGCTCATCGGCCCACCCGTGAGTCACCCCGCAGCTGCAGCAGCCCTGCAAGTGGAAACTTAAAATAAACAAAAGTTCTAATTAAAGGGGCAGAAAGCCAGAGGGCTTTGTCACTAAACAAATTTCCTATTGTTCTGGGCTAGGGAAAAAAAAAAAACTGGCTTATGACACTAGGAAGACACCACCAGACCAGGAGAACTGTTCAGGAAACCCAGAGACGACTTCAGGGCAGACACGGGGGGGGGGGTCTAACTGGAAATTCGATGTGATTCCAAGTCCATGCGTGGTCCTGGCTGAGGTCCAAGACAGGAAGGGTGACTATTCAAGAGGGAATCAAAGCAGTGTACCACAGTCAGAGAGAGCAGCGGGGAAGCACATGAGGGAAGGGCCACTGGCATCTCTGGGCAAAGACCTGCTCACCGCCACGTGCAAAATGAACTCAAAACAGATCACATACCAGACCCAACGGCTAAACCACAAGCTTTTCAGAAGCTATGACCTGGAGATAGGGAAAGATTTCTTAGATGTAATATCATAAGCATGACTGCTAAAAAACGGTTAAGTTAGACTATCAAAATGTAAGCCGTTAATTTACAGTGTTTATGCTGTGGGCCGGCGGATGGCCCAGCGTTTAAAAGCACCTGCTGTTCTTCCAGAGGACCGAGTTCAGATCTCAGTATCCACAGTGGGCAGCTCACAACTGCCTGTGACTACAGTTCCAGAGTATCCAACAGCCTTTTCAAGTCTCTCTGGGCGCCTGCACACATGTCACACACACACACACACACACACACACACACACACACACAAATGAAAAATAAAAATAAGTCTTTAAAAATTTTATGCTTTAAAATGCATAACTAAGAGAGCAGAAATGAGACGCCAGGGAAGAAAATATCTACGGCTCGTTGTCTGACAAGGGCTTGTATCCACAATCAGTGCACCCCAATTCCACTTACGCCAATGGCCAGGAAGGGTGCGGAAAACGCCACGTCATTAGCTGTTACAATGTGAACGTGCAATGTCTCTCCACAGGCTCATAGGTTTCAACACTGGACGCCCAGTGGGCGGTGCTACTTCGGGAGGCTGTGGGGCCTTTGAGACTGTTGCCTAGCTAGCAAGAGTGGGTTCCTGAAGGTGGGCCTTGAAGTGATACCTACTGCTGGTTGCGGTCTGAGCTCGCTGCTTCTCCATCTGCCAGAATATGAACAATGGCAGCCGCTTCTATCGGGTAGTTTGTCATAGCAACAAGAAAAGGAAGTACACATTGACCATGGGGAAACACAAACTAAACCAGGAGACACCGGAGAGCCTGCCATCCTGGCCTCTGGGCAGGTTGGCATGACTTAATGCTCCACCCCGGGCTCAGACCAGGGCCATGGAGAGACAACCCCATTCATATGTAGCATCATTAGTACTTTTAGCCAGAAACGGGGTGAAGCTTACTTAAAGAAATACTTCTTTGCAATAAAAACAAAGTCCTCAGAGGGAATCTAAGATGCTGAAGTTGTTTTGAGCATTTTGGGTACAGAGAAGTATTAACTTAAAGACAACAGGAAATATCATTTTATCTTTCATAAAAGCAGGTGCCCGAGGACTTCCAGAGTTTCTTAGGTTGACAAAGCTTCTTAAAGAAATTGCACTTAGCCCTTGTATTCATGTGAGCCTTTGATTCTCCTGTATGTATTCCAGACACAGATCAAACAAGAGGGCAAGGACCCATGTAAACCTCCATTTCCCAGCCTTCTTGCACTGATCTCTCGGGTCCATTACTCTCTCAGTAACTGAGAACCTTAAAAACAGTGTGAGGATCAGTGGTATACCCTACACCATGGTTCCCAACCCTCTTATAACGCTGTGACGCTTTAACACACTTCCTTATGTCGTGGTGACCCCCCAACCATAAAATGATTTTTGTTGCTACTTCATAACGGAAATTTTGCTACTGATATGGATTGTGATGTAAATATCTGATAGGCAGATGGCCTTAGGCGACCCCTGTGAAAGGGTTGTTCGACCCCCAAAGGAGTCGTGACCCACAGGTTGAGAACTGCCGCTCTACACGCACCCTCTTGGAACCACAGGAGACAGAACCTCCAGGTGAGAAGTCCAAGTGTGTATAAGGGCACATAAGCGCAAATAATCCTGTGTGTGTACCTCTGGGTGTGGAATGTGTGCACACACCTATGGGGGCAGGTGTGAGCGTGTGTGGTACACCAGTGGACACAGGCACTTGTGGGCACAAATGCGTGCGTGTGTGTGGGTACCTGTGAATACCTATGCACGTGTACCTTCCTGCATGCGTCTGTGTACTTGTACTCTGGGTGCAGCTCTGTGCATCCATGAGCATGCATGAGCCACGGGCGTATGTAAAAGCACAAGCAATGTGTGTCTCCCCACAATGCACTGCCTCTATAGTGTGGAGTAAAACCTCCGCCTCCACATGAAGCCACAGATGCTGGAAAACGAGACACCTCTCTACTCGGGACTACGAACGTTCCAAGATGTGTCGCTGTGGAAACAGCCCAAGCTCCACAGGCTTTGGTCCAACAACAGAAATAATTATCATCAATCCTAAAACTCAAAGAAGGGAGCACAGAGTAACAAGTCCAGGCACGCTGTCATCTACTATAAAACCCCAACAGCCACAGGGGACCCGGGATGGCTCTATTAATAGTCAACTGGAAAACATTCATGGGTTTTTTGTTTGTGTTGTTTTTGTTTTTTGAACTATAAATTAGCTCCTCTGCATATACCCGTGTCAACACTCAGAGGGTCTGGTGCTCAAGTGACTATTTGGGTTAAGACACTTGAATATCTAACCTCAAAATTACCCTGGCATTTCTGTCTCTCATGGGGAACCTCTGGGGAGGACCTCTGCGAACCAAGCCCCAGTGACTGACGTTCAAGGCAATCCTTGGTTGCTGCAAATCTTGTGACATCGAGGGTCCCGTTGTAACCCCCATACTGAGAGGTTCAGACATACCACTTAGCTTTCCGTTACAACGGCGATGACCACCTTACTAGGAAAAGGGGATTGATTTATTTTGGCTCAGAGTTTCTCAGACTCCAGTCCACGACTGTTTGGCTCATTGTCCTGGGGCGATGTGAGACACACCATGGCAGGGCATGTCACATCAGGGAAGTAAATGGGAAAAAAAATTAAGGTCTAAGATCTTATTGTTCATCGGGCATGCCTCCAACAACCTAAGGGCGTCCTGGCAGCCCGCTGTAGCAGAGAAGTGAGCATTTTGTCTTACATCTTTTCATATTTTTTCTAGTAGTTTAAATCACCTTAAATGGCTTTCTTCTGTTATCTTTTATTATTATCTTTGTATTTTATTTTTTAAAATTTATTATTTTTATTGTTCTTTTATTTCATGTAATTTGTTTTTAGTCTGGGTGGGATTTTGTTTATTTGGGGCGGGGTCTCACCATACATCCAGCTTGACCCTGTGGAGCTCCCTATGCAGCCTGGGCTTGACTTGAATTCAGTGATCCTCCTGCCTCAGTTTTCTGAGGGTTAGAATTGTAGGTATGTGCTACCGTGCCTGGCGTTCTCTTAGTCCATACAACTTTTAAATTTAAATGTTACTAGTTACCTTTACATCCTGTGAGTAACCTCAAACCTTGGAAATTAAGGTGGGGCACTGGCAGGCAAGGGAATGAGTTTACTGAGGAGCTACTGTGTGCTGGTTAAACCCTCATGAACTGGGCTGAGCTGGTAAATGGGGAAAGGGGAGAGAGCAACAGAGCACATTTAACTCCGTATCTGAGAGGCGTGGTGCCCGTGGAGAATGAAGACGTATCTTTCTGTTGATCCTGAAGGGGAAGAGCCAGCGTTTGTTTCCACGGGGACAAGGGTGTCAGAGAGAGACACACCCCACACCCCGAATATAACCCACTCAGCCTTCTTTGTCTAAGGACGGTTTGGGTGTTTCTGTTTTAACATTTATTTACTGTACACAGACACGCATGGGTGGCCATGTGCCATGGTGGCCACGTGCCATGGTGAACGGTGACGAGATCAGAGGGCGACTCGGAGCCAGTCCTCTCCTCCACCGTGTGGGCTCCGGGAATCACACGTAGGTCGCCAGGCTTGGTGCTCAGCACTTTTGCCCCCTCCGCAACCCATAATACACTCAGGTTTTTAGACCCGTGACGTCTTTGTGAAGAATAAGAAGAGAAACCATAGCCCATACGTCTCTCCACTCCCAATCGCCCCACCCTTGCTGGGCAGCAGCTGTGGCCTCAACTCAAAGAACACCCAGCAGGACTAGCTTCCCTGCAGAGTATCAGGGACCCCAAGCTGTGGTTAGGCAAGCACCTTCAAACCACAAGCAAATGCTATAGACACGTGAGTCCAAATGGCAACAGGAAGTGAGGTGAGCCGGGAAAGCTGTTCTAGGCCAAGGGGTGTGCATGGCCCAGCTCAGCTACCCGGCTTAGAGCAGAAGTCAGGGTCCTCGGAATTCCAGCCCATGCCTGGATAGACCTGGGCAGGGTGATGAGGTAGGTGACACTCCAGGGCAGGCGGGTCAGCTCTTAGAAACAGAACCACAACGACATTTGTGTACAGAACTGCCGTGGGCATTGCTGAGATGACCCAGGCCCTGCAAGTCTAATCGTCATCACTGTCACGAACCAGTGCTGCTCTCCACATGCCTAATGGGAAATACAAGTGAGGGTATGCAGCTGACTGGTGAGGGTATGCAGCTGACTGGTGAGGGTATGCAGCTAACTGGTGAGGGTATGCAGCTGACTGGTGAGGGTATGCAGCTAACTGGTATGCAATCAACTGGTGAGGGTATGCAGCTAACTGGTATGCAACCAACTGGTGAGGGTATGTAGCTAACTGGTGAGGGTATGCAGCTAACTGGTGAGGGTATGCAGCTAACTGGTGAGGGTATGCAGCTAACCGGTATGCAGCTAACTGGTGCAGCTAACTGGTGAGTATGCAGCTAACTGGTGAGGGTATGTAGCTAACTGTGAGGGTATTAGCTAACTGGTGAGGGTATGTAGCTAACTGGTGAGGGTATGCAGCTAACTGGTGAGGGTATGCAGCTAACTGGTGAGGGTATGCAGCAGCTAACTGGTGAGGGTATGCAGCTAACTGGTGAGGGTATGCAGCTAACTGGTGAGGGTATGCAGCTAACTGGTGAGGGTATGCAGCTAACTGGTATGCAATCAACTGGTGAGGGTATGCAGCTAACTGGTATGCAACCAACTGGTGAGGGTATGTAGCTAACTGGTGAGGGTATGCAGCTAACTGGTGAGGGTATGCAGCTAACTGGTGAGGGTATGCAGCTAACCGGTATGCAGCTAACTGGTGAGGGTATGTAGCTAACTGGTGAGGGTATGTAGCTAACTGGTGAGGGTATGCAGCTAACTGGTGAGGGTATGCAGCTAACTGGTGAGGGTATGCAGCTGGTGAGGTAAGCTAACTGGTGAGGGTATGCAGCTAACTGGTGAGGGTATGCTAACCCCTAACTGCCCACTTTATTTTCACTCCAGCCTGGCAATCTATTCACCAACTAGACTCCCAGGCACTCTCTTGGGCAACAATATACTTTGAGATTTCCAAAAAAAATGGGGTTGAGTATCCCTGGAACTCCACGTACTAAAGTCTCGTTCCCATCATGAGGCATTAAGAGGCTGGGAGTGTAATCTAACCATGGTATTTATAAATAGTCACTTTTGGACATGATCAGGAATCGGTAAAGTGAGCTGGGCATGGTGACTTTTTCCTGCAATCCCTGATACTGGGGAGGCTGAGCTGGAAGAATCACCAGTGCTGGGCCAGCCTAGGCTACACAGTAAGGCATTGTCAAAAGGCTGGAAGGCAGGGAGGAAGGAAGGAAAATTGGAGAAGATCATGATTGAGCTAGAGGGACAGACTGCGCGCGCGCACACACACACACCGGGGGGCCTTGTCTGTCCCAGCATGATGCCTCTGCTGCTTGGCATTCTGCTTGCTGCATGTCCAAAAATGACTCCACCAGCAAGACACTACCTCCAGATGCAACGAACCAAATGACCCTCTTCTCCTTACAGTCCACCCTGGTGTTTCAAATAGTCCATAAAAAACAGCTAACACAACACCGCTGCTTAAATATAAAATGATTTAAATTATTATATTTAGAATAATTTATAGTTCCTGTGGCCACCAGACGCAACAGAGGATGCAGAGGCAACGGGCACGCAGAGCACAGCCCACTGCTGCGTCCCTTTGGGCCAGCACCTGAGAAAAGCTCGGGCTCATTTGTGGAGCAGGAAATGGAGGTTCACTTGGGCTCTCAGTGGGATGAGCTTTGCTCTCGACATGTGGTCATACCCCAGCCTGTCTCTGCTCCAGAAACAGAGAAGGCAAACTTAGTGGGTTCCGACTCACCAGCTATAAATCCTCCAGTAGATCTCCCTCGCAGACATTGGCACTAGATTTTCTGGTCTTTGCTGAAGGTGAGTGTGAGATTGGCATGGATTTGGGGGCCCAGCCTTGGCACCGGCCCCCTCCTTGGACAGTGAGAGATGTCACCAAGACACCAAAGCCTCTGCATGTAGCACTCCACAGTAATCAGGCACAGGGAAGAGCCCAGCCGTACCCACGCTGGCTGAGAGGCAGGTCACAGGGGGGACCCCAGGCTGAATGACAGGGACTGCAACAAGACTGGGCCAGCTGCCCCCTCATGTCTTCACTGGTGAGCAAACTCTGTTCAAGGTCAGCAGACATCCATGAAGGCATTATTTTTTGGTGACAAATTGATATACAATATAATTTATGTGCAAATTTGTAGAATTTCCCCATGTTTTGCTCCTTTATACCCTGAATTCGTAGGGCCTTTTGAAAATAGGAGATACTCATGGGAAAAAATATTTCGTTTCATTTTAACTAACATTAGGAAATATCTTTTTTTAATGAAAAATAAAACTAAAGATAAAATTTAAGAAGAATGAAAATCTATTGAGGCTATATTGTTAAAAATATGTTTTTAAAGGCCTGGACTATCGTGATAGCTCATGCCCTTAATCCCAGCATTCAGGAGGCAGAGGCAGGTGAATCTCTGTGAGTTTGAGGACAGCCTGGTCTATCAGAGTTCCAGGTCAGGCAGGGCAACACAGTGAGACCCTATCTCAAAAACAAAGAAGCAAGCAAGCAAACAAAAAGCATACAAAGATGGCTATGACCAAAACCACACTCAAGTGAGGCCCCAAGAACGGAAACCCTAGCACCGCCCTCTGTGGGACGCTCATGCGCGCGCAGTGTTACGGTGTTACAACCCGGCAGTCCGTATTCTCATCCACAGCAGCCAGGTGACCCACAGCTCCACGCCTAGGTGTACACCCGAGAGAGATGAAATCCCGGCAACCCGGATCTTACAAACAAACGTTCACAACACAGCAGCGAAAAAGATGAAGACCAGGCATGGCGGAGCACGCCTCTAATCCCAGAACTTGGAAGGCAGGGGCAGGCGGCCCCCTGCGTTTGAGATCCTGGTCTACACACTGAGGTCTAGGACAGCCAGGGCTGCGTGGAGAGACCTCATCTCAAAAGCAATAACGAAGAAGAAACAAATCCATCAGCAGATGGTGTAGAATTCAGGCGTGGAGATGAACTCAGCCCTGTGTGTAAGACAGCACAGATGCTTCTTGAGGACACTGGGTGACGAGTGTCCTCATGGAAGTCCACTGAGCTTCGGCTCCACTGCCATGAGGTGCCAGGGGTGCCAGTCAGAGAGGGGCATGGTGACAGTTACAGGACCCATACTTCTTTTGGAAAAGTGAACCGTTCTAAAACTGACTGTGGTGAAGGTTACCCAAGTCTGTAAAATAAAAGCCACTGAGAAGTGATTTTAAATGGCGGAATTATATGATCTGTAAATTATATCTCAATAAAACTATTTTTGAAACAAAAATATAGCCAGATGTCAGAAAGCTGGAAACCAGAATTAACATTCCGGGATAAGCCCACCTACAATGTTTTGCCTTAAATACACACAGATAAAAAATGGAAATAGTTACAGGTGGATTTTAAAGGAAAAGTGGGATTGCCGTACATATCCTGACAGAGCCAGCTTTCCCTTAGCACCAGGCTGACTGCCACTTTCAGGATAAGAAAACATAACGCCGGAGGCCAAGTGGCCCAGGCCTCCAGTTCCAGGCTCTCTTGCCATTGACGTTTCCAACTTCACAACTAGAAGCAGCGCCACAGTGAACACTCAGACAGTGGGTCTGCATGGCTCCTGACTGTTCCCACGGAACCATCCTGAGGTGGGATTGTTGGTGGAGAATGCTCTAAAGCTCTGGAGGTATCATGCCACAGAACCTTCCAGAAAGCATGAAATGGCTCACATCTCCCCATGCCAGGTCATGTCAATAGAGTTAAAGTTTGCTTGTATAGAGTCTGGCTCTGACCCTGAGTATGCCCATTCCCAAGCACCGAAAATAAATTTGGCTCAATTGATAGCAGGAAAAAAAAAAAAGGAATGAAGAAACTATTTAATTTGAAATGTTAAATCACAGGTGAGTTTGAGATTCTGCCATATATTTATAAGCTTTGAAAATTTCACTTTTCTTGATGACTTTGGCTTGTTTTCCATTCCCCTCCTCCTCCTCCTCCTCCTCCTCCTTCTCCTCCTCCTCCTCCTCCTCCTCCTCCCTCTCCCCCTCCTCCTCCCCCCTCCCCCCCTCCTCCTCTCCCTCCCCCTCTCCCGCTCCCTCTCTCCATATTGATCCGCCAGGAACATTTGAATCTGTGTTCCAGTGACTCACAGCATATGAGTAACTCTTTTAAAGGAAGCACATCTCACATGTGAACACCTTTCTTACTGGTGGGTGACTTGAGACCCTCCACCCCCAACTCTGAACAGCTTCACCAGCAGGACTTAGGCCTCTCACCCACTGGGCCATGGCTGCCCCAACCTTCCACAGTGCCTACGTTGGAGACCTGTGGGGGTGCCCACAGCAAGGACCTTGAGGCTAGGCAGAGACACCCAGGCTGTGGTGAGAAGCATGCCAGCTTTCCTCCCGGATCGGCTTGGATGCTAAAGATCATTCTAGAAGCCGGGAGAACCCGGCATGTGGCCTCAGGATCTCCACACCCTGTGCTCTGGGTTCTCTGGTCAATGGGAGCCTGCTTGTGTCCCTTCCTGGGCATCATAGTTTAAAGCGCATTTTCAAAAGAAAAAGGAAACAGGCTAAGCACGAGGGAGGACATTCTTCCACCACCCTCCTCCCAGTGTTTCCCTGGGGACAAAGGCTCCTTTCTGTGGCCCTCAAAGGGGCACACAGCGAGGGTGCTTCCCTGCCCAGGCACAGCTTAGCCACAGTTGTGTCCACACAGGCTGCCTTTGTGCGGGCCAGTGGCAGGAGAGGCATGATACTGCTAGCCAGGCAGCCCCCATCTCAGCCAAGAGCTCCAGAAACCTCTTTCCCAGTAAAGAAAAGACCCACAGGGAAGGGCTGGGCTCCTCTCCCCTCCCTGCTGTTTGACAAGGGGAAATTAATCTAGCCAGCAGCTTCTGCCTGGAGGCTACCAGAATGATAGGCATGCTGTCTTTTACCTCATCAAAGGGGAAGAAGCCAGAGGCTCAAAGGAGTTTCACAGACTCGAGCAACTTTCTTCAAGAAAAAGAAAAGCTGACAAAGGGCCATTATCCCCAAGTGGGGCCTTGGGCAGGGACTCTCTGAATACTCCCCTGCCCCCCATTCTCCCTTCCCTGCACCCCTCCCCTCCTCCCCCATTGCCCGTAGGACTGGGCACACACAAGCCTCACTTGGGACCTCAGAGAAACCACCAAGTCTTCCTTGAGTCACTTCCCGACATCTACAGCTGCCCCACCCCGCCCCAGCTGCTTGTTGTGTGTGCCTCATGACTAGCGACACTGGTCATGAGAAAATGATAGAGCTGGTCCCCAGCGTCCCACTTGGAGCAAGTTCCTGGGTCTCTTTCCCAACATAGGGAGCGGAGCGGAGCAGAGCGGACGGGAGCTTGAGGGGAAGGGCGGAGCTGTGCAGGGGATACTGGAGTGGGGGGGGGGGCTCTGTGTGCCCTGTCAGAGGAGACACAGACAAGGCCAGTCTCCAGGAGGACCTAGGGCAGAAGCCACGTGACTCCCCGGCTCTAAGACAGCTGGTACCCCGTGGGCTGGAAACTGCTCCCTACAAAACTCTAGCCTGCTTCTACACGGCTTAACGTGCAGCAGTGAAACGGGCACAGGTTAATCACTAACTAAAAGCTGGATTAAACTTTCACAGAAGCCAATAGTATATCAAGTGTCGCTAGGACATGGGCTGGGGTAGAAGGGCTCAGAAGGTCCTGTGAGGACAGCACTCTGTAACAGCGACTCCGGCTGGACGAGGGAAGCCACACTGCTCCCCACAGCCTGTGCCCTGCACTGGGATTCTTAAAGCTCCCAGGAGCTTGCATCGGTCGCAGGTGGCTGGGAAGACAGAGCAGCCCAGACTTAGTGATGCTGAGCCCCGACTCTTGGGAAATTGCTACCAGAATAGCCCACAGAGAGTCCACGGGACAGAGACGCATTAGGGAAAGAAGATCGTTCTGTCGTCCAGTAAGTAAAACCGAAAGACTTCCTTGGTGGCTCTCAGACCACTTACACTCTACGGAGGTGCCTGGGAACAGTGACCCTGAGGTCAGGTCAGGGTGCGTCCACGCCAGGCTAACTTCCTGCCGGGTGCTCTGCATGTCGTAGCCTAACGCCCCAGGCGTGTGGCAGGAAGCCTGCAGTGCACTGGCTGCAGGGCACTGAAAGTGGGATTGTTTCTCTTGAAACCCTGGCGCCTAGATCTATACATTTTCAAACTCCGCACAGACCTGGTGAGAGGAACAGCCGGGCTGGGTCACAACTCACCACGTGAGGCCAGAAGATGCGCGATGTGGGCTGGGCTTCTGCCTTGACCAGGATGCGCCTGTCACCTGTGTCACTGGCCTGGGCCTCGGACATCGGCAGGTATCAACCAGCCTCTCGAGCCTGTGCCTTTCCTCTTAGACTCCCCTTGCACTCAGAGGTGCCCCCAGCCCACAGGAACACTTTGAGGGTATCAAGGCAAGGTTCCTAGGAAAACCCGCAAAGTCAGTTACCAAGCTGGTTGTGGGATTGAAACATTCCAAGACCGCGTTGTAGGCAGCAGACAAGGGCATAGGAGGGACCACAGGCCCTGAAGTGGCACCCCGAAGCTCTCAGAAAGAACAGAGGCTGTCGGTACAGAGGAAGAGGGTCAGAGTTGGGCATAGCGCTCCTGCGCTCACAGGAAAGGGACCCAGAGTCCATCCCTGGGGACCAGGAGTGACACGTCCTGATAATTCCCGACGTGGCCTGGATGACTAGGAAGAAGGATGTGTGCGTGCTTAGAGAGCTTGTAACGTAGAAACAGACTGAGGTTTCCAGCCGCCTGCGGTCCACAGCGTAGAAGGAAACCCATGGACTGACACAGGTGTGTTCCTGGCTAGGAAAAAGAGCCTAGGGCTGTTTGGGCAAAGTACCCCAGGGTGATGTAGCCAAATGATCTGTTGAAGGCTCTCCCTGGACTCTGGACCCAGAGAAGCCCCTTGAGGTCACTAAAAGCCCAGTGGACTCTGTCCAAATGACCCAGGAACTTCCAAATTGGCCACAGCCAAATGGTAAAATTGTAGAGAGGCGCCAGCCCCTTCACGGCTCCCACAAGGAATTAAACTTTAGTGAGAGTAACTCCCTTCAGTATAACAGACCCAAACCGCTCCTAGATTAAGAAAACAGACACTTTCCTTAATGTAGGATGGTCTTAGATGTCTTCATGTGCACAAGCCTTCTCCAGGACCCTGAATCAAAAAGACACAGAAAGGGAAAGACACGGCAGGCTCAGGCCTTTCTATGCCAGGTGCAACCCTGGCTCTCACCCCCTCCTGGCCCCAGTCTTTTGCACTGGAACCAGCAACGAGAAGAGTCACCGTGAGCATGTGTCACTGTCACCCCAAGATTCACAATGTCTGCCACAGATTTCTGCTCATCAGTAGCCTTCTCAAGCTCCCTGACAGCCTACCTGGACACCTCACCACCAAGGGACAGATTCCAGCACTACACTGCAACCGTGACCACCCTACGCAAGCACTGCTCCCAGCTTCTGGCTACAGAGCGATACCAGGAAATGAGGGCACCATACCCGATGGAGCCAGCTATGAGGGTATTGATCCTTTCGAGGTGGTCATTCTGTGTAACAGCAACCCACTCCCTTACTGGTCTGACAGAAACTCCCTATACACAGCCTCCTTCTAGCTGTTTCTTTCTGGTATGTGTGTTTCAAAATCTGGGGATTTTGAAAGCAGCAGTCCTGAGATGCCTTCAGATAGAACCCTGCGCCGCTTTCTGAGCTGCCTGGACTCGGGTCACAGAGCACTTCAGTGAAAGCAAAGGTGAGTGGTGGGTTACCCCCGCAGGAAAGGTACAAGTTACAGCTCTACTAGGTCAGGAACTAGGTCAGGAGCGAGGAAAGGTTTGTTTGGTAGCTTGAGTAAGAATGCCCTCCACAGGCTCATAGATTTGAATGCTTGGTCCCCAGGGAGTGGAACTGTTTGATAAGGATTAGGAGGCGTGGCCTTGTTGGAGGAAGTGTGTTGTTGGGAGTAGGCTTTGAAGTTTCAAAAGCCCATGGCAGGCCCATCCCCCCCAAATGACAGGGCGCTCTCGGGGCAACACTGGCTCAGTCATGTAAGCATGAAAGCTAAGGCCCACGGGTCCCATCCACACGAGGGCCAGGCGCACAGCTCGAACTCTGAGAAAGGAGGTAAAGAAACTCTGCTCCTTCTTTACCCTCGCTCAGCACACGGCAGGACTCAGAGTAAGTGTATTCCGTGAGCACTCCTCTCCCAGGGGACCCCAGCTCCTGCTGCCCTCACTGGCCCCGCTGGGCTGGGTCTGCACAGCTGGGATGCCCTCCCACACTTTCCAGTTCAGACTTGCTGTGAGTCTTCAGCTCCTGCAGCAATGCTGCCAAATCAGTATCTAATCTAAAGGGTGATGTAATCTCCATGGCACCGGGGACCACGGAGCCTCTGCTGCTCTGCCCACTACTCATCCCTACCACAGTTGCCACTGGGTCTGTCCCTCCTCCAAGGCCACACCAGAACCAGAGCAGGACCCGGGCCTTTCGGGTCTGGCTGTGCCCTTCCCTCCCCACTCCTCCTAAGCCCTGTGCTGTCACCACACGGCCCTCCTCCGCCTCTCTAAATTTCTTGCACTTCCCGTTTCTTTCTATTTCAAATTTGCCTTCCATTTCCTCTCCCGCTACGTCTCTGAGCAATTTAATTCGTTCCCTAAATTTCCCATTTGTCACACTATTCATTCCTACTTAACGCTACTTAAAAAGATGTTCTTCACCGCCCTCTGTCCTACGTCAGTGTCCCCCCACCTGCGGCCCCCCAGTAGCTGACCGCCCCTCCATCCTGCCATCCACACACGCACAAACACCATGCTTTCTTTACACACGTGCCCCTCTTAGTTCACATCCTTGGGAACATTGTATAGGACAATTCTTTGAGACTCAGGTGAGAAGAGACGACTGGATTTGCTCTGGTGGACGTGTCGTTGCCTGAGCGGGTGCTGACCCGGTATTGACCTAGAACACATGGATTGAGGCTTCCAGATCACAGCTGTGTTGGTACCAGGATGAGGCAGCACCTACCTGAGCTCACTTCCTCCACAAGTCACTGGCACGCATATCCCAGCGCAGGGCTTGCGGGAGCCGGCCAGAAGGCTGCCAACGGAAAGAGGGGTGCTTGGCTGCACATGGAGTGGTCACACAGACCCACACTTGAGGCTCTTGGCATAGTTTTGCCTGTGTTCCCTTCAGTTTGAACTCAGTGACAGCAGCCACCCCCCAGCTGGCACTGCCCACCAGCGGCACAGAAACACGGGAAGGGAGAAGAGCCCCTCACCCCGAAGTCTGGCTAGAGCCTCTCGCCAGATGAGAATCAATGTTCCAGGATAATTAAAACTTTTTCTGTGATGGTTGCAAACACAGAGACAATATTTCTTTTATATAGAGACATTGCAAATAAGAATATTTAAATAGCCACGAGCTGTGAGTAGAGAGGGTCCCACCCTATAAATTTGCCGGTGAATTGGAACTGCGGGGACACGGAGGCATATTAAAACAAAAACAGGACGCTGGGCTTCCTGGACATACCACTCCCCTTGGACACCGCAAAGGGTGACAAGCAAGCACAGCCGTGACCCCATGATCATCTGTACCCTGGTGTGTGGATGGAGGACTGAAAGATATCATTTCTAACCTTCCCAAGAACTTTATCTTGGCTTGATCCCCGCTGGGGAAGTGGCCTTAGCCTGCCCAAGTGTACCTCTCTATTGACGTCAGCGCTGACATCTATGTTAACACCTCTCTCCTTCTAAGATATTCTAACTCTGCTTCACACGGATTCACCCGAAAATTCTTTTCTATGACAAAGTCAAAACAATCTGGCTTCACCTGAGTAGGAGTCTCTGGAAAGATCTTCTCAGGCAGCTGCAGGAAGTAGAGTGGGGCTGTTTCCAGGGCCTACCCCATTGCCACTGACACCCGAGGTAGGGAATAAACCAATAAAACACAGGTCAGGACCAGCAAGATGGCTCAGTGGGTAAAGCCACTTTCCCCCAAGCCTCATGACCTGAGTTCAAAACCGGAGCCTACATAATGGAAGGAGATAACCAATTCCCACAAGCAGTCCTCTGACCTCCATTCACGAGCTATGGAATAAGAACCCCTCTGCCCCAGCAACACACTTTTTTTTAAAAGCCCAGAAGTCAGCTCACTAAAGTTACCCTCGGGGAGAGAGCACACAAGGGTTCATCGGCATGGGGTGGTGTGCACGACACTTGCACCAGAAGGGTTCTCATTAGGAGAGCAGATCTGGGGCTTCCTGGAAACGGGTGGCTGGCCTCCCGAGGGCCGCTGTCACTACCCGCTGCCCTTGTTTTGCTGTTAGCCCTGCTTCTGGCCTCTGAAGCACAGCGTCTAGACCCCAAATTAGAAACCGAGATTCCTATTTGTAAACCTGCCAGTGTCTGGCAAGCAGTGATCCCTTGCCCATCAGAGGGGTCTCAGGTGGACAACCTTCCTGCGGACTCACGACACTGCCAGTGGTCCCCAGGGCTTCTGTGCATGGGCCTCTACCAGCACACTACCCAAACAAGAAGGAACGCGCTCAGGTGTCCACGGCTGGTGGGAGGGTGGCACAGCACCACTTTCCTAAAGCAGAAATCACCATCCCGGAATCCCATTCATCAACCCCACAGGACATGCTTCAACACAGGCTTGACTCCTGATAGTATATTTCAGCCTTCTGGTTTAAAAAAAGAACGAACGAAAAAGTTAACACAACAACAACTAAGCTGCATGAACACCACCACAAACAGCTGTATCTGTGGGGCCTCAGCAGGGCGGCTTCAAGGCAGACAGAATTGAGTACACCATCCACCTCCCTCGGGGCGGGTAGCCGTCGTGGTTTTCCAAAAATTAAACTCATCAAGTCATCAGGACGCACTGTTTGCTACCACTCGAAGTCGCAACAGGCAAGGGTATAATTCAGCTGCTAAAAATGCTCTCGAAATCAGAATAGTGCTTTGAAACCGCACAACCCATAATTCTAAGCCCAGAAGGTGGAGTCCCTGGCGGGGAGTTGTCTCCTTTGATCTTGAAGAACCGCGAGGGCGGCTGGTGTGCCAGCCTTGAGGACAGCGGTGTGTCCTGTGTGTCCGCGGCCTCCCCGCTGTTCTCAGTCTTCTCACTCCCACTGCCACGGGCTCTACTGTGCTTCCTGTCCCCGCACGCTCCCAGCCCCAGCCCGGAGCCTCCTCAGACCCGGAGCTGATTGGTAAGGTAAGGTCTGCGTCCCAGGATGCTGGGGCAGACATCCATACTGAAAATTCATGCTGAAGGAGAAGCGCTCTCGCCCGCCCGGGACCACTCTCAAGGTCCCGTTACATCCTCCTTCCCCCTGGCTGGCACTCTTACTCAAAGTGTGCCAATAAATGCTTTCTAGGTCTTTCTCCTCAGCTAACAGCCCTGTGGGCAGAGCATGTGTCTCTTCAAAAATGCTTGAGAAATATGGTGTGGGGTGAGGAAACTTTGAAATAGTTCCTTTCTCAAAATTCTCACCTGAACTCTTAATGCAGACCTCTCTTTAAACCTCATGAATATGAATGTTTTGTCTGCGTGTTCGTATGCGCACTGCGTGCGTGCCTGGTTCCTGCAGAGACCAGAAAAGTGTGCCATCCCCTGGAACCGAAAGTAAGGACAGCCGTGAGTCCCCTTGTGGGTGCTGGAAACTGGACCCAGGTGCTCGGTAAGAACCGCCGAGCCATCTCGCCTGCCTCACTGGCAGACTTCCTTGAGAAGTTCTTTTCACGTCAGTGAGCAAGAAGCGGCTCCAAGAGTTTCCCATGCTTCAGGGCTCTGGAGATGGGGAACAGTAGCTCACGAGGCCAGAGGTGCCTGCTGGAGCCCACGCCAGAGCCCTGCTGACGCTCCCCTAGGAGACACTCACGTGTGCCTGGCACAGACAGGCAGACACGGAATCAGGAAAGCAAAAGCAGCAGAGGACATTACCAGAGTGACTTCTCTACGATTTTGGTCCGGAAAACCTCCTCCTGGTCCAGGTTCACGGTGCAGTAGCAGTCCCTCATCTTGTTCGGCCCCGGGTAGGAAGGAAGATTCTTGGCTTCACCTAGAGAGTAAGCACGACACACACCAACTTAGTGCAGAATGCTAGACATCCTCGCCTCCTACACACAGTTAACCTGCCCCGGGGTGCTCGGCACAGTCGCCAGTCACGCACACCGCACAGTGCAGTCGCTGCACAGGGAAGCACGGGCCTTCACCATGTACCGTTTACACTCCATGCTTCTCGTGTGATCTGGTTTCCTTACAAGTTGAGACGTTGTCTAGAATGACACATATCCACCTCTGGATCCGACTGGGAGAGTGAGGATCCCTAGCCTTGGGGTTGAAGATTGTGTTTTGTTTCGAAACGTTAGGCTTTTTAGTTTATAAAAACTTTAATCCCACGGTAAAACACACACGGAGCGTAGCCTCATAGCCGTCTGTGAGCGCAGTGGAAATGTAAGCGTGGTCACACTGTGCGCCAGCACCTCCATCTGTCCATGGCTCCCATCTTCTCACTTTGGACCTCTCCCTCTTTCAGCAGGGCCTCCCTTGCCTCCCTGATACTTTCCCCTGCACCTTCCCAGCATCCCCAATTCTACCTCTGCCTCTGTGACACTGGCGGCTCCGGGGCTGCCCGAGGGGACCCTGCCATGTCTCTTTTGTGACCGGCTTACTTCACTTAGCGCACTACATCCGCACTGCAGCATGCGTGGCTTGGGTGGAGAATGTCCCCAAAGACTCCTGTGATAAAGAGCTGGTCCCCAGGGTGGTGCCACTGGGAGACACGGAGCCTTTGGGAATAATGTGAGCTTGGGATAGTTATGGAGATTGTGCCCTTGAAGGGGTGGTGAGACTGTGTTCTGTCATGCCACTGAGGCCCAAAGTCACAGAACAACACTATCTTGGCCAGTAGCTGCCAAAACTATAGACCATGTTACGGCTTTCTTGCCTTCAAGGCTGAACAATATCCCGTGTTTGCACAGACAACATTTTGTCCACTCGTGTGGCTTTTTATGTTTAATCTTATTATTATGTCAAAGATAGCAATAACCACAAGGTCTCACTTTTTATTCACAAAATTAAACTATAAACTCCAGCTGTGATTTGCCAGTTGGGAAAAAAGTCCAGAAGGAGATGTCTGCAATGGCCCCTGCTTCCCGTCCATAGGCTCCTATTCCTCTGAAAAGCCCTACGAAGGTTCTGAAAGTGTTTGGAGACTGCAGGAGATTCTGAGGCAGCCAGAGCCAGCAGGCTCTGCAGAACATTCTTGCATTACTACAGCTGTCTGCTCCTGGACAGGTTCTAGGTTTTCCAAACTCAGTACTGGCCCCTGGGCCAGGAACACAGCTCTGGAAGTGGCCCGGCCTTTGGGTGAACTCGGTAAACAATGCTTCCATCCCAGACACCGGCAGGCATCTAGGTGCAATCAGATGAAGAAGTACCTCTGAGACGCCCTGCCTTCCAAACCGCCCCCACTGTCTGACCCACTTTAGTTCCAAAGGCATCCGGCACCACAGCTACCGAGAAGAATGTACATTATGTAGTGTTTGCGTAAAACATTCTGTAGACATCTACTGGGTCTTTTTTGTTTGTTTCGAGACAGGGTCTCGCTACATAGCCCTGGCTGTCCTGGAACTCACTCTGTAGACCAGGCTGGCTTTGAACTCACAGACATCCACCTGCCTCTGCCTCCCAAGTGCTGCAATAAAAGGTGCGCACCACCATACCTGGCTCCTATCTCATATTATAATGTCATTAAACTCTAAGGTCTCTTTGGTGTGTGCGTGTGTGTTTGTGTGTATGCGTGTGTACTGTCTATTAGTAAGAGTAGGGTATCGAAGTCCAGCACGGCTATTGCATACCCAGAGTTGCATATGACACCCACATATGAACCGCTCCGGGGAATAAACCAGAGCTAGCTGGGGTGCAGCTGTCCTAAGAAGTAGGTGATCGTGGCAAAACCCAAGTTTCATTCTCACAGCCACGTAAGCAACCATGCTCACCATTGCGGCTCCATTAACCACGCCTCCCCGCTCCCTGCAAGGGGTTGCCGAGACTCTGAAAACACACCAACAGAAGCCAATGGCAGCACTTGCAAGCTAACAAAATAGACTACAGCATAACCTGAGTCTAAGTTTGGGGAACTGGGAAGGATTGAACTGCCGGCTGAAAGCTGTCTCCCTCTCGGACTCCGCTAGTAACAGATCTGACCTGAGTGGGGTGGGAAGGGCCGCCTAGAGCCCAGGCTTCTCTGCCGCGCAGAAACTAGCATCTTTGACTTGGAAGCAATAACCGGCCTCAGAGTTTACATCTGTCAGTGTCATGAAAGGAAGACTTTTGTGATTAAATATTCTATTCCTGGGATGTGTTTTTACCGCCTTATTATTTTAGCGGGTCTGGATTCCTAAGTCACATTACACAGTCTGTGAGTCTGCTGAGTTGGAGCTCAGGAATCCTGGGTCTCCAGAGCAAACAGAGCGGGCCCCCGGGAAGAGCCTGCACATTGACCACTGCACACCTCAGAGCCTTCCAGTTTCCATGAAGGACAGGAGGCACTTTATAGTGAGAAAGATTAGCATCAAATAAGACTGTTCTGTGGAAAGAAGGAGGCTGGGAATGGCAAAAAGAAAGAAGATTGCATCTACCCATCCCTCACCTGTGGGAAGGGCATTCCAAAGAGCTCCTGGGAAATGTGGTATAACATAATATTATTTAAGAATGAAATGCACCAATTCTCCAGGAGGGGTTTGCATCTTATCCAAGTGTATTAAATAATGAATCAGACATAATAATAATGAATCTTCCATGAAGATTCACAGGAGCTGCAGAGATGAAGCATTGTTTTGTATGTCAACTAAGAACAGCAACAGCATAGGTAAAATACCAATTCCCAGAAGAGATTTCTCAGCAGAGGAAATGGGTACTAACCAAGAGGGATTAACTCTGGGTTGTTCTATCTGGCTCATGCCTTGACCCACACTTAGAAGAGCATGTCCATAGAGCCTCCTCGCCTCGGGGCTGGACTCCTGAAAGCATCAGTAGGAAGAGTTTACAGGTCAGTAGTCAGCTGACCAAATAAGAGGAACAGGCCCCTCCCACCATGACAGCAAACATCTTTCCCTCCACAGTTAAGTCGTGGAGGCTCTTCCCATCCACTGCTCTCTGGTCTTCTGGTCTCTCTCCTGAGCCCTAAATCCAGGCTGCAAGACTAGGCTTCACCTGGTCTCTGCATTCTGAGCAGACCCCTGAGCAGCATGTGGGGAAGCCAGTATGGAGATTCTCAAGCTCTTGAGATGTAGGAATGGAAACCCTGTGGGAGTCCATCAGGGAACTAAGGTGGCTGTTTCTAACTCTGCTCACTCTTGTTTAAATATAAAATAAACGAGACTGTCGATCTGACAAGCCAAGGATAATAAACTAAAATAATAGGTATTCATGAAATAAGAGAACGTCTCCACAGACACATCACCGGGAGACGTACAAACCCACAGTGTTCCACATGCAGCAATGCTGAAGCCACAGGCGCTGGGAAATGTGGAGAGAGATGGAAGCTCCCGGTTCCAAATGAACCCATCCAAACTCACAGACAGGCCAGGAAGCAACTGCACTGCATGTAGATTTTGTTGACACACACCACAGGGCCACAGACTCTGTGGACCCGAAGGCTGATCCCGTGCTGGGTGTCTGCCACAGACAAAACCTACGGGATGCCTTCAGGTCAGGGCCCAAGATTCCACCCCAGGTGACCGTGCTTCCTGGGGACAACAGAGGCGGCTCTAAACTTCCCTCACCGCACAACCTCAGGAGGTCTTTCAGTAGACCAACACCCACCTACACCAGACCCCAAATCCTAGTCGGAGTGCAGGTTAAGGGTTTCAGGAAGTGGATATGAACACTCCTGGTTGGCTCTGGGGCACGGCCCAGGCTGGACTCACTGGTTAATGTTAAGAGTTGCTCCTCAGAAACCGGCTCACAGGTGCAGCAGGAAACCAGTGACTCTCGTCCAAGATAAAGGGATTTTTGCATTCACTCCAAAGACAACTGCAGCTTTTAGTTCTCCAGACCCAGGGGCAGCTGGACACAGGGCGGCCTGCACACATGAAATGAACCCGAGCTTGGGCAACCTGAATCCCAGGACGGGCATGGGCATTCCCACTGTGGTGGTAGAGACAATGCCACTTATGCCACTTATCAGAGGCTATGGACAAAGAGGTGTGCGGCAGAGGGAGCAGAATCTCTGTTACAAGGCACGGGGAGAACTGTCTCTACAGAGCCAGTTTCGGGAGGCAGACAGAGGTGTGGGGGGAGCAATCCCAACCCGCATGATGTCTAAATCCAGCCAAAGCCAGCATGGAAGGGAGACCATGCTGAGCCGGGTGCCAGGTAGTACTGGTGACAGGCTCTCCGGGGACAATGCATGTGCATGTGTTTACAAAGGCTTGTCGTAGGTCACTCAAGCATACACAAACACTAAAATGCAGAATGCCCCTATGCAAGGCTGACAGGTTCTCACAGTGGCGTCATTGTCTTATCTGCATGGCCGACCTGTGGTTGCCATGAAGCTGGGGCTTGACTGTTGAACACACAAAATGGCTTCCCCAAAAGAGTGTCGTAGAGTCTGCGTGTTGGCCTTAAATTCTTCCCCAAGTTGTATCCATCAGGCCTCTTCCAGCCTTACCCTAGGAATGGTGACACATCAGTGTCCCAAGTGACTTGGTTGATCAAAGTCCACAGCGCCGGTCTCGACGTGTCGGCTTCAGATACCAGATCTAACTTACAGCCACATTTTCTCCAGCATTTTTTAAGCCCAGACCATTGAAAAACAACCCGCCACCAAAGAGCCCAACGTACCAACCCTCCACCACTGGCCCTCCGAGCGCAGGCATCGTCCTAGACTTCACAGACTTCCTAGTCGCAGACTTCAGGCTGCCTACGGGCCCAGCTCGGAAGGCACAATACACACAACCCTGAGCACACGCAACAGTGCCAGAGGTTGAACCAGCCGGGGAGTGACAGTTGGGTATTTACCAACCTCACTGTCCACGGGGCATATTCAATACTGTGCCGCAGATCTTAGACAGAACTGTGTGTGTCAGCATAGCGAAAACTTTCCCTAGACTCTGACAGGCAGGAGCTGCCTTGGCAGGTTAAACAAGTTGCCTCTGTGTGCTCAGCGTGTGCCAGGACCTGCCTGAGGACTCAGGTGGGTACAACAGAGGCTAGCGGGGTGAGAGTCAGATGGCCCCTGTGGAAGCAGACACGGGCACCCACCAGAAGCACCCACCTATCTTCTGAATGATCTGTACCGCAGCTCCACCATTAACCAGCCACTGTACTTAATGAGAGTCCGTTTCAGAGCTGCTGTTTACTGAAGGACAGACCGCCAACATCGTGTTCTGCCACCACCTTCCCAGAGGGAGAAGACAGCGACCTCCCTGCCTCAAATAAGACTGCTGTCCCCTTCCAGTAAACTTCACCCTGTCAGTCACCAACCTACAGGCCTCCCAAATGCATGGACCTATCACTGGGGTCCATGGCCGTCCCAGACTACAGCCCCAGGTGGAGATACCGCGGGAGGGCTCTGTCCAGTGTCTGCAATGTCAACTCACTAGAGCCGCATCACATCCCATCTGCCTTCAGGGCCTGTCTACACTGAGGAGTCAATGAGGGACCCGCTCATAAGCTACAAGCTCAAACCTGAACAATGTGGGAAGCCTCCACTTGCACATGCAGGAGATGTCCTGACCCTGACCCATTAGAAAGCTGTCAGGACTGCTCTGCTCTGTCCTGACTCCCGCATGTGCTGAATAAGAATAAAGGGTACGGAAAGGGTACTAGAGGCTTGCACTGGTTTCTGGGCTCAGTGTGCCTCTGCCCGCCCCCCCAGCCACAGCACAGGTGAAGTCACAGGTGTCACTGGCTGCGAGCACGGTCAGAAAGGGGCAGCCACAACAGTCTTTTCTTTGATGACACTCACTGGGCAGGGTTGTGGACCAGCTAGCTGGGTGCTGCATATTGGCATTATAGACTTGGCAATGGATAACCCATGTGAGTTTCTGGGGCGCTGACTGATGACCCAGGGAGAGTATTAATCTCTAGTCCTAAAGTTAGCTGAGTCAAGCCCCCAGGGTAGATCCAGGCACATTTTAAATACTATTTAAAACGAGATGTTGTAGCCAGGTGGTGGTGGTACACGCTTTTAATCCCAGCACTTGGGAGGCAGAGGCAGGTGGGTCTCTGTGAGTTCAAGGCCAGCCTGATTTACAGAGCGAGTTCCAGGACATCCACAGTTACAACAGAGAAACCCTATCTTGAAAAAAAAATAATAATAGCAATAGTAATAATAATAAATTAATAAATATAAATAATAATAGTAATAATAGTAGTAGTAGTAGCAGCACTAGTCATAACAATTAAATTAGATATGACGATCATCACTGTAGTTTCACACTGCTATGTGCACACATGGCACGTCTCGGAGAGGGTTTAGAAGATCCATGCATACAATTGCTATTAATGACTGGCAATTTTTGGAAGCAGAAATAATTATCCTGTCTTTGAATAAGAAACTACTGTGTGATGTCTTGCTTTCCAAAGCCCATAGTAGGTACCCTATTCTGTCCGCAGTGTCCCGCCCACACTGAGCTCCGGAGCCACACACACCCCCCCCCAGGCCCAGCCGCCAACAGTGGCTCCTCTCGCTGCCCTCCAGTTCACATCACCCCTAAGGCGATCCTCTTGTGTCTCCCTAAACTGCCTCCTCCCCTCTCAAAGCTTAACCCCTGAAGGAAGGGAGTCACTATAGCCAGACACTTGGAGCTCCTGTGCTTGGGAGTCCGGAGGCTGAGTTAGTCTACATTGGGGGTTCCCAACGACACTCTGTGTCGGAGTGCTGCTGCTCCTTGAATTAACAAACGATAAAGCACAGAGCAGGCACAGACAAGAAGACTATCACTCGTGGCTGGTAGTGAGACCTGGGCCCCCGGTCCCTCCTGTCTCCTGCAGGGCTGTCGAGCATCTCGTTGTGGCTTAGCTTAGTGCTGCACAGCCATTTCTAGAGAGTTGTCACTGAGCCAGGGGCGGGAAGCTCAGGGTGGCTGTGAAGGGAAGAAAATAAAAGGGAACACAGTGGGCCGGAGGATGACGAGACTAAAAAGGGAACAGTGTTGGGAGGCTGGGGCTAACATCGCAGAAGCTTCCAGAACATGCGGAGCCCTCCGGCCACCCCACCCCACCCCGGAAATGCACCGAGGAAGGCGGTTTGAATAAAACCCGCTTTCTTGGGGAAGTCTGCCCTCCTCAGAAATGGCTAGAGGGCAGGGAGGAGACTGGAGGTGTCAAAATAACACAGGCCAAGCGAGAGAGAGCAAGAATGTGCCTGTCCTCTGTGCGGGGAGCCTCACAGAGGAGCACCTGCTCCTGAGGCAGCAGGAGAAGGGGGACGCCTGCCAACCGTAAGGCACACCACCCTGCAGGCCGCAGCGGCCAACCGCTCTCTGCAGTAAGATGTGTGGGTCATGGTTTGCACCTCTTACGTCTTGGGTGCTGTGTCCCGCCCCCCGCCCCCCAGCTTTTTGAACCAGCTCTACAGAGACAGTATTTCAACACCACACAGCACACAATCGACTGGTTCCCAGGAGAGTAGCGGAGTTGTGCAAGCATCGCCCCGTCAATGTGAGAGAGTTCCTGGGCCCCTGGAAGAGGCCGGTCCTGCTTGCTGACACTTCCCCTTTCCCTTCTCCAGTCCTGAACCCTACACTGGGGTGAAGTTTCTTCCCAGGGTTCATTTATATCACGGTGGCTCATGACTGTGTCTGGCTTCTCTGCTTCTCGTGCTGGATAATATTCTACAGCGTGGATGGACCAGGATGGACCAGGATGGACCACAGCCACGGCGCTTGGGTTGTTCCCACATTGAGGAGCCAGAATCGTGCTTTCACGGTGCCAGAATGCAGGGGAGAAAACACTCAGCCAGCAAGGTCCAAGATTAAGCCGAGAGGGCACCCTCGCTCTAGAACCAGAGTGCCAACTCCTACCCGTCAACAGCCAGCTCCCTGCCATTTCTGAGCATTCCTCCTTCAAGCTGTCGGCTGGCTCCCTGCTGAGAGACAGGAGAGTGAAGCCAGCTGCCACCTTCCTGTCACAGTGGCCACTGTCCAAACTGAAGCTTTTTCTGGGTCTACTACTAACCCCATTCTCTTTGAAAGTCAATTCTTAAACATGCTGAACCCACAGAACGCCATCTACATCACCATCGCCCAACCGTCTGCTGAGAACCGAGTGTTGGTCATGGCCTGGTCAGGGGTCCTCGGGACCCATGGCGAATCCTAAGCGTCACTCTGTGATGTGGCCTCAGTCACTGCCGTTGCCAGCCATTGCCTCCGCCTCACGATGTCACCAGCCATCCCTTCCTGCCCTGTTGGCCCAGCGCCCAGCACATCTAGGGTGGAAGACTGGCACCTCCACTGCCCCCAGGTCTTGCTTCGGGGCTCCTGCTGCTGGTGGAACAATGTCTGGATTCCAGTTTCAAACTGGCTCTCTTTCATATTCCCGTGGACAGTGTTCCGTGAGAGAGCTCTTTAAAGGCAGCGTGAGACTCACATCTCTGCAAGTACGGGCAGCAGAGGGAGCCTGCTGAGGGTTCTACAGCTTAGGCCTCCCCAGTGATGGGCGCTTCAGGTCTTTCACTGTTACCAAAAACAAAAAAAAGTGTAAATAAACTTCTATCGATTCCATTTCTGTGTGATAAATTCCCAGAATTAAAATTAAAATATCTGACACAATATTCACCTAAATGACCACATTTCTAGACCGATAAAAATACCAATCTCTGGCGCTCTAAGGTATCGGTTTGTATTTTGTCTGTTTATCACAAAGATGTCTTTTTTTGGGGGGTGGGGGGCAGGGCTCTGATTCTATATCAGTAATTCAAAAGTCAAAGCCATTCTTTGGTCAGCACAGACTACATATATCACAGCTCTCCCAGCTCTTTCTTCCTCCTCCTTGGGACAGACGGAGGCTGTGTATACACTGTCTAATGGGATCCCTGCAAAGGCAGCTTAAGGAGCCAAATCATCTTTACCATCAAAGTTCCCCCATTATCCCAGGATCTTCTGGGCCTATCACTTCCGGTTCACTGAAGCATCCAGCCATACGTCAGCCTTCCCAGGGCAATACGGTCCCTGCCACCTCCCTAGAGCCCTTCCTGATGGATCTTTGGAGGCACCACAGACCTCAGACAAGCTGCTGTACACACTTGCAGCAAGCGCTCCTCTGCCATGTGCATGACCGGTTTTGAGTCAAGGAGCTGGATCTGGGAAACATTCCGTTTGGAGAGCCAGCCACAAGGGCACGGAGACTGGGACAGGTTAGAAGGCCCTACTCCCCAAAGCATCGACAAAGCACTGCTGACGGTAAGTCTAACTTGTAAGCATTCTCTCTTATACTCATCTGTTCGTTAAGCTAAGAGGTCACTTGTCCCTCACCCCGCTCCTTAATTGACCTTTAGCAGCCTTTTCCTGGTCCCCGGATGTACCGGATGCCCGAGGAAGAGCTGTCAGTCACGGTCAGCTGCACGTCCCTCGTGCCCACTACCTGCCGCTCTAGACACTGAAGATGCCCAGAGGGAGCGACATGACAATCGCAGCTGCTTTCTGCTGGTATAATTCCAGCCCCCGGGGACGCAACCCTAGTCCGTACTATTATTTCAAATAGCTTGTGATTGACTTTTTGCCCTTATAAACCTCTAGTGAAGCTCTTTCCATGTAGACCAGAGGGAAAACACTTCCTCTGGGGGCGTCCAGCTGAATGCCTGCCACAGGTACAGGCACTGTCCTCTGTGTGGGCAGACAGCCATGATGGATCCAAGCGTAGTTTCCATGAGGGGATCATGCCATGACTGGTGGGAATACAGCCTCCATTTGCACGAAAGGTTTGCTGGGATTGGTGCAAATGTCTCCTCTTTGGCTTTCTAAGCGGGCTTTTAGTCCACTTGGTGATCGGGCTGGGAGACACCTCCGGGTGCTGCCTCTCTTGGTGTAACAGGCCCAGTAAAAATTTCTTGAACATGGTCTCTTCCTGTTTACTTTTAGTAGATTGGCTGAGCAGCGTGATCGCGACGCAGCCGAGAGGCCAGGCAGGGGGGTCCGCGGCTCCACCTGTCACAGAACACGCGGAGCCCAGAAGACAGCAGGGTGTCGCAAGAAGCCGGAGGGATCCCTCAACTGGGTCCAGGAGATTTGATGTTAACAGCTGCCAAGGGCTGAGGAACCCAACTTCCCAGGCCTGCACAACAGCATACACCTTGCAGAGCTGCAGTCCTAGTTCCCGAAGCCTGCACAGGACCACAGGCGCGCACACCACCGCTCCCACCCGCTGGTCTGCCCTCGCCGCTGTCAAAATGCTAAGACATACAAATGGTACCAAAGACGGTCCTGGAGATCCGGGTAGAGTGAAGGAACCCCAGCCAGCTGATGGAGACACCACGCCCACTAGTGCTGGCCTGGGGACCAGGGCTCCCTCCTGCGACACGACATCTCTTCCTCTGAGATCAAACAGACCTTCACTCCAGCTCCTTCACCCTCTAATGTGCTATTTTTCTTTTTGATATTTTCTTTCTCTTTTTGATATTTGCTTTTTCTCTCTCCTCTCCACACCATTCTCTGAAAGAGACCTGGATCGGATGTGAGGAAGAAAAACATTTGGAAGTCAAAAAGCTTTAGAACCACCCCTCCTCTAATCAGAACACCGGAACTTAACCTCCATTTAGCTGATAAATTAAAAAAAAAAAAATCTAGAACAAATTCTAAACAGCACCTGACTAGACGGGAAACCTGCTTAAATATTTTCAGGCAAGTGACAAACGCCCCAGTTCCACACTAGACGGCTCTTAGGGAACTGGATGTCAGACACACACGTTCAGCTGGAGGAGCGCTGAGCGTCCTCTGGCCAAAGCCAGGTTTTCATGAAACACAAGGCAGGTGGACCTCAGCCATCCATCCAGCTGGCAGTTCAGGCTGTCTTGGACACTCCTTGGGAGACTTTCCCAAAAGCAAAGAGAGAGAGAACACACACAGTGCAATTCAGAGCTCCTGTGCAGCAAGGGACAACACAACACGCAGGTGTGACCTTGGTGAAGGCCCAGGGGCAGATGCCCAGTCACACAGTCCCAGCAACTCTCTCCACCTGAAGTGAAGGGCCCACGCTCTCCTCACAGCCAGTAAGTTCTTCCCTTCCCTTCCCTTCCCTACCCTCCTCTGCCCTCCCCTCCCTTCCCTTGCCTCTCCTCCCTTCCCAGCTGTCAGCAGAGGCAGGAATAGACAATTACCCTCCCCTCCCCTCCCCTTCCCTTGCCTCTCCTCCCTTCCCAGCTGTCAGCAGAGGCAGGAATAGACAATTACCTTCTCTTCCCCTCCCCTCCCCTCCCCTCCCCTCCCCTCCCCTCCCCTCCCCTCCCCTCCCATCAGGAGACTGAGGAAGGAATAGTCAGACAAATGGCTCCAATGACAAAGGACCTAGTTGTCACAACCCCACGAGGCCCTAGTAATGTCTGACACTCAGAGCGGTTGTCTCCCCAGGGGAATGTCCAGCATAACTGCCCCCTCTCCCAACCACAGACAGCAGAGGTAGGTGAAGAGCAGCCAATGGCACTGGTGTCTGGGAACACAGACCTCAGACAACGCAAAGACTAATAGGAAGGTTACCCAGAAGATGAGAGCAGTAGCCATCAAGTCTGGGGTGTCTGTGTCTGTCTGGTGCTCCAGAGAGAGCTCAGCACCTTCATAAGCTTACCACGTGCTTGCTCTACCACAGAGCCACACTTACAGCCCTAGAATTCAATTTTTAAAACTTTTGCAACTCAACAAAGAAAACCAAAAGGAGAGAGAGAGAGAGAAGCCCAAGGACCTAAACAAATACTTCCTCAAAGAAGAAATATAAAACATCCATGTCATTAGTCATTACAAAATCTCAACCCCAAACCACAAGATATCACTTCATACCCACAAAGAGCAGCTGCAATTTCAAAGAGAAAAACAGAACAAACAAACAAGCAAAACAGAGGCTGGGGGGACTGGAACACTGCTCCCGGGACATGGTAAGACAGTCGCAGCGAGTGCTACCGTAGACCTCAGTGGCATGAAAACACGCTGGACCCATGGACAGAGACACACAGAGAGAGACGGGGAGAGAGAATAAACATTGAAACAAAACTGTAGGTTTGCTTAGCCATAATAGCCAGCAGGTGGGAACAACCCAAGTGCCTACCGATGCAGGAGTTGACAAACCACAGCCAACCTCTGGACAGCATAGATGCTGCTACTTAAAGGGACAGGGTGTTCTGGGAGGGATTTTTTTTTTTTTAATTAAGTAGAGACACATGGTGGCAACCTTGGTAGCTGATTAATTGGAAACTGTACACTTTCAAGGGAAGGGTTACTACAGCTGTTTTCTAAATTCTATGTGTGTGCTATTTGCAAAATCCTTTTATACTTTTATGTGTATACGTGTAGGTGGGTACATGCAGGTAGAGGCCAGAGATTCCCCTCGAGTCTCCCTCCTTGGGAGCCATCCACCTTATCTTTTGAGGCAGGTCCTGAAGCTCATCAAGTAAGATAGGCTGGCTGACCAAAGAGTCCCAGGGATCCGCCTGTCTCCATGTCCACAGTGCTGGGCTGTAAAGGTGTACCACTGGGTCCAGCTTGCTGATGTGGGTTCTGGGGTCCAAACTTGGGTCCTAATGCTTGCAAAGCAAACACTTTACTAAGCCATCTCCCTGACCCTGTACCAATACGAAGGTGGTTAGAGACTGTCACCCACACACACGGTTTCACGCTCCGTACACCAGCTCACGTTCTCACCCTCGTCTCCGTAAGGAACCAGAAAGAATATAAAGAAACACATCTTCGGGAGTTTATTTTTAGCGTTATTGTTGTCACATCCCCAGTGGGTATGACACACACTCAGCGGGATCAGCCCATGGACTCTCACACACACTCCCAGTGGCGAGCGTGGAATGCTGGGACGCCAACCTCTCTCCCCGCTCGGCACATTTCTGAATTTTAGAACCTCCCTTCGCCTCTTCTTACACGCAGAAATGGAGTGCAATGCACGGCTGCTCTTAGTCTTCACTGATGAGCTGAACTAAATGGTTAAGAAGCCCTCATCTGCTTCAGTGAGCCATTCGTGAAGCCACCAAGTAAATTATTATTACTCTGTATTTCCTCCGTTCTCAAGTGATGACTTGGTCCCCTGCAGCCCACAGAAGGTAGCTGTGCTGGCTGGCTTTACAGTGGTTCTCAACCCTCCTGATGCTGTGACCCTTTAACACAGTTCCTCATGTTGTGGGTGACCCCCAACCATAGAGATATTTCCATTGCTATTTTATAACTGTGCTTTTGCTATTGAAATGTAAATATCTGGTATGCAGATGGTCTGAGATCACCCCTCTGAAAGGGTGGTTTGACTTTCAAAGGGGTCACAACCCACAGCTTGAGAACCACTGAGCTAGAGTCATCTGAGAGGAGGGAACCTCAATTGAGAAAATGCCTCCCTAGGATCAGCTATAGGCAAGCCTGTAGTGCATTTTCTTAATTATTAATTGATGGAGGGAGGATGGGGGCAGGTCCAACCCACTGTGGGTGGCGCCATCCCTGGGCCGGTGGTCCTGGGTTCTATAATAAAGCAGGCTGAGCAAGCCAATGTGGAACAATCCAGTAAGCGGACCCCTCCATGGCCTCTGTATCAGCTCCTGCCTCCAGGTTCCGGCCCTCCTCGAGTTCTTGTCCTGCCTGCTTTTGACACTGATCTAGGATACAAAAGTGTGAATAAAATAAACCCTTTCCTACCCAAGTTGCTTCTGGTCGTGGTGTTTCAACACAGCAACAGAACCCTATCTAAAACAGTAGCTAATCTGAGGACTGGTTTTTTTGCAGTCATGTTTTACTGAGATTTAATTCACATATCACACAGTTCTCCCTTTTACAGTTTACACCTCGGAGGCTAAGTGTGTCACAGAGCAGAGCAACCTCACTGTGTGAGAGCGCGCCTCACCTGCGGACATACCGACGCCTCAGCCATTGCACATAAACCGACAGATGTGTGGCCTTTGTACCCAACTTCTGTAGCAGTGCCGTGTTTCTAGGCTCTGTCTGGGGCTTCGCTCCGCCGGTGCCAGTCACCGCAGCACAGGGCACAGAGTAGACTCGGGAGAAGGCACCAAGGTCAGAAGTTCTCACAAACCAGAGGGGTGCAACCGTGGCTGTGGTCCGGAGGTAAAGCATTCACCAGCATTCACCAGGGGGTGAGGTGAGTCACCCGGCCTCTCGGGGCCACAGGTTTTCCACCTATAAGTGAGGTGGCTGGTCACCAGGCTATCGCCATGATAAGACTCCATGGCCAATGCAACCTAGAGAAGCGAGAGTTCATCTGGGGTTTACAGTTTCAGAGTGGCCATCATAGTGGGGGACAGAGCAGCAGGAAGCAGACAGAATTGGTGCTGGAACAGTAGCCGAGAGCTCGCTTCTTGATTCTCAGGTAGGAGGCAGAGAGAGACACTGGCAATGGTGTGAATTTTGAAACTTCGAAACCCCACCCCCAGACACACCTCCTCCGACAAGGCCACACCTCCTAATCCTTCCCAAACCGGAGACCGAGTATTCAAATATATGAGCCTATAGAGGCCATGCTCATCTAAACCACCACTCTGAGTTTCTTTCCGACTCCACGGTTTCCATGGTTTAAAGTAGGTAGACCGGCCCCCAGGCCTGTATCACTCTCCACCCAGCAAGATATGAGGTACTGCGTCCACTGCACTCAAGCTAGGGAGACGAGCAACCATGGTCAAAACGGAACAAAGCCATGATCTAACCAGGTGCTGTGGCATTTGCCTGAGATCTTTGCTGTGTGGAAGGCTAAGGCTAAGGATCCTAAGGTCAAAGCCAGCCTGGAACACACAGCAGGACTCCATCTCAAAGGACAATTAAAAAATCCTCTTTGTTCCTGTGAGCTAATTCAAGCTACTCGTTCTCACTCCATCTATATTAAAATCTGCAGAGGGAAGGCTCACAAGTTTGCACACCAGATAGCACAACCCCCTTCAAGTATCGGTCTTCCTCGACAGACTCCCTGAGCGCTCAGACCTCCCGCCTGAGCGTGCCTGCCCTGTCTCACGCCTGAAGAGCGCCGGGGTTGTCCTTTGTTGCTTCTGGTTCTGCAGGATGCCAGATTAGGGGCATCCCCTGCCTCCTGCGACATCTACGAACTGTTCTTCCCGCTCCGTGTCATCTCCTTGCCAAACCCTTGACGGGGCTCGATGCCCAATATCCAGTTCCCAGCCTGCGCCCCATCTCCCAGACAGGACTCTCCATCGTTCCCGTGTAGACCTTCCCAGCCAGGTCGACCCGTCCCCGCACAGGAAGAACTTCCCCTTCCCGACAGCCCCACACCTCGCTCAGTCCCATTCCTCTAGGATGTGTGTGGCACACTGGTTCACAGGAGGGCGTGTTGCCCTCACAGTGCCTCCTCTCCCTCCTCAAGGACAGGCCAGGGCTCTCTGCTGCCTACAGTCAAGCTCTACTCCTGGCCAACATGGAATTCCCAGCCACTGCATGCCCACCCGTGCCCAGGCTGACCCAGCTTTTCCCCGGAACTTCCTGGACACGCTCCCATCTGCAGCCCAAACACCACTGGACACGCCCATCCCTCTGGCTGGTACCTCCAGGCTCACCCTCCTACTCAAGTCCTCTCCTCCTCGGGCTTCACGGGGTACCCGCCAGAACCAGAGCCGCCTTAGTCCCTGAGTTCCCTCAGCAAGCTGCAGCGCCACCACCTCTGTCTCAGCCCTCACCACTCCTGCACGAGACAGCTGTATCTCTGAGCACTGATTCCACTCTCTCAGACCAAGCATCTCTGGTCAAACACCCGCTTGAATGTCTCCAGAGCCGAGAGGTAACTGCTTAACCGTCAAAGTCCTGAATGACCTTAGACGTCTTTCCTATCCTGCCTGCTTCAGCTACCTGAGCAATAAAATCTGTCAATTCCGGTTACAGGTCAGCCCTCAGCAATCCACTGGCTGAGATCCACACAGGACGCCGGTGTTATAACTGACCGGCTTTCCGTCCCATGGCGAGCTTGGGGAAGCAGATCCAAACAGTACAGCGCCACTGCACCGCCACGGTTCTCGCAGCCCGCTGCAGCCGCCGTATACGGCTTAGCTTTGCCTGCATGTTCACACACAAAAACCGCTTCTAATTCCCGGAATTATTGTTTAACATTCTTAAGGAAAACTGCCATGTTTACACATCGTCGTCTGCACTGGAAGGAGCATGGGCTATTAAGCTTGAGACCGGGTTCGCACACCTGAGCGTGGTTTCTTTTTAATTTATTAGAATAAGGAAAGCACTGAGACTAGTCTTGCACGCTTAACTCTGGTTTACCCTCCCTATTGGACCTCGCCCGTGTGTACCCGCGTGTGCCCACGTGTGCCCGTGTGTGCCTGTGTGTGCCTGGGTGTGCCTGTGAGTGCCTGTGTGTGCCTGGGTGTGCCTGTGAGTGCCTGTGTGTGCCTGTGTGTGCCCATGTGTGCCCACGTATGCCTGTGTGCACCCATGTGCGCCCATGTGTGCCCATGTACGCCCATGTGTGCCTGGGTGTGCCCGTGTGTGCCCGTGTGTGACTGTGTGTGCCTGTGTGTGCCTGTGTGTGGGGAAGCCCCAGTTTGCCTCAGGTTTGCTCCTCAGGAACCATCACTGGGACCTGGGGCTCACTGGTTAGGCTAGGCTGGCTGGGAATCCCTAGGGATCCGCTTGGTCTCTGCCTTCCCAGAGATGGAACCACAAGCACAAGCCACCGTGCTCCACTCTGGATGTGGTTCCGGGAATTGAAGTCAGGTCCTCCAGCTTACACAACAGGTACTTCATGGGCTGTGACATCTCCCCGACCTTCCCATCCTGGTTTTTTGAGACAGGGTTTCATGTATGCCAGGCTCTTCAGCAGGGGATGACCTTGAACTCCTGATACCCCTGCTTCCGCCTCCCAGTGCTCAGATTACAGGCAGGAGCCTCCACACTTGCTCTATGTAGTTTTGGGGTGGCACACAGGGCTCTACATGCTAGCAATGCACTTTACCAACCAGGCTCAGTGCCCAGCCCAGGACCATCCTGCTCTAGGGGACTGGAGATCAGCCCATGGTCAGGCTCCTCCCTGGCCCTGCCCTTCTGACCCTTGGAGGTGGCCTCCATAGTAGAACATTTCAAGGTTTCTGTTTCCTGGAGCAAACAGTTTGCTATAATAAACACTGATCATTCAAAATGTTGGTATGTTATTTCTAAAGAATATTCTGAATATTAATTCACATCTCCAGGGCCTCTTAATCAAGTATCCTCAAAGGCTGAGAAGAAACTGGGAGCCTGTCCCCAAAGCCACACACGACACAGCGAGTTGGAGCTCATGGTTGCTTTTCCGCACACTTTGGCTTGGCAGACTCTGGCCCCGGTGCTGGCTCTGAGACAGAGGGGTGCGGAGGGGTTTTGTCACCTTGTCTTCTGATAGGGTCTGGTCTCTGGGAAACAGGTGGGGGCTAGCACAGCCAGGAGTCACTGTCCCGGTGATGGAGCTGGACACGCAAGCATGGCTACCTCGCAGGGCTTCACTCACATCCTGAAAGCCAGGTTCCCGAGAACTGCTGCTCCTCTGTGCTGCCTGGCCCAGCCTGACACCCAGCCCCGCATCACCAAACACACGGCTGACCAATCGAGCCCAGTGGCGGCCAAGGATGACCGAGGGCTTCTCCTGGAAAGCCCAAAGCAGCCTGTGCTGGTTCTGGGTGGTACAAAGAGCAATCTCCCTGGGCTTCTGAGGCAAGATGAGAACTCACATACAGTGGCTGCCAACTGGAGCAGGGAGGGAATTTTATGGTCCATCCAGGAAGCTGAAGCTAGAGGGGGGACACGTTGCCGCTCTGTTCTGTATAGGCCACTGTCGCGCTGGGATTTCTGACGTTAGGATATGTGGGCTGAGAACGGTCCAAGCAGAGCACACATGTGAAATCTAATCTGTCCACCAGCAATCTCGTCTCAGGCAATAAATAGGGAAAGAAAACCAAAGTCCTAATTTTGCTGTTTCCTCCTACTCTGTAATCATCACTAAGAATTCAGAAGGAGGGGCGGGGGCTGGTTCAAGCTTGGATTTGTGGTTCTCCACAAGGGACAGAGAACCGAGACAGGCCCACTCGCTCTGTAACCATTCTGCGTACACTGCCTGAGCCCACTCTGTGCCATGCAAGGAAACCCGCTGCTGCTGGACAGAGGCCTTGACTTCCTGCAAGGCATGGAGGCTGCGTCCACGGTGCAAAGGCAAGAAAGAACTACAGTTCAACCTCCTGACAGGCTCACACCGCCACAGCCCCGCTGGGGGTACACGCTTGGTCCTGCAGTAGCAGCTCAGAGCATGTTCATGCTGTGTGTGACCAAAATCAAGTCTTACAAAACCTATTTTCCTGTATTTTAAAACTTTTAATTACATATCTGTAATTATAACACACACACACGCGTATACATATATATATGTACATATATACATATACACTATACCACAGGCCTCAGGAATCGAATCTGCTCCCCTCCCTTCACCTCGTCTCACACCCAGATGACCGAGCAAATCATACGGCGTGGACACGCGTGTCCCTTTCTCTCTAAACCACAGCCGCACAAAAGTGAATCGTATTTATTTAGGAATGGCAGGAGTGCCCTGAACTTTTACCAAAGTTGTTTGTTTGTTTGGAGACAGGCTCTCACTATGTATCCTTGGCTGGCCCAGAACTCACTATGTAGACCAGGCTAAAGTTGAATTCAGAGAGGTAGGCCTGCCTCTGCCTCCGTCCGGAGCGTTGGGATGAAAGGCACGTGTCAGCACATCAGCCTGCTCTCACTGAAGTCTCGCTCTGCGCTGAACTAGCTTTCTCCCTCTACACACTGAAAAAGCTACCCCAGGATCCCAGCCATGGATCGGCCATTGCCCACTTTAAGGAGCAGACTGACACAAGGCATTCACACGGCTCACTTAAAGATGCTATGTCATCTGTCCACCTGGCTTTGCCCCTCGCTGCTCTGCTCGTCTCTCCGGCGGCTCCTACCTGACAGCTGTGCTGGAAACTGCTGCGACCTGCCAATCCTGGAGGGCTGTCACTGCTGACCTCTAAAACCCCTACAAACATCCCCACCCACGCTAGGCACACCAGAGCTCATGCACGGGCACAGTGGAGCTCTGGGCCAGAGTTCACACGCTCACTGCCTCGGGCCCTCAGTGATGGAAGCAGGGAAAGCGTATGGCTCCCCGACATCACGACAGTTCCCTGTTTGTTTCCAGAAGTGCTGGCTGGGCAGGATGGCAGCATCAAGTTTGCATTTTGCGTTCCCTTGAGCCTTGGCCCTGCCCTGTAGGGGTGTCAGCCGCTTGTGGGTTAGGGTCTACGTCAATCTCCAGCCATTAACATCTTGTCATACCAAAATTTAAAACCTTATATGTAGTCCTCTCAGCATCCACGGGGAGCGGACCCAGTATCCCCTAGAGATGGACACTCAAGTCCCTTTAGAAAATGATGCAGTATTTTACACGTAGCCTGTGCACCTCTTCATCTGTATTCTGAATCTCTCTAGGTGATTCACTGTATCTGCCCCGTAAGTGCTACGTAATACTTGTCCTGCTGCACCGTTTACCGAATGACAACAAGAGAAAACCCTACAAGTGTTCAGTAGAGGTACATTTCTTTTCTCAAATGTTTTTGATTTCCAGCTGGTGGATCCCTGAGTCACGGGTCTGCTCTCCAGTTTGCTCCTCTCTTAGTGAAGCTAAAGCTAATGAACTTTCCCACACTCCCATTGCTATCCAGGACCCTCTGGTACTTTACTGATTTTATTGCTGTTTTATTTTTTCACAAAGTAACCTCTAATCATATGAAACTCGTGTTTTATACAATGTAAGCTAGAATGCAATTCCTTTTAAGGTGAATACATGCTGAAGACACTCCATTTATTAATCCTACCCCAGTCTCTCAGGGAATCAAACTGCTTCCTCGGCCATCGCCTTGGCTCTGACCCGCTGTGATCCGTTCCTGCCCATCAGGAAGCCTGGCCCCTAGGACCACACGACAAACTGACCACATATGCATCCCAAATGTGTAAACTGCAAAGTCTACCTGGTTCCTAGCAACTGCATCACCTTTCATAGTTTCTGGTTATAAAACCCAACTTCCACGCAGGCAAGAGCCCAAATAATTGGGCTGGCAAGGTAACTCAGTGGTTAAGAGTTAACCAGTTAACCAGGCTCCTCCAGAGGACACGGTTGATTCCCAGCACCCACAGGGTAACTAACAACTGCCTGTAACTCCAGCTTCTGGGGCTCTGATACTCTCTTCTAGCCTCCAAGGGCAATGCACTCATGTGGTTCACAGACATACATACACATAAATAAATATAAAGTCTTAAGGAAAAAAAAACAGCTTCCCAATAATATTTCTTGTTTAAAGTTTAACCAGGGCTAGTAACCAAAAAGCGTTATCTCGTTCTTCACTTCACTGCAATTCAAATAAACCACTTCTACCCAACAGCACGCTGCTTGGTTAAAGAGGTGTCTTTAAGGGGTTCTGTGCCCCATGGGCAGACATCTTCCTCCAGTTCGGTGCCAACAGAACTGTTTCACCCTGACTTTTGCTTCCTGGGGTTCGTCTTCAGTTTAACCCTTCTCTAAATGGCTGTTTCCCCAATCAGTTCTATTTTTAGCTGCCAGAATCTGAGCCTTCAGCTGGTGGAGACGGTCATTAGCTATCCAACCAGCGGCCGACCTCAATCTTCCGTGAATGAGAACCAACTGGACTCACAGGAAATCCCCAGTACTGACTTCTACCTCACATTTAACAAATGAGCTCCATGGCTCCAGAACCTCACTAAGCCCCCCAAATTCCACCACACCCAGGCAGAAGGCGGAGAAGTCAACATGTGTAGGGAGACTATGCCATGATGAAGCCGGGGCTCATCCCACCCTGGAGCCAGACACGGTGCTTGCTCTGTGCAAGATCTCCTGGTGGAGAAGGACTTTCTCTGCATCCTCCCTGCTGAAGGAGCTTTGGAATCTGACCTTCCCACACTCCATCCTGATGGAGGAGAGTGCGCATGCTTTCTCTCGTTTCCTCCAAACCCACACCCAGTGGGAGATTCTAGACAGTTCTAGACAGTTCCCTGATATTTTGTCATATAGGTGTGTGTATATATATATGTGTATACACATATATATATACACATATATATATACACACATATATATATGTACACACACACACACACACACACACACACACAGTCCTCAGATGGACTCTGGGCCCTCGTTTAAAGGGCATCTGCCTCCTCTCCCATCAGCACCCATAGTCCCCAGTCAGCTCAGAAAATACAAAGCCTATGACCTAAGGAGCAAAAGCCAGCATAAGCCAGTAGCAGTTAACAAGTTTCAGCAAGGCGGGAGGGCTCAGTGGCCCCTGGAGAAGGGCTCACATTGCACTGCCCTTTCCAACAGTGTGGCATGGTCGTGGCTCCTCAGAAAGTGGCCTGTCTCATCGCTGGACATTCATCCCAAGATAGAAAACAGCACTCAGAACATATATGAGCGGCTCCAAGCCTCAGTTTCCCTACCACTAAAGTGGATCAGTCCTGCTTGCTTGTTCAAGTCTCCAGGGACAACTGCACATGTGAAATGCACAGGCTTGTCCCACCCACTTTCCAGTCGCAGCCAGCAGCATCCTAACAGTGGAGGCTGCAGGATTAGAATCGGGTATGCATCCCTCCTGCCAGCACCACGCATCCTCGTACTGGAGTCAAGGGTTAATATCAGCCATGTCTCCCTTTACCAATCATCTCTGCGGATAACCCAGAGGTGTCTTAATGTCCCTGTGGTGGGCATAACCTTCCTGAAAAGCTGTGGTCCCGTTAGGCTCTTTATAATGACTGCCCAGTGTCCCAGGGCAGCAGAGCCAGCAGCCTAGGCAGATGTCCCCCAACCCAAGGCAATATAATGGATCAGGGTTGTGTTGGGTACTAGGGTAGATCAGGGTTGTGTAGGGTACAAGGGTAGATCAGGGTTGTGTCGGGTACTAGGGTAGATCAGGGTTGTGTAGGGTACAAGGGTAGATCAGGGCTGTATCGGGTACTAGGGTACAGAGGTCCTAGGTCACAAAGACCTCCCCTACCTCCACCTCCAACTGTTGTAACCTTGGATTAAGTCAAAATCCCAAGAGTTTCCCAAGGGAGTAATAAAACCCCAGATTCCAGGCCAAAGAGTTTTTCTCTGACAAACAGGCTCCCAGGTTTCTCAAGACCTTGGCTTCAAGATGGCGTGGAACGGCTTGACATTTAGCCCATACCTACACTGTGAGCTCTCTTGAAGTCTTGGGCTAGAGTGGCTACATGAAGCTGTATTTTGTGCTGAAGAGCATTTTAATAGCAGCAAGTACTTGTCCTTCCCTTTACCCACTCACTGACCCAGGATCAGAGGGACAGCAATATCAGACAGAGGTCTCAAGGCTCATTTTCAGTCGGTGTTCCACATGCTTGTCACCTTAGGCAGAGAATAACACAGTAAAACCGACAAACTCACGGCCGGCTTAGAAACTCCTAGTTCACCTTTCTACAGCTATGAGGATATAGGGACACAAATAACTAGGCTGATGACCCAGACGGCTCTTACAACCCACAGCCAGTGTGTCAAAGAAAAAAAACGAATCCCCAAATACAACTTCCGACTCACTCTCTGCCCACAAAACAAAACTTGCAGGTCCCTGTCTGAATAGTAAAAAAAGGGCCTTCAGACCTCTGCAGGCACCTTCCGACAATGGCTTTTAGGGCTAGCCATACAAGGTCAGTGTGTGGCTAGGTCACAGAGTTGGAGGGCTTCTAGATAAGAGGGGCTCCCCTCAGCACAGGCTGAGAACATTGTGTGGGTCCACCTTGAAAATGGACAAGACCTCCCCCATAGTGCTCACAGCACCCAGGGAACACACCCCAGGTCTCAGACACACACCGACAAAGCCCAGTCTTCCAGAAGGAAGTGAGTTTTAGGGTTACTCAACACAAGGCACCCAGTGTGGAAGTACAGCTGTACATGTCTTGTCTTTGCATTCCTATATCCCCCAAACTTTCTCCAGTGATCATACGACCTCACCCACCACTCCGTAAGCACATGCAGAAGTCAAGCAAGGACCTAGAGCAACAGCTGCCAGGAACCCAGAGACGCCACAAGCAGAACTCAGGGAGGGACTTAGGGAGAATTCGGGGTACACGCCTGAGAAAAGAGAAGAGACACACACATTCTGCTGGACTCCTCTGCTTCCCCTTCTCACTGGATCCCCAAAAGTTCTCAACAGCAGCCAGCCCCAGCCCAACCTGGGGATTTGGGGAGCTGACTGTACATCAAGGCTGTAAGTCCCCATACATTGGGGGTCTTCAGTGACTCTGATGTTAGGCAAGGGGCCATGGGGTGTCCCCACCTGCTGTAAGACTTCTGCACTGTAAGCTCAACAGAGCCTGCAACGTGAGTAGCATAAAGCAAGGAAAGGAGAAGCCAAGCTGTGAGTATGTGTCTAGCACTGACCCAGCACAGGGCTACCAGCTCACTTGTGCACGAAAGAGGAATGGTCTTCTCTGGTAAGGCCAGAGCCTGTTTTGCAGTAACTTTATCTCACAACCACCTGTATCCCACAAGCAGAGCACTGCTAAGCACACTGGTCTCATGGAAATCCCATGCCCTGTGATGAACCCCTAAAAGGTGAAAGCAAGGGAGAGGGCTCTGACCTCACATACCAGTGGTGTGGCAGGGAACTCAGCTAGGATGGCAGGAACTTACATAGGATGACCAGAGCTCACCCAGGATGGGGGGAGCTCACACAGGATGGGGGTAGCTCACCCAGGATGGTGGGAGCTCATCCAGGATGGGGGGAGCTCACACAGGATGGTGGGAGCTCACACAGGATGGTGGGAGCTCACACAGGATGAGGGAAGCTCACCCAGGATGGGGGGAGCTCACACAGGATGAGGGAAGCTCACCCAGGATGGCGGGGAACTCAACCAGGATGGGGGGAGCTCACACAGGATGGGGAGAACTCACACAGGATGGTGGGAAGCTCACCCAGGATGGGGGGAGCTCACCCAGGATGGTGGGGAGCTCACCCAGGATGGCGGGGAGCTCACCCAGGATGGCGGGGAGCTCACCCAGGATGGCGGGAGCTCACCCAGGATGGGGGGAGCTCACCCAGGATGGGGGGAGCTCACAGAGGATGGAGGGAGCTCACCCAGGATGCGGGGATCTCACCCAGGATGCCAGGGAGCTCACACAGAATGCCAGGGAGCTCACACAGGATGCCACCTCTTAGGCAGACTAAAACAAATGGCTTCACCACCTATGAGCCCAAGAACCTCTGTGCTTTTGGCCACTAATTTCTGCAGCAGGAAAACCAACCCAAACACCAAAGAGTTGTCTGGCCCAAACCAACAGGTTCTGTCTTTCTCAAGTTTTGCTTTCCCTGTGTAGCTAAGGACAACCAGGTCCCAGAGCAAACAGGACTGTGAACAGCAAGCTCTATGACAGGGCAGAGTACAAACCCTTAAGCCAGACCCTCTCACGCTCACAAGACCATGAGCGCCTCGCTCAGCTCCGGTCTGAATGTGGACCGGTACAGTCCATAGCAGAAAACACAGTGAGTCAAGAAAAAGAAATGGCCAGAATGCAGGACGAGGAAGAAAAGCGATGGCACAGGACCTGGAGAATCCAGTGAGAGAGCAGCACAGACAGGATCCCTGCACCCCGACTCCAGCACTCTGGGTCAGCCCAGACAGACCAAATCAACCATTGTGTTTGCCAATGCAAGGAAACAACAGCTGTTTACACTCTGCTGTGTGTGCGGAGGGAGCACAACCGTGTGGATGTCCATGCTCCCTCTCTCACTGAACATGGTGCTCGCCAACTCATCCATACCGGGAACCCGTGAACTCCAGAGGGCCTTTCCTCCTCGCTGCCCCCAGCACTGGGATTAGAGATGAACCTACTGTGCCCAGATTTTATTTTATTATTTATTTTTTGTTGGAAATATATTTTTTCACACAATATATTCTGACTACAATTCCCCTTCCCAACTCCTCCCAGGGCCTCCCCACCTCCCTCCCCACCTCCCTCCTACCTCCCCACCTCCCCACCTCCCTCCCCACCTCCCTCCCCACCCGCTCAAATCCATATCTTTTTTTTTTTCTCTCTCATCAAAATACAAACAGGCATCTAAAAACATAATAAGATAAAATAAAAACAAACAAGCCAGAATAGGAGAAACAAACAAGCAAATAGAAAAAGAGAGCCAAAGAAAAAGTACAAGAAACACATGCAGACGCTGTGACACACACACACACACACTCACATACAGAAGACGCATAAGAACAAAATTGGGAACTGTAATAGATAAGCCAGAGATTTGTAGGGTAAAAGAAAAAAATGTCCAGACAAAGCACTGTGAGACAAAAAAACAAAACAACAAAACAGAACCCTCCAAAAATACCCCTGAGCTTGTTTTGTGCCGGCCATCTTCTGGGCGTGGGGCCTGCCCTTGTGTGTAGTTTGTGTATCCGGTGAGACTCCATTTTTCCTTTGTGAGCGATTGTCATTTGGAGAGAGCATCTGGTCTAGGGATGGGGCTGGGGTCCACTTCCCGTCTCAGCACGGGGCCCCGTCTGAGTTAGATCTGTGCAGGTCTTGTGCGTGCTGCCTCAGTCTCTCTGAGTTCCTTTGTGTGTGAGTTCCGTTGTGTCTACAAGGCCTTGTTTCCTCGGTCATGGGCTCTTTCCACCTCCTCTTCCGCAGAGTTCCCTGAGCCCTGAGGGGAGGGATTTGATGGAGCCGCCTCATTTAGGACTGAAGGTTCCCACTCTCTCATTCTCCTGTGTGCAGATCTTACGTGGGTGCTAGGGATTTGAACCCAAGTCCTTACTCTTGCATGGCAGGCACTTTTTTGACTGAGCCATCTCTCCAGACATGACTTTCACATTTCTAAATAACTTCATCAGAAGGATGGATGGCGTGTGAAAATTACGTGCAACTCAGATGTCAGTGTCCATAAATAAGGTTCCACGGACATGCAGTCTCACGGCCCCAGCGACACGCTGAGGAACTGCTTTGAGGTACGGCAGTGAGGCTGAGTAGCCGCAGGCTCCAAGCGTCCCAGTTCCCAGCCCGCAGAGGTGGAGCTCCCAGGGGCTCCTCAGCCTTGTGAGGGTCTGTACAGGAGCATGGCCGCCTGAACACAACACATTCACGTCTGTCTTGTCCTTGGATGAAGAGGGGAGGGCCGCTCAGAGAGCCCTGTGTCTACACGGGCAGCAGGATGAGATCTAGCCCAGACCTGGACCTGCACGGGGTGGGCGTGAATATGCATGCAAGCATCGTGCAGCTAACACCATCACTACTGGGAACTCAGGAACCACCAGATAGCACCTGCTGACGCCATCCACGGCTGGACCACAAACTGAATTATACTGGCTGATGCCTTCGCAGAGGAAATGCCAACGCCTACCCAAAGGATGCCCAGCCTCTTAGAGAGCCATGTCAGGGCTCAGCACTGCCCTTTATCCCGAGTACACAGCTTCTCCAAATCCCTTAAGTGCATGCAGCAGGTCAGCATCGGGGCCAAGCTGCAACTGACAAATGTGTTTCTAGAGGGCCTGTGAGCCATTTGTGGGGATTCCGATTGCAGCTCAGGACAACATGTCCTCTGTAGTTATTGTAGGGAAGGGGTGGATCCCTCCTCGTACTCCAAAGAAGAGAAATGAGGGATGGGGGGGGGTGCCTAGAGTAAGACGGGAAGACTGGCTGGTGCACAGGGCTGTCATGAAGCCCTCAGGCCACAGAGTGGCCAGGCTGTGGTAACAGCTGACCAGTACGGCAGGAGGGAAGCCTGACAGGGGTTATAGGGCCGGCTATCTAGCAGGCAGAAACTAGAGAATGAGTGGTTCTTGGTGGCCACTCACTCCTATGCCACACACCTCCACGGCCTCAGTCTCCTTTCCTCCTCTGTGCTCCCCTGCGAGGCTATTGGCCCTGCTTCCGAGGAGCATGGGCATCTGTCCATGGAGATTCGGGGTTGGAGGACTCGCACCCAGGCACCAGCCACAGGCAGACACTGGGACGTGGGCACACGGGCAGTGGCCTTCCTGTAAGCTGCTGGTCAGAGAGAAAAGGAAGGTATATAAACAGCGCGGATCGCCGCCGAGAGTGCCTTCCCAAGGACCAAGTTGCTCCTGACGAAAGAGAAGCCAAACAGGAGACCCAGGCCCAGCTTGTGAAACAGGTGATGTCAGACATCCACGGCTCATTAAACAGCGAAATCCTTAACCTGCATCTCCAGGTTCCAATTGGACCCTGAACCATTTCCCCGAGTGAATGAGACGCCCCTCTTCTTCAGCGAGCTGGCTGGGGTAGTACTATTAGAAAGTCAAACCACTAACTTTATCTGTGGGGCTTAAAATGGACTTCCTCCAGCCATGTGCTAACTTTCTATTCTGGATTTCCTGAGGTTTCCTTTATTAGACTCGAGTCCAAAACTATCTTGGAAAGAGCTATGGGACATATGGGTCTTACGCACGTGAGGGTGAGAGGGCCAGGACAGTCAGCGTTTCCCAGCTCTGACAGCCTGCATGAGCCCCACCCATTAAAAATTAAGCCATTTGTTTGCTGAGAATGCGATGAACCCAGACCTCATTTTACCCTGAAAAATGTAATTGTTTATTCTTGTGGCCTTTAAACCACACGGGACACACTGCCTCCCACACGCCTTTGGTGTTGACTTTGCAGCATCTCCTTCAAACACATCAACTATGAGGTGGCCTAACTTGCCCCAGGAGAGTCGGGGAATGGAGTCAGTGAGATTCCTGGTATCTCTGCAGTTTACGTGCTACCAGCGGGTCACCCAGCCCTCGTGGGCAGATACAGGCCTGGGCAGGAATGACAAGTTCCAAAGCCAGGCCGCTACATGGTGCACAGAGCCAAGGTCTGGCAACCTAGAAACCCCTCAGGTGCCTGAGGCCTCCACTGTAGGTGGGCAGGGCACTGAGTCCCTGACTGTGGGCAACGAGGTGCCGGTTGCCTTTGTGCCACTGACGGGGAATGTTCCTGGGGATCCTGGTTGAGCCACGGCTCACCACTGGGTGCAAGACTGACAAATGAGCACATCTTAACAGAAAGCAAGCGAAGAACCTCAGAGTTCAGCACTGGACACTGCGACCCAGTGCCGAAACCCGGCCTTGCCTTCATTTGCGGCTACGTGGCACGGAGAGTCTGCTCTAAGCCCGGCCCAGCCTAGGAGCACTCCTATGTTCTGCAAAATAAACTGAAGATGCGTCCCCTAGGTTCATCACCTTCCAGACAGGATGGCTTTGGCTCAGTCCTGGAGGCTCCTGCCACAGTAGGTTGCCCTCTAGGCAAGGGTTAGCACACCGTGGATGGATCGTATGGAGAAGCAAAGCTGCTTACCTCGTAACCAAGAATGGACAAGAAGGGCCCAGGACCCCAGCATTCTCCCTGCCCCACTGTCTAAAGATCTGTCCTCCCACAGGGCCAACCTGGAGCCCACACCTCTGACTCCCAGGCCTGAGGGGGCATTCAACTCTCTTACACAGCACATTGCATTTGTTGTTACGATGGCCTGGGTAGCAGAGACAGCCACAGGACCGTTCAGGAAAGAGCGCAGAGCTAAGGACTGTGCTGAGTGACTCCGGGCTCCCTGCAGCACGCGCGCACGAGGTACTTCATTCAGCTTCAATATCCTGCTCCAGCTGTTTGCCACCAGTGGCAGGGAGCCCGGTCCCAGCTTCTGGGAAAGCAGCCTTGATGTACAACTCCACGCCCCGGTGCCTCACTGCAGCTGACACCGCATGAAGACTCCACACAGACGCGCGGCCAGGTTAAGGTTAGCATCTCGTGGAAGGTCAGAGCACACTGGGAGACGCTGCAACACCAACAGTTTATGCACGGCAGCAGCACGGGGTCTGGTTTCCAGGGCCCCCACGAATCCCTACCCTCTCAGCCCAAGTCCACACATGGCGCCTACTCCTCAAGAGGCCCTCTGAACTCTTACGGGAAGGCTTTTCTGCTGGTCACACACAGCCCAGCCCTTGGCTCACACGCAGGAGTCCTATGACCCTGAGCAGACGCTGGCTCTCACCAGCCCCCACATCGCTCCTGGGTGAGATAAGAAACCAGAAGGGAGCAATGACAGCACCAGGCTGGACTTACTCTGCGCCCACACAAAAATGGCTCCTCAGAAACTATCCCATCCCCAACACGGCTCGGAAGGAGCCGTTCTGATCACCATCGAACGATGTTAAACCAAGGCACCCAGAGTTCGCGTGACCTGCGAAGGTCATCGGGCTGGCGCGGTGCGGATGCCTCTGCCCCTTGGGTCCGCACCCCAGACTGAAGCAGCAGCCGAACAGTGTGTAGCTTCGGAGTCTTTTCTCCAGCTTTGCTCCCTGCTCCCAAAATATGACTGACAGTAATGTGATATTCTACTTCCTGAAGAGAAGAGGGGACCTGAGTCAGACACATCTTTGGTGTTCACAAGTGTTCAACACTACCCCCATACTGCTCTTCTTCCCAACATGCTGTTCAAGAATGTCATCAAACAAGGGCTCCCCCTCAGCACCCCATGCCCCATGGATGCCCATGGCTTGCACCCAGCATGTAGCAGACAGGAGTCCCAGCCATCACCAAATGGCCCTTGGCGGGGGTGGGGGGCGAGGCGGGGGAGGCTGCCCCTCTGCCCGTCTTCCGCCCACTAGGTGGGATAATCGGCGCGGAGGGCAGCCCCAGTTTTGCTGTGTACTAGGTTGACCTGCTCTCGGGTCGGGAAGCAGGTGCTGAGGGAGCCACATGCGCAAGACACCAAATCGCCCTCTCCTCCAGGGTCTCAGTCTGTCCCCACAGAAGGTATAGCTTTCTCGGCCACGCGTAACAAGCTGTGGATGGCCCCTCAGAGCCAGCAAGTAGGGATGACGGGGTCCTACAGCCATTACATCAGTGCATGACCAGAGAGGCCAAGGCCCCGGGTAAACCCCAGAGCCTCTCCCAGGCCCGCTCGGCCTCCCTCTGAGCCTCTCTTTGATGTCCACTCTGTCATGTCACTCTTTACTTGCCCCGATGACAAGGACCATGCAGAGTGAGAAGGCACCTAGGAGGGAGAAGACGAAGCCCCCATACAACACTGGAACCTTGCCAAGTACCAGCTGTACTGCATCCCTGGGTAGCCAGCCATTCTGAAACACACCACTGCAATCCTGCCCATCATAAGCCAAACCATGCGGCTGATCTGCCTCGAGACCCTGCCCAGCCCACCAGCTCCCAGACCCCAGCAGCCTGACAGTTTGTAGACACTCCGCCCCCACTCCCTGCAGCCTATGAGCCTCTGGATCCTTACCCAGCCACCCTACTTCTGCCTGCTAGCTGCAACACAACTCCAGCAGACCATTCTTACGTCCACAACACCACTAGGTGCAGGGTAGCTTCAGTGACAGTGTGGCCCAGCCTGAGGAGGGTGGCCTCCATGGAGTGGGAGCTGAGGCCGGGCGTGTGTGTGTGTGTGTGTGTGTGTGTGTGTGTGTGTGTAAATTACACTATTGATGGTGGGAGGGGCAATCACAAGAAGTAAGCAAGTTGTATGTGACTCAGAGCATGAGACCCTGTGGGACCCCTCTGCCTGCCAAACCCTCCTGACCCGCCCCCTCCAGCCCTTTCTGGGGCCCAGTAAGAGGACAAAGGAAGGAGAAACGTTGCCTGCAGAAGTCATGAAATACACTTGATGAAATAAAACTTCTAAATCAAGACTCTCAGCAAAAACAGTGAAAAAAAATTTTTTTTCTTTCCATGTGACCCTTCATTTCTACTCAGGACGTGCATAAACACATTCTCGGGTTCCAGCGCTGAGAAACTCTCTCCAAACACTGAATGCAGTGCTGCCCTGAGCAGGAAATGAGGAACAGCAAAAGGAATGTCACAGATTCCAGACGGATGGGACCAGCTGGGAGCTGGGCAGCCACACTGCTGTCTCAGATGTTGCCTGCAGGACTCCTGGGGGAACTGCTGCTGTATCACTGCAGCCCAGGAATAGCCAGGGGCCCATGTGGCCAGCACAGCTCAAAGGGGCTGGGTGTCCCGACTGGGCCTTCATTCATCCTCTGGCAAAGCCCAACCTGTCCCAGGGGTTTGTGCCAGCTCTGCTTGAAACAAGCTACGGGTAGAAACTGCTCATAAGCCATCCCAAGATTACTGTCAAAACTCAGGCAACTGTTTCCTGCTCCACATCAGCAGGCTGTGGCTCGTACCTGCCTGGGGACCCTGGTCATGTCTCACCTGTCCCAATTCAAGCTCCAGCATCTGTCCATGGTGTGCTTCACAAAGGATTCCAGTTTGCCCTATAGTCACCTGGGTCTCATTATGGCTGAGCACACAGTTTAGGAGACTGGGCCTTGGCTTCTGCCTGACAAAAGCCACCTAAGAGAATAGGTCAGAAACAAACAGAAGAAATGCCACACAGAAAGCTCAAAGTTGTGGGCCTACAAACATGAGTTTGCTACACAAATATAAAATGTGTAAAAATCCAAAACAGTTACGGGAAAAGATCTCATGGTGTGGGCGTGGAAGGACAGGTGCACCCTAGCACCAAAGTCACAGCATCAGGATGCAAGCTGTCTGAAGGGCCCTTGGACCCAGGTGACAAAGCCCCACCATGCAGCTGGCAGGGACAATATAGGACTTTGTGAAAATCAGGGCTACTTTAAACTCTGCAAATCTCGCAATGCCAGGACTGACCCGATCCTGTTATTAGGAATCCTGGAAAAAACAGAAGCCAACATAAAACCATGGTGAGAGTCCCAACCCTCATCACAACCACCACATGTGCATACTGGGGCATGTAGCTCTGCCCTGCAAGTGGCTCCAGGGTATGCACACACACACACGTGTGCAAATGAGATCCTAACCATATCACAAGAGGACACTTCAGAAGGAAGAGAACAGCACTTGCCCTAACCTGGATGCTGGCCTCGTGGGTGCAGATCAGTTCTCCCTCCCTACCTCACATCTCAGTAAGCTCCAGCGGTACCCAGTGCCAGACCTTCAGAGGTACACACAAGCCTAGGGCACAGGCCCAGCCCTTAGAACTCAGCCTCGCACAGTGGAGGAAATGCCCTATTGTGTGTCCTCAGGTCAACAGCTTTACAGACTGATGATCACCACTCAGAGAGAGCCTTGGCACTCAGGAATGGATGTCTCCAGTGCCCCTCCGGGCGTGAGGCCAGCAGCCTGCTTCCTTCTTCCTGTGCCCAGCCTAGGTCCGGGTCCAAGGGCTGGGTAGCAGAATTGCACTCTCTCTTCAGGGAGCCGGCTGAGGCTGCCTCACAGATGAAAATCTGGCACGAACTCTGAATCCAGCAGCAGTCTTGGAGATCAGCCATTGGGACGAAAGGTAGTGTCCTCTGCAGGCTCTGTGGTGGTTGAGATTTCCCAGAATTCCATGCTGCAGCAGTCTGCCTGCATCAAGGGCCTCAGGCCAGCTCAGCAAGGCTTCCCAAGAAGGCTAAGTATGCCATCTGCAGTGCTGAGGGTCTGGAATTCCCCAGCTCAGCCCTCACCCCAAAGGCCGTGGGAAAACCAGCCTCACCATAGCGCTCATCCCGACTCTAGACAAGAGTCCAGGCTGGCCAGGGCCTTTGGGGACTGCACACAGATGAATTTTCCGGAAGCGCCTCATGTTCCTGGACTAATGCTAATAGCCCTGTGCCCCAGTCTGACCCCAGCCTTGGAAAATCCCAAGTCAGCCAGAGCCAAAACAAAGTAGATGCCCAGGGCCCAGGGTCTTAAGACTAAGATAACCCCTAACACTGAAACTGAACTGTACCCCACCCACTTCCCGCTTGCCAAAGCCATGATCGCCAGACAGGCTTTCCTAGCACAAGGCAGCAGCCATCCAGCAGGAGAGAATGGCTCTTACCCCTCCTAAGAGGGTATGTAAGAGGGAAGACACCCGGGAAGCTGAGGCTGAGGGAGAGCATCTCCAGATGGCCATGTTTTATGATGTTGATCTGAAAGCTTCCACTGGACGAGCGGTACTCAGCTGGGACAGCCTTTGCAAATGTCCGCCCCCGACACTCAGCCCTCTGTAGTCTCTACTGCCTGGTGACACCAGCGCTGGTCATGGTGACAGTTTGGTTGTGCTCCACGGACTAGTCGCATGAAGGTTGCTTTTCAAATGTACTGGCGGGGGGTGGGGGGGAGGGCACCCACTAGGCCAGCCACTCCCATGTGGCGGGCAAGTCCACAAGGGCTGCTCCCTGCTAATCATGTAGACTCTAGACCCTGTGAAGGACCTTATCACAGAACAACTTAGTGAGAGGTTACCTCGCTCCTCGGAGCCTTGGATGGACAGGTTGTCAGGAGCACAACCACCCTCCACAGGTATCTGCGCGACCTCAGCTCCTCTACCAGCTTCAGAGCAGTGGCTGGCCCGGGGCAGCACCAAGGTGAACAGGCCCAGCTTCAAAGCAAAGCCCAGGAGTTAACTTGGAACCAGAAGAGGAGCCCTACTGTGAGCCCCACTCTCAGGTATGAAAATGAATTATTTTCTTAACAAGAAACCAAAGAGAAGACTGGTTAGCAGTCTTACACTACGAGAGGAGTTTGGCTGTTGAGAGGTCACTCCTTGTATCCTCTTCGCGGTGAGGAAAGACCAAAGTAGAACCCAAGGAAACAGAACTGGTCTCGCTCGGCCCACAACGGCCCAGAGCCGGCTTCCCTGGCCCCTCAGTGGACGTGCCGCCATACGATCACCCTTTCAACTAGCCTCTACTTTACTCTTTCCATTTGTTATTTGTTCGTTGAACTGCTGGCTGTGGGGCTGCGCAGAGAGACCCTCTCTACACCATCACCATCTGGCCAGGGCTGGAAAATTCCAGTTGTGTGAGTGGCCCCTCTTCTGCGCCAGCAGACTTGACAGGCACCTACAGGAGGCCAGCCATGACCCATGAGGTCAGCCATGACCCATGAGGTCCCTTCAGGTCCTGCATGCACATCTACACCACTCACTCATCTGGCGCCTTCCAGAAGCCAGACAGCACCTACAAGTCATATATCTGAATCCTGACATAACCTACCTGCATGTGCTCTCTGCCCACAGGGAGGCCTGTCTGCTCACCGTGCTGGGAACTCCAGCCAAATCATCTGTGCCCAAAGTCGTATGCACTACCAGCGGATACCTCACAGGCCCAGAGGCAGGGAGGGACACTGACATCCATGGGCCCATGGAATCCTCTCCTCAAGGGCAGGGTCAAGCCATCTCTCTTCAGACTGCAACCTCTACCCACAAATCAAGGTTCAGCTCTCTCCTATGCATGCATTGCTAAGGTGGAACTCTAATTTGGAATTCTAACCTCAGACTTATCCCCTTGCTCAGATTTACAGCTCCTCTCAGATCCCAGCCCTGTACCTACTACTGGTCAGTGAGTCTCAGACCTGCTCAGGCAGCACAGTCAACATGAACCAGTGCCCCTTTCGCCCTCCTGAACATCTACTACCTCCTATGGCCTAAGCTCCTCCCCAGGCCTCCACTAGCCATCAATCAAATCTAAGATCACAGAGGAAGTAAACAGCTTTGTGTGTGTGTGTGTGTATGTGTATATGTAGTATTTCTTCATGGACATCAATGTCATGAGGTTGTGAGAATTTAAAATGAATGAGGTAGGCTCAGGGGTTAAGCGCACTTGTGGCTCTTCCAGAAGACACCCCGGCAGGCAACACCTGGGATAGCAGGATGAAGCAGTCCGACCCTGAGCTTCCCAAGCTTCCACAGGTACAGCCTACATCTGCACATTAGCCCCAGGCAGTTAAAAATAGCATGGGCAGCTGAGCTGAGCTCGGTTAATGGAATACCCAAGTTAATTTTAGCATGAGAGAGCTTGAGAGAATCTAAAATCTCTCACGCCAAGGACCACATTTGGCCCATGTGGCATCTTCTTAAGCTCAGGCCCAGAAACTACTGTATCACAAAGGGTACTGCCATGACTGCCGTGGTTCTCTCTGAATCCAGCCTCGGCCAGCGCATGACAACTGTGTTAACCCATAAAGCACAACTGCCCCCTGCAGGTCCACAGCCTGCTGTGACCCACAGCAACCCTGGTGTCAACGCACCGTGGCCAGTAGAGATGGCAACTCTGCTCAGTGGGCTAACTGGAGTCCTGGGCTGTCAGCCCTTAGTCTAGGGCTTTGTCATCTGCTGCCTACTTATGGCTGACCCCCAGGCAAGCTCATACCCATTTGCCCCCATCTTGTACTTCTGCCCATCCTCATTTCCCTGACTCTTGATGATTCTGGTTAGATTTTGCCATCATCAGAAAGGCAAGGGAGAGCACTGACAGCAGGAAACCAGCCCTGGTCCATAGCAACCCAATCCTGCCAGACGGGAGGAGCCACCATCTGCATGCTCTGCTGGCCACTGCATTTCTCCAACTCTAGCCTCGGAGCAAGTCCACAGAGCCTCAGTGAGGACGCAGAGTGCCTGCTGTGATATCCAGGCAGGAAGAGTGGATCACCAGGAGTCCACCAGAGGAAAAGCAGGAAGCGGAACCTGGCTTCTGGGACCCCAGGGAGCTCAACAGAGACCTCAATGGAAAGAAGATGAACAAAGCCATAATACTGCAAGAGAACATTTCTGGTCTGGGAACGCAAAGCTGGAATTTTAAGTTTTTATTTAAATTTAAATAAACGGCAGGTGATAATTAGCTCTATGCACTCAACATTTTTATCTGACAGATGATAATTAGCTCTATGCACTCAACATTTTTATCAAGAGAGCACTTTTAAGAAAACAAGTAATAAATATTATGCAAAAGGAAAGCATGACTGGGAAGTAAAGCTGTATTGCAACCCTAGGGAACAGCAGGCCCAAAATAGCACTGCTGGGCAGATGAGCTCTGGCCACAGCTATTCGCCCAATCACCGGCCAGCGCAGACTCTAGAGAGCTGGGCTACACACTTCCTCAATACAGCAGCTTCAAGGAAGCGTGGGTCAGTCACATGTGATGGCTGAAGATGGCTGAAACAAAGCAGTAATTGTTACCAAAGATACTTAAGATTCTAAGTGCACGGAAGAACACATCCAAATAACCATGAGAATTTTAAATGGAGACGCAACAGCTTCTTCAAGACAGGACTTGAAACACTCTCTCTCTCTCTTTCTCTCTCTCTCTCTTTTATTAAGATACTTTCTTTCATGTGGCTTTTTCTTCTGTACAAGCGAAGTGTGGATGGAATGAGAAAGAGGAAGAAGAACAGAAATTCATTTCTGATGAAACCAAGTGCTATCTTATGCTCTAAAGCCAAGAAGCAGAGACCAAACCTCTTAACATCAGCCCCTTCCTTAAGTTCTTAGCAAGGACAGTGGTAATGGTGCTTATCTATATGCTGTTAGGGGTGACTGTCTCTCTTCCCTTCTCTGGAACTTCTCCGGGTGGGGGAGGGTGTCGACCAGGACAGATCACTGCCTCGTGCACTCCCACCGGATGCAGCCTACATGGACTCCTTTGCCTTATTCAGATGGGGAAATGGCTGTGACGAGAAAGAGGCTCATCTAGGTAGCCCTGTAAGTCACCAGCAGGCTTGCAGGAAGCCAATGTGCCTGGAGACAAGGCTCAGAGGAGTGACTGTGTGTGTGTGAGAGAGAAACAGAAAAAGAGAGAGAGTGAGAGAGAGACACACACACACAGAGACAGAGACAGACAGACATAGAGGGAGAGAGACAGATAGAGACAGAGAGACACAGAGAGAGACAGAGACAGAGAGACAGAGACCGGGAAACAGGGGCAGGACGGGTCAACACTTCTGCCCTGCAGTCAGTCAGCTACAGTGTCACAGCCTGTGACACCAGGGCAGATGTAAATCACAGAATGATCTGACCACAAACCGCGGACTGCAAAAGGAAACCCAGGAGCCCAGCACATCTTGCTGGGAGTCCTATTCTTCTGATGGGATTTCCCTGGGGACCCCAGTGGTATCAGACAAGAGCAGCTAAGCAACGCCAAACCCAGACCAGTTTGCCACAGCTGTTTCCTGGGCTCCAAGGGGCTAACCCAACACACCCGAATCTGTGCTCAGACATAGGCAGAATCTACATGCAGAGCTGTGTCCCCTGCACACCCCATCCAGAGAGGACTCAGATAAGCCCTCTTCACCAGCCCTGCAGGTAAGGACCTTTGAGAAAGATGATGGGGAAAGATGAGCCCCTGGAGAAAGCACATTTAGGGAGGAGGCAGTTGGACACCTCCACCCAACCTCACTGCCATCATCCTGGACATCTGAGCGCTGCCCAGCCTCCTCTGCAGTCAGAGGCATGAAGCCTCCAGTCACACCCTGATTCAAAGCGTAGCAGCAGAGGGGAGACCCGATGACTCATCCCGGGCGCTGCTCCTCTAGAGAAGACCCTACTCTGGCAGAGAGGGTGGGCTGTTGTCTTCGGCATCGGAGCCTTTTCTCTCGTCTTACTATGTCATTCTGGAAAAGAAATCCTCTTTGTTCTATTGGAACTCAAACCCTTCCCCTAGTGCGCGGCAGCTGGCGCTAGGACTGGAGCTAGGCACACTGTACTGAACAGGAAGGTTTTGAACCCTTGTTACTTGCTGACCTGAGGGCCTGGATTCTTCCCTAACAGTGTTCCACTACAAGTCACCCCCCTACTTGGGTAGAGGGGCATAGCACCCCTGGAGCCGGTGGACTCACTTGGTGAGACGATCATAGCTGAAGGAAACTGAGGCCAGTCACCTTCCACAAGTGGTCTTTGCCTTGCCCAGAGAGGACAGAAAGCAATCCCTGTCCTCGCACTGAAACCGACAGCAATTCCAGGCACAAAAGTGAGAGAAATCCCTGCCGTGCCCTCTGCTCCAGCCCAAGCGCCACATGCTTTCCGCAGTGCTTCTGAACCAAAGATCAAACTGTCTCGGCAATGATTCAAAATCAAAATAAAGCGGACAGGAAGCAACACGCTGATTGCGAGTAGCTGGCATTCTTCAGACGGCATCGAATGTCATCAACAACTGACACTCCACTGTGACTGTTGCCACCCACTAGGGGCCTTTTCACACGGGAACAGGCCGGTATGTGGAGCGCAGTTCAGAGGGGAAACACTACAGGAACAGCGCTAGGACCCAGAATTCCTTCCAAGAAAACTGGCCCTTGCCCAGTGCGTTAATGGCTTGATGTGTAACGGTCACTTCAGAAAACCAGTTAGGAAGTAGACTCACACATCATTCACAAGATTTAAGAGAAAAAAAAAAAAACTGGGAAAAGCAAATTCTCCAGGTTAAAAAATAAATAAAAATCAGGAAGTCCTCTCCAGATCACTCCAGTTCTACTTCACTCCCTGCCCCCAGTGTAGCTGCCAAAGTCTGGACCAGCCTAGTGCAGCCTGGATGCCAGGCCTGCAGGCCACAGCTCCCACGGCCAGTTCTCAATGAAAGGAGGGGGAGGTGCTGGCGGCTCATCACCACGCCTGCAGCGCGCAGACACACACACACAGCCGCGCTCAGGGCCTCGAAGCCTGCAGCCCCGCACAGCAGAAAGGGGGAAGGGGCGCCCCCTCCTTGGGAAGGAAGTTCCTGCGCCCAGCTGTGAAGGGGACACCCTGAGCCTGACACCGGCGGACCTGATCGCTGTAGCAGGAGCATCCAGGACGATCCGCGCCTGCTCGTGCATGTAAACTCAGGCGCCCGCAGCCCGGAGCGGTCCTGCGCACGCAGACACGCGCAGGCAGCCACGCGCGCACACGCACACAAACAGACGCCCCCTGATGCAGGTCCCGCCTCCCCCGCAGTGCCACGGAGAACCGGGCCGTCTGGACCGGGTAGCGCGAGGAGCTGGTCCAGCCGGGCCGGACAGGAGCAAGGGTCTGGGGAGCTGCCCACTCCACCGCGGTCCTCACCGATCTTGATCCTCACGCTCTGGAAGACCCGCAGCCCCTCTTCCTCCACCGCCATGCTGCTTGTCCACCTCGCCGACGCGCGAGGGCCCGGCAGCGCGGCCGCAGGAGGGGCACAAAACCGGCGGACGAGGCCGGCAGACGCAGCCGAGCGGCAGATGCCCCCGGAGCCCCGCGCGCTGCGGTCCGCGCTCTGCCCGGGTGCACCGCCTCGCGCACTTCCATTGGCAGAGCCCGGGGGCGGGGCGGTGGGCGCCTTCCTCTGCCAGGCTCCCGGTCTTCATTGGCTAAGGCTCTGCGTGGGGCGGGGCAGTATGACTCCGCCTACTGTCAAACACTGAGTCCCATTGGTCGGGGCTGTAAGGGGGCGGAGTCGGACTCTGAGGCGGGATCGGAAGGATCTCTCGGTGGAGTGCCCCAGAAGCGGTCCCTGTTCTCAGGGCCCCGGCTGGGCTGGTCTCCGGACCCGGGACAAAGAGTGGGTCGTGAGTACTGATCTGTGTTTTAACTGTCAGCTCCGTGAGACTGACTCTCACTTAAAACTTTAAAAGCTATATCCAAGCAAAAGGTATGAAAGGAAAAGATTTTTCTCTGGCCTCAGCTTCTGCACCTAAGAGAAGTGACACCTGCCGATCGCAAATAAGACGGTGATGCGTGGTGAGGTCCTGTGGACCCTGTGCCCAGCAGGCCGGGCCCTGCTTGCCCGCTGATGTGCCTTCAGCAACCTCCACAAGGACCTTGAGTTTAGCATCCCAGAACCTTCAAACCTGGTGCTTACTGGCAACTTGCTGGTATCCAACTTTGTTGGGTCTCTGCAACGAACGAACGACACTGTCAGGTCCTATCCGGATCCCTCCTCTAAGACAGAGTTTTTCCTGTAGCTGGGACAATAGCTCCAGGCCCCTCAGCTCCCTTAAAGGGGACACAGAAGTCTCTCGCACATACTTGGCCCAGGTGGGCGGGGAGTGGTGGCAGAGGAAGCCTCTGCAGTGGACTTGAAGGGGGCCCTCCTTCAGCAGTGAAAGCTGGGTGGGAGACCTGTGGAAAGAATACACTACCTTTGGGAGGTCTGAAACCCCTAATGGCATTGGCTGTGGCGTCAGGGGGCTAGATCACTGATAAAGGGGTGCCACAACACCCCCTTGGTGGCTCTCTGGTCAGCAACCAGAGAACAGAAATACAGTACACAGGCCAGAAAGGTATTGGAATTACAGAGAAACTGAAGGCTGGAGCGGCCAGAAGCCGTTTTGACAGTCAGGCTCTGACTGGGAGGAAGGGAGCCCCTCTTTTCAGCACGTGAAAAATCCTGAATTCCTGGGGTGGGAATTAGCTCAGTGGTAGAGAACTTGTCTAGCAAGCACATAGCTGGGCAAGGATGGAGTTGGGGGAGATGACACAGCATCACCAAAAGACTGTCTTAGGTTTCTAAAGTATGATAAAAAAGAAAGAAAAAGAAAGAAAGAAAGAAAGAAAGAAAGAAAGGAAGGAAGGAAGAAAGGAAGAAAGAAAGACCATGACCAAAAACAACTTGGGTACAACAACAACCACACACCTTTAATCCCAACACTCAGGAGGCAGAGGCAGGTGGGTCTCTGAGTTCAAGTCCAGCATGGTCTACAGAGTGACAACCAGGTCTACACGGAGGAACCCTGTCTAGGGGGTGGGGGGCACACCTGGGGGAGGAACAGTTTATTTGGCTTACACTTTCACATCACAGTCCATCATCAAAGAAAGTCAAGGTGGGAACCTGGATGCAAGAACTGAAGCAGAAGCCATTGAGGAACACTGCTTGCTGGCTTGCTCCTACTGGCTGTGGTCTACCTACTGGTCTCCTCCCTTTACTGGGTCAGCACCACGGGCTGGAGCCAGGCCTGAATGAAGGAGACAGTTGACCAATGGATCTTCCAAGCCATTGAGTACAGGACTCAGGAGTTGAGACGAGACAGATCTAGACCTGAAGGACTGAAGCAGAATGACTCGCTGAAAAGTCTCTGTCACCTACAGGAGGACTCAGCACACCAGCACATAGCCCACGCCGCTGGGACACCTTTCGAAGCTGTCAAAAAGTAGTATCCCCCATTTGGTGACGTAAGGCTGCCAGGTTGTCATGGCAGACAACAGACGGGTGCTACGTCCTCGGAGGCTCGGGGGGCTGATGATGTGCTATACACAGTGCCAAGGGCGTGCTAGAGAGGCCCTTGTGAGATGCTCGGGGCAGCTGTCCGTCGGACTAGACAAAGTAGGACAGAGCTGCGGCAAACTAGGCACCTGACAGCAGTGAGGACAGCGAGGAGATCCCGAGCTGACAGAGGAGAGGTGGCAACTAGCCATCAGTAATAAAGAGTGCATAGTGTCATCGTGACCGCCGAGACGGGAGACCCAAGAGATAGCTACTTGAGCAATACGTCCCTGGAGCAGGACTGGCTTAATGTATAAAACCAAAGTGAATCGAATATGGGAATCGAGAAGCTATGGAATGCTTTTCTCTCCAAAGAGCCCTCGTCCCATTTCCAGAGTGAGCTGAGTTCATACCTGCAGCCTGCTAAGGCGAGTCTGAATTCTGAGGATGACACCGTGTGTGTGTGTGTGTGTGTGTGTGTGTGTGTGTGTGTGTACACGCGTCTGCATGCACCGAGACTTCCCAAAGGCCTGCAGCTACCTAGCAGGGGTTTTACTTAGATCAGCAGTTCTCAACCTATGGGTCACAATAATGGGAAAACAATTTCTGATGGTCTTAGGAACTGAGACACCTCTCAGTAGCAAGATCATAGTTATGAAATAGCAATGAAAATAATTTTATGGATGGGGGTCACCACGACATAAGGAACTGCATTAAGGGGTCACGGCATTAGGAAAGTTGAGAACCACTGTCTCAGATATTTTCAGGATGGCTGGGCTTGTGGTCCCAAGGTCATTATTCCTCTATACAGTGCAAATTTGTGAAGCTAAAAAAAAAAGCTGTATAGGGCCGGCCCACAGCAGACCAGCCGAGCACTCGGCTTCATGAAGGCACCATGTCCCCTCATGCTGAGAGTGAAGTTTGTGTAGGCAACTTTAGAAGGAGTCAGAACACCCAGACAGGCCCTCAACATGTAGGCTCTGAGCTATCCCTGTTGGGAAGACCAATCAAGTATCAGAATAGAAGGTAAATGGTAGTAACACATCCCGGGACAGAGATCAAGGCTACCCCCTGGAGACCTAGGGGTCATTGTGACTCAGTAGACATGTTCCTGAGGAGCCAGATCCATTTTCAAGGGAACAATAGATCTCCACAGACTCAAGCCACAAGCCATTTTGCTGCAGCTCTGGTGCCAGGACAGATCTCCACTCCAGGCTTCCAGGAGCTGCCCGCCAAGGGGTCCCTCCTCTCCCTGCTATGGAGGGAACTGAAGTAGTCTGCAACCTCTTTGCACAGCTTGTTCCCACACATTTGCAGTCCTATTCTGCACCAGCTCAGCCTAATGCATGAGTTGACACTGTGGCTAGCAGAACGTTGACAGTTTTGGGGAGAGAGCCAGCCTTTGATAAGACATGCTCAGAGGGTCTGGAAGCAAGTTAGCAGAGCTGTGAAGGCCACTCTGAGGATTCCAGGTGTCCAGAACCCCCAGAAAGATCAGGAAATTCCTCATATACAAGGACAAACAATTGTGTCATACACTTCCCACTCTGTGCAGAAGGGCCCGAGGCCAGCAGGTTCATTGTGAAGTTGGAGTCACTTCTCCGGCCCATCTCTAGAAGGATACAGGAAGCTGAAAGTTTGAGGTGGGCACGGAAGAGAGCCCTGTAGAGAGCTCAGGCTATAAGGCAGATAACCCTGCCGTCCAACACATACTACCCTCGAGACCCAGGGAGAGAACTCAGGTGGTTCGTGGCTGAAAAGTCCGTGTGTAGCTCAGTTGGAGGAGCATAGACAGGTCTGAAGGGACCAGCCATAGGAAAGATGCATGATACTCAGCAAACATCCCTCGGTCCAGCTCAGCCCTGGTAGAGCAGTGTAGCCATAAGGCCATCATCACTTGGCCATCATGAGTTGAGATACCCACTAGGGAAGCCAGGCCCAGCTGCCATCCATCCTCGGCTCCAGGTGGCCCTGAGCAGGGCTTGGGCACAAGATACTGTGCCAGCTGGTGACACCAGGACTTATACCACATTGGACTGGATTTTGGTTTATTCCAAAGAGGACTGGAGGCTTCTGCCACCTAAACATCCCAGTTAACAGAGCACCCGTGCCTCAGGGACATATTCCTGAACCCCTTTACAAACGTGTCATCTTGTGTTCATCATCCTTGCCACATGACATCACTGAGGGGAAAACCTTATGCTACATACATATGTCACAAGACTCTCTGGAAAACCCCAGAATGGTCACGAAGGAGACCAGGTGTAGCTCCCGAGGCTGCCCTGATTACCATCTGTGGTGCTTAGCCAGACACTCAAGTCTGTCACGCACAGGGTAGACTCCCTTCCCCTTGTGAAGCACAGATACCTATGTAGTATGCCTAAGGGCCCCTCACCAAAGAACTGTGTGGACCTGGGTGTTGAGTAACAGTTTCCTTCAAGATTGAGACATTCCATCCTGCAGGGAAGCCCCTTAAGCATGAAGGTAAACAACTTAAAATAGCTTCAGGAAGTTCCTGAAACCCACCAGAGTCACTAGACTCCTCCCTGCCAGAGGAAGCAATAAAAGCTGAGAGTCCCTCTCAGAGGAGCAGAGCCAAGCTACAAAGGAGACTCTGAGACCAGACCAGCTGCCTGGAAGAAGCAGATACCAGCCGAGCTCTCTGGAAGAGCTTTAGACCAACTGAGGCACCTGGAAAGGACACTCTCCACCTGTTGAGCTGCCAGGCTGTGCAGTGAGCTCCAGGTTCCCAGCTTTGTGAGCCGTCACCCATGGTGGGGTGGACTTTGGTGATGTAGCTGTCTTAGAGTCATTTCTGCCCCTGTAAGTGACCCCTCCCTCACCCATAGTCCTGTAATTAACTCTAATAAAACTCATGGTTCACCAAGTTGGACTTCAGTGGTAGCTGTACTTTGGGGTGTTGTGGCTCCTTATCTGGGGTGAGTGGACCTGTGAGCGTTGCATCTCCCCAGGAAAGTTTGTCACACAACATCAGCCTCCCCAGTCTGTGTCCCAGACACCAAGCTGTGGAAGTGGCATGCAGGAAAATATTAAGCTCTAAAGGAACTCACCGAGAGGTGGCAATATGGAGCCTGCTTATTTCTTTTCCTTATAGCTTGCTGTTACTTTTTGTCCTCTGATAGAGTCTCCTTCCACTCCCCTCAAAAATATTTCTTGAGCAGTATGACGCCATCGGTAGCTACTTGGATCATGTGTTACTCATATCCGATCAATCTACTTTCCGATGATTTGAGGCAGCGCAAGATAAACGACCCCTCTAAGAGAGAGGATTTTAGGGGGATGCAGAAGTCAGTGTGATGTGAGCATGTGAGAAAAGCTGGTGCAATGAACACAAAGGTCAGCTCTGCGCCTCCCGAGAGCAGGGTTGAGGAGGGAAACGTAGAGATAGAGGCTCTTGCATGAACTATGTCTCTAATAAGGGCATGCGTGTAAACTTTGCAGGAAGGACAATATTTTGGTCAAAAAATTATTCAGTACGTCATTTAACAAGTTTGGGGGATATGCTTTCGATCTTAAATTGTCACTGGAGAGTTGGAACACAGTTACGTGCTCTGGGCCAAGTCAGTGTCCGGGTTTCTTGCATTGTTTCATGAAAAGCTGGAAAGAGCACGGGAAAGCCGCTTCTAGTACTCTTGTGGGCCATAGGGGAGACGGTGCAGAAATCGCAGAGGGTGAACCGTGGGCCACGGGATAGTCCTTTCCATATCATGGCTGCTGGGAGGCACATCTGAACACAGCTGGAGTGTCAGCACCACAGCCCTTCTTGGTGCCCCATGCCCTCTAGTAGAAAGGAGGCTGTGTGGGCTGGTGGCGGCGGTGCTCCTCGATCTCTTCACAGTCAGGCCGAGGACTCTGCCGAGAAGTATAAAAGGAGGTGGTGAGCCCCCTCCCCTGCGTCGGGCAGCAGAGTCAGCGTGCGTTCCCCAGTTTTCTCTTGCCGGGGCCTCAAACGTCCTACGGACACCGTGAATACAGAGCAGCCCGGATCCCTCATGGCCGTCCCTGATGACGGAATGGCCTTACCTGCTCCAAGTGCAGCTGCAGCTGTGGATGTCTGTACATGTGAGGAACAAGTTTCTGTGGTACAGAGCGTTAAAGCACAGACGTTACCAGCATAGCAGGCCCCACCCCACTGAGAGAAACCTTGACTGTTTACACAAGCCAGCACCTTTACCTGGAGCTAATAGGAGTAGAACCAGTATTGAGGAGACCCCTATGGGATATTGTGCCCTGTCTCTATGGTGACCACAAAACATTCTCTCAGGATAACCAGATGGTTTTCATATTAATGAAATTAGCTTGATATTTTTACCCTAATTAGACAAGGAACTTTTGAAGTTGCTGAAAAGAGCAGTTCACTAGACCTTATGTCTTACCTCCTTAACAACAGCAGGGAAGTATGTATTTTTATCGCATTAAAAATCTCCTTGAAATTACCCAAAGGAGTTTACAATGAATGACAGAGGCCAAGACAGGAACTTGCTGTCAGAACCCCGCACAGTCTTAAAGCAGCACGAGGACTCCAGAGCTGTAGGAAGTCCTGCATAGGCCAACAGGTGTTTCCTGTCCAATGTGCCAGAGACACAATAATAAATGCAGGGAACGTCCAAAACTGTTGCTGGATGCTGTTAAATCAAGGAAAATAGATGCTATCAATGGTCAGTCAAGGGGACCAGCTAAACAGTAAAAAATTCTACATGGGTAAAAATCCATCTGTGTGTCTACCACTTTGGTGCAGAGTTCTTACTTCTCCTGTTTCTTTGAAGGCTTTATATGTGTTCATATACAGGTAGCTCTTTTGGCAACTTGTTTGTTTATCAAATCTCTTCTAAGCACTTGGCTGTGTTGAGGACCTGTCAGCCTGTGAGACATCAGAGACACCGAGGCAGGCCCAGCCCAGTGCTTGCTCCCTGTGTGGTTCCCTGGGTGCTAGTGAGCTTGCCCTCCTCAGAGGGACAGGAGACATGCAGAGAGAGGCTAGAGAGATTCAAAGAGACACCCTGCGAATAGCCACACTGGCCACCAATGGAAGCCCAAGTTCTTACAGGAAATCGCTCTGAGCGGACTAGGGACATAGCCACACCATGCTCAGGCCTGGCACACCACTTCCTCTCCCTCGAACTTGGCTGCTCTGCCACTCCATAGAGAGTTGAGGGTGGGCTGGCTGAGGAGGGCACACCCCTCAGACCTCACTCTTTGGGAACAAGTGATGAAGAGTGTGAGGCTCCCAGTAGGGGCAGCTACGGGGTACGTCTGGAGCAGACACAGCAGGGCATTGACACATTCTGCTTCCCCCTCAGAGTTACAGCCCTCGGCTCTGAGAAGCGATGGAAAGTCATTGTCTCCCCACAGTCTGTACACACCACTCCAATTTCTTCGTCTTCCAATTGGAGGTGAGCATTCCTCTTCTCCCAGGCTATCCCCAAATCTCTGACAGAGCCCAGACTGTAAGACAAGCACTAGACCAGCAGTTCTCAACCTGTGGGTCGGGGCCCCTTCACAGCGGTCACCTAAGGCCATCTGCATATCAGATGCTCTTATTGCTGTTCATAACAGTAGCAAAATTACAGTTACGATATGGTAGGGAGTCACCACAACATGAGGAACTGTATTAAAGGGTTGCAGCATTAGGAAGGCTGCAAACCACTGTAGACCATGGTGTGAGCACCTGGGCCAGTGCTGGCTGTTTTCCCTGAGAGCCCAGAGTGGCTTCTCATCCCTGATGCTGCCATGCGTGGAGCTGGCGGGTTTATAAGTCTCACACCAGGCCACAGGGAGAGGCGAGTGAACAGGTTTCAGGTCCCCAGAGCAGTGCTTTCCTGTCAGACTAAGCCTCCTTCCGTGGACAGCAAAGGCCCTGAGTGAACCCAGCACCCCCTGCTTTGCCAGTTGTGCTAGGAAGATGGCTAGAACCTCACACCCTCAAACCACAGGCCCCCCATGTCTCCCATCTACAGGGAGAAATTGTTCTTTAAGAGACGTTAGGTAGGCAAAACAGGGCTAAATGCAAAACTGGAAGTGTGACCTTAGACCTCTCCTTCAGCGGGCATGTGCCCAGGAGACAGTGGGAAGCACGTGAGGACACTGCCGGTCAGGCCAAGGCTCAGGGCGATTCCAAGAAAGCTCAAAACATTCCGTTTGGTGCAGAGTCTCCAAGACAGCCCCTGTGTGTCCGTGTGCACAGCGCTCTCCAGTGACATCGCTACCGAGATGGAGGCCCAGATGGCCTCAGAGCTGGTGAAAGAGGAAGCTTTGGCTGATAAACAATAGAGGAGACCCTTGATGTCAGGAGATGCCCTGCATTTTGTCAGGAATCCACAAACACGCTAGAACTGCATTAGCCTAGATACATATGTTCACATGTGCATGCTCACATACTCTATCACCACACACGTTTACACGCGCTTTCACACGTTTGCACAGTCAGCACATACACACTTGCACAGGCTTACACCCATGTGGTCCTCTCCTCAGTACATACATGCCAAAACTTACCTGCTCACATACTCAGTACACGCATACTCATATGCATATGCTCAACACACACATGCTAACATGCTCACACACATACTTAGTTCCTACACGTGTACGCGTTCATATACTCCACACACACACATGCTCACAATTCACATACATGTGGGGCAAGGCACCCTCAATGGGCCATTAGCCGCTCCAATACCAGGGGCAATTTCAACACTGTGGCTTTGCAAGCTGTTACCCCTGGAAGACAATGGGAGATGTTCCACAGGATCTCTGTTCTGTACCTACATTTGAACCCACATTTTTCACAGACTAGAATGCTTAGAGCAAAGGGTGACATGGAGGCAACTCTCACCCCACTGTCAGTCTCCCCTTCTTACTGCAGCTCCAGAAACCGAGCTCTCTCAGTAGGAACCCAGACCTCCTCTGCACAGGAAGGGTGTGACCCGTGTTTACTCACCTTGCAGGGCACAGCCCTCTGTAGAGCCAGCCCTTGATGTTGGGGGAGGGAGGCTGAGGTCAGGAGGTAGCTCGAGGACTGTGAGTGGCATCTGCCCTTGTGACTTGACTGCAGAGGACTCCCTGCAGGTGGAACCCAGTGAGGACACAGCTAGAGGGATTCAGGCCAGGGATCCCCCCGGCATGGCCCAGCCTGGGTCCCCACTGCATGTCGCCGTCCCATCTTTCTCTTCCTTTTCCAGAACTTTCTGATTGTAGGGCGTTGTGAGCCATGGCTTTAGCACTGAGTCACACTGCTGTGTGGGACTGGTCCACAGAAGTGAGTACGCCAGTCTCCTGACCCAGCCATGGGAGGAGAGGAGCTGGATGTTTCCATTCCAGAATGATTCAGAATGCTCAAGGACCTCAAGGCTGGTGATGGAGTGAAGTCACAGCTCAGCACGCTCAGCAGTGAGTGGCTCCTGTAGTTTAATGATTTTCCTCGTATTCTAGCTTTGTTGGTAATCTGCTTTAATTTTTTAAAGATATTTATTTCCTGAGTGTTTGCCTATATGTGTGTTTGTGCACTATTTGCTTGCAATGCCCAAAGAATCCAGAAAAGGGCCTTGGATCGCCTAGAACTGGGATTACAGGTATTCACAGCTGCTGTGTAGGTGCTGGGAATGGAACCCGGGTCCTCTGGATGCACAGCCAAGTGCTCAGAACTGTTGAGCCATCTCCCTGGTCTCCGGTTTATTTAATTTTTAAACAGTGCTTTCAAGACTTGATTGTGAATCCCTGGCGTGCCGAAGGTTCATGCTCATGAGAGACTATCTTTAAGTTGTTGGGAATTCTGTGAGCAGATGGCTAAATGGAGCCATTATTTTAAAGTTGAATTGTGTTCTCTTGAGGAGCCTTAGAATTACACAACTTGTGTTCTGTGGACGCCCGCCTCGCCTGCAAGGAAGACGCCGCACACAGGATTCTTCTGGTTCACGCTTTATTGAGGACAGCAGTTCAATTAAGTGTTGAGAGCAAAAGACCCTGATTGCAAATATATTGCTTATATAGAGCATAGGGCTACGTGACCGTCAATGATTGGATACTCGTCCAGACCCTCATTAGCATGGAGGGAGGCGGCAAGGACTGCTCACCTGCGCCTGCGCTGTAACTTGTTTACTCCAAATGCGAGCAAGAAGAACCCGGAAGCAGGAAACCGGCGCCATCTTGTAATGGCGTTTCAACTCGGCTCCCAACATCTCCCCCTTTTATATTAAATTGAGGACAAAGGAACATGCTAAGTCACCGATCAACCCCCTCCATCTACGGAGGTGAGGATCAAGGAAGTTAAGCATGTCCTAAATACCCAGGTTACCTTATCTCGTGCAATGAGGAGAACCTCTGAGATGTGCAAAGGCTAACCTTGGGTCGAATAAGGGATATGCCTATTCTTGGTGCAATGGAAGCAAGTCCTCAAGGTACAAAGGCCACATGCCCTAAATTGTCTAGAAGGGAAACGTGGTGGAGATGAACTTCTGTCGCATTGGTTCCGACAACATACAGCTCAACAATCAAAAGGAGGGTTGGATATTACATACCAACCATCGACCTAACGATAGCCTATTGTTTAAGCGTTGCTAACCAGGCTGCAGGGGAATGTCCCACATCAAGGGCAGCAAATGCTTGAATAATCATCGCTGTCTCTGTCTATACATTTGACAAAGGCACCAAAAGCATACAAATACAGAAGCAATCATCACAAAATATATGTGCCATTAGCATAATCCTCATCGCTATCGCCTCCTATCCAATCATCTTCATTTACCCAAACTGCACCAGAGTTGGAAAGTTGTATGCAACCAGTTTCATCAACCAAAGTGAAACAGAGTGTTCCATTTAGGGGGGGTGTACGATTTTCCCCTATACCACTATTTTGAGAGTCATAAAGCAAATAGGCAAGATCAAGACTAGAGTTCGTAGCAAAGAAGCGTGGGAAAACTTGAGCATCATGCATCACTGGCATTGGTATGGGGAGTGTTGTTAGTATTCCCCATCGTTGTTCTGTGCGTATCGGGGGCCACTTTATCAGGATCATCTGTAGAGCCAGTAGCGTTTTCAAGATCCTCATCCTGTTCTTGATCTTCTAAGGGCTGTTTCACCGTTCTCGTCAGACGAGCAGGCACCCAAATGGGGTTTTCTTGGTCCTCTCAGAAAGAGTCTGGATCCACTTTCATCGCGCGCTCCAGTTCTGAATCCTCCTGAAAACAGGGGTCTTCGCCGGTGCTCAGCTGATGGTCAGGTTCCCGGGTTTCGGCACCAAATGTGGACGCCCACCTCGCCTGCAAGGAAGACGCCGCACACAGGATTCTTCTGGTTCACGCTTTATTGAGGACAGCAGTTCAATTAAGTGTTGAGAGTAAAAGACCTTGATTGCAAATATATTGCTTATATAGAGCATAGGGCTACGTGACCGTCAATGATTGGATACTCGTCCAGACCCTCATTAGCATGGAGGGAGGCGGCAAGGACTGCTCACCTGCGCCTGCGCTGTAACTTGTTTACTCCAAATGTGAGCAAGAAGAACCCGGAAGCAGGAAACTGGCGCCATCTTGTAATGGCGTTTCAACTCGGCTCCCAACAGTGTTCTTGAGGCCACTGACATCGACTGTGGCAGAATGCTGTGGGTGCAGCAGCCGCATGCTCCTCCCAGTGTGCCCTGCTCCACCCGGGTCTCGGAACCTTTCCTCATCCACTTAGAGTCTAATACCTGTGGGCAGCCCTGTGGACACACATGTGGACAGAAGAGCCTCGATCTCCTAGGACGTCTTAAGTGAGGGCCCTAAGATGCAGCCTGGACGTGCAGGTTTAGAGTTGGAAGGTCGTTCCCATCCTGTCCTAAGACAAGATGTGTGCAAGAGAAGCCTGTGTTCTCCTGCATGCTCCCATGGGCCCCCGCGCTCCCGTGGGCCCCGTGCACTCTGGTGGGCTCCCGTGCGCTCCTGTGAGTTCCAGTGTGCCTCCCTCCCCCGTGCTCCTGTGGGCCCCTGTGGGGCCCTGTGGGGAGGCAGGATGAGACTCTGGTGCTGTTTTGCTGGTTAGACAGTTTTACTGTGGGGCCTGATCTGCTGGGGCATCTTCATGCCTAAGCCTCAAGCTCTTTTGTTTGTCCCTTTCAAACACACCAAAGAAATTTCTGGGAGGAGGGGGCGCTGAGCGGGGGCACAGGAGCGGGAAGGGGAGGGAAGAGACCCTGTTGGAAGGCTGCCCCAGCCACCTCTTCTTGAGAAGCACGCCTGCTGTCTAGGGCACTCTCCCTGTGGGAGGCGCTGTCCCTCCCAGTACGCTTTGGTGAGTGAGCAAGCTTCTTGTGTTTTAACACTTGCTACCCCTTCTCGTATGAGAGAATTCTGTATGACCCCAGGCATGTAGGTATGTGAAACAGATGCCCAAATCAAACAGACTGACAGTAAATCATAAAGAAATTTATCTTGAAATAGTTCTTTGGTATACAATTAATGTTATCGATTTTTAAAAGACAAGAAACAAATCTGAATGCTAACGAGATGGCTGTGCCCCTTTATTTTTACAGAGGGAATTAAACCTTGGCTGAATATTTGAGACAGCAGGGGTAGAGCACTGTTAGTGTCTTTCGGAGTTGATAAATGTTTTGGTCTTAGAACCATCGGTGCTGAGGGCATTACTTTGCATAAATATATAGTACAAAATGGCAGAAATGTGTTTAGAACCATTTCAGAAATTGTTAAAAATTTTGTCCTAATCCCAGATCAAAATTCATTGCGTGATGTTTTTATGAATTTCAGGTCAGCAGCTCAAATGGGAATCTTTTAAGATTTACTTTTATTACTTTTTAACTACATAGGCATGTGTCTGTGTGCGGGTCTGTGCATGCTGAGAGTTAGTGTGCACAGATCTTATAGTCCAGCAGTTCTCAACCTGTGGGCCGTGACCCCTTCCAGGGTCAAATGACCCTTTCACAGGGGTCACCTAAGATCATCTGCATATCAGATATTTACACTGCAATTCACAACAGTAACAAACTTACAGTTATGAATTAGAAACAGAAATAATTTTATGGTTGGAGTCACCTCAACATGAGGAGCTGTATTTAAGGGTCACAGCATTAGGAAGGTCGAGAACCACCAGGTTAGAGTTACAGATGACTGCGAGCTGTCCTCTGTGGGTGCTATAGGAACTGAACCAGGTCCTCTGCAAGAGCAGCACACGCTCTCAGTCTCTGACCCATCTCTCCCACCTCCTCGAGTATTTTCATTGTTTGAGACAGGGTTTCACTATGTAGTCCTGGTTAACCTGGAACTCAATATGTAGACCAGGCTGGTCTCAAACTCATGGTGATCCACCTCCCTCTGCCTTCATAGGGCTAGGATTAAGGGCATGAGCTGCCACAGTGGGCCTAAGCAGCTCTTCTTTTAAACTTATTTGGTGCGTGTGTGTGTGCGTGTGTGTGTGTGCGCGTGTGTGTGTGTGTGTGTGTGTGCGTGTGCCTACATGTATATGTGTGCACCATGTGCATGCAGTGCCCAGGAAAGCCAGAAGAGGATGTCAGTCCCCTGCAACTGAAGTTACAGACAGTTGTCAGCCACCATATGGGTGCCAAGAATCAAATCCGGATCCTGTGAAAAGCAGCAAGTGCTTCTAACCACCAAGTCATCTCTCCATCCCTAGGAAATGGCAGTTTTTAAAATCAAACATTCTAACAGAACACAGTCCAAAAATGTACTAATTTGATACATGGTGAGGAACGGCACTGGGGAGATATCGAGCCGTTCTCCATAACCAGACCGTTATGTTCCTGTATGAGCAAGAATTGTTGGATGCACAGTGAGGACACGGCAGCAGCCTAGATGCTGAGCTGCTGTGTTTCAAGCCGTGTTTGTCGACGTTGCATGGCATGGTGGGATGCTCAGTGCACAGCGCTGTGCGTTCAGAACCAAGGCTGCAGTTAAGTCACACAATGTGATACCAGCAAGCGCAAACAGAAAACGCCTCCGGTCTGTTGCATGTTTGATTTTGGATTGAATTTTTGTCGCTATATGTTTAGAAACCTTTTACTGTGGCCACAACTCCACATTCAGTTTCAGGTCATAGTTTACCGTTCAGGAAGCTGAGCCCCAGACCACCCCAACAAGGGCACTGAGAGGTGCCAGAGGCCTGGGATCCGCTGCTTACCTCCTCACCTTTCACGGGGTGGAGGTAAGTACAGCCTGATCCTATCTTACAGTTCTCCACAAGTCTACCTGGGCTGAGTAAGGGCTGACCAACAGTGGCCCTTTCCTCTTGGAAAAGTGTGGCCACAGCTCTGACACGCTCTTGGCCTAGTCACTGGGCACTCACCTGTCTTTCTTGCCCAGTTGTCTACAGAGCTTGAGTTGGCCCACAGTAAGTCGTATACTACGAACATACTCATGTTGAAGATTCTTCAGACTGATTGGTTGATTGGAACTTGGCCATTGTGGAGAATTGGAAGGTTGCAGAGCTACAGCCAGAATTCTTTGGGGCTATCATTAGTTCCCCTTAATAGCTATTTGGGGCTCCCCTCTATGTCTGATATCCTTTCAACTATCAAGTTATAGCATCAGAATGTTTGATTTAGCAGCCCACTAGCTCCCACTAGCTCACAGGCTCAGGATGTCATCAGTCATCCGAGGCCTCCGGCGGAAGTGTCCTGCTTTGCCATAACTTACCTACCTGGTGCCCCCACCGGTGTGTTTATCAATTGCCTTCATTTATGACTTTTATTCTACAACCATTAAAAACTTTGCATAGCCTCTTCCTCAGTAGAACCTGTCATTTAGAGCAACCTATATCAATTTTCCTGTACCATGGTTACTCATATTTGGCTTAGAATTAAACTGCTCTTATTTCCTTTTGAGCAAGAGCTATGCTTTGTGTCCACAAGATGAGCAACTTGATCCAGCCAGGACAGAAGGATGGAAAGACAGCCAGAGAGGAGGACCCAAGGAAAAGCTAGGCCTTGGGCTAAATGCCATGCTTAAGTGCTGACAGCAGCAAAAGGCTTCAGGGGTCAGCTGGATCTCCATAACTTCTGCTAAGTTCAGACTCACATCATAATGGACCCATAAATGTAGCACAGGCAATGTAACCCCCCTGTGAAGACCCTGGACTGTCCCCACTTATACAAATGGATGCTCTTTCCATTTGTTTGGATGAGCTCGTGCTGTTCTTCCAGACTCCCCTCCCCTCCCCCTCTTACAGTTCCAGACCTACTTGGCTCTTTGGTATTCCTGCAGCAGAGTAGACTCTCTCCAGCCCAAGGCCTTTGTCATTCACAGCTGTCTCTGTGAGTGATGTCCCCAGGTAACTGTGCATCAATCTCTCTTTTCCACTGGGACTTGGCTGCTACGATCTCTGTCAAAGAGGTTTTATTGACAACTGACACCACCTTGTCCATGTTATTCCTTTGCCCTCCGATGCGTTTCACTGCCCGACCTCTTTTGTGCTATGGTGTGTGTGTGTCTCTAAGCTTAGTGGAGTGAAGATAACTATTTTCTAGTCATAAAATACTTTGTTGTAGAAACCACTTATCTCATTCAGGCTATGGATTCCTTCCAGTCTGAGTCCAACCGACACTAGTAAAATGGCAGGGCTGGTAGGTAGGGCCGAAGACCAACGCCAGTGACTGCCATGCAGGTAGGTAGTCAGGCCACCTCTCGGTGTGGTTAGGAGGTCTTCAGTGTCAGAAGAGACATCTTCCCTCCACTGATCAAACATCAAACCCTTCATTTGCTTGGTTTGTTTGTTTGTGTTTCAACTTCAAACACTATGGTGTTTCAACCACAGAGAACGCACTTCTGAGGACAGAATGGGCTGAAATCTAGGAATGTTGATCCTGGCCTGCAGAGCAACCAGAGCCGAGACACGGTGCAGCATCCACTGCGCCTGCAGCCCTGGTTCCTCACTTCCTGCTCCCCTCCAGTGCAGAGCCCCTTGACCTAGAGAGGCAGCTTCACAGGACGTGCTGGCAAGCTGTCCACATGTGCGTGTAGCTTGTCTCAGAGCTCACCATGCCACTGTTCCTAAAGAACAAAGAAACTAGAGCTTGGTGCAATGGCTCACTTGGTACCTTGGAGGCTGAAGAGGGAGGACTGCCACATGCTCGAGGCCATTCTGGGCTGTATGTTGAATCCCAAGCATGGCTGGACTGTAGGACAGGACTCTGTTTCAAGAACAAGAGTGAGACAGAGACACACAGAAAGAGTATGTTGCTGGTCACACACATATACATACATACATACTACATACACATACATACATACTACATACACATACATACATACTATATATACATACATAGATACTACATATACATACATACAAACATACATACTACATACGTACATACCCCTGTTACCTCTGTTGGAAGGAAGCATGTCAGAGAGCTTCATGTGGCCAGTCCTGCACCACTTCTGCCCAGCACGGAGCATCTCTAGCAATGCCTGATTTCATCAACTTCTACCCCCAACCCCCAGAAGCCAAATGCTTGGTCTTAGTCCTGCTGGCCAGAGCCTGCTGTTCTTTTTAATTACACACTGCTGCACTCCAGTGAGTTGGAGCTGATTGCTGCCGACAGGCCATCTGGCCTCTGGTCCTTGTGAAGGATCACACCTTGGTGACCATGTCCACCGCTGAGTCCAGTCTGGCATTTTAACAGCAGTGAGCCTGTGTCACCTGCTGGAAGAAAGGACAAAGACCTCCAGGTCATACTCTACGCAGGTGCTTTCCAAGCCCTGAGCCCACCGGTTAGGATTCTGGCAGAAGAGTGGGAAGTTGAGGGGTATTCGGAGGGATGCTGGATGCTGGACAGAGGCTGGGTACAGGGCACTGCAGCAATGACAGCCCTCCCGGATGGACCTGGGCCTGAGGAGCCGCTTCTTAGCCCTCATCTATGTCTGCTGTGTTATCACCACCCAATCACATAGACAGATAACTGGATTGGCAGAAGACTGCTCAGCAGGTAGGTCGAGTCACGACTGTGCTTAGTTGTCACGTTCAAGGGATGGTTTTTGGTTGTTTCTAGGATGGAATGACCAGAATCCTCCAGATATTGAGGGAGTTAGTGGAATGTGAGACTTTTAGTTCTAAAATGTGAGCAGCCCTGAGTAAGTCACCTGAAATCACACCTGCAGCCTGAAGTCCTTGATCCCAAAGAGAAGCTGAACTTCTAGCATGCATCGAGCAGAAATCCTGGTTTCGTTTGTTTGCTGCTTTGTTGTCTTCATTCTCCCTTCATTTTTTTCATGCATTTTTTTCATACAATATATTTGGATCCTATTCCTTCCCTTAATCTCCTCCCAGATCCTCCCCACCTCTCTACCTGTCCAGATTCATGTGTCTTCCCCCCCCCACCTCAAGAATCTGGAGCAATTTGTAGTGATGTATGTGTGATTCTATGGTTCATACCTACTTCCTCCAATAAACTATTAATCGCATGAGAAAAAAAAACCCACAAAATAAGAATCAAAACAAGACAAAAATACCATAATGAAACAAAAAGCACACTTGCACACACATATAACACACTGGCATCCATTCTGTGTTAGCCAACTGTTGCTGGAGTAGGTTGATTTACCCAGTGACACTCCATCGGAGAAAGCGAATGGTACTCCCTTTCCCAGCAGCTATCAATTGCAAATAACTTCTGGGTTGGGAGTGGGATTTTGTGTCCACTCCCCTTCTCAGTGCTGGGATTTTGCCAGGTTTGAACACGAGCAGGCCTGCGCATGTCGTCACAGTCCCTGTGAGTTCGTATGTGTATAAGTGCTGTTGTGTCAGGAAGATGCTGTTTCCATGGAATCATCCAGGGCCGCTGGCTCTGACAACCTTTCCGTCTCCTTCCTGAATAGATCCCTGAGTGGTAATACATTCCGTGAGAAATACATTCCATCTAGGCTGGGTGCTCCAAAGCCTCACTCGCACATTGCACGTTGGCCAGTTGTGTGTCCCTGCATTAACTCTATCTACTGCAAGAAGAAGCTTCTCTGATGAACAATACACTGATCTACAGGTATAGCAATATGTCATTAGTCGTCACTGTATTGCTATGTTCCGTTAGCAAGATAATAGTAGTAGATTTTTCCCTAGGTCCCATAGCCTGTCTAACTTCAGGTTCATGGACTTTGGCAGTGTCAGATACAGGTTTCATCTCATAGAGGAGGCCTTAAATCCAATTTTTTAAAAAAGTGGTTGGTTACTCCCCTAACATTTGTACCAGTAGATCTTGCAGGCAGGTCAGTGTCGTAGGTCACACAGAGGTCCTGTTTTGAGAAGAATAACAAAGGGACCCTCACAGAGTAAGTCCTGGCACTTGAATTAATTTTTAAGAGAATTCTTTTCTTCATTAAAGAGGATTTAAAAAAAATACAGAGTCTCTCTCTGTAGCACGAGCTGGACTCAAATTCTTCATCCTCCTGCCTCAGCCTCTCAAGTGCTGGGATGACAGGCATGCAGCATCATGCTAGCTTACACAAGTACGTTTAAGGGGGCAGCCATTTAAATAGAAAATAAAAGACAGAGGAAAAAATCTTAAAGGAACCATTCTGCTTCCAAGTTACAGGTTAATTTTATATATTACACTTCTATAGATCTAAGCTTAAGACTTTACAGCAGATCATGTTCTTGTTCTACCAACAACAGAGCCACGTCTATTCCACAAGTTCGTGCGCTGGACAGCGTTGGCTTTATTCGTGAACTTTTGAAACAAAATCCCTTAATTGGTTACATAGGTAACAATCCAACAACCCCGTGTGGATGCCCAGCGCCTGTGGCGTCTCTTGAGGTCCTGAGTCTGGGCAGCCTGCAGAGACCTCACAGAACAGGAGACAGGTCCCTCCATCGCCTTCCTCAGGTAAACCAAGATACTTCCCCACCTCCCCCGGCCCCGGGTGGCTGAAGGCTCTGCAGCAAGAGGGCAAAGCTCAACATTCAAGCACCTAAAGGAAGTGCCTGGGGTGTTCCAGAAGAGGAAGACAAAGATGGTACAAAACTAAGGATTTAGGGAACCCGCTGGGTATCTGAGCAAACTGCAAGAAGAGATTGTGAAGGGTGCATCATGGGAAGCAGAACTGTGTATTGAAGGCCTGGGTTCCAACGCAGCCACGGACACACACACACAAGCTTTTCCTCCTGTCTTGGCTTCCCTAGACGGTGGGCTATAACCTGTAAATTTAAACTAATCCCTTCCTTCTCCGAGTTGGTTTTGGTCAGTGTTTATCAGAGCAACGACGACGACGACAACAAACGGAACAGTCTCTGCAAGCTCATCTGTTGGCCCGCACCGCCCTCCCATCGGTTCCGTCGTGTATCACCGGGGCCGTCTGTGACCTAATCTCATCCAGAGAACAGTACGGGACTGCTTGACGTGTTCCCACGGTTACTCGTTATGTCTCTTGGTCACCTGCGGCTGTTTCTCCCGCCTCAAGACTAAACGTGCGGGCACGATGATGCAGAAAGCTGCCGAGAAAGCGCGAGTGCTGTAGTAAGCGAATGAGGCCAGAAAACTCCGTAGCGGTGACTCTGCGGAGACGGCAGTCTCGCATGCGCAGTGTCACAGGTGATGGAAATAAACCCACGGTCGCCTGAGGCTGGGAATAGTCAGGAAACGTCGCCTGCGAGAGAAAGCAGGGGTTAATGTGGGTAACGGAAGGCTCTATATTGTGAGTATTCGGGTAATTTTACAGAAAAGCATGTGCTATTTCACGTCAGCAGGGAGTTGAGCTCACCGACAGCACACATGGCAGGATGGCTGAGGTTGCCCTCGGCTTGGCCATCAGATCTTGCGCCACAGTTTCTTGTCGTGGTTGCTTTTCTTCAAAGGATTTCACAGTGAGTCTGCCCCTTTGTTGGCTGTGCCTCGTGGGGAGGTGACATCTTTGTTTCAGGGGTGTGTGTGGCTGGTTTTCTCTCCTTTCCTGGGTGTCTCTGCCTCTGCACCTGTTACGCTTTGTTTCTTCTTTCGTTTTAACTTTTTAACTTATTTCTTGAGATCATAATATAGTTACATAATTCCCCCTTCCCTTTCCTCCATCCAAACCCTTGCATGCACCTGCCCTTGCTCTCTTTTAAATTAATGATCTCATCTTTCAGTAGTTGTATACACACATACACACACACACACACATACATTTACATTCCATATGTATAATGTTACTTGTACATATATTTTCAGGGCAGACCATTTGGTACCGGATAAGCAATTGGTGTGCTCTGCCCTAGGGAAGAC